>JALGQJ010000010.1:15389911-16037411 GCA_023055345.1 Quercus wislizeni
CCAAACAACATTTTAAGAACTCAAAGTCATCTCTCATTAAGAAAAATGTCAAGCATTTAGATCCAAAGCGCACACACGCACGCACACACACCAAACAAGTCTAACCAATTTTATATTTCGAAAACAAGTTAAGATAGTTTAGTGAGCATACATTAACAAATGTATTCCTTGTGATGGCCAAATCACATTGTACATGCACATATATCAAGAGTAGCAAAGAATATTACGTGTTGTGAGTGAAAAACACTGCAAGATTGCATTAGTGTCTACATGTTATGACAATTTAAGGTATGAGAAAATCACTTTAACTCACACACAATCATAACTACTTTATGGGGACCATCACCTTCGAGATACATCCTATAACTCTCACGTCTCCTAGAAGACACGCTTGCAATCATATATAAAGCATTTTGATTCTTTTTGCTTTTATTTTACTTTGCACGTTTTCTTTTGTCAAGCATCATGCATAGGCATATAAGAGAGAAGAAAAAGAATACCCAATTATGTTAAACATTTTGACATTGCACTTTTACTATGCCGAAGCATACAAATGTCATTTTATGATTGGCTGGTAACAGTGGTGAAATGGTTATTTATGCCTTTCTCTTAGGATTTTCTAGTCATTCCCATCAAAAAGAGTTATACGAGTGTTAAGTACAAGAGATTACTTAATCTTACTTATCACAATCACGAGCCACAGAGCTCACTTGCTTAATTGTGCATAGAGATGCTCATCTAACCTATAAACAACACAAAGTTTAGAAAACTTTGTTTCTATGGCCATCCAAAGTACACAATTACCAATGTACACAACCACACACTATTTTTGTATTTTTCTGATTTTTCAAAAAAAAAAAATTATGAAGAACAAAATAAATCAAAACTAAAAATAAACAAACAAAAACATGTTAACCAAAGCATAGCATAAAAACCAGACTAACTCAAAGTAATAAAGCAAAAAACACAAGTAATGCAAACACAAAAACAAGAAAGGGAAAAGAGAGAAAAAAGTGACTAAATCACTTGAAGTCTTTTTCATTCCACACCTTGGAAGAAACATGAGCGCTTTGAGAAGATCTCCAAGAGGAGCAAAGGAGGATAGGAACTAATTCTGGTTTCCCGATGAGATCATACTGTTGCTTTATTAAGTGGCTAACCACTTATAGTAATTAGGTCGAGTATGTCCGGCTACTCCACAATGATGACAGAGATGTTGTTTCTTTTATTTAGGCTTTTGAGTGTTTCCCTTCTTAGCCCTAGGGTTCTTAATCTCTTTCTTATCCAACTTAGGGGGTGCTCCTATGATAAATTTACCATTGTCTATGTTCTTACTAGCTAAGACAGTTTTAACATCATTGTTCTCAGATACAACATTATTAGTAGGAGAAACAAAAACAGCAGTACTAGTAGAAGCAATACTAGGAGAAAAGAAATCATACCCTAAATCGGTTCGATCTTAAGCAGATTTCTGAAGACTAAGCATCTCATCAAGCTTTGCACTTGAAGTCCTTTCCAACTAAGCTCTAACTTAGAACAGCTCTGCCTCAAGTTTCTTGGTCTTCTCAGCCAAGAAGTTATTCTTAAATTGTAGTACTCCAATGGTCTGATTGGCTTCATCAAACTTTGTGGAAAACTCTTCTCGATCAAGTTCCAAATCACTCAGCTTCTTAGTGGTCAGCCCATATAGTTTCTCATGCTTCTTAGAAACCTTATACAACTTTTCACATGCTGGATGGATAACATCTTGAAATCGTCCATTTTCTCAAACTTAGAGTCCACCAAGTCCTCTTCATCCTCCTCATCCTCAACAATCCCCTCAGTAGGATTTACAATGGCAGTGAAGGCATTTAGGATTCCATCATCCTCATTGTCAGAATCATCTTCAGGCTCGGTGTCACTCAAAGTAGTAACAAGTGTCTTGCTCTTCCCAATGGTCTTGAGATACGTAGGGCACTCTTGTTTCATGTGACCTAAGCCTTGACACCCAAAACATTTTGGTCCTAAGGGAACAATGTATTGATCACCATCCCTAGCATCCTTATTTCCTTTGTCTTGGTTCTTGAACTGAGACAAATTGGATTGCTTGCGGTCTTTATCAAATTCTTTAGCATTGACATTTTTCATAAACTTTTTGAATTGCCTAGTGATATAGGATTTCATCTTAGAATCTTCATTGTTTAAAGACTCATTAGTGTCATTGCTTTTAGTCTTCAATGCCATGCTCTTACCTTTAATAGATTTCCCAATTCTTTTCAAACCTAACTCATAGGTTTGTAGATTGCCAACCAGCTTTGTCAAAGGAATTTTAACAATATCCTTTGATTCCTTAATGGTGGTGATCTTGGCATGGAATCTCTCAGGTGGAGATCTAAGCACCTTTCTAACAATCTTGGGTTCGGGAATGGTTTCCCCAAAATTAAAGGCTGAGTTCACTATGTTCTTAAGCTTGGCATAAAACTCATCGAATAACTCATCCTCCTCCATCTTGATCTCTCCGAAGCTAGTAGTAAGCCTCTAAAGCTTTGAATCCTTGACAGCCTTGCTTCCTTCATAGGTTGTGTAGAGGATAGTCTATGCTTCCTTCACAGTTTCAATGGAGGATATCTTCTTGAACTCCTTATTTGTGATTACACTGAATAAAACATTCAATGCCCTGCTGTTGAAGTTTTCTGCCTTAATCTTAGCATCATCCTAATTAGCCGGTGCTTCCTTTGGTTTGGTCTAGCCTATCTCCACAGCTTGCCACACTTTCTCATCTAAATATTGCAAGAAAGCTCTCATGCGCACTTTCCAATATACATAATTAGTTCCATCAAATAAAGGAGGTATAATAAGAGATTGTCCTCTATGCATGACAACAGGGGTCAATGGATCAGACAGCAAATATTAATCCTAATTAAAGTGTGTTTGCTCTGATACCACTTGATAGGCCAAGAATGTATTGACCCCTTGTGATTAATTAACCAATTAGTTAGCCAAGTGAATTAATTAGGTTCAATTACATGTAATAAGCGTGGTAGCACAAGCAAATCACGAAATAACTAAATATGCAACGGAAAATAAATTGACATAATGATTTGTTTACGAATGGGGAAAACCTTCAAGACAAAAACCCCACAGGATGATTTTAAGGTCACCACTCTCGAGAATCCACTATTATCACAACATGCGGTTACAAGTAAAGGAATCTCAGTACCTTATACTAACCTACAATTGAATCCTTACCCTAATACATAATTGGACTTGTTTTGTAGTGACAATCTCTCCTTTTAATGCACGGCTCCCAGTACGTAACTAACCAATTCAATGCACGGATCCTAGTACGCAACTTACTCATCAACTTGAGAAAGATGTTAGCTGCAAATTTCTTCAGTTCAACACGATGAAGATCACAAAACTCCTTGGTTACAAAACCCAACGGCGTACAAACACAGCAACTTCTTCAAGAGAAAGATGAACTAGGAAAAATTCTGTCTCCGGTCACAATTTGCATGAACAAAACTTTGCCTCCCACTCACACAACCTTTGACAGCTCTTAAAATAATCCTTATCTATGTTTAGGGGTGTGAGAAAAGAAAGCCCAAACATCTATTCACGGATTAAATGAAAATCAAAACTAAAAATCTGTTTTCCATAAATCTCGATAGATACACTATCTATCGAGCAGTTGTCGAGCATGGGGCTTGAACATCATTTTAAACCTCGATAGATACTAGCTGTGGAGCTAGCTATTGAGCTTTAAAATCTAGAACTTCTTTACTTGGTTCTTAGACAGACTTGCATGGCTTTAACACGAACTTAAAACCTTGTTCCTTGAAACATTAAACACATCATAGATCTAACCAATTACAAGTAAAGTGCATTTTGTCAAATGATTAGCCAATTCTATATTGACATATGTTCTTAACATGATTCACATATGTCCTAACAAAGACATTTCTTTTACAAATCTTATTTGTCGACAAATACATCCAATCAAACAAGTTACTACACCTATGTAGCAAGAATCATAGTACTAATAACAAAAGAACTAAAACCATAGCAGTACTGAGCATGTTCAGAAGAGATGTATCTTACTTGTCTACCTTAACTATCCAATCTTAATATCTGACTCAAAAGTTCAACACTTAGAGTCTACAAAATCATATCCTTTGCTTTGATACCATGTTTGTCACAACCCAAACCCGATACCCAGATTTGTGACTATGACCGACATATTAATATCAAGCTTGAATCCAATATTAACAAGAACCAACTAAACTTTTAAACAAAAGCTTTCCTCTTTCTTTTCATTCTTATTTCTTTACTTTCTTGATATAAAATTTCCCTTAATATTCAAAGTATCTACACTACTCAAGGAATAACATAATCCACCAGTCATTCAATTTCCACACTTTCACATAATACATCTCTAATTACACTAAAATATACAACTTCCATCAAAAGATCCTAAAATAAACAATACTACAGAGCTAAACATCGAATTACTAAATTAGGATCTATACTTTCAAAACTAAAACCACCTCCTCCCAAAACTCGACTAAGGCTCCATCTGCTTCGGAATAAAACCTGTTGATTAAAAGAATGGAAGGGGTGAGCTACACGGCTTAGAAAGGGTAAGTTGCACAAGAATTTAATAAGAATGTATGTAAACTGTTAGTTTTTAGGCCCCTTAAAACACAATTGAATTAACCTAGGAATTTAGCCAAGTTGTTACTTAGTCAAATTAATTAAATCTAGGTTAACACAATCAAATAATCATATCAAGTAAAGCAGCGGAAATATAAAGAACACAAAGATATGATCACCCAGGAAACCAAACCGGTAAAAACCTGGGGAGGATTTAACCTAGCTATCCTCAAGGTAAACTTGAATCCACTATCTTGAAAGAATCGAAGTTCATACAATAAGACTTACAAGCCCCCACGCTCGACTTATTGCTACCCACCAGTAGAACTTAATGACACGACCACGTGTAAGCTCCAAATCCACAGACTCCTTCTTTCTTGGATTCTCCACCAAATACAAGCACACCTGCTTGTGTTTTCTTTAAACTTCAATGGTAGCAACTGGAATGATCATCAAGGTGTAGAAAAATCTTCTCCTTGAAAACCTTAAGTTTATGTGAAGGAAACCTCCTCAAAGATCTCACAAGAGATTCACATAAACCACAATATGAGCAACACAAAAACGTGGCTAGGGTTTCCCTTATATACCTAGGGTAAATTAGAAACCTAAACCAATTAAAACACTTTAGGGCTGAGTTGGAAAAACCTAATTAAAAAACGTCAGGTACGATTTTCGATTGATCGAGCCTAAGTTTCGATCGATTGAAATGTACTAAATCAGTTTTTTTAATTAGTTTAGTATTTCATTCCAACTTTACAACAAAGAACCAACTTTGAGCACTTCTAAAACAACTTAAATACATTGTTTTGATCATGGTTTGCCAACAATACAAATTATAATTCTAAATACATAAAACCTAAGTCTTTAGATCCTAACAAACTCCCCCTTTGGCAATCCATGACAAAACACAACTTAAATAGCTCAAAGTTTACAAGTAAAAGCCCTTTACAAAATAATGCTCAAAAACACAAATTCAATCCTAACTACTATCCATCAGTTGCAAGAGTAGACAGCAGCTTAATTGAATCAACCTGTATATTTCCTAAAACACTTAAACAAAATGCATAACCGCATGTGTGGAAAAAATACAAGTAAAGAAAAAATAAAAATCTTGATTTCAAACACAAACAATAAAGACATATAATAATGAAGAACTCATAATCATAAATCAATAAGAAGTTTGAAACAAGAAACATAAAATATACTCCCCCTAACATGAATAACCTAACAAAGTAAAGACTATGTGGCAAGAGCTAAAAAGTAAAATACAAAGTGAAGCACCTAGATACAATAAAGTCTAAACAACTCCACAAGCTCTAACCAATCAAAAAAATAAAGTCTCCCCCTAAAAACAAAAACAGGTACAAAATATGCCAAAAACATCTCATATGTACTCCCCCTTTTTGTGACGGAATGCCGAAAGGCAATCAAAATCCATCATCAAAAGGAGGTGGTGATGAAGAACTCTGAAACCGTGCCAAATTTGTTCGTAGACCTCTAATCTCATCCAAAATGTCCACCAAAACCAGTCCTTGAGCCGCTTGAACGGTCAAGACGTGATCCAACGTACGTTGAATGTCGGAATCATCCGAATTAGTCAGTGGAGGAACATCAGTAGCAGCAGTAGCACCAGAAGTCTCAGCAGCACCTGTAGAGGAGGGAGGAGGGGGGACACTACTAGAGGATGCACCACGAGAGACCGAAGGATCAGCTCTCAAATGAGCAGCCCTTTGACGAAGGAAAGTAGCACCTAGGGGACCAACAACATGGACAGGCTCACTAGAGGGAAAGTCAGCTAGACCTAGAAACAAAAGTATCCTATGAATGAAAATAGGATATATAAGCGCATGTCCTATAGCAGAACTCCGATGAACTTCATTCAAAGAACGAAGGAACAAGTGAGGAAAATTGATAGAAGCACCAGACATAAACGCATATAAAAACACACATCGCTCCAGAGGGATGGTGTGGAGATGAGAAATGGGCCACAAAGAATGACACGCAACTCTAAGAAACAAATATGTGGTCTCAGAAAGCGCAGAAGACGTGATCCGAGGATCAGAACCCCACTGGATAGATGATCCAATGATGTGTGACATGACCTCATCAATAGGAGGTGACTCATCATAGGGATAGACCGGATCAGTGACAAGCGGAACCCCAAGAGCCTCAGCCACTACCCTAGGGGTAATGGTGAAATCCTCACCTCGTATCCTACTCCGAACAACGGTGTTAGAATCATAGATGTGATAAGAGAGGTTAGAGAAGAACTCTCTAATCAAAGCAGTCAAGGGTGGATGATCTATCTCTAAGAGTGACAGCCAACCTCTAGACTCAAGATTAGCCCTAATGGCTGGATCGACCTTATCTAGAATCACAGAATGCTCAGCCCAAATCTTACGTTTACTATTAAATTTCTCATAGGCCTCACACGCACGCTCATTCCTAAACAACTGAACCCTAGAAGGAGACATAGTAGGGATAGAGGGAACCCTATTAGCTCTAGTCTTCCTAGGCAAGGTGCTAGAATAAGGAACAAGAGCACCAAAAAAATGAAAAAAAAAAAAAAAAAAAAAAAAAAAAAAAAAAAAAAAAACAAGACCAAGGGCAGACTGCAAGTTAGCACAAAAATTATATAGAACAAGAAGAACTATATGATGCATGAACAGATTAAATGATATGATAAATGAGCTAATGCAGAAAATTAAGTCCAATTAAGTTCAAACTCACAAAATTGGCTTGAGCATAGAGTTTCTAATTAAAACCCAAAAAAAAATTTAAACCACTTGTTAATTTTTCAAAATAAATTGACCAATTAATCGTTACACAAGTAGAAAACTGATTAGAATGATCAATTACATCAAAACAACAAGCCAATTTCATCAATTTCAACTCAATTGAACAAAATCCCAAATCGGATTCAACATAAACCCTAGAATTTTCAGTTTTTCATATAACCTCAAATTGATCAAATTAATCAACAACAAACAGGAATATAACAATATCCCAACAAAACCCAATGATCAATTTCAGAAAACAAGCCTTGAATCACCAAAAAACCCAAATCTATAGAGGTCCGAAAATGCCCTTTAAATGCATGAAAATATGCATGAAAACATGAAAATAAAAACAAAAGGAGGGATAAAATGGTCTTACCGGCCTTAAGGGAGGAAAACCTTGCAAAAATTTTGGAGGAAAACGACAAAAAAATCGTAGTACTGCCTTGCCAAGTCGGAGAGAGAAGAAAAGTTGAAAAACTTTTGAAAAAGATGTTTTGAAACAGTCAAAGAACTATTTTTAAAAAAACTTGAAATACGATCTTCGATTGATCGAAAAACAGGTTCGATCAATCGAACTAGGCAGAGGCTCATAGAATTTTTAAAGCAAGATTTTGATTGATCAAAAATTAGATTGGATCAATCGAAATTCTGGAAAAAACAGCTTTTGAGAGAAAAAACCTGATTTTTTGAAAATTTATCTCAAAGCATTGAATATAACAAAACAAATGCATGAGTATGAGATGAAATGCTCTCCCAAAACACAAATTTTAAACCCAATTTTCCAAAAATTTAGATTTTAAACAATCTCCCCCATTTTTAAAGCAAACAAAAAAATTTTTGCATAAAACTCAAGGTATTTTTCAAACGTAGTTGGTCAGACCATAAATACACATAATTACATGTACAAAGTTTAGCAAAGAGTAACTTGTGTTGTGTGTGCAACTAGCAAAAAGCTTGAGATACATGTGAGGTGATATGAGAATAGAAATCAATCACAAAGTCTACACAATTCATCACATAGAATTTAAAAGAGACTATCACCTAAGGAGTTACATCATATAACTCCCACATCTCCTAGAACATAAGCTTGTAATCATGTAAGTTTCTTGAATTTTGCCTCATAATATACACACCAATTTTTAATTTAAGTGATTTGGCATTCAGCCTGATAGTACACACCAATTTTAAGCAATTTATCAATTAAACCGAGGCTTCACTTTATGTTCTTTTTGTGCATGTGACACACTTTCTCGAGCACAAAATCTTATGATATGCACTAAGGTGTTCATGATTGGCTAGTGCACAGTAGTGAGATGGTTATTTATACCTTTCTCAAAAGGATCAAGTCCGACAGTCAAATAACATGTGACTTCAAGATTAAGACAAAGTGATAAACACCATAAACATCTTTCCCACACAACATGTTCTACAAAGCTTCCACTAGTGAAATGCAATAAATAAGCTCATCAAAGCTAAACAAAGTACAACAAACATGTCATGTGAAAATAAATTAACCAACTTTGTTTTCAAAAACAAAGAGAATAGTGCAAGAACAATAATATGCTTCCTTTTTTTTTCCTTTCTTTCCCCCTTTTTTTTTAAATTTTATTTAATATAAAATAAAAAACATCTAGAATGAAATGCATGAATGTAATGCAATGCAAATCCTAGAGACAAGAAAGAAAAACATAAAAACCAAAGAACAATGGTCACAAAGGAAAAGCAATGAAGCATAAGGACCATGTCAGAAAGACTCAGTTAGTTTGAGTCTTTTGCATCCAAAACTTTTTAGATGCACCACGAGCATTGGAGTTTGTATTCATGTTAGAGTGATTTCCAACTCCAAGATTGGAATAAAGGTTAAGCGCCTTTACCAATTCACCAATAAGTGCTATAGGATCTTATGCTTGAGGCACTGGCACTTTTGGCTTATTTGCTCTCTTAGCAGCTTGCAGCTTGTAACAGTTTGGACGAATGTGTCCAGACTTCCCACAAAAATGACACACCCAAGCAGGCTTACCATGCATCTTGTCCTTAGAAAGGGTAGACACCTTAGGTTTA
Organism: Quercus wislizeni; assembly: GCA_023055345.1. Lineage (NCBI taxonomy): Eukaryota > Viridiplantae > Streptophyta > Magnoliopsida > Fagales > Fagaceae > Quercus > Quercus wislizeni. The sequence continues at coordinate 15,399,385 of JALGQJ010000010.1, forward strand.
GACTCTTTCAGATCAACCCTAATCTTCCTAGATGATGAAACTTCAATGGGTTTAACAACCTCACTGACAGGGGGTTTGACAGTTTCACTCACAACTTCACTCACAGAAGGTTCAGAAAAAGATGAAGAAACAAAGTGTGTGGAATGGGGAGCAGACACAGAGATGCTTTCAACAAAACCTATACCAGATTTGTTAGAAGGGGACTTTTGAACACCCAGCAATTGATCAAATTTAGAACTAGCAGATCTAGCAACAGATAAATCAAGTTCCAAAGATTTAACTTTATCAATCAATAACATGTTCTCAGTTTTCACATTGTTCAAAAGTTCATTAGCATCAAACAGTTTAACAAGCAAATTCTTCTTATCAAGCTCAAGAGATTCAATTTTCTTCAAGCCAAGTTCCACATTCATAGCATCCTTTGCAGCAACTTTGCAAAGTTTATTGTAGGCCTCTTGAAGATCTGCATCTTTAGAGAGTTCCCGATCAGAAGGGTTCTCTTCAGCAGATATGCTTTCACTTACTACAGCAGTAGCTATGAAAGCAATGAAGTTTCCATCCTCGTCACATTCTGACTCATCATCAGAAACTTCACCATCACTAAGGGTTACAGCCATAACCTTACCTTTAGATTTCAAGTAAGTAGGACATTCAGATTTCATGTGGCCATACCCTTGACATCCAAAACACCGAGGACCCATAGAATTATTAGAAGATTGACCTACTTTTTCTCTAGGTTTGTCAATATTGTTAACCTTAGTGGGATCATTCTTCCTAAAATTTCTAGGTTCAGCAGTGTTCACACCTCTTGCCTTTCTATTGTTATTTCTGAGAAAGTTTCTAAAGTTCTTGGCAAGGTAAGCAATCTCTGTAGTAGAGAGCTCATCATCAAATCCACCAACCTCAACATCATCAACTGACTTAAGAGCCATTGATTTGGATTTGCTAGTTTTGGGTAGGTCCAACTCATAAAACTGAAGAGATCCTACAAGTTCATCAACAGGGATAGAGTCCACATCCTTACTTTCAGTTATGGTAGTCACCTTGGGTCTAAAGTTCTCAGTTAAGGATCTAAGAATCTTCCTAACAATTTTAGGTTGATCATAAATTTCACCCAAGTTACAAGCAGAATTAACAATATCATTCAGTTTAGCATAGAATTCATCAAAAGATTCATCATCAAACATCCTAATGCTTTCAAATTTAGAAGTTAATTGCTGCAATTTATTGATTTTGACAGCATTTGTGCCTTCATGCACAGTTTGGAGGATATTCCAAGCAGTATGAGCAACCTCAACATTTAAGATTCTCTTAAATTTCTCCATAGAAACAGCGTTAAAGATAGCATTCATAGCCTTGCTATTAAACGCAGCTGCTTCTTTTTGAGAAGTTTGCCACTCATTAACAGGAGTAGTAGGCTTCTCCCACCCGTATTCAACGGAGTTCCAAACTCTCTCATCAATGGATTTCAGGAATGCTTTCATCCTTACTTTCCAATAAGCATAATTATTCCCATCAAAGTTTGGAGGAATAACCAGAGAGTGTCCGTGTTCCATGACAACAGGGTCGAGGATCAACTCAAAGATCAAAGGATCAAAAACAAAAGAGCTACCCTGATGCGAACCTCAATAGACACGCATTGAGACCCAACAAACAATATTAGAATATGATGTGAACCTCAATTGACACGCTTTGAAACCCAACAATCAATATTGGAATACTTGCCCAAGAAAACTAAAATTCAGATTTTTGATAGAACCCTGACCCAACGTTTATAAGTGAAACGCGAACCAAAGGTATAAACAGACCTTGACCCAATGATTATAATTGAATCACGAGCCAAAGGTATAAACAGACCTTGACCCAATGATTACAATTGAATCACGAACCAGAGGTATAAAGTTTGAACGCCACAAGGAAGAATCCCTGATAAGTTCACAGTTCTTAAAGAACCAAAAGAAGAGCAAAGCCTCACCTTTTCTAATTTTTTTTTATCCAATAATTTCTTCAAAACGTTTACAGACTTAGGGGCCTATTTAAAGGCTCCATAAAACTTGACATACAAGAAAATATATTCTAAAATAACTCCTAATTGATACCTAACCATATTAGGAATCAAATTTGACCTAAAAAACATTAAATGCACCTAAAAACAAGGAAATAAATAACCTAAACCTAAAATAACGTTTTTTACATAAAAATACCAAAAATAATAAATTACAATAATTAAATAGTAAATTGTGTCGCGCATCATACCCGCTCTAATACCACTTGTTAGTTTTTAGACCCCTTAAAACACAATTGGATTAACCTAGGAATTTAGCTAAGTTGTTACTTAGTTAAATTAATTAAATCTAGGTTAACACAATCAAATAATCATATCAAGTAAAGCAGCGAAAATATAAAGAACACAATGATATGATCACCCAGGAAACCAAACCGGTAAAAACCTGGGGAGGATTTAACCTACCTATCCTCAAGGTAAACTTGAATCTACTATCTTGAAAGAATCGAAATTCATACAATAAGACTTATAAGCCCCCACGCTCGACTTCTTATTGCTACCCACCAGTAGAACATACTGACACGACTACGTGCAAGCTCCGAATCCATGGACTCCTTCTTTCTTGGATTCTCCACCAAATACAAGCACACCCGCTTGTGTTTTCTTTAAGCTTCAATGGTAGCAACTGGAATGATCATCAAGGAGTAGAAAAATCTTCTTCTTGAAAATCCTAAGTTTATGTGAAGGAAACTTCCTCAAAGATCTCACAAGAGATTCACATAAACCACAATATGAGCAACATAAAAACGTGGCTAGGGTTTCCCTTATATACCTAGGGTAAATTAGAAACCTAAACCAATTAAAACACTTTAGGGCTGAGTTGGAAAAACCTAATTAAAAAACGTCAGGTACGATTTTCGATTGATCGAGCCTAAGCTTCGATCAATTGAAATGTACTAAATCAGTTTTTTTAATTAGTTTAGTATTTCATTCCAACTTTACAACAAAGAACCAACTTTGAGCACTTCTAAAACAACTTAAATACATTGTTTTGATCATAGTTTGCCAACAATACAAATTAGGATTCTAAATACATAAAACCTAAGTCTTTAGAACCTAACATAAACAAAAGCATTTCATTTTATGATTATTCAGATTGGATAACATCTTTCATGCATAGTATTTTATACTCTTTAATAATAAAAACTTACACACTTTTCATAGGAAAATAATTTTTCTTCTTTTTCTTATCAGAATAATATTATTAAACCTTTTCAGACTAAATTTCTTTCATTTCTTACAAAATCACCAAACTTAATATTAACTACTAAAAAACATATATATATATATATATATATATATATATATTCTTATTACAAAATATTCATTTTCACTTAAATAAGATAATTGGTAACTTTGACATAAATTAGAAACATCTTAAAGAATAATATCACTTTTCTTCATAACTTTGATAGTCATAAAACTTAATGTTTCATAAAGAACAGATATCTAATAACTTTTTAACATAAGCTTTCATCAGAAGTTTTAACTTTAAATAACTCTAAAACCTATTCATTAGATACTTTATCTTTATAGCGCAACAGAACTTTATAAACTTTTATTTTTAAAGAACAACTTTTCTTTTCATGAGAGCTTTTCAATTTTCACAATGCATTCCAACAAAAATCATTCTCTCATTATCATAATATAACATAGTTGTTCATAAATAATATATTGGTTAGTCTATATCTGATAAGCCTGTACAGAATTGGGAGACTTCCAGCACCACTGTGCTAGGCATCCAATATTCCACTCAAAGTCCTCACCACTTTTAATGGCCAATTAGATAATATTTTCCACGAAAAGCCAATAATTTAACCCCTACTGGCCGAGTTCAAATCACTAGAGAATATAACCGGAAAACATTTCATACTTATACATCATACTGAAATTCATAGCCTGCATAACATTTCATAATAATATCATTTCCATTATTTTCTTTAAACATCATTGTTGTGGAATTAGTAATAACATCAATATGCTTAAATCATATACATAAGGTTTCGAAAGCTCATGAACACATCTTAGTCTAAAACATGATTATATGCCATATCTCTAATAAAATGCCTTTTAATGCATAATACGCTTTAAAATATCCTTATGACTTACCAAATGCCCATATAACATATCCCATATTGAAATGAGAGGAACCAAGAGCCTAAAGTTGAAGGAGCTCAAACTTGGATGCTAGTAACACCTATACCAAATATCAAAACTTATTACTATCAATCCTACCATCGCATAAACTTATAGATACATCTCAAAAACCTAGCTCTTAAAATCAAGGAAATCCTAATCCCACCTCAAAGAGGTTCCCCAAACACAAGATACAATCATCAAACAACATGATGTACCAAACCACAGAGAAACTATTATTTTTATGTTCATATTCAGATCATGTCAAATAGCTTTAAAATCAATTCAGAATGTGTTTGAGATTAGAAGCAATGGTGAGTGCATAAACTTACACAAGGCAACATACAACATGTTGAACAAAACAACTTCATAAAAACAACAGTTGAATGGTTTAGAACCCTTCCTTTGAGTACTAAACTTATACTTACTATTCGCAGTTTATTCCAGTAACATATACTTCACCTACTAAATTTAAATGAGCTATCAAATTACTTTCAATTTTCATGCCAATTTAAAGAATTGCTCCTTTAGAAATCTCGTACCCTCCCTAATAGTTTCAGAGGAAAAGACTACAGCCATGATTTAATAAAAATCATACAATCCATCATACTCTAATCTATACTCATTCAACTACAGTCAACTTGGAAATTACACCATTATTTCTATACTCATTCAAATGCTGTGAGATCAGTTCACTGAAAAACCACAAGTGTCTTAGCTTTCATAAATATGCCTAGCATCCAAATTCACAGTATATAATTTGTTGCATAATTTATTATGTTTGAACGTGGAACCTGTCATAGTGATAGCTTTGCAACATTTTCTTGTAAATTCACAAACAATTATCAAATGATGATATTTTCTTATGAAATTTAATACAGAAATACTAGACATATTATATAATAATCCCCAACAATCCTTTTAACCATAGCTATCCTAAAAAAATATAGGATTTAGACTGACCAAACAAGTTAACCAATAAGTCCAACTTTTAACAAATTCATGAAATGCTCATTAACTAACTCTTAATAAGCTCCAATTACTTAATTAACAACACATTCAGCACCTCAATTAACAATCACTTCAGTTTAATGGACAATAGAATAAAAAAGTTACATTTTCCCTTACCCTAGGCTCAAGTTCTTTGAGGGATGGAGCTAGAATCACTCTAGCTTTAAGTTGAGAGCAAGAACTAGAAAACAATTGAAGGAAACTACCTTCTTGCTATTGGACCCATGGGTATGAGAGGGAGAGGAGAGTTGAGAGCTTTTCCCTTTCGATGTTAGGACCTGTGGGAATAGAGAAGGAGAGAGCTTCTTGGTTGTTCTAGTTGTTTTGAGAAAGTCAAAAGAAGAAATGAGGTGGAGCTTGTTTAATGCATGCCCGGCTAGGTGTTGGTCTTTGGAGTTTGTTAACCATGTTAAAGATGAGGTGTCTACAATTGTACTCTCTTTTATTCTTACAAGTTTGTTACTTATTTAATGTTTCAAAAATCAAGCCTCTATTGATCTTGACCCTTGGATTATTTTGGCTGCATGATTAGCTGACTAGTTTTAATATCCTACAAGAGAAAAATTCACGTAATGAGATTATTTTGGAGAAATCTTATAAACTCACATTTTACGTGTAATTAAATATAAAATTGATGCAATATCACCTATCAAAACTAAGATAACAGCAAAAAGCTTAAGCGATTATCATAAGTTCTAATAAGAGAAGGAAATGAGCTCATGTGGGGACAGGGGAGTTTATGCTTCTTCTAAGTGGTTTAAACTCCTAAACCAAGAAGATGTAGATGTTACAATTTAATATTTTTGTAATGTCCTATATATTTTTTTTTTTTGGTTATTTCTTCATGTAATCTAGTTGGGTGCATGTTAGATAAGTGGAACAAAAATTCTCTGTGACAATTTTTATGTTCCACTAATCAAAACTTGCCATGTGGTTGATTATTCTTTTTTTTTTTTTCTTTTTTAACTTTGGTTATTTTATAAGGTAAGTTAAATGAATACATAACAAATAGTGATTAATGGAGTATAAAATGAAACAAAAAGAGTGGGACAGAAAATTGGAATTGCCCATATTGTTCAAAAATTGTTGATGTTCCATAAAAAATAAAAAATAAAAATAAAAAGATCTTCGATGGTAAAATCTTAAAAAAGGCCTGTCAAAATTCTTATCCCCTCCGATTTTAAAGTCCACTATAGATAGCTAACTTGTGTTGATAACCACATTGATGTTGAGTAATTATTTGAACCAAAATATGTCCAACTTGTCACTTCAATTTTTTCCTTAAGAAAGAAAAAGAAAATAGAAAAGACACACACATACACACCCAAAAATTTTGCTCTAATCAAGGTAAACCTCACAAACCAACCCCTCTTTTCCTCTCAATTCATAAAAAATAAAAAAGTTAAGGTGGTTTTTAGTCAAATACTTCGCTGTAGAAAATATTGACATAGCATTTCTCTTCTATAAATAGCTTTCTGGAAGTTGTATAAATCACTTCTCAACCATATCATAAGTCGTCTTTCACTGGATCCCAACAACAGAGAAAGCCTTGTAGTTATTAAATCTAACAAAAACCATGGTTTTCAAGGACCACACCTTTTTCTCTTATGTCTTTTTAGCGACAGTCGTCATCCTCTTCACTGGCCACGCTCATGGCGCTGGCCTATGCGACAATTCTCCTAATAAGCAAGTCTGTAATTCAATTGTCTATACTCGGACTGACCCTCGTGATGCCTCGGTTGCAGCCTGTCACAAATTGATTTACGAGACCAAAGTTGCAAAGGTGGTGGCTCAAAGGCAAAAGAGGTCCCTCGAACTTGATATATGCATATTCGATTTTGACCTTGCCATTAACGTTACCAAAGGAGCCTTGTATGGCTTCGAGATCGGTAACTACAATTTCATGAGGGCACAAATCAATGGCACCCAGGTAGACTACCAGAATTGCGATAACGTGTACGAGAGTTATGGCAAGACCAATCCCCTTGCCAAATCTACTAAGCACTTAAAGGACCTTGCTAGCGTCGGTGGGTATCTAGCATCTTTAATTAAATAGAGCTTGTGAGTTGTACGTGAGTAAATAAAAGTGGTCTCAAGAAATTGTTATAAAAATGTTATAGGATTTTTTTTTTTTTTTTTTTTCTTTTTGATAAAAATTTATGGGGGAGGTCATGTTTGTTGTATTTGTGTCTTGTAGAGCTCTTTCTTGTGCCATTGTGATATGAAAAAATCTATTATTCTTAAACTTTTTTTTAACAAATATCTTGACATTTATCTGTATAGAATAATATAGTACTAGATTGGATTAGCTTTTTGAAAGATTTTTCGCTACTCTTTTCATCATGATTCCTTTCCATTACCGTATAATAATACAAGAATATACCTCTTACTAATAATTTTTTCTAGGCTAGTCTGTAAGAAACCAAATTATATACAAAATCTAATAAAATATAGACGAAAACACCATTTTCATCTCTAGATTTTAGGACTACAATCAATTTAGTCCCCAAATTTTGGTAGTAGTCAATTCAGACTCTGTTATTTTTAACATGAAATCAATTTAGTCTTTACCATTAACTCACCAATGAAATTGCATAATTGGCAAACGTCTTACATAACTGACAGCATACATGGCTAGTAAAACAATAAAAATACATTTAATTATTATTAAAAAAAAAAAAGCCACGAATTAAAAAAATCACATCTAAAAAATAAAATAAAATAATTGAAGGGTGTGAACTAAAAAAATTTCTCTAGACTTTCTTGCACTTTCTTTGCAACCCAAACACAACCCAAATTTAAAACCAAACACAATAGGGTGGATCTCTCTCTCTCTTGGGTTCGTGAGCTCAACCATGGCTTGTCTCTCTACAAGACCCACCATAACAAACAACGGTCTCATGACGGCGCTGCCATCACCAGCTGTAGCCATCACTCCTTATCTCCCTCTGCTTTTCTTCTTTATTTTCCTTTTTTTAATTTTTTTTCCTCTTGTTTTTCTTATCTACGACTGAAACTCATTTTGTATTTCATTTTGCTTTTTAATATAAATTTCTCCATTTTGGTTGATATAATGGGTTGGTTTTGTTTTAGTTGTGAGAAATCTTTGATTTGTGCTTGGGTTTACAAAGTGGGGTTTTGGCCTTTGGGTTGCTATTAGTATTTGAGTTTGCTTCTTCCTCTTCTTCTTTGTCCAACCTTCTATATTGTTGGAGACGTTGAGCTCTTGGGTCCACTTGGTATTCTTTGAGCGTATACATGGTTTGGGTTTTTGTTTGAATGATTATTTCAGTGGGTTTTCTTATTTCTTTGATGTGGGTTCACAAATGAAATTTCTAGTGAAGAGGGCTTCAATGTATGAGTTGAATTTCTAGGTTTTGGCTGGGTACGGTTTGCAGAGAAGGTAATATGAGTGTTCTTGGTTGTGATTTCGAAGCATTATTTTCTTTCTTTAAAAATAAAAGTAATTGAGAAATTAATTTTTTTGCTATTTTTAATTTAGATGCTGACAGTGGCATTTTAATTATAATTTTAGTAGCCATGTTATCATCAACTTTGCCACCTATGTAAGCCGTATGTTTGCCACGTAGGCACTTCCGTTAGTGAGTTAACGATAGGGACCAAATTGACTGCATGTTGAAAATAAAAAATGATTAAATTGACCACTGCCAAAATGTAGGGACTAAATTGATTGCGGCTTCAAAAGAAAGACGCAAAGAACAACAAATGATACTAGTTGCGAGTGCAAGTCAAGCCATTGAGAAAAGAAGAGTTGTTGCTTTTGCATACTTAGGATAAGAGCAGAGATGTTGGTGCAGTCAAAGAAAACTCATTATCATAGTATCTCTCTTAGTAATTTTTTTAGAAAAATGAAATTATGTTGTTACTGATTCTACGTTCTTTTTTTTTTTTTTGAGAAGATTACTAATTCTAATTAAGACACAATACTTACATCATAGTTTTACTTACTAATAATAGCTTGTTTTATAAGATTTGTTGTGAAAATGTCATGAACATAAAATTAATCCAAAAATAATTTTGGCCCCAAAACATAATCCTTAACCCCTTGAACCAAAAAAAAAAAAAAAAAAAGATAAAAAAAAGACTAGATCAAATAACAACAAACTAACAAATTATCAAACAAAAAGCCTATTCAAAACAAAAAATTAAAAATCCCTATTAATTCAAATTTGTAACTAGTTCAACGCATCACATAAAAATAATATCTAATTTCCTTTTTCCTTAAGAAAAGATATCAAGATAAATACCATGGTAGTGCGTTCTTCTTTTCGGTATTGGCAATTATATTCTCTTCGGTTTTGTAGTCAACAATTTTACATGCTCTTCTTAATGATTTGGCTCGCAGTTGTAGCAAATCTCTCTCTCTCTCTCTCTCTAAAATGTAAATTGCACCCTTAAAATTTGACTGAAATTCATTTAAATCCTTTACTTTTATTCAATTGAGTTCTCTAAGTTTCAAATTTATTCAATTAAAACCTTTAGTCTAATTCGATTAAAAAAATTTCGTTAATAATATAATTAACTAATGAAAAAATAAATCTAACATAAAGATATAAAATCATTTTTATTAAATTTTTTTTTCATGTGATAAAAAAAAAATTTAACAGAAATTTTTTAACTAAATGCCTAATTTGAGTAAATTTGAAATTTAAAGGACTTAATTAGATAGTATAATTTGCATTTTTGCTATAAAAAAGGAAAAAGAAAAAAAGAAGTTACGTCATACCATGAGAGGCTGTTGCAAAAGAGTCTTAACAAAGCCAGCTACTTGCCTCATCTCCACCTCCAAGTTAATTTCCAACTCAACAGAAGAGTCTTTCGCATTATTTCCTATATATCATTTGCATTTTTCCTAAACCGTCTAATATAAGCAGAAAGGAAACAGAACCACTAGGAAGAGAAGAGACCCACACGCATGCCGTAGCATTTCTGCACATGGTTAAATGTGAGACATTCTTGTCCAAATCCACGCCATTTTCTCACCTTTTAATTCTCACTCATAGTCAAGCTTTAGAGCATTTGCAAAATGTCAGGAAAGATTACAAAGAATAAACTGATTTATATGATAGTAGTACGATCATACACTTGGCAAATAAGGGTCACTACCATCTCCAACAAAACGAAGGAAATCAAGTCGAAGGCATGCTAAAGATGATTCGCTCCCTAGCTTGAGGTACTGCATTGCATTGGCTACCATTTGGTAATTATTTCCATTTCATTTCTACAATTGGGTCAACAATTTTACAAACATTCACAATTAAGCATGATTAAAACCAAAATTGCAGAATTTGACAAACTTTTCGTCTGACGCAAGGAAGGTAGACCTTACATTCGTTTTTCCTCCTGAAAAGGATTAATTGGCACTTTAACTGCAATGTCGAAATATGTTTCCTCACTTCTCTAGAAAGATCCATGCAAGGTTGGGGTTTTGTCATGAAGATTGAAGCTCATCATGACAAAGTTAATATAAAACTTCTGTTGAGGGTCATTTTTTCACGTTTTACACCTAGTCACGTGTCTTGCATCTATTAGACATCTTTTAGCCTAGATCTTTTCTAAGAAGGAAGTAGGACCTGACACTTCCATGGAATGGGCTTAAGGGTCCCATTCTGCTGCTACCAATCTGTGCACAAACATTAAGTTCAGTCCAAGGAGTGCTAACGTGAAATGGACTTATTCTCCTTTTCTACTACTACTGAAGGGGTTGTTCTCCACTTTTTGCAGAAGGAACATTATTCTGCTGTATAACGAGATTTACTCTATAAAATAAGTTTTTGTCTACTTTCTGTAGATTGATCATTATTTTGCTTCTTCTACTATTATAAGTCCTGCACAAAAAATACTAAAACCCGAAGAAAGTATTCATCAAGCAAATGTTAGTTATAACATGTTAGCCTACATTTTCTCATATATATATATATATATATATATATATATATATATTTGTATATATACTGATACGCGTTCATGCATATACGTATAAAATACATTCTGTAGAACAAATCGAGCCAAAAAGAGTTCAACTCCAACACACACAGTCATATTGCCTAGAGTTGGCACAAAATTGTGAGGTTTGGAATATGAGTCTATTGGCCATATTAAGATGAATATTGAGAAACTCAAGAGAGATGTGTCTCGTGGGAGAGAGGAAGTTTTCCTAGTGGTGCATGTCAATACTACTATTCTGCAGTGATCTCTCTCTAGGTGTACTCTGTGGAAGGGTGCAAGTACACTACTAGGTACGACTTCTCCACCTTTTCTCCACTATTTTTCTCTCATTCTATCTATTATATTCTCTCTTCTTCCTTCTCCATTCTCCCTCAATGTTAACTCCCTTTGGTGATATCTCCCCCTTTGAAATTGAGTGGATCTATTACCCATTTTGCTTTTGTGTTGATTTCTCGAGCCCCATGTCTGCCTATTCTTGTTAGGTCTCATTTTCTCTCTTTTGGATTACAACAACAAATGAATTCTTTGATTTTTTTTTTTTTTGGTGGGTTTACGGTTAAAACCTGGTTTCTGTCTAGTGTAAATGGTGGAAGACCATTAATGCTATTTGACTTGGTGTGAACCAACCCTATGAAATGCACCTCATGATAATCCACAACTTTTTCCTCTTTTGGTATGAACGTGGATGCAAGCACTCACAATGGTGCATTTGGGTTTCCCCAAATTCGTGGGAAGTACGCCTTGGTCTAGGGTGGACCATGAAAAAAGGTGTAAATGGAGTTGCCACCTAGTTTAGGTCTAGGAACCATAAATGTAGCACCCTAGTTGAAGGACTGATCTTTACCAGAGTACATGTTCGGAGTTTACGTATGAAGATAAGAAGGTTTTAGGCTCCCAACCCCACCCAACCCGTAGGTCGGCTTCCACTCATTGTGTTCCAAATTCTAATCCCATCAAAGGGTCCTCTAATATGTTACTCTAAACTCACACACACTAACATTCATCTAACATGCAAACATGCAAATGTCTCACATTCATCCATAGCATAAAAACCCTACAATTCATGTAATAAAATATATCCAAAGGTAGCAAGCACATCAAACATATCCCAAACATCCAAGCATAGCATCATGGCATCAACCAAGCATATTCATCATGTTCATAAACTATATCATGCTCATCATTCAAATCAAATGCATGCTCAAGTAATTATACATGACTTACCTCACTTATCTCACAGTACCACAGCACCTATGCATCAATGCATGTTCATGTCCATATTGTTCATGTAAGATATAAACCCCAATTATCAAATCAACAAATAAAGCATGTGAAACATGTTATTCTACTAACCTTAATGCTAACCATGTGAAAATCAGACTTAACAAGACCTAAACAGGTGATTAAAACTAAGCAAAACAAATAAAATAGTAAAAACCCTAAATCCGGGTTTCTAGGTATGAGTATGTATGAAGAATGTGTACGTGTGCCTCGAGTATGCATACGCATGCTTGAAGCATGCGCACGTATGCACGCCCAGAAAAACAATTTTAAAGTAACAACAAAACAACAATCAAACAAAACCTAACATGCTTCTAATACAAAACTAAACGACCTAAATTAATAACAAAGATAAACAAAACAAAATCTATTCCTAGACATGCATTGGATCTAACAACAAACAAGAGCAACTCTTAACACATCAAAAACATGTTCATAAATATATCCAATTATTCAAGTCTTCAATCAAAATATGGTGAGACACAACAAATCAAAACCAAACAAATCAAATCATATTTCTAAGCATGTATAACACATAAATAAAATTAAAAACAATAAGAACACAAGTTATAAAAACCCAAATTAAGGAAGAGTCATGGGAGAGACTCACCTTGCTTATGGATCACAACTTAAAAGAGATTTAACCGACCCCTCAGTGCCTACACAACAAGATTTAATGAGATTCAAAGGAAAATAGAAGATTTCAATAGTTCTTAGTCATCACAGCTCAAAATAAAAATGATTCTTGAAAAGGTTTTGATTCAATGATTTGAAAAACTTAGTTTCTGCTTGAATGAACAATAGAGAAAGGTTTTTAAAATGTGCTAATGGATGTGTGTTCTGAGGGTTAAAAGAAAGAATGAGTTTTTGGAAGAATGTAGGTGAAAAATCAACTCTCTCTAGCTAGGCTTTGAGTTTGGAGGTATAAGGTTATATTTATATGTCTAAACTAGGGTTTTTAGACTCATTTAAAGGGTTTTGGATATTCCAAAGGGTCTAAGGGCCAGGACCCATCAAAGAAGGGGGCTTTAGGTCCTAAAAAATAAATTTCTAGGCTTTTGGAAAGCAACATGAATGGCTACCTATCCTAAGCCAAAATCACACATCACACATCATGTTATCAACACATCATCATAACATCAAAAACAAATCAACACAACATCATAAACATATGTACATCATCATAAGCACATCAACACGACATCATATCATCCTAAAAGGTTCAAGAGACTCAACATCACACATCAAAGAATTTATCATTCAAGACAAACATCATTCTTTCCCAAAAAAAACTTCATTATTTAAGAAATCAACATCATTTAAGAAATTCACCATACAAATCCATCCATTTAAAAAAAAAAAATTCTTTCATCATTTTCCTTTGAAATCTCTCTTGACTTTTTGAAATTCTTGATTCTCTTCTTAAGTGTGATTCTCTCTCTTGAATTTTGAATTTCTCTTTTGAACTTTGAATTTTTTTTTTAAGCAACATCTTTCTTGAAGTTTTGGATTTTTCTTTGGAACATTGAATTTTTTTTTTTTTTTTTTTGAATCTTTTAAATTTTTTACAACAATTAAGTCACATCAACATAATGGATCACATTAGATTTGGTTCAAACATATCAGGACATAACCAAAGCACAACGGGTCACATCAAGTTAGGTCCAAACACATCAAGACAGAACCAATCACAACGGGATACATCAAGTTAGGTCTAAACATATCAGGACTGAACTAAGCATAACAAATCATATCAAGTTAGGTCCAAATACATCAAGACTGAACCATAGGCACAACATGTCACATCATTCCTCTTAATCTTCTCTTCATTTTTTGTTCATCTCTTATTTTTTCTTTTTCTTTTTTAATCTTCTCATCATCTTTTTTCCATCTCTTCTTTTTCTCTCATCTTCTCATATATATATTTTAATATCTCTTTCTTAAAACTGCTTGGAAAATACATATTGAAATTCAAATGGGACCTACATGGCCATGTCGCAAACTGGCAATCCATGATTATGTCTAGAACTTTCCCATGCAACTAACTAGGCCACAAGTTGTGGTGGGATAGGGACACCTGTCACCATCTTATGCATTCCTCTCCCCCAAAGGTGGTAATGAATTTGATTCTCTCTCTCTCTCTCTCTCTCTCTCTCTCTCTCTCTCTCTCTCCTATAATTGATTCAAGATGCAATGCTCCTCACCTCATTTTCCTTACATGTTTTTTATATAGAGGAAAATGACCTCACTACTTTGTACTCACGTAGGGTTGTACATGGCACAATGCAATCAGTTTTGGGGGGCAACGGGTTTGCACCAAACGTATAGATGTGATTTCTCCTTATGCTTGACCCGCACCTCAATTGTGGAGGGGTGGGAATTGGTCTACATAAAGTGCAGTGCACCATACTAGCTTAGTGTAGTTAGTTTGATTATGTAACCCTAGAGGTAAAATGAAACATAAACATTGACTCATTAGGGTGAACTCAACAAAATAAAAAATAACCTTAGATGCAAATATGGTAGATGACCTTGATGGAAAAATATTTATCTTGGGGTACTTATTTACTTTTGCATGGGGATCTGTCTCATGGCAGTCTAAGCTATAAAAGCGTGTTACTGAGCAAGAACACTATGTACTATGCACACATCATGCACATTAATGTGAGTGTTATTGACTAAGACAAGTTGTTGAGAAACAGTAGATGAAATTGAAGACGAATCACCCAAATGAAAATTCAACTAACATGTTGACCATGGTTATAACTAAAGAAAAGTTTGAGCTTTGTGTTGGGTTAGCTGACGTGGATTCTAATTGATGAATTGGGTTGAACATTTCCTCTCTTGATGGGTTGGAGGGGATCACCTATCCTGTCTAGCCCATACTTGACATTAGCATGAAAAGCTCCTTATTGTCTTGTCGTTAGAGTAATCACATTAGAAGGTGTATAATAGATAAATGTACCAAATTTTTACATATTTTTGCCCAAAAACTACCCACATTAGACAAGCAAAATTTGTGTAAATATGTATTGTTGCTACAGTAATGATGTAAATTTATACTAGCACTATTCATTTTGCATTTATTTATTTATTTATTTTTATGGATCGCAAGGATGAAGGAAGAGAGTAGATGATTGTTATTGTGTGTGAAAAAAGAGAAATAATTTTTTAAAAAATCAAGAAATATTGATATTTTAATGGAATATAGTGTAAAATGGATAATCTAATGTGAGTGTTTTGAAAAGTAAGGATGTGTTTGGATGCTGCTTATTGCTGAAAATTAAAAATTGAAAACACTGTAGTAAAATAATTTTTAAATATGTGAATAGTGCTATGGGACCTAGTTTTGAAGTTGGTTTTGTTGAAAAAAATACTTACGGGTTCTGTGAACAGTACATGAGACCCATTAGAAAACGTGGGATGCAGTTGAAAAGTGCTTTTCAGCACTATCCAAAAATACACTAAGTATGTAAAATAGAAAATGTAGATTCTTTTTTTTTTTATAAGAGAAAATGTAGATTCTTATACTAAAATAGATAGAAATGGACCCACAAGCTAGTAAAGTTAGCTTTTAAAGTTTTTTATTTTATTTTATTAGTTTAGTGTGTGGAACACACTAAGTTGGCTGAAGAAAAATATAAAGGGAGTGCTAATATAAAATGGTTTGACAATGTTCATTGAAATATTAGCACTGCATTTGTCAATAAAATTTTGTACTTTAAATTGTTTTTGCTAATAGATTACTACTATTTTTTTCTCTCTCTTTTTTTATTTACACCATATTATTTTCATCTTTAAACTTTACCATAAACTTTCTAAATCCTCTATCATTTATTGTAAACTATGATACTAAAATGATAATGCAAAATAATTAATTGGTCCAATAAGATAGAATTTTTTTTTTTTTTTAATAAGGAATAAAAGAGAATCCTAAGCATTTTTAAATTTTTATTTCCAAAAAAAAAAAAAGAGTGGAAAAAGAATAAGATAAGAATAAGAAGTTAAAAGAGCAATTAATGATTAAATTGAAATCCAGGAAAAAGGGAATTTGAATTCAAATGTGTGTTTGTGTGGTGGGAAGTTTGTGTTTACCTAGAGGTTGTGATTATTTTAAAATTTAAAATTTGAAGAGGTAAGCTAAATTTTAGAAAAAGGAGTTAAGTTTTGTATTTTAATTTTACACAGAATTTATAAATGAATTTTATACCCCCACTTATTTATTTGCTTGAAATAGTATTAGCTAAATATTAGGGGTGGTTTAGAGAATTTAGATAACAAGTAATTAATTTTCCCTATTTTTTATATAGAGAATTTCAACTTATGGCGTCTACTCTTGGTGCGAGCTATTTGTCATTAGACCAAGACAACAATCAGTTTTTGATATAAGCGGGGATTGAATCTTAGATCTCTTATTCAACCATCAGAGACTTTACTAATTGAACTAACTGGAACCCGCTCCTATTTTCTTAATATATTGAGATATAATAAAAATGATCTCACTAGTGGATGTTTTACTAACACATAAGTTTTATTTATGAAATTGAATTAATGATTGATTTCTTGTCTTTCTCGTGTTTATTGACTTATGGTTGGTGATTTTCCTGGTATTTATGGAGCGAGTTTGATCTTTGTTATGGACATTTTGGTCAATAGCACGGAATGGGCTTGAGGCCCACAAAATTCTTCACAAATATAAAGCCCAAAAGTAGTTGACTTTCATGCCAATCCATGGCTTATTGGAAATGACCAAGCCAGCACACAAATTGGGAGTGTAGCCTATGGCCTCAACCCTTAATTAAAATGAATGGCCCACATAAATCCATTGCAAATTTGATCTAAGAGGGCCCATTTTGATGCCAACCCGTGGCCATCTATAGCCAACCGACCCAGAAAAATATTGTACTGGTCTGGGCCCATGGATGAAGCCCAGTTGGGCACCACTAAGTTGAGTGAAGAAAGATAAGTAAAGGTCACCAAATTCATAAATGAGTAGTAATACTTACACACGGACACATATTTGAAATTGTGTCAAAATTATCATTTTACAATTATAACTGAAATTCAAAATATGATTTCAATTGTTGTGTACGAGTCATAGTGTGTAACAATATTTAGTGTTCAAAAATAAACCCTTTGAAGCAACAACATGTTTTCTTTGCCAACAAGTGAAACAAGCTCACAAGGAGCAAGGAAGAAGTTCAACAAAGGGGGTGATCAGGATTCAGGAGGTATGGAATGGTGGGTAGAAGAGTCATTTTGTATTGACGTTGGGCTCATCTAAGGTTCCTCTCTTGAGGCTTGGAACACTTGAAGGACCCTAGAGCCCATAAACAATGCTGCGTGCACAGCCCAAGTATGCATGGGAATTCTGGTATATCTGCTTAACCAAAGTCATTACCCCCACACTTATCCTCACACGCAATAAAAGGATTCAAATTCAATCAAGCATTAAATGATGATTGTCCTAAATCCTCAAAGTCACCTTGTCCCTCTTAAAGATTTTTGGCCTTCAATGAGCTAATGGTAAGCAAGTGATTAATAATGTCCAGTGAGTTCAGCAAGCCTTCCCTACATTGAGCAGGTCTTTTGAGAGCACCAAAAAAAATCTTTAAAATAGGGAATAACCTGAAATGAAGGGCATTAGTCCTTAAGTGAATTAGAGAAATATAGAATGTCAAAATTGCAGTAAAACTCACCCTTACATTCACACAAAAATCCTTACACCTTCGTACACATCATGATTAGTTCAGCCTTCTTTTTAACCCATGGAATCATTGGAAAAGAGTCTGCTTAAATTCATATCCAATCATTAAAGGGGAGAGGACTCCTTTTTGCTTATCATCAGTTTCTGGCTAACGAGAACACCGCAAGACTGGTAAGGGCTTATGCTTCAGATGTCGGATCAATCTTCCGAATGGGCTTTGCTTGGGCGAAGATGAAGATGCCAGGGTTGAATATTCTGACTGGATATCCAGGTCAGGTCCGACAGAACTGCTCCTTGCATATGGTCAGTTCCTAAGTGACAGTCTTGACCATAATGAACTCTTGACATTTTTATTTTTTCATATATGCTTCTCTTTAAGTTCAATGTGTGATTGCAGATGCAGAATGCAGTTACTTCTACATTTCTTGCGTGTACTAATTTAAGTCTATATATAATGGCAATGGGATGGAGTAGAAATATGTTATGGCTACCGAGTTCTTTAAGAAATATAGAATTCCAATGTTTGGAATGTTACCAAAGCTAACTAATATTTGTGGAGCTCATTAAGTATTTTTGTTAAATTGGAAAACTATTTTCTTTCTCACCTAGGGTGAGTCTTTCTTCTCATTCTGGGTGAGTGCTCCATCTCACGCTGTGTGAGTTAGTTTTTTTATTATTTTTTATTTTTTATTTTTTTTATCAGCTCTTGATTTCGTTTTCCTTTCTTTTCTTACGCAATCCAACACTAGGTAGTCTTGCCTAGATATTACTTTCTTTTCACCTAAACTATGGACTCTGTTTTCATAGATAAGTTACAGAGCATCACGTTGACTGAGGAAGAAGGCGAAGTAATCACAGTAGGATGGTGCCCGAAGTCCAAGCGGAGTAGAAGGATCAAACCCGGATATTCAGGAAGTACAAAATACAAATATGGATAGCCACGAAACAGTAGGTCCTCAAAATTTGAATTTGAAACTCACACACTTCTCAACAACTCTATCCCACGTTGATAGCATTCCTGTTGAAGATGAGGTTGACACAGCTAACGACTCTGAGGCAATGATAATTGTTGCCCCTGTGGAAGCCGAAAATTGGGTGAGTGTCCCAGTGGATTATGCTAGTGAAAAGTTCACGCACTTAAGGAGTATTAATTCGGGGCAAGATGAGCAAATATCTCCAGCGGGTTTTGAGGGATCAGAGATATGTTTTAAGGTAGGTTGTGGTAACGTGCAAGGAAACAAGAATACTAGTAAGGGCCGGCTCAAAAGAAGTGGTAATAAAGATAAAGGTGTGAGTCAATCCTTGCATAGCTCAAAAGAAGTTGAGCCTGTGGAGAAGTCTACAATTGGAAGCCTGAAAGAAAGGAGGAATTGGAAGAGGCTTACCACAAGACCTTAGACTCTTATTAATTCTTCAATTGTTGACGTGGAACCTGGGCAAAAAAGGAAGCAAGCAGAAAACATGAATAAGGAGACTACAGGTGTTAAGGGAGAAAAGAAACATAGAACTGTGGAGAATGAGTAATGTGTTGTATCAATTATGGGATCGATGGAGTTTGCAAGGCAACCATGCCAGGCATGAAGACACTCCTAAGATGAAAAAAAAGATCATCACTTTGATGTCCATGTAAATCAAGAAGGTGTCGTTTAGCATTTTTTCAAGTTTTTTGAGCATTCAAGTGAAGATTCGCTTTTTTTATAGTAGTTTGGATTTTGAAGTTTTTTCCTTTCTTTTTTTTTTTTTTTTTTTTTTAATGTGATGTAATCATGCTACTCTAGGGTATGGTAGTGTTGCAAAAGATAAAAGGGGGTCATATGTCCCTCTTTCTCTTCCCCATTGTATATCATATCTCTCAATTAATAAAGTCTATTATCCATTTTTCTATATATATATATATTTGTGAAGCTCATAATGTATTAATTTCAACTGGGGCCTTGGAGCATTCACATCACATTACACTCTACACAATTACACAAGCATACACCTACATATTATTTATTTTCCTCTCTTCCCCATCCTATTTCGCAGCCACACATAATGATACGTAATGCCAACGCACACTCACACCACCAAGCATCCCCTTGCCGTTGAAAACCCAGGCCTTTGAACACTGAATTCACTATCAAACCCATCCACCAAATTCTCTAAAATCAGTAAACCCATCTCTCAAATCAATAAAATCAGTAAACCTTCAAAACAAAATCAGCAAATTTTCAATCAAAATCAATAATCACGATGAACAGAGCATGGACCATCTCCCAACAAAATCAGTAAAACCACCGGTGATGGCAACAATGAAGGACAGAGATTTGTTCAAGGAGGAAATTGATTGGCCACGGAGGTTTTATTCAGAGAGAGAGAGAGAGAGAGAGAGAGAGAGAGAGAGAGAGCTCTAGTTGAAAAATTAGTTGAAGAATAGAGGAAATAAAAAGGAAATGTCCAATTTATTATTCAAATTCAACTTGATAAAATACTATGACGGTTACTTTAAGCTAATAAGTAAGGAAAAAGGAATGATCATGTAAACAATGAAGGAAGGCTATATTTTATTCACTACCAGAAGCAATGTGTTCTCATCAGTATAATGAGCACAACCAAAATCACCACTTCTATTGCCTCTTTAGTTTACTTGTGCTTATAGGCTTCCTCCTCTCTTGCCAGTTACATGAGGCCACTCTTCAAAAACAAAACAGCATTCATTATAGGTTCGTAGAGGCAAGCGAACTCATCCATTATGCAATACGATATTTCAAACAAGATACTATGTACATTTTCCAACATACCACAAAACTTGAGTCAGTTTACTTCACTTTGGAGACAGGGGCGGAGCCACGTAGTGGCTTGGGGGGCCCCGGCCCCTCCCAAAAAAAAAAATTTTCCATTAAAGTAGGTTGAAAAAAAAATTTGGACCCCCCAATATTGGATAGCCGGCACCCCATGCCCAATTCTTAACTATTCTCCCAAGCCCAACTCAAATATTCTCCCAAGCCCAACTTTAGTTTTAGGCCTTACCACCTTATGTACTCCAAATAAAACAAACTGGCCCACTCAAGTCCAAACACTAAAAACAAAACTTCATTTTCTTTTCATCTCAAAAATCCACCCACTGACCCACGGAATCCCTTTCTTTACTTCTTATTCTTTTTTTTTTTAATTCTTTTTTTTATACACTTTCATTTGCACTGGTACCTTTGCCTACCTACTAGCCCCAAAACTCCAGTCCTCTATACTCTCAGTCCGAAAAAATAAAAAATAAAAAAAAATAAAATCCTGACAAATTTTTTCTTTCTTCATCAGCTTTAGTTTTGGAACTTGGTGATTGGTGAGTTTTCTTCCCTTTCTTAAGCATTAGACATTCATCTCTTTTTAGTGTCTTTTTTTTATTTTCTCAACTATTTACACCTAAATATTCACATGCTCTTTATATTTTCATAGATTTTTAGAGAAATACATGATTGAAGGCATGGGGAGATTGTTTGTGATGAGTCTTGAAGGGAAGATCTAAAGTTGGAGGCAGTCAGGCAGAGACAGTAGGCATTGCTACACAGGTGACCCATCTTTGCACTTTGTGAAGACAAAGTTTCTAAGATAAAATTGTTCTGATTTATTACCTATTTTTGATTAGTTAGATATCATGTGGCTGTAGGTGTTGTTAAATTGTTTGGTTTATGTTGTGTACCAATACTTGTGTGTTTATTTTTTGTTTTTGTTTGAGGGGTTATTATTAATTAAAGTCGTATTAAAAATGGGTTGTATGTTTAAATTATAGTGGAAATTTTGTTTTTTCTTGAGTATGAATAACATCCATATAACCAAGTAAAAATTTCTAATTAAAATTTTATTTTTTAAAATTCTTTTCAGGTTAATTTTTAAGTCATATTCTTAAAGCTAAAAGAATTATGAGAAAACGAAAAGCAATTGATACATTCTTTAAGAAAAAAGATGTTAGCAATTCAGAAATTAGGACATCTGTGGCTGTAGAAACAAATGTTGATACTTCAATGCCTGATGAACACCCTGACCCCTCCAAATGTTCAAAAATTCAATCTAAAGAGATAGATCGTGATCCAGGATCACGTAAACAAATATGTGAATTCCCTATCAACAAACAAGATGAAATCCGACAAGCTTATCTCAAAGAAGGTCCATATCAACCTAAAAATATAGACTATCCATACAACGATGATACTCATCATCGTCAATTTCAAACTTCATGGTTCAAATTGGCCCCCCCATATAAAAATTCTTGGCTATGCCCCTGTTTGGAGATATAATTCCATCAACCAATGAGTTATGGAGAAAATGACAACCATCACCATAACTTGTAGGGAAACATGTTCATGTTATAATGCAAAATAGTGGAGCTTCTACCATAAATCTGCATTGGATCATTGGTTAGGTTTGCTTGCCTACCAACTGGTTTATGATCTTGTTATTCATGTTGATAGCTCTTACTATGAGCCCTAAATGCCTCTTGAATTTATGAAATAAAAAATATTATGTTAGAACAACACTAAGTTTTCTCTTAATTTACAATAGCGCTAAACTTAGCTTCCTTTTTCCCACGTAAAATAGGCAAGGATCCTGAAAAAAGGGAAAGGTATGCATTTGTTTCATCTAACTTCTTCTTTTAAATACGTTATTTGATCAAACATCTAACAAAAAACCACAAGATGCTAACAATTATGAATTTCAGACTGCCTCCATGGCTCCATCTTATAGGTCCCAAGTAGCACAAAGCAACTTCTGAAGAGTAGCTGATTAATATGCATCAGTTAATAATTTAAGAAAATAGAGAAAAGTCAAAATAAAATTCAAAGCTAGTACTTAGAAAATAAATTATTATAATGATTCTGAACATATTTTACAAGAGTTCCTAGAAAGTAAATAACAATTATACCAATACATTAATATTTTACATGTTATTACTCCTACAACAAAACAAAACCAAATTTCTTCACGTGGCAATAGTCGATAAAATCTATTCAAGCGGTAAGTTACCGCAACTATATCTAAGTTACACTTACACTGCAATATTTTCAAAAAAATAAAATAATAATAAAAAATAAATAATCTAGCACAACCAAGCATGCTGCTTGCTTTATAAGAGCTGAGTGAGTATAGGGGTACACTACAAGAAAGTTTGCTATTTTCAACGGTTGAAAACGTCGAAAAAGTATTTTTGACGGTTTAAGTAACCATAGAGAACCGCCACTAAAAACTATGTCGAAACTTTTTTTCTACACCCTATGTGACTGTCGAAAAATGTGATTCACCTTAATCAACAATTATTAAACGTCGAAATATTATTGAAAAATGTTGAAATATATGTTGTCTTGAGATAAATTTTAACAGTTTGAAACCATTGAAATAAGTATTTTAAAAAAAAAAAAAAAAACTAATTTGGATGTAGTCCTTCACTTGATCCAAATTTAATAAACCTTATTCAAAATATAAACATAAACAATTGTGCAATTCCAGATTAAACTCCATTCTCATATAAAAACTAAAGCACCAGCATAATTTTTAAGTATTCAAATAGTTCCAAATTTACAAAATGGCTAATTAAAAGAAAAAAAAAAATTTAAAAACCACTGTGCTCCATCAATTATCCTCAAGTAACAGATTTATGGAGAAGTGCCACTGCCCAACAAGAAGGCCAGGCCCATGACAAAAAAATCATTCACCAAAATAATAATGCCATTCAATTAATTTGCCAAAATTAATGAACGCCACCAACAATCAATTGAAAAGAGAGGAAAATTATCCCCAATATCATATATCTATGTTATGCACAAAGCAATTTCCTGCTTTAACCTATCATCTAAAATCTTATTTTTCCTTCCTAGAAGCCGTAGGAAGAGGCATCAAGAGGATGGATGAGGTATGTGAGCACCAGTGCCAGAAGCATCAGCATGTATGCAATCCCTTAGTCAATTGAAGTACCTGAATACAACAATGACCACGTGAATCACATTTTTCCATTTATAATAATATATCGCTTATTTGCTTGAAACACACTCACACGCACAAAGAAATTCAATTTTGGGTTCTTAGATAGTAATGTAGGAAACAAAAATTTATAATCTGTAAGATTTTGTCAATAGAACAAGTAAACTCTCAACCCTTTACTTAAAAGAACAAGTAAAGTTAACAAACTAACCTGATTGGTAAAGTTAGGAAGAACAATCAAATTGAGCTAGTTCAAATGGGACCATATTTTTAATTACCTGTGCTAGCAAACTCTCAACCCCATTAACTTGTGCCTTCAAGAGTTGTACATTAGCGTCACTCTCCTTGCGGTGTTCCTCAGATTCTTTCAATTTCCTTAGAAGGTTATCATCATTCTCCTTGCTTCTTTCCTCAGATTCTTTCAATTGCCTCAAAAGGTTTGCATCATTCTCCTTACGTCTTTCCACAGATTCTTTCAATTGCATTTGGAGGTCACGAATAGTCGATGAAGAGAAACCCCATAACTCTGTAGGACTAATACCATCACTATAACCACGAACACGACCTTGATGTTCAGGTCCAAATACCTCTACAAACATTTCATCGCCGGACATTTGCAAAGACCCTTCAGCCACTTCAGTAGTAAGTCTCTTAAATTTCATTTGCATTAAAAGAACATTTATAAGTTTATACTACATTTGCTAAAAGCACATAAAAAAATACATTTTCTAGCAGCATATAAAAATAAATCTTAATAACAAGTTATACAAGCATTTTTAGGAATTTCCATACCAATGCTTCCTGTGTAGTTTCATTCAAGGATGTCAATACCGTACCGAAGGCCGTACCGGTTTGGCCACCGGTACGATATATTTCAGATACCGGTTAATATTGGTGTACCGTTTCGGGTTTACCGCTATTTTTTATATTTAATATATATATATATATATATATATTATAGTTGTATATCCATTAGTAAAGGCCCATATAATTTGTTTATAATATTTAAAATTATCAACTCATATCTTATTTATTAATTTAAGCTCTAGCTAAAATGTTAATTCATTATACTAGTTAGTAAGAAGCAACAGCAGCAGAAGCTGAAGACAACGGCACCGTGTTAATGACGGCAGTGACCCAAGAGCAAGAGCAAGTTAGTAAGTTATTGAGAAAGGAGAGAGATTATCTATACAACTATTTAAGGGGCTTCACCTATTTGGATTCCTCATTTTTTAGTTCAAAAATGCTCCTACATCCCTATGTTTAAATAGAGACAAAATTAAAGGACAATTCGGTAAAAATGTAACTCTAACTCCTACTAAAACATTGCCTAAAAAATAGAACAAGTTTCCTGTTAATTTTCAAATTGCTTTATCAACTTATAAATTAGATTGTCAAAATAAAAATTATATATATATATATAAAATAAAAACACAGAGTTTTTTTTCCTTCAAAAAAAAGCATCATCGCACGCGCAAAACGCGTGTGATGAGGCTAGTTAGATCTAAAATTTTTTTGTTTGTTATTTCAGTCTGGTATGAAGTTTTCGGCCGAAATCTGGTTTGCTTCCCGGTATGACCGGAACGACCCAGTATAGCCGGTATTTAAACCGGTACGAAACAAACACATTTCTGTACCATTTCAGGCGCAGGTGCGAAATATTCCGGCCATACCGGCCGGTACAGTACGAGATTAACACCCTTGGTTTCATTTGTTGCTTGCCCATTAGATCTCATATGTGTGATCTCAAATAATTGAAGTCGGCTAGGATTTTCCCTAGTTTTCTCCCTTTATCATTAAACAACATAAAGCATAGACATTCCATAAAATGTCTATCATTTAAACAACACAAAGTATAGACATTCCATAAAATGTCAAGCACCATAAATAACTATGCAACAATATTTTATCTTGAAAAAATTAAGTTTCAAAGATGGAGAAAATGATATATACAAACCTCTTCTTCATTTCGTTGTTGGAAGCTTTTTGATCCAGTAATGTGAATGATAAAGTTTTTGGAATGACTATACTTGTTTTTATCACAAATTGTCTACATTCAAAAACATACATTTGATTAAAAAATATTTTTAATTCTCTATAAAATTTCACAAGATAATAATTTCCATATGTAGTATACCTTCCAGTCCTTATTGCTCCATAAATTCACAAGATAGTTCCAATCATCATCCGCCATGTTAGGTGACAAAATTTCTAGTGCCTCCTCAGGATCCTCCTCATATGGCTTAAACCATTTTTTCTTCAAGGAGCTTCAGTAATTTTTGTATGACCTACTCATTTGCCGCCAAACAAGAGTCTCTTGACCCTCAACAATGAAGCGTTCCTAAAAAATGAAAACTAATAAGGATTACATTTGTGCCTTATAAAGAAAACTTTTATTTCAAAACACTTTTATATAACGCACCAATATATAATCAAATAGCTTTCTTTTGTTTTGATAAGGCACCTCTCTCCAATCTTTGACTTGTAAAGGTACTATACTAATCTGTCTAATAAGGGCAGTACACTCTGATTTGAATACTTTAGAGTATTTCCCTACTGGTCTTCCCTTTTTCCATATGATTGGGAACCTTTCCTTTGTAAAAAGTTTTGCAAGTTTTAGATTCCATGTAGTCCCTCGCCCTTTCTTATTTCCTGTGTAGTCAAAAAAATTGATAGACACATGTCAACTATAGATGGTTGCAAATATTAGAATGGTAATTTGATAGACATGTCAAAAAATGTAGTGTTTTAGTTACCAACTCATGAGCCACCACTTTCACTTGTTCCAAATGACTCTTTTCTTGCCATAGCTCCATAGTTTCTAGCACTTCCAGCTGACTCTTCTCTTGCAATAGCTCCATTGTTTCTAGCACTTCCAGTAGACTCTTCCCTTGCCATAGTTCCATAGTTTCTAGCCAACTCTTTTCTTGCAATAGCTCCATTGTTTCTACCACTTCCAACTAACTCTTTTCTTGCAATAACTCTTTTCTTCTCTTGCAAAAGCATCATTGTTTCCAACACTTCTAGCCATAGGTAGAATTCCTTCAAATTGTCTTAAACAAGGTTATAAAGAGTATTAAAAAAAAAAAAAAAAAAAAAAAACTCTTTCTGGCCTGCAATACATGAAACTTTACCCTCACAATTCAAGCACAATAAATTGAAATACATCATCCCCATGCCTAACCCAGAAAGCATAAATAAATAAATAAATTTTAAAAAATAAAAACACCCAATGCGCCCTAGAGAACAAAACATTCAAAATTTTCAGTCATAGAAGCCATTGAACAAAAACCCCAAATTGCATTAGAAACTTTAGAGATCTCCCTGAGTAGTCCATAATCAAAATATAAATACAAGCTTACTAGTCTTAATGCCTATTTGTCAAAGATTTTGGCACCTATTAAAGGCTTTATTGTGATTATTAACATTAATAAAGAGATTGAAATCCCATTTTGCCACATTTATAGCATTGATCTGCAGAAATTAAGAAGTCACCAAAGAGCCAACGAGTAAAAACATCAGCAAAATATTTTGCATTAACAAACAAATAAGCAGACTGGAAACTGAAAAATACCTTCACAACCGCTGGCTCCCAGATAAAGTTAGCAAATGAATCCGCAATTCCACCAGTGTTGATATCCACCCCATAATTTGCGCTTCACCTATTAATTGTAATAATTTGTAAACAAAAGAACTCAGAAACTATTGTTTGATGTAAAATCACAATAGAATCTGTTCCAATATGAAATTCCTCCAAACGAGGATAGGGAACACCCTTATTGGAATAGAATTTGGTGACTATATGATTATATCACTTAATTCAATTAAGTCTTTATAAACAACACAAGTTGATAATACTTCCACTCTTTTTTTCAGTAGAAATTGGGTGAGTTCTGAACCTAGAAAGTAATGCCACAGAGAATTGTTTTGAGTGATTTTCCCATGAAGACATAAACACACCTTTTGGATAATTTATATATGTATATAAAAGCTTCCATATACATGTGAAATTTCTCAACAATAGCTCTACCAATCCTAACCAATAGTTACAAATGCACCATATACATGACACACAAAACAATTAATCTTAATTTTCTTATTAGCATTGATTTATATCAAAACAGAACCCACTCAGGACTTTCATCAAAGAGGTGGTAATCAAATTTGCTACAGGAGATAAACGAACTCCATTGCACATACTACACTTTCTTCACTTATCAAAAAAAACATAACTACACTTGCTTCTTCACTAGTTGCCATTGACTCTGCCCATAATACCTAGTATTCCTGAGTGCAAAATGTAAACAATTAGTCAAAAGTTGAAAGAATATCTGATGCCCTTACCAAAGTTGCAATTTACAGAGACACTAATGAAAACCAGAGTTTCTGACAGCTATTTGTGAAAATTATTCCACTATTTTCACAATCCGCATTTTTGTTTCAGAGAAACCTATTACTATAAGCCTCAAAGTTATAAACCCTTTACCACAACTTACATTAATTGTTGGAAAATTTACATAAAACACTCATGAAAAATGCATCAAACTCTGAATTACAAAAGACCATTGAAAAACAATCCTAAATTATGCAGCAAGAGTAATTATATTAATAAACAATAATTCTAGATTTGCATTTTAATTATACAAGTTATATACAAAAAATCCAAAATCAAAAACAAAACGTTTATGCTATCTATGGAAAAACAAAGAAATACAAAATTGAAGGTTAAGTTTTCAAGGAGAATGTGAAATTGGATTCATCAATGTATAGAAGATACCTAATCAGAGGTTTGGATAGGTAAATATATACAAGATTTGGATGCGATTGTACCAACTCGGTGAATCTGAAGCAAAGAAAAATCAACCAAAGTCAAAAACACTGTTTGGTTACCGAGAAAATAACAGAAAAACACTAGGAAGGAAGAGAGAGAGAGAGAGAGAGAGAACCACATGTTTTCAAGATTGAAGGAATCTGGCTGATCAAAGACTTAAAAAACAGTGGTGATAAATCTATATAATAACTAATAGTCGAAACGTTTGACTTTTTGTTGACCACGCCTCATTGCACCATGTGACTACATAAATGATTGACACATTTACATCTAAAAACACCAAAACAATATATCTTTTCGTTTGGGCAGTAGTTATAGGAAAAAAATAGAAAACACTTTTTTAAAATAGCAACAAATTAGCAAATAAGCCTTTTTAAAAATAAATTATAAAAAAAAAGGAAATTGTAAGAAATTATTTTAAAAGCCCCACACCGTTTCAGTGGGTACCCACTTTATGTGTGTCTCTATATATATATATATATATATATATATATATTCAACTTCTCTTCAATTTTCTCCTTCTCAGTAATGCCCCTTTTTCCCCTACGAGAAGATACTTAGGGTCCGTTTGGTTGGAGAACTGGGAAAGTGGGAGGATGGAAAATTAGTGGGAGGATGAAAAAGTGGGAGGATGGAAAATATTTAGTTTTCCCTCATGTATGTTTGGTTGGATGGATGGAAAAGTGAGATGGTGGAAAGCTCTTTTGTTTGGTTGAAAAAAAAAAAGTGGGAGAATAGAAAATGTAGTTTATATAAATTGACTATTATACCCTTATTACATAATAGGTAAGAAATAGATTTATTAGTACTCATTAAATAATATAAAATTTACCAACAATTATATTTTTCAATGAGAAGTGTTACGTCCACAACATTTTTCGCAATACTTTTACAACAAAATTTATATGGAAAGTTGTTAATAGTTTTAATTTGAACCCATCATTGAAATTATTTTTTTACTCACCAATATTAACTAATAACAATCTGTTAATTAAAATTTATTGTGAAAATATTGTAAAAATATTGTGGTAACATTTCTTAATTAGGATTTTTTATTCTTTATATTATTTCTCCTTTCTCTCATTTCATTTCATCCATACGTTTTTTTTTTTCCTCTTCTTCTTCTTCTTCTTCTTCTTCTTCTTGTTTTTCTCCTCCACACACGTTGTCCTTATCTCTATCCCTCTCTTCTTTTATTTTCTTTTTCTCCCTAATTCAAGAACGTTCCAGCACTATACTAGCAGCTCTCATTTTTTTTTTACTTGATTCCAGAACATTCGTCCCCAATGCAGTCTAGATGGGTCATCTTCGTCCCAAAGCAATTGGCTCAACCTAGAGCCGTCGCTCATCTTCGTCCCCAACACAGTCCAAATGGGTCAGATGGCTTCTCTCTTCTGTCTTCTTCTTCTTCTTCTTCTTCTTCTTCTTCTTCTTCTTCTTTTTTTTTTTGCTTTTATTGTTATGATTTGATAAATTTTAAAATTGTGTTTTTGAGTTTGTATTCTGATAATCTGATTATGCTTGAGTTTAGAGATGTTTGAGAGAAAGATTGTTGTGTTTGTAGCTGTTGTGTTTGTAGTTGTGAGAGGAGAGAGAAATGGGGTATTTGTGTAAAAGTGTTGTGATAGCATTTTTCTCTCCGGCTTTTCCTCATGATTTGAGAGGATAAAAAATGTGGGCCCTGGAGAGAAAACTTTCTCCCGGGTTTTCTGTCTTCCCCATTTTCCTTCCCCAACCAAACAGTGGAAAAGAGTGTTTTCCACCCTATTTTCCTCCCTCTATTTTCTATCCTCCCTGTTTTCACCCCAACCAAACACAGCCTTAATGAAACTTGAAGAGATAACAGAGCCTACCACTACCGTCAGCCAGTGAACCCACTGTCGGTAAAGATGACTTCTTTCGCTTTCCCTTTCAATTGTAGTGATTTGTTTTTTTTTTTTTTTTTTAATCTCTTCTTTTCTGTTTTTGATTGTTGTGTTTGGTTTTGGAGACGCAACTTCAAAGAATAAAAGCCCTAGAACCATCTGTAAACCAAATGCAATTTGTTTTTTATTTTCATTTTACTTTCCAATTTATTTTATGTTTTCTATATTCCAAATATTTCTTTCCTTTTTTTGGTTTTCAAGAAACAGAGGTATACAATTTTTTTATTTTTACTTTTATTTTTTTGTTTTAGGTTCAAGGCTACTGTCAACTTTAATGGTGAGGAGTTGTTAGATGCTGAGCCATTGATATCTACAAGGTTTGTTTATCAAGTTGAGGCATACTTCAATTTTATTTTCTATGTATATTTATAAATTTTAGGGTTAATTCTTCTATGTTTTTCCATTTGGGTATTGAGTTTGAGTTTATGGTCTGCAATTTTTTGCATTTTTAGTTGTTGCCATTGGCTGTAGAGAAAAGCTCAAAAATTAGGCCCACTTTGTGATTATTTTTATTATGGAAGAGATGGAGAGAAAAATAGGAGGGACTTTACCACCATCAGAGACCAGTCTTTCTCAGACACTCTTACTAGTAAATTTTCTAATTTTGTTTTATAAGTTTTCCTGTTAAATATGATTTGGGTTTTGTTTGGGAGTGTTTTCTCTTTTAGATTGATGGGTTTGGAGCCCGTAGTGGGTTTTGTTAATTTCAATCAAAACTTTGTCTTAATGTAAAGATAGTTTTAAATTTACGATTCGAATTAGTTTTTACTGTTGTATAGTTTCTTTTTTTTTCTTTTTTTTTTCCTTCCTTCATGTTTTATAGTTTCTTCTCCTGATTTTGTGCTATTCCTTCCCTGCAACAACAAAGGTTCCATTCTTACATTGTTTATGCCTAAATACTTCTATATTGTTCACTATTGTTAAGATTCCATCTTCCTAATTAATTTCTGATTTCTTATTTCCATTCTTTTTCATCTTTTTCTCCAATTGCAGTATACCGTGTTTTCGTATAAGACATTGGGTCTTAGCCAAAAAAATAATTGAATCAGGGTTAAAGGTACCCTGATTTCCCATTTTATTTTTTCAATTTCTAGGGATCTGTTTTGTTAATTATTGTTTTTTGGTTAGAATATTTTTCCCTGTTTGGTATACTTTTTGTAAGATTTTCTTTTTCTTTTCGTTTGCCCCTTAAATTTGAAATCATTTAGTTCTAACATAAAAAAATGCTTCAAAATTATGCATCAAGTTCATTTCTTCATACCCTTTTCTTATTTAGTTAATTTTCTATTTTATTTCAGATTGTGAGATTTTAAAGTTTTCTTTATTTAGGTTATGGTTTTGTCATTGTTAGAGGATTTGTTTTAGTTTCTTTATGCCATCTATTTCATTCAATTTTAAGCTTTGTCATAGGATGTTCCGAGCATCCTAAGACTCTTATATCAACTGGAGTTGCAAGTGCTATAATATATGTGATTCCAATTTTGAATCCAACCATAATTCTTTCCTAATGTTGGTTGCAAAATTTCAGTTATAGAGATAGGGTCTTTTAGGTAGATTCTTGCTTACATCTCTCTTTGTTGATGTCATTTTTTTCCATCTTTTCATTTCCTATGTCTTTGTCCAATTGAAGAAAATTGAAGTGCAGATTGCAATTCATTTGCCTCTTTGTTAGATTTCCACTTTGTTCAATGTAGCCTTAAACTGGGAATACAAGATTGATTGAAAATTGAGATTGCCATGAGTTTTCATTTTGATAGGTGCATTAAAAAGCTTCTAACGGAGAGTAATTGGCTTAAAATTATTATTAGTCATTCTACAAAGGGAGTTATTAGTTAAAGAATTTAAGTTAGCACCGAACTTTGAATGAGTTGAAACATGATTCAAGAATGAGCTTTTGGTAGGAAATTTGGTGTGACATCTGTTATACTGAATCTAACCATGTAATATGTAATTTACTGCCAAAAAGTGTACAAAACTTGAACCTTCTTTTGGGTTGGTGTTTGTACTCCAATTTTCTTAACAATTTTACTGAATATTTTGTATAAAAAAGTATATTCTTTTTGGTTGGGAATGCTTAGTTGTTTCAAGTTAGAGTGAGTTCAAGGATGTGCAAATGCAGGAGCCAATGTGGTAAAGACAACATGAACATATGCTAGGTACATGAAACTTTTCCTTCTAATTTCAATTGGATATATTTTTTTTTTTGGTGCTCCCTATTTTATTTTTCTTTTTGATAAACTTATTTTTAGGTTTAGAAAATGTCTTTTAGGAATCAATTTCATGAAATTATTAGTAGCTTATTCTACTAGAGTTCAAATTACCACTAATAGGTCTAATTATTTTTAATATACTTTAGGCTTTTAATTCTGACCTTCACAGTGTGTTCCACTTATGATTTGCATGTTCTAAATTGTAGAGAATGACGAGCTACTGTTGTATTATGGCTGCATCAATCAAGTGTTGCTATTGTATTTCGTGTTGAAATACTCATTGACAAATTGTAATAATTAATTAGTAGTTGTTAGCAAATATTAATGTAGTTAGTATTGTACTAGGACTACGTTTGTAAAGCCTTAGGTTGTCTTAGATCATTCACAAGTCACATTCTGTTGTAAATGCCTTACGAGCTTCTGCCATGGTTAATTAGGTGTTTGTTTGGTCCTTTTTTGCTGAATGGATGTTTGGTCAATGAATTATATTTCTTTCTCTTGTATGATGTATCTTATAGTTTGTGGTACATGTTATGGGATAAAGGTAGAGAGATATATAAGAAATACAATAATGTAACTGTTAGAACTTAGAAATACACATTAATAGTAACAAAAGAGCTTCAACATGGGAAACAAAACACATTTAATCCTACGTAACACAAAACTAAATGAAATTATATTGAGTTCAAGCCTTAGACAGAGTTGGCAATGTATGAAAATTGGGGAGAAAAATAGAAGATTTTGTGTGTGATTAGAATAATCTTCTAACTCATATTTAGTCGCTAACCCGTGCATATATATAAAATTGAAGGCTTTGACTTTTTGTTAACCTTTCTAGAGCTTGCCACATCATCATCATCATCATCATCATTATTATTATTATTATTATTATTATTATTATTATTATATAAAAAACTAAACTAAACTAAACTAAAACTTAGCCCGATCAAACTCTCTATCCCCAAAAGCAAAACCCAATAAACTCTCTTTTCTTTTTCAAACACAAACTCAACCAGATCAAACTTAGTCTTTCTCCTTCAAACGTACACTCGGCTTCCATCTCCTTCCTTCAACGCTCTCATTAAAACGCAACTCCCTCTCCTTTTCATCGTTTCCCCCAACCCTTCATTGTCACTTGCCTTTGCTCCCCCAAGAAAAACACAAATACGAACCCAAATCTCCTTTCATGATCAGTTTTCTTTGTATAGTTAATTACTTTTTATTTCTTTATGAAAGTATCTATATGTGATCAACCAGAAAGTAATGTGGGTTTGAAGGTTTTGTCTTGGTTCATTGGTATTGCTGTCTTTGTGTTTGTTTAAATTTCTCAGTGAATGTGTAGAACATGTTGAATATATAATGTGGGGAAAATATCAATGCTGCCTTGGAAGATTTTACTTTGAATTTGTTGGCAAAAATTATTGATTTTCATTATGCTAGAAAGTGTTGCTTCCCTAAAGAGATGTTGATTATATGTATACCAATAAAGCTGTTGTTTGCCTATAGTGATATTGATTATATAGCTTTATATAGATACATTGATTATTTGTCACTGAGAAACCATAGATCTAGGCAGAATATATATATACCAATTTCGTGTTATAGTTTTTAGTTTTGATTTTTTCGACTTTTTTTAAATTTAGAAATATGATTTAAGTATTGGTATTGTGGTCATTGATTAGATTAGTTTTGAATCTTTTGATTTAAGAATTTGAATTAGTTTGGTCCACACAAAAGTGGCTATTATGTATTTGACTAAATGCTTGAGTTAAAATCCGGTGAGGAAACATACTTATGAACACATATCTGTTTGGTTGCAACACCTGGATGTTCTATGATATCCATTTTTAATGTCTTTGTTTTAGACTAGGTTGAGAAGTCTAAAAACAGTTTATAACCCAATAGGCTAGTAATTATTTGTAGCTTCATTGATGGTATGTACTTAAAATGATTTCAAGTAGCTTCATTGATGGCATGTACTTAAATGATTTCAAGCAATTGCTTCAAATATTTTTTATTTTCTTGCTCATAGAAATAGCTATTAATACATTATTGAGTTGTCTCTATTTAAATGAACCTTACTGTAATTAAAAAATTTTCCATAGAGTGTGGCTTGGCTGAGCCTAATAGCACTGCTTCGAATAATTGTGTATTACTTTCAACCCAACATTTGGTGTTTTTGAAATTGATTGTCATACTTAAGATGTATCCAAAGAATTTATGAAATTTGGTTTTAATTGTTTATAGAGATAGTTGAAACTAAAATATATATAGGTATTTCGTTTGATTCCTTTCAAATAGACACTCTTTCAAACTACTATTATTTGCATGCACTTAAGATGTATCTAAAGGACATCTGACACAAATATATGTTGCTGCAAATGATCTCCTCAACAGTTTCCAAGAAGCCAACATAATCAAAATTGGGGGCCATCAAGAGTAGATAAG
Organism: Quercus wislizeni; assembly: GCA_023055345.1. Classification (NCBI taxonomy): domain Eukaryota; kingdom Viridiplantae; phylum Streptophyta; class Magnoliopsida; order Fagales; family Fagaceae; genus Quercus; species Quercus wislizeni. The sequence continues at coordinate 15,434,921 of JALGQJ010000010.1, forward strand.
CAGAGATACTTAGACTATTTGTTAGCTATTTTGTTTCAAAGTTTTGAATATTGTTTATGATTTGCTTCTCATAGGAGATAGTGGCATAGTGCCCCATGTGTTTATGTGGCATATTATTCCCTAGCAGCAAATGCATGGTCTTCCTAATGCTGTCATGAGATTGTTTACACATTTAAATATTCATTTTATCAATAAATTTTATCATTTTTCCTAAAAAAAAAAGTTCATTTTAGGAGTAGAACAAATTAGCAAAGCAGGAATGGCAAATTTATTAGTCTAAAGATTTTAAAGTGCTACAACTATTTTTTTTCCATTTGTAGGGTCCTGAAAATTGTTGACAGCTTGCAGTATAGCTATACATGCATAATTGTTTTGCTGTTGACTTCTTCATGGACTTCAAGTTTTATAAGTCATTGAAAAACCTTTGTACATGGTTAGATAATCAACTTTCCCAATTCAAAGAGATATAAACATGTTAGAATGCTCAAAAGGTTTAGTATTAGCACTTAAGCTTCAGGTACATAGATATTATATTACATTTCATCGACTTGTGAATTGGGTTTGTTTTAATGTCTTATTGATAATTTGACAATTATGTTTTCAGCCTTTGTTTATCTTATATAGTGGTTTTTTTAATCTTCCTTTGTCATGAACAAATGAGCTTCTTTACTTATAAAAAAATTTAAAAAAAAAAAAAAAAAAAAAAAGAACAAATGAGCTTCTTTGCTCTAGGATAAATTGTCATTAAAAAAAAATAGTGGACTTGGCAACAATTTTTTGTTTTGTTTTGTTTTGTTTAAAATATATATATATATATATATATATATATAATTTATATTATATAATTAATTTTTCAATATCTTTTCTCAATTTCTCTTCTTGCATTGGTTGCTTGTGTGCAGTCTCAATTGACTTCTATAAAGTTTTTTTTTTTTTTTTTTTTTTAAGTGATTCAATTATTTCTACAAACAGGTGCACAAAGAAAACATGGTTTATATGATTTATATTGGTGGTAGACTATAAATTGATTTGCAATTGAGCATTATGTGAATTCATATTATGCCCAAATTTGTGTATGAGCTATTGGAATGTTGGCAATAATTTTTTCGTCGATAGAGAGAAACCAAGGTGTGATCTTTATGTGTTATGTGAAACATCCTACATTTATAATCAAAGAACATATTTTGTGGGCTTTGTATGATTATTTGTAATTGTTATTTAACCAACTATCCCGTGCATCGCACGGGTTAGCAACTAGTATATATTTATATATATTCTCTCATACTAATTTTAAGAGATAAAACCAATAATTAAACTTTTTTTAGTTGTTAGTTTGACAATCTCGACCTTGTTTGATCAGTTTTGTGTGCTCTACTCTATGCAAATTTTTTCCATTACAAATAGGTAAATGGATGGGACAGATTTTGCTCGTCTCACTATATCTTGCATAAAATGTACATATTCATTTAAATTATTTAATGTATAATATCCTATTTATTGATCATCTTGCATATTTGTTTTCTTATCCCCTAAATACTCTCTCTCTCTCCACCATAGTATTATTTAATTTTATGTATACCAGTAGAATTTTTGTTCCATAAGTTAAAATTTTATGTAAAAGAAAGAAAACATTTTACTAATACTATCGAAACCATTTTAATAATTAGTAACTCATGAGTAAATTAACTATCTTAATAATTAGTGAGTCACAGGACAAAAACTCTTTAATTTAATGTGCAATAATCTTGAGTCACTCGATTGGAGACATGGTGAAAAGTTTTTCTTGATTTTATATCTTTGTACCACATGTTTTCAAGATTGGAGGAATCTGGCTGATCAAAGACTTAAAAAACAATGGTGATATATATATATATATATATATATATTCTCTCTCATACTAATTTTAAGAGATAAAGCCAATAATTAAAATTTTCTTAGCTGTTAGTTTGACAATCTCGACCTGGTTTGATCAGTTTTGTGTGTTCTATTCTATGCAATTTTTTTTCCATTACAAATAGGTAAATGGATGGGACAAATTTTGCTCATCCCACCATATCTTGCATAAAATGTTCATATTCATTTAAATTATTTAATGTATAATATTCTATTTATTGATTATCTTCTATATTTGTTGTCTTATCCCCTAAATACTCTCTCTCTCTCTCTCTCTCTCTCTCTCTCTCTCTCCACTATAGTATTATTAAATTTTATGTATACTAGTAGAATTTTTGTGCCATAAATTAAAATTTTATGTAAAAAAAGAAAACATTTTACTAATACTATCGAAACCATTTTAATAACTAGTAACTCATGAGTAAATTAACTATCTTAATAATTAGTGAGTCATAGGACAAAAACTCTTTAATTTAATGTGCAATAATCTTGAGTCACTTGATTGGAGACATGGTGAAAAGTTTTCCTCGATTTTATATCTTTGTACCACATGTTTTCAAGATTGAAGGAATCTGGCCGATCAAAGACTTAAAAAACAATGGTGATATATATATATATATTCTCTCTCATACTAATTTTAAGAGATAAAGCCAATAATTAAAATTTTCTTAGCTGTTAGTTTGACAATCTCGACCTGGTTTGATCAGTTTTGTGTGTTCTATTCTATGCAATTTTTTTTCCATTACAAATAGGTAAATGGATGGGACAAATTTTGCTCGTCCCACCGTATCTTGCATAAAATTTTCATATTCATTTAAATTATTTAATGTATAATATTCTATTTATTGATTATCTTCCATATTTGTTGTCTTATCCCCTAAATACTCTCTCTCTCTCTCTCTCTCTCTCTCTCTCTCTCTCTCTCTCTCTCTTTCCACTATAGTATTATTAAATTTTATGTATACCAGTAGAATTTTTGTGCCATAAATTAAAATTTTATGTAAAAAAAGAAAACATTTTACTAATACTATCGAAACCATTTTAATAACTAGTAACTCATGAGTAAATTAACTATCTTAATAATTAGTGAGTCACATGACAAAAACTCTTTAATTTAATGTGCAATAATCTTGAGTCACTCGGCTAGAGACAAGGTGAAACGTTTTTCACGTTTTTATATCTTTGTACCACACATTTTCAAGATTGAAGGAATCTGGCTAATCAAAGACTTAAAAAATAGTGGTGATAAATATATATATATATATATATATTCTCTCATACTAATTTTAAGATATAAAGCCAATAATTAAACTTTTCTTAGCTGTTACTTTGACAATCTCGACCTTGTTTGATCAGTTTTGTATGTTCTATTCTATGCAAAAAATTTTCCATTACAAATAGGTAAATGGATGGGGCAAATTTTGCTCATCCCACTGTATCTTGCATAAAATATACAAATAGGCCTAATGCATCAAGTGTTGAACAATTTTGATATGGTCTAAAAAAGATTATATGTTGGTTATAGAATTGGCATTTTAGGCTAATTAGATATAAAAGATGGAGTAATCTAATAAGTAGCTCTTGTGATTTAGCATGAAGCAAAATAAAAGTGACAACAATTAAATTTTTGTGACAACAATTAAATTTTTGTCAATAGCTGATCTAGATTTGACTTACTAAAAAGGCTTTAGAAATGTGTCATTGATAAGGGATGAGAATACAACTGAAATACAAAAAGAATTTTATTGGCATATATATAGTTTCCTTAGCAAAAAGAATGGAAAATATCTTCAAAATTGAATTTGAGTTATGTTTTTTGGATACTCTCAAAAGAACGTAAGTTTATAGCTCTACTAAACTAGGTAGTTATGAAATTTTTTTCCATTACAAAATGAAAGAAAGAAAGAAAAAAAAAATCATCTATTATTATTATTCTAACTAGTATATAACCTGTGCTTATGCACATGAATGATGAATTGTAATGGTGATATTGATGTTTGTTTGGGTTATTAAATATATATGACATTAGTTTGACCAATACATTTGGAGGTACTAAAATGATTTTTCTTTGCAATTTTAATGATATTGATTACTCCAAGTTTTTAATTACATTGTTGTTATGTATATAATTTTGAAAATTACTATTTGACACTACATATACAATATCAATTCACTGTCATTATCTATGAAATTCTACTAAATACAACACAAAATAAAAGAATAAATTGGTTCAATAGTATCTGTATCTCCTAAATTGAATGGGGATAGGTGCATATGATTGTTTAGCAAAATTATAGTTTGTTATGTTCAAAATCCTCACATACAAAATATCTAAATAGAAACAGTATAAAAAAAAATATACTTATTAGTTTAGAAAAAAAAATAACAGAAAAAATCTAAATAATTTAATTTGTATGAAAAACTAACAAAGGCAAAATCTAATTTTGATTCTAATTACATTTTCTCTAAGATTTGGTTATATATATAGATTTCCTGGGTTTATTTATATTGAACTCCTTGTTTTCTACACTATATTAACTCACTTGACATAAAAATTTTAGTTTTGCTTTAGATTAGATGGGATATGTGGTGTAAAGTTAAACTCTAATTGAAATCCAATTTGTACACTAAATTAACTCACTTGGCACAAAAATTTAAAATCTTAGATTAGATGAGACACATGATGTAAAATTATAATCTAATTGAATTCCAAGCCTAATCTACCTAGTGTACCTAAGCCCTCCAAGCTCCTACTCCAACGAGGTTGCGTCGAACCTATTTCTTCTTTAGCTTACCGGATTCCGCTATAAACCATAGCATCAACCAATATGAAATTGGTCCCTTCCTAACTGCTTCCCAAGCACCAAATGGCCTTCTCACAAATGTGGGTATAGTGAGAAAAGGTTTTGGTAATGAACCTCTCGAGGATGTAACAATGGAGAGGATAAGAGTAGAGGAATTTGAAGAGTCTCTATGTGAAGATTATGGATAAGTCAATCTTGTTTTTCTCTATGGTTTCTCTCTCAATATTCTCTCTAGAAGCTCTCTACATTTCGTGGGTATAAGGGGTATTTATACTAGAGTAAGAATGGAATGCGAAGAGTCAAGTTTTTCAAAACAGAGCTAGCTAGCGGCTTGACTGAGTTGCGAGTTCCAGCCGTGAGGTAACTGAACGACCAGTCTGTACTTTTTGTCCTGTAGTGCTCCAGCTAGCATGACACTTCAACTTCTGGCATGCTTGACAAGTGTTCAACATTTGGCGGCTTGCAACCGCGAGCCACCCGCGAGATTCAGTTGTGAGTCCCTGCTTCTTTGCACAATCTTGAGCATTTCTTCACACTCTCTCACTCACTACCCTTACATAAATCTCACCTAAATACAAGGTTACTAATTGCTAAAATACAAGCAAATTTGACACGGAATAAAGCCAACAAGATGGTTGATTAAATTCAACCTTAAAATCTAAAAATTTGAATTCGTTAAATGTACAAAACTGTGAAAATTCAAGGAAAAATAGTGTACATTATATGTACAAATAGTACGAATTTGGTGAAAAATTCAAATTCGTTGAGTGTGTAAAATCGTGAAAATTCAAATGAAAATTGAAGAACATACCAAACTGAGTAAACTCAATGGAAAATTAATTACATTAGATGTACAAATTGTCCAAATTTGTTTCCAAATTTGAAGTCGTCAAATGTACAAAATTGTGAAAATTCAATTTAAAACTGTGTACTAATGTACTAATGATCCTGATTTGATGAAAATTTCAAAATTGTTGAATGAACAAAATCATGTAAACTCAATGGAAAATCAAAGAACGTACCAAATCATTGAGCAGCACATGCAAGACTACGAACATTAGTGTAGCAATGGTGGACAGCTCACCCCCAAAATTGATGCATAAACTTTCCAAGGATGCTTTGCATCCTTGAAAACGGTGCATTACAAAGGGTTGCATATCTGTGTATTCACATGAGTGTGGATGGGTACTTCTGGTCAGGGCTCAACAATGCCAAGCTGTTAAGCAGCACATGTAGAACTATTTACTATCTTTGGTCAATTTCATGGATGCTAGTTGGAATGCTCTTCCCATAATCTGTGACTACTGGTTAGAAGTAATAGCACATGGGTACTTCTAGTCAAGGCTCAACAAGTAATGTACAATAAATCTAATTTAGATGATAAGTGTTATGTGTGTAACATTTCAAATTACACAAACAGAATATTGGAAACATCAACATATCTAACTGGAGGCATTTCACTTCCTAAGGTGTTTTCTACATTACAAAGCAAAGGACGTTGTCCAACCAAAGCACAAGAATCATATGTAGCAACAAAGAATAGCAGGGAAAAAAATGAGCAAGTGATTTCATATAAACTTAGCCAAAACTAATGAACAGTTAATCTTTAGATTTGCAAAAGTTGAATGTACATAATCATCAATTGTCAGACATTAACAACAACGTTTTGTATTGCACAGAATGTGTAGACATTAACAACAACGTCTAATGTTTGTAGGTAGAAATTTTTGGAAATCATCATTACTTGAATTTGAGAAGTCTGAAATATCTTTTTCATCATCTAACGCAGTAACTTCATTAATAGACTTGATGGCTCGCTTTGCACCTTCCCCTTTAGATGCTTCCTAGCTTTTTGGATTGCATGAAAACGGTCAAATCACCTTTGCATTTGATTGTTCTCTTGTTCAAGACAAGCAAGTATGTTGTTAGGTTCATCTCTAAGTAACTCGGCTGAGCATGCCTTAGGAACTTGTAACCCATGCCATCGACAGTACACCTCCAACTCACACCTCTCCTCATATAGGGTTGACCATGGTGGTTCTACTACGGTGAACTCTATTGCGATGGTATATGTACTTAGTTTTGTAGGTTTGCCAACCATGATGTGCTCGACACTTCCAAGACTCTCGTTCGTGTATATTGGCATATTAAGGAAATCTCTCTTCTTTCCAACCCATTTCCCTCCATAGTGGTCTGTGTATGTTTATAGTTGTTGATGTGCTGGAACTTGTGATAATCCATTTGTTGAAGTAGATCTAAACCTATTTCGCATTGTACGATTTGATGTAGAGGTGTTGCGACTCATAGCTTAGTCAATCTACGAAGTTAGTGGGGTAGAAATAAGATCATTATTGTGGTGCATTTATAACCTCATTTCATGTTCCAAGCATTATAATTTCAGTTATTAGGGCTTGTCATGTCAATATAGGCTGGAAAAACACTACATGAATAGGATTTTAGATGTTCCCAATGTCACAGTGAGATTTGAAAATGTGGGAGGTAGTTGCCGTGTTCTTGAACAAAGCATCATATTTAATTGACACGGTGCTATGTTCCTGGCACCAGGGTACAATTATTCATATATTTAAGTATTCTCGTGGATGTGGATGATATGACTAGACAGTATGTGAAATCGTGCCGAGCTGTTGAGCAGCACATGTGAAACAGTGGCGTCTGTTGGCGCATGTGGTTCGTATGACTATAGTTGGTGCTACAATAGCGAGCTAGTGACGTGTCTTCAAAAAACTACTCATGCCACAGTTGGTGCTACATCAAGTTTATTGTATATTCAAATCTACTTACTACATTCATGAAATTTGTTTTCTGCATTAATTAAAACTGTTCACTATTTTCTTATAAAAATTGTTCACTATTTTTTGCATAAACTATTTTTAGCATTCTGCATAAAATTATTTTTTGTTTAGCATTACTTGAAAAATTGTTCACTATTTTTTCTGCATAAATTATTCACTATTCATTAGGTGTTTTATGATCCGGATGCTCTAATACCAATGACTACCCAGGAGAGAGCACAATAGTAATATGGAAGCATAAACAATGATAAAATAGATAATAAAGAAGTAAATAGCAAAATATATATATTCAAAATAAGGTTAAAATGAAGTATGGAATATGAAAACAGAAACTAGTAAAACCTTACTTAAATAAAAACTTCAATCTTTGATAAACTTGAAAACAAACTGCTGTCTTTGATACAAGCTTGAAAATAAAACTGTCTGAAGAGAAAGGTTACAAGATTACAAGATGTGGAGAGAGTACAAAATTCTTTCTGAGGGAGAGGGAAGGCTATTACAAAATGCTTTCTAAAACTTGGAACTTGAAAGCTTAGAAACTTAGAAACTTAGAAACTTGTCTTCTCTCTTCGTTGTCCGTCTCTTTTATAGGTGAAATGAACCATTGTAAAGTAACCTAAGTAGGTAAATTTAACTCAAGTTAATCTGTCAGTGGTATGGAAATTAGTATTGATGAGTAATAGTTTGTCTGCGTCTGTTTGGGAATCTTTCAAATCGAGAATCTATTAGATCTCTTTTTACGCATGCTAGTAAACAGTAGTAACTTTTGAACATTTGTCTGTATTTGTCTAGACTATCTTGATTTGTCTGGAAGCTATTCATGTGTGCTGGTGAATATTGATTTGTCGCCAATGAATAGTTATCTATCACTAGCGAATTGTGATCTATCTGTCTGTCTTTCAATCTGTATCATTCTAGGATCCTTAACAATCTCTCTTTTCCCAAATAGCCTCCTTGCTGAAGGTATTGGACCATATACGGCTATCCTGTTTGAGTAACTATATAAGTAGAAGCCTCTGTCTAATACTTTCTGTATCTCATAAATCTTATTACTCATGAAATTAAACCATTCTTGAACCAGAGCATTCGGATCATCAAGTGGTAAATAAGTATCTCCTGTATACCAGTTGTATTCAAGGATTCAACCTCAATCATGAATAAGAACCAAAATTTGTGCTGGCCGAGCTTCCATATAATAACTACTATCCCAAGCTGGAAGAGTACTCCAAATAGTGACCTTCATATAATTAAGTCCTCCAATCTATGCGGCTACTTCTTGGATGACTTTGGGAAATAAACTAATCTGAATTCCAGCTTGTCATGCAGACTTTATTATGAAATTTTTGAAAAAATATTGTGTCCATAACTTGCATTAAGAGAGGCAATTAAAACATATATATTTATATATATCTTGTCTTTTTTGGTAATTTACAACTCAAACCGCCACTTTTATAAGTATTAGCCAAACACTCAACTTTGTCAAAAAGCATTTTTTGATAGTTTTTACCAAACATACTACTTCAAAAAAAAAAAAAAAAATCAATTTCATATTTCACTTTTTAAAGCTTCCACTTTTTTCAAAAGAATTGTTTGAAAAAGCTGAACCAAACTCACCTTAGTAGAACTAATAGATTGTGGTTTTTTAGTCCTTTGAACCCACTCATGATTTGTCTCAAATTTAACTTACCCACCTGTGATTTCATTTTTGACACTTAACCCACTTGTGTTTCACACTATTACTATTCCGTAACCCACCTCCCTATCAAAATTTTAAAGCTTATATACATTCACCAACAGTCTTGCCATAGAATCTCTCTTGCACCCCACATTTTTGTTTATTGTTTTTTTTTTAGTTGCAACTTACGCATATGCAAGTAACAATAATATGCAAGTATTATAAAAGATTTAATTTCTTGAGTTAAAATCATCTCCTTCATTAATAAATAAGGAGTTAAAAAAAATTAGAAAGGTTTTTATTGATAATCTTAATTACAAATATTATATATAAGGACAAATATACAAAATTATGCATGTTATATTATAATAATCATTCATTTAGTTAGAGAATAATTCAAAAATTATGTAATAATAACTCATTTAGTTATAATTTCTCAAAAATATATATAAAGAAAATTCAGGATTAAAGCCATGCAACACCTGGAACTTTCACTAGTATATTTTATAAATTTAAGCATTATAAAACATTTCATCCACACTTTAAGGGTATCATTTGATTAATTTCTTTCAATTTAAATTTTGAACTATATATATATATATATATATATATATATATATATATATAATCATTCTATTACATTCCTTCCAAAATGGCAAAATGATAGATAGTTTGATAGCCATCCAAATGCATCACAAAAATAATATCTCTTTTTTTTTTTTTTTTTTAATGAAAAACAAAAATATTTTAAACAAAAATCTTTTAAATATCATAGGACATTTCACTTTTGTTATGTTTTTAGTTGATACCACTTCTATTTCTTGCAAAGTGACATTGTCTCCAAGTTCTTGTTCCACGTGTAATAGACAGTTTATTTAATTCAGTGTTAACTGTAGCTATGTATCATGTTAGACTTTGTTTCATAAAATTGCTAAAGAAACATGACTTTTTCTATACCTCTTGTTTCAAATTTAATTGAATTTCCTCTACTAATGGTTATGTTCCAATGTCAACTCGTACTTTTGATTGGAAGATTACTACATAAATTAAGCCTATGTGAGTGGACTCTGATTGGACCAGATATTGTGTATTGTTCCCCATTCAGCAATCAACTAGAAAATCTTTAGGTTTCTAAAGCATGGAAGCAATAGGCAGTAGAAATCTAAAAGAGACATTTAGCACTTGTGTTGCATTAAAATTTGTAGAAATACAATGTAGCTTAGTATGAAAATAATACATATGAAAAATACTTTAAAAAAATCAAGAGAATGGCATAATAATGTAATTAAAAATGGCAATTCCTAGTGTTTATACAATGTAGTTGTGCAATACAAATGATTAGGTACCCAAGCCATAAGTATGAAAGAAGTGGCTGCATAATCTGCAAGCTAGCAAGCTTTAAAAGACTACAATGGGAGGTGTATGCATCCCTATAAAAGTAGATTTGTTACTTGCAAAGCTTAAAGGTAGGCAAATAGACGGACACAATCATTCAGCTACTTGATGCTCTAGAAAGGTAGACTATATGGCTAAAAGTAGATTTTATCAATGCAGAAAAACAAATTCGATTATTGTGAAATTTAAACTTGAAAAAGCATTCAAATTTGGCTATTAAATTTAGAAAAGACGATTTCACTAGGTGTTTTATGAGAAAACTGGGAACAATTTTTTAAATAGCGAATAGAAAATAATTTACGTAGAAAAGAGAGCGAACAATTTTTTAAATAATGCTAAAAAGAAAATAACTTTATGCAGAATGTTAGAAATAGTTTATGCAGAAAACAGCGAACAATTTTTATGAGAAAATAGTGAGCAGTTTTAATTAATGCAAAAAACAGATTTTATGAATGCAGTAAGCAGATTCGAATATATAGTAAACATGATGTGCATAGAGCAAATTTTATTAAAGTAGAAATAGATTTTATCAATGCAGAAAAATAGATTCGATTATTGTGAAATTCAAACATGAAAAAGCACTTAGATTTGGCGTTTAAATTTAGAAAACACGATTTCACTAGGTGTTTTATGAGAAAACATGGAACAATTTTTTAAATAGTGAACAGAAAATAATTTACTCAGAAAAGAGAGTGAACAATTTTTTAAATAATGCTAAACATAAAATAATTTTATGCAGAATGCTAAAAATAGTTTATACAAAAAACAGTGAAAATTTTTTATGAGAAAACAGTGAATGATTTTAATTAATGCAAAAAACAGATTTATGAATGCAGTAAGCAGATTCAAATATACAGTAAACATGATGTGCATAGAGCAAATTTTATTAATGTAGAAATAGAATTTATCAATGCAGAAAAATAGATTCGATTATTGTAAAATTCAAACATGAAAAAGCATTCAGATTTGGCATTTAAATTTAGAAAACACGATTTCACTAGATGTTTTATGAGAAAACAGGGAATAATTTTTTAAATAGTGAATAAAAAATAATTTACGCAAAAAAGAGACTAAACAATTTTTTAAATAATGCTGAACAGAAAATAATTTTATGCAGAATGCTAGAAATAGTTTATGCGGAAAACAATGAACAATTTTTATGACAAACAGTGAACAGTTTTAATCAATGCAAAAAATAGATTTTATGAATGCAGTAAGCAGATTCAATTATACGGTACGCATGATGTGCAGAGAACAAGTTTTATTAATGTAGAAACAGATTTTATCAATGTAGAAAAGTAGATTCGATTATATATTGTGAAATTCAAACATGAAAAAGCATTTTGATTTGGCGTTTAAATTTTGAAAACACAATTTCATTAGGTTTTTTATGAGAAAACAGAGAACAATTTTTAAACAGTGAACACAAAATAATTTTCGCAGAAAAGAGAGTGAACAATTTTTTAAATAATGTTGAACAAAAAATAATTTTACGCAAAATGCTAGAAATAGTTTATGCAGAAAACAGTGAACAATTTTTATGAGAAAACAGTGAACAGTTTTAATTAATGCAAAAAACAAATTTTATGAATGTAGTAAACAGATTCGAATATACAGTAAACATGATGTGCAGAGAGCAAATTTTATTAATGAAGAAACATATTTTATCAATGCAGAAAAATAGATTTGATTATTGTGGAATTCAAACATGAAAAAGCATTCATATTTGGCGTTTAAATTTTGAAAACATGATTTCACTAAGTGTTTTATGAGAAAACAGGGAACAATTTTTTTAAATAGTGAACAAAAAATAATTTACACAGAAAAGAGAGTGATGGATTTTTATGAGAAAACCGTGAACAGTTTTACTTAATGTAGAAATTAAATTCATATATTGAAATTAAAATCTCTATATTTTACAATGCTTCTATTTAAATAAATAAAAACATAAAAAGCTACTTATTTATATGTTTGTATTTATTTGTTGATAATCCCCCCCAAAAAAAAAAGTTACAAGGTTCTCGAGGTTAGTGAGCTCGAGTACTGTAGAAATAAAATAAACAATATTTTATGTTTATGTTTATTTGTCAATAATCCCCAAAAAAAAAAAAAAGTTACAAGGTACTCGAGCTTGGTGAGCTCGAGTACTGTAGAAATAAAATAAATAGCATTTTATGTTTATGTTTATTTGTTGATAATCCCAAAAAAAAAAAAAAAGTTACAAGGTACTCGAGCTTGTTGAGCTCAAGTATCGTAGAAATAAAATAAACAGCATTTTATTTATAAAAGGTACTTGAACTTGGTATACTCGAGTATTGTGTTGCATGGTACTCAAGTATACCAAGCTCGAGAACCACATTATTTTTTTTAATCACCCAATTTCCACCTCAGTAGTGCCACAGTGGCAAAACTTCTAGGAACTCGAGTTTCTGAAACTCGAGTTTCAAATGGTACTTGAGTTTGCCAATCTCGAGTACCATAAAAGTGGTATTTCCCTAATAAGTTCTGAAACAATGCTTTTTTGCTACAAATTTTCTAAATTGGTGGTATTTGGCCATTTTGGCCCATTTTACCACATGAACTGAAATTATAATTTTTTTTAAATGATTTAGTTAAATTGTAAAATAATAATTTTAAAACATAGACTTAACAATGTTTTTTTTTTTTTTTTTTTTTTTTTTTTTTTTTTTTTTGAGACTTCACAATGTTGGTCATAAGTGTACCTTCCAGGAATTAAGATCAATACCGTATTCTTAAGGATGTTTCCAAAAGTGCTTAAATTTATGATACTCGATGTGCACGCGCAACTACACACACAAGATTTCCACCAAAGAACAAAAAGTGACCTAGAAGATTTTAATTTTCCAAGTGATTGCCCCAACCCCTAAAAAATAAAGCTAAGACAAGGGATTAGAATTGTCTGCATGCGCCTAATAATCGCAATTATGGTCTCTCGCCTATAAATATATGTATCTATACTTCTGAATCTGATTTCTAAACCAACTTATGGAGCGGCTATTACTCTTACTTATTTGCTTTCTCAATCTAATAATCGTTCCTCTTCTCTCTCTTTTAATTCATCAACGCCTCTTTGCCATTCACACCAATCCTCTGCTTTGCTCCATTTTAGAAACTCTTTTTCTTTTAAAGGGGCAACTTCACTGCTTAGTTGCAGCGTCAAATAATTAGGTCCTATTCTAATATATATTTCAATTATTATTATTACATCCTTTGTAATATTACCTTCATTTTACAGATTAAAGATCTTGTGGGTTGGATTGCATGAAGAGTGGTTTTTTTTTTTTTAAGGGTGGTGTTAATTACTCTAGTGCTACCTTTTATTTCCTCTATATTTTCAATTAGATGCTTTCTGTTTTCTGGTGTGGGTCTTTTACTTGTTTTACATTGCCTAATATATGGCCCAGGAAGTGACTTTTGATTCTGAATTATGTTGGCTTTGTGAATTTTTGCATTGCTATTCCTGTGTGTAGTGTGATTCTTAGTATGTGTATGAAGTTTTTTTAATTAAAATATTAAACAAGATAGAAAATTGTATGTTCTAATTTTTGAGAGTATTGATTCGTTATTCTGATTTAATCTCAGTGTTGTGATTTCTTGCCATTTATTTGCAGGTTTTAATTAGTTGGCCTTAATGTTCTGTGGAATTTTCTTGATGAGGGCTGTGATGCTTTGGTCCCTTTGGATGACAGCAATGGTTATAAAAATCATACCTTGAGAGGTGTTGATAAAGTTGATTTCATCAAGGAGGAGCTTGAAAAGGCTTGGGCGGGGTGTACTTTCATGTGCTGATATTGTTTCTATTGCCACCAGAGATGGGATTATGCTAGTCTGTTCTCTATCCTGAATTTTCATATGTTCTCTCTGTCTTTAAGATATATTTTGTTAATATTAAGGGTCCTTTCAGCTAATGGTTTTAGCAAAAGCTTAAGGTTTAGGATTTGATGATTGATTGTGGATAATGATGCTTAAATGAAACTTGGGAAAAGTTAATATTACATTTTTATATGTTGAGGACTCTATCAATAAGTTTCTAAAGTACATATTGATTGTGGGGAAAGCTTAGAAACTTAATGAATTGAAAATTTGTTACATAAAACTTTACTAGTTGTTTCGGGAACTTTTTGGTTATAATTTTTCAGGCCTAAAGTATCAAAAAATGAAATACTTTACTTATTCCAAATTCAATTAAACTGACAATAAAGAACAGCTCTTAGTAACTCTTTTTATTGGAGTGCTCTGATGTAAACCTCTATACTTAACATCACACGCTGGTGGCCCTTTCTATCTCTTTAACATGATAGAGGGACAGCATTCATTCATATTTCAAAGCACTGGCTGACATTCCACAACCAAATGAGATAAATGTATGTTCTGATTGTTGGGAGTATCAATTCATTATTCCAATTTAATCCTGCCATTCAGTTTTAAGTATTAATTTGTTGGCCTCAATGTTTTGTGGGATTTTCTTGATCTGGACTGTGATGCTTCTGTCCTTTTGGACAACAGCAATGGTAATAAAAACTATTTTAGACCTTAAAGGATTTTGATAAAATTGATTTCATCAAGGAATAGCTTGAAAAGGCTTGTCCCCAGGTAGTTACATGCATTGATATTGTCCAGAGATGGCATTATGCGGGTCTGTTCTTGATCCTTAATCTTCCTACTCTCTCTCTCTTTTAAGATATTTTTGTTAATATCAGGAGTCCTTTCACCTAAGGGTTTTTAGAACAGTTTAAGGCTTAGAATTTGATGATTGGTTGTGGATAATGATTCTTGAATGAAATTTGGGTAAAATGTAAGAAATAGACTTTAAAAGAGTCAGTACCTCTTGACATTTTTTATGTCGAGAGGAGTCTATCAATAAGATTCTAAAGTACATATTAGTTTTGGGGAATGCTTAGAAAGTTAAAGAATTGAGATATGTTCCATTTTTGCTGTTTTGGTTTCCTCAAATTGTGAGTCACCTTTAATTATCCAACTATTTGTTTCAGGCACTTCTTTTTATTATGGTTTTTTTCAAGTCTAAATTGTCAAATAAAATTCAACAAAAAAATAAAGAAAGAAAGAAAAGGGAAATACTTTTCTTTTTCCAAATATTGTTAAACTAACAATAAAGAATAGCTCCTGGGAAGTTTGATGATGTGCTTGAGCCCGGATGCCATTATTTGCCTTGGGTTTTGAGACAGCAGTTAGTTGGCCACCTTTCGTTATGTGTGCTACAGCTGGATGTTTGATGTGAAACAAAGAAAAAAGGTTTGTTGCTTCTTCTTTTTTTTCTTCTTTTTTTATGCCTTAATTTCTCATTTCTTTTTCTTCTTAGGAATTTAGCTGGAAAATGCTTGTAAACTACTGTTTTGTATGATAGCCACATAGTATCATTGGGTCGTTGATGGATTTATTTTTTTTGAATTATTAATAGGGTGAAAAAAAAGAATCATATTCTTCGGAAATTATATGGGAAGAACAATGTGGCATTTTAAATTTGCAATTTACAATAGATTTTCTCTTCTATAGCAATCGGATAGAGTAAAACAATCAATTTGTCTCTGTATAAATGTCGTTTCTTCTTTTCTAGGTTTGAAGCAAAGGAACCGTAAACTGATTGGAAAGAATTAGTATCATACTGATTTGCAAGAAATGTTTGTCTAAAGATGTGTTTTGCTTAATTGTTGTCAAATCATGAGTTATAGCAAAATTGATCTGGAACTCTTTATTTTTATTTTTTGAGTTAAAAGCAGTAAAGCACGAATATTTTAGGCTAAGCATTTTCATTTTGTTTTAACTATTTTATATGCTTAAAAGCATGATCCTTCGGTGGCTTCTGATATATATATATATATAAAAACCGTTAGATCTACTTAAATCCAATGGTTTAAAAAAAGTGTAACTCTAAAAAGTTACATCAGGTGTAACTTATGAGATGGGTTCAAGTTACACCTGATGTAACTCTTTAGAGTTACACCTTTTTTAAACCATTGAATTTAAGTAGATTCAACAGTTAAAAAAAGACAATCATTATTACAAATATTTTTAATAAAATCTCATTACTTACCGTCGTTAATGCCATTCCTATCTCTAAATCCAACAAAAATACACGTCTGACTCTCTCTCTCTCTCTCTCTCTCTCTCTCTACGTTTGGTGTTAAGTTGTTTGTCTCTCCGTCAGTCTCTCTCTACATTCTAAACCTGCGTCTCTCTCTCTCTCTCTCTCTCTCTACCTCCTCCTCCATTGCTCCTCCACCGTTGTTCCACCTCCACAGGTTGCCGGCAGGAAAAAAAAAAACCAAGCGAACACTATTGAGAGAAAATTCAAATTTCAGATGAGAATGAGTGGGTATTGAAATTAACTTTCTGAAGTTTTTTTTTCTGAAATAAAATCACAATTGTCTTCGATTGGTTGTGGGTCATTTTCCCCCAATGTCAAACAAGATGTTTTTCTGCCGAAGTTAGGTCATCATCTCCGACTTCCCACTTGGTAGCAATGGAGACTTGGGCACTACCCACTCATCGCCGCATGAGGTGAGTCCACTTTCCCTTTCATTTTGGCCAAATGAAATTCTAGGATTTTCTTGCCCCATAAAATAAAATGTTCAGCCATACGTGTTCTTGATTTTTTAATTATTTGCTTTTCTTTGATTCCCTTGATAATCATGTTGATCTATTTGATAATTACAGTTAAGTCCTTGATAAAATGGTGTATCTTGAGTGATTTTTGTACTGGGTAATTAGGAATTCATGGCCAATTGATTTCACAACTTGGGCTCATTCCTTTTGTACACTAACTGTTTGATAAAATGCCCCAATGAATTTTTTTTTTTTCCATTTAAAAAAATTTGGGTATGGTCTTTTCATGAAACTTGCCTATTTCCCTGAGAAAAGCTTAGTTTAATCATCAAGACTCATTCTTGGAATGCGATTGTTATAATGTAAATTCTTAAGTATCAGGAACAAGGCATAAACATGTAACTTTGATTCGTAAGTCATTTTAGTTTCTAGATCATGCTAGAAGTAATATTTTTTGCTTAGATATGATCAAGATTAGTGATATGATCATTTTGGCACTTGCGTATACATGCACTACAACGTGCAAAGTGAATCTTAGAAAATTTACATGCATTTATGATTGAAATCTTCCAAGTGCTTTTTGTTTCTCCATTTATAAAATTTTCAAATTGTTTTAGATTTGTCACATTTGCTTCTATTTTGCTTTTGTAGATGATATAGCGAGATATATGAGGTGAGGACGACATTTGGTTAGATGATTTTGTGTTTGATTTTTAGGCTTATTTTGATGTTAAAGAGGCAGTAAATGTGTGATTGGTGGCTGTTTATTATTGTATTTTGAAGTGCTCTTTATATTTATGGATGTAGTATTTTCGCCTATCCACAATTATTGCCACTTGGACGTGAGGGCCACTTAGTTAACTTCTCTTATGTTGCTTGGAATTTGATTTTGCAGTAGTTAACCTCTCTCTAAAATTATCAACCTATATAATTCTCTTTGTTTGGCTACAGTTGGTGACTTTGGGGTAACAACCATATGGTTTAATTATATACCATTTTGTTCTACCAAAAAAAGAATTTATTTAAGTTGCCTTTCTTTGTCACAGGGATTATACAAAGCTATTGATTGACTCTCATTGCTAGGCTACAGAATTTAAACTAAGGGTGATATAAAGGAAATTCTCAAATCCTTATGGGACTGTAGTGATGTCCAACCTATGTGGAATAAACTGTTCAGCTGGGTTAGATGTGATTTCCCAGCCTTAAATTCCTTTTCAGACTTGGTTGAGCTGGTTGGGCAACGAAAGCAGAAATTGGACCTGTTTGCAGTAGTAGCCTGTTATGTTTGGCAGTGAAGAAATAAATTGAGAGCAAATGAATCAATTATCCCTCTTTAAGGCACTTTGATCTCGGCAGCTCAACTCCTGACAGATTTCCAAAAGAGAAGACTAGTCATTCCATCTTGAAGCTTGATGTTAGATTCTGCTCCTAGTATTGGAGTGTATCAATACAAAGACTCAGGCACTGAGGCAGAATGCCATAATAGTGCATTGGAAGAGTTCAAGCCAAGACTAGTTTTCTATAGTTTTAGGATTAGTTTTTAATTGTTAGATGTGATTTATATACACGTGTAATGATCTGATTGTTTGTAAAGACTAGTGCCACATTAATTCACTTTTGAACTAGTCTACAATCGTTCAAACATAGGGTTACAGCACTTCTTGATTTGATGCTTGAAATTTGTGGCATTTTATTCATCCAAACTTTTAAAATGCTTTGGCTTGGACCACATTTGTTATATATCTTCAAATTCTAAACCTTCCTAAACTATCTGTAATTAAATGTCTAAGTTTTGTATAAGCACACTTGTTTATAGATAAATGCATCAAATTTACTGGTTTGGTTTGGTTTTATAGTCATCCCAATTGAATTCCCAGGATTGATGGAGACTAAATGACAATCACAGTGCCATTGATATAGGTACATCTTCTCATGATTAACATGGTTATGGTGAAGGGACCCTTCAATTAATGAAAGTCGTGTCAAATTTGGCTAAGGAAAGCAAATTGAACTTGTGCATTTTACGTGAATCAATTCTTTTAACTCTTTATAGGCCTATTTGAAAGGATATGTGTCTATTCAACAAGCAATTATGAGCAAGCAGATAATTGACAAGTTTGGTGACCATGCATATGACACATAAATAGATAGTTTGTGATCTCAAGGACGTGAATTTGTGATAAATACAATACCTATGAACCAGAAAAATAAAAGAATTTGTTGGCTGGCCTGACAAGCAAGAAGTATTCAATGCCTTAAAGTGCAGCAAAGTGCCTTAATAAAACCACTAATGCAGTAACTTATGCAGTGCATAAACAAACAGTGCAGTGCAGTAAACAAATAGCTATACTAATGCAGTGCAGTAAACAGTGCAGTAAAGTGCACTAAACAGAACAGTGCAAAACCTCTAATGCAGTAACTTAAAGCAGCTATAATACCTGTTACTAAGAACCACAAACAAAGATAGATCATCCCCTAAGAAACTGTTATTAAAAAAGCAAACACAAAGCTGCAGGTACCCCCTCAAAACAAGAGGTGAGCAATAGAAAATCTAAAAAAAATGGGGCATATGTCCTTAAATAACAGTATTCCAACATAGGTCCTTAAAAACACACTGTTAATGACATTAAATTGAAGCAAAAATAGTATTCCAACATAGGTCCTTAAAAAAACAAAACAAAAAACCAAATAAAACTATTTCATCATGATTAACAACATAGGTCCTTAAACATAGCTCCTTCAGCTACTTGGACTCAATATAACTCATTGTACCCATACATATAAGTTGTAGTTTGTCCCATAAGAATTACTTCTATAAATTAATGTGTGATCTGATTTTCTATAACTCAGTTGCCAGCTTCTTTTTTAAAATTTAAAAGGGTTAATTTTTTAAATGTGTGACCTGATTTTCTTCTATAAATGAATGTAAAAAAATTTCATCCTAAAAATCCACAAACAGTTGACTGAAGTAGTGCTTGCTCACAGAAATAAAAGGTATACCTTTAATGCGCAATGCTCACAGAAATAGTGCTTGCACTTGGTTACAATAGCATCGACAAAAACAGAGCTCTCACAACAAAAAAGAAACAGAAACAGAGCACTCACAACAGAAAAGAAAGGAAAAAAAAAAAAAAACGGAGCACTCACAACAGTTCGGCTTCACATAGAACGCATAGAACGCATTCAAGACCATTCAGTTCGGCTTCACATAGAACACATAGAGTCAGAACTTCTAAACGCATTCACATGGAGCACATAGAGTCAGACCAGAATAGGGGAAAAAAAAAAAGAAAAAAAAAAGAGCACCAAACGTAGAGAGAGAGAGAGACTAACGGAGAGACAAACGGCTTAAACACCAAATGTAGAGAGAGAGAGAGTCAGACATGTATTTTTTTTTTTTTTTGGATTTAAAGATAGGTTTAGATGGTAATAAATGTGGGTAATTAATGAGATTCTATTAAAAATATTTGTAATAATGAGGGTTTTTTTTAACCGTTAGATCTACTTAAATCCAATGGTTTAAAAAATATGTAACTCAAAAGAATTACACCAAGTGGAACTTGAACCCATCTCTCTCTCTCTCTATATATATATATATATATATATATTTATATATTTTTTTCTAGATAACATGTTTGTTACTGTTTTTACTTTTATTTAATACCGACCTTGTCAGACAAAGCTGCTGATGCTTTCTACAAACTCAGCAATACAAGAGCACAGATCCAATCCTATGTCTTTGATGGTATGGATGTGTAACTAGACGTTGAAGTTGAAAGTCACCATGTTAGTCTTTATAAAAAAATTAAAAGAGTCATGTCCTTTACTATTAAATAAGGTCCCATGGGTCCGTATTTGTTAATAAAATAAATAAATTCTAAGAAGTCTGGGCTTTTCTGACTTGATATTGACTTTTGAAGTTTATGCTGAGAAGTATGGACTTCTTTTCTAACTTGACGTTGATTTTTTGAAGTTTATGCTAAAACAATTGAAATTTCTATTCTTAGTGAAACAGCTATATAGGATAATAATTTAATGTTTTAATGTTCTTTATGATTTGCTTAAACCATCATGATTAACTATGTATATGATATGCTTTCTTGGATTTGGAAAAGTGATTATACTGACAATAATGTTCATGTGGAGAGGACCATGGTGGTAATGTATCTGATGTGAATATTATGATGACAAATGATGGATAGTGACAGAAAAAGAGAAAAAAAAATGTTCTTATAGTAGTAATGAAATTTGCTATGTAGAATAATGTCTTTGAGGTTGGGGAAAGATTTTAGTCACTATCAATGCACTTGTTATGTCATAGTTTCCATTGGAGACAATTTTACCTGTTTGTATATCGTTTGGAGAGACTAACAGGCTTATATCCCTGTTCTTCTAGTTATTAGAGCAAGTGTTCCTAAGTTGGTGCTAGATTCTGTTTATGTACAAAATAATTAGATCATGAAAGCTATGGAAGAGGAACTCAAAAAGGAATTTCTGTCTGCTAATCTGGTTTAGTATTAGTCAAGTTACAAGGTAAATCTGTTTCTTTTTAATAGCTTTGAATTTTCATGCATAGGCCAAGTCAGCTTATGGATTTGAGATTGTTCAAATGGTTATTGTGGGCACTGAACCTGATGAACATGTGAAGAGGACTATGAGAGAGATAAATGCCAGTAAGTGTTTATTTTGAATTGAACATTGTTTCTCCTCTCTGAGTAAGTTTGACTTCTTTTTCCTTGAATACTAATTAACCTGTCATTGACCTTTTACATGCGATGAACAACTGCAAGAATGAAGGTGGTGGCTAACGAGAAGGCTGAAGCAGAAAAAATGTTGCAAATAAAACATGCCAATGGAGACTAACCATGGTAAGCATGCTAGCATCGGACCATTGAAGTTGGGCTAAGGTTCAGTGTGCTTTCTTTGTGTAAATGTACGTGGGACTACGTCAAAGGATGTCATGGACATGGTTCTGGTGACTCAATATTTAGATACAATGAAAGAAATTGGCGCATTGTCATCACACACGGACCAGGTGCTGTGAAAGACATTGCTTCACAGATTAGAGATGGCCTCCTTCAAGCAAATACCACCCAGAATTAGTGACTTTGTCCCAACATATATGTTGCATGAGTGGTTTTTCTAATGGTGTATGAAATGATTGGTGCTAGTATCTAAAAGTTGTCTTTTATTCTTCTTTTCTACTTTCCAAATTATTTACTTGAGTGAAGATAGGAGCTAGGGATTGTCTTGCAAGTTGCAACTAAGTGGTGTCGTGTGTATACATGGTGTTGAAGTTGGCCATAGTATTGGCAATATTCTTTTATAGGATGAGATGGTACTAATTTGGGTAATTTTGTGGAATCCTCTGGTGTTATATGCTATTTTGTAATTGTTGTCTGCATTTTGTGAATGGTTCCCTTTGGTAAGTTTGCTTTGAGAACCGACCAAAACTTGCGGTGGTTGTGGTTTTTGAGAACAGACCACTGGACAACAATCGTACTAGCCATGGAAGTAGTGAAATTCTCCTGTATCTTACCAATCCATGGTGGAAGCTCGATGTCATTGTTTAAGTTTCCTTCCCATTAGTTATTTTCATAATTTGTTCAGTAAACATATTGGCATCATTGACAACCAGTTTTACCTTCTAGATGTATTATCTCAATTAAGGTTTGATATATTAGTTACTGGGATTAGCATATTGCATGTCTTGTGTCGTTTTTCACCTAAAAGGCTATAAAACCCCATTTGGTGGTTTCCTCAACGGCTCAACTCCAGACCATGCGCTAGAGATGATCTTTAAAGCAACCTATAACAAAGTCAACAATCGAAATCAATGATCACTCCCAAGAAGTGGGAAAAAAGGAAAGTAAAAAACTAACATCGAAGGCATTTATTTACTTACTAAAGAAGTTATGATAAAATTAAAGTTTGCATTGTTCCTTTCAATCAACAGTAAGAATCAAACTCAAAAGTCAAAAGCCACCCCAAAATGGATGTCTTTTGCACTTATGTGGGAATTGGGAGAAGAGGTTCCATTTGAGCCAAATCTCCTTGGCTTCAAGCACAAAAAACTAAAGAACAAATCGAACCATATCTGATCATTTTGATACAACAGACATACTAGCCAATTTTGTTTTGTCCCTTTTTTTATCATTTTTAATGATGTTTAGGCTCTCTCAATGGAACAAATCCTCTCCATTTTATGTTCTGAAGCAAATTATTATGGGGCTTTTCAAGGACACTCATTAGCATTTACTAATGGTGTATGAAATTCTATCGGTTTTGTCCATTTGGAGGCAAGAATTGAGAGGGAACAAGAAAGACCGTGAATAGAGAAGTAGAAAATGGGAAACAAGCGAGTAGGGGAACCGTTCCTTCCGTTCAGTAAGGGAATACAAGCATTACGAGGAGTACCCAGTGGGTTGAACGAGTTAAATTTTTTTTTTTTTAATTTTATTTTATTTAGAAAGACCTTAAAATTAGTTAAAATTAGAGTTGATGACATAAGTTGTAATTCTATTAGATTAAAAAAAAAAAAAAAAAAACTCTAGGTTGCAATTACATATGGAAAATAGTTAATTTGATGACCTTAAAATTAGTTAATGACATCAAATCAACTATTTTCCATATGTAATTGCAACCTAGAGGTTTTTTTTTTTTTTTAAATGGAATAGAATTTCAACTTATGTCATCAACTCCATTGTAATCGTTCTCATCATCACTTTAAGACTTTAATCAATTTTTGGTGTAAATAGATTCAAATTCCACATCTATAATTTGACGATAAAAGATTTCTAGTTGAGTTAACTAAAGCAAAAAAAAAAAAAAATACAAACTTAAATGATCTATTAAATATTTTTATTTTTACTTGGGGAATAAAAAATACTTAACATTAAGGAAACCAAAAGCAGAAGTATAAAGACAACAAATGGAACCCACCAAGGCCACCACTAAGCCAAGAGTCTTGTAGGATATTTGGTATATAGTTGTCTTTCCTACAGAGCTATCCAAGGTTCAAATTCCTTATTTTGCATTTTAACTACCAAATTATCAAGAAGAAGAAAAATTCAAACTATTGAGATATAAAACAAAAATGGAAAAGATGTGGATCTTTCCCTCATGATTACAAATAAGAGGCAATTTAGCAATTTTATGGGCCACAAAATTAATTTTTCTAAAAGTATGATTAACTAAACAATATTATGGAAATCTAATGAATTAATTATTTAATATGTTTTTTTTTTTAATGATTTGATAGTTGGGGGATGATTTGAACCCATGACGTTTTTACTAAAAACAACGAAATATGTCAATTGAGTTGTAAGGTTGTTGGTTTTTTTTTTAATAATTATATTGGTTAGAATTCTTAATGTTACTACCTAAATTCCTCCAAATGTATGAGTGTTTGGAGTAATAATTATATTGGTACTCTTTGCTCTCACATTTATGGTGGGATCCATCATGAATGTGAAAGAATGGAGTATCATTTTATTATGCTCCTAGAATACTTAAAAATCTCCGAGTGTTTAGGAGGTGAATGCCCATATTCAACCATTTAAGATTTAAAATATACATTAAATGGGGGTTATTACCAATCTATATACATTAAACTTGTTTATCAGGTTGTTCAACTTGTTGTCTAAAGTTCACCAACGATTTAAGAGCCTGAGAAAAGAAGTAGAAGAAACTAAATGTGAACTGGACTAATTTTTGTGGAATAGGCATGTTCTTTATTCTATTAATCTATCCTTATAGTACGTTTGGTAGATTGTAATAGGTATTGTAATGTAATAGTTATTTCTATGGTTTAACTATTCAATAGTTTTGTTATGTTTTTATTACAAGGAATAGTAATTTCTTATGAATAGCAATTCTTTAAAATGAAGAATAACTATTCATCTCTAAAGGGTTTGTAATAACTATTCCATAGTAGGTGTATTAATTTTGTAAAATTAATATATTTCCAAATAAACAAATTTTTCATACGCATATAACAATTATGAAAATAAAAAATCATAAAAAATAACTAATTTCTCTTTTAAATTTAAATAATATTATTTTTTAGGAAATATAACTATATGATTAAGATATTTCCTAAAATATATCTTAAGTTTGATTTAAAATGCTTTCATTCCATTGTCTTCAAGGTTCTATTATTCTGTTGTCACCAAACAAATAAATAGTAATAATTATTACATTATAGCATCTTGTATTCCTTGTAATATATGTTCCTATTCCTATATAATTACCGTTACAGTCTACCAAACATGCCTTTACTAAATTCACAAATAAGAGATTAGATGGTATATATTTCTAAGATCCTTTGCATTCTTCTCTTTTCCCTCATTATTGTGGAATAACCACTGCCATTTTCACTTTTTCTTTATACTACCAAACATAAAGCCCTATGAAATTAATTTACAACTAGCATAGACCCCAAAGCCAATGACTTCAATGTACATAGTCACCATCACAACTGTGAAAAGCCTATAAGCCACTGTGAGTTAATCATCCAAATCTATGATTAATCCATTAGGGAACCAACTATACTAAAAATTCTAAATTATTTTTAAAACAACAGTAAAAAATAGAATTAAATTGAAAAGAGTAATGTTACACATAAAAACTATTTTACAACATTTTTACATTTTTTTTTTAAAGATAGTTTCAACATATGGCGTTTGCTCCTGATAATAACTTTTTATCACCAGACTAAGACATCAATAAGTTTTTGGTATAAGCGAGGATTGAACCCCAAATCTCGTATTCAAGCATCAAACTTTTACCAGTTAAGCTAACTAGAACCCACTTTACAAATTGTTGATATGACTAATTCCTATTGATTCTCATCTGTGCCTACCATTAACATAATTTTTTTTTACTTAATCACTTACCATATCAGGAGTGTATAAAAAATAATAAAAAATAGTTTGTATATTGAGAAATGATATGTCCACAACATTTTTACAATATTTTCACAACAAATTCTAAGTGACAGGTTGTTATTGATTGTTATTGTTGGGCAAAAAAGTAATTTCAGTGGTAGGTTCAAATTTGAACTAATAACAACTAACCACCTATGATTTGTTGTAAATATGTTGTGGACATAGCATTCCTCTTGTATATTTAGCATTTTTCAATTGAAAAATCCAAAAAATGGGACCTATTGGGCAGATTAGCATTCCCCTGGTTGAACCAAAGTATTGATTTGGAGGCTTTAAGTGCCAAATGATCAGCATTGAAGCTCCAAACTAGAGAAATTTCTATGTTTTGGATAGGATTTTCTCTTTCTTTTTTTTTTCTTAATTAACTTTTGTGGAAGATAAATATGAGAATATACTACCAATTGCACAACCTTTAAGTGCTAAAAATAAGGAAAAGACCTCTCTCAAGTGTGAACTTTAAGTATTCGAATTAAAAGGGCTCTGGATTTTCATAGGCTGTAGGCTAAAAACCTCTAAAGCTTAGGTTACCAACCCCCACTCATAGCTACAAAATTCACTTTCTTTTTCTCCATATTTTCATCACCCTTTCATAGCATACACAAACCACTTTAAGTCTTTATATATAGGAATTATTCATAGATAACTACCCAAGTAGTTTTAGGATTTATTAAATCCATCAACACCATCATTACTGCGAAGATTAGTGATACTTTCCTCTCTTCTAAGAAAGTATAGGCCTGGCAACATTTTGGAGTTTTAACTAGTGTGAAATTATGTTAATTTAAACAAATTATAATTCACTAAAAATTGAACTGTACATACCAACTAGTGCTGTCGTGCCATCTTGAAAATGAAAAAAAAAAAATTTATATTATTTTCTAAAAGTATATCAATGTCTACTATATAATAATGAATTAAAATTTTAAATTAAGATTTAGGATATTTAAATGAGATATGGGTTTATAATTTTAAATATTTTCAATAAATTGTATGAGCTTTAACGTATTAATATATAAATAAATATATAATTAGCGGTAATCTTGAAATAGTATATCGGTATTAATTGATATCAATGTATTTGTTTTCTAGACCAAACCGAAACGACCTTTGGTACGTGTAAGGACCAGTTTTGGCTTGGACCCTAAACAAGATTGGGTTTCGACCCAATAAGCCCAAACAATAAATTTGTAGAGCGTGGGAGAAAGAACTAGCCTGATTATAGAAAAGAGATAACGATCATAGATGGTTTGGAAGAAGTATTGAGAATATAAGATACAAAGATTGTCCTCGGCGTAACCTGAGTAACTCGGTTGTAATAATTTAATCAAGAACAAAGAGTTCTTTTTTCAGTAACTAGTTCTCTAGTCTTTTTCTCCAATGTTTTTCTGATCCCTTTTACTTGGCGACCTTCTCATGCTATATACCATGATTTGAGTATCATCTTTACCATACACGTGTAAATTTGGTTCTAGGAGCTTCTTCCTGTCCCATCTCACACCTCCCTGAACTCTCTACTAATAGTTGTAAGGCTGCTTGTTCATTATTCAGGTATTACCTCCACATTAATGCGGCCAGAGAGTTAGTTAGGAAGCATTTAATGTGGAGATAACAGCTCTCGTAGATATTTGTTATCTTCCTCCCTCATCCCTTATCAAATGTCCGACTCCCCGTCATGATGCCACTTTAAAGTAGTATTTAGGATGACAGGAAGGTTTCCAACCACCTTGGACAGATGTTTCCGAGGTGACTTTTCACCTCGGAAAGATTTTGGATTATCATAAATAACTTTCATTTCTTTCTTCAATGCCATTTCCGTTATTACCTTAGTTGACCGTCCTCAGACTAGTTAGCATCCTCAGATTGGGCCATTGGGCCATAGGCCCAGTCCATACAGCCTTAACTGTACTTCATAGACAACTGGTCCCCACAGTACGGTATTGACTTCCTTGAATCTCAGCCATAAGTGCCATTATTTTACAGTCAACTAAAAAACAATTTCTAATTGACTAACAATTTTCATTCGCTCCAAACACCCGTAAATGTGAAAAATGTTTTTTCAAAATTAATTGCAGTCAATGAAACACAGCCAAAGACAGAGTCAAGAGGAGAAAAAGAGAGGGCAGAAAAAAAAAAAAATAATAATAATAACACTGTTGATGAAGCTAATAATTTAATAATAGGGTATTTAGTCTAATATAGTATTGTTTACAAATGAGTTTGTTAAAATAGCTTTGAGGACTAAATTTGGCTAAATTTGCACCGAGGGTAGCACTATTGCATTAAGAGTGCTCTACTAGTAAAACAAAAAATACAGTTTTGTATTACTATTTATGTCATAAACACAAAAACAGCAGAGCACTCAGCCAAGAACTGTACGAGGCACACCTTCGGCAGGGTCTGTACGAGCTTGGGTTTGATTTTGAGATTGAGATTAAGCTACCTCCACCAGCTGGCCGAAGAGCAAGCAGCACAAAAAGCTATATCTAGAAGTGGTGGTGATCCCACCATGTCGTTAATCTTTTTCTATAGAGATTGATTAACAAAATTGATGAGCGAGGAGAATACAGAACTAGAGAAAGAGTAATAGAGTAAGTTACAAGATTATTAGTGATTTGCTGAGCCACAACAAGACCTGACTATATGCATTTCCTAATTAGTCAAGCAAAGAAATAGATAGTATTTCATGCCTTTTTTGGGACCTACCTATCAGTGAGACGATAATCTCCATATGGTATCCGATTTGGCAAAATTGATTTTGGTTTTTGCCTTTTTTTTTTTTTGGGTCTCTTTTTTCAACCAAAAAAAAAAATAACAAAATTATCTTTCATATAAAAAAATTAACTTTTATCTTTATGTCACATATACAATAAATAAACAACCAAAAATTATAATTTTTGTCTAATATTTAGCAAATAAATATTGGAAAACTGTGCAATACATATATGTATTCATAATCATTTGGGTGTTACGTTATACCCTAATACATATACTAAAAAATTGTACTACATAGGTCTTACAAACTGACGTGTCACCAATTAGAAAAATATGATTCAAATATTCATTTATTATATTATTTTAATGTAATACAAATTATGTTCTTGACACATCAATTTGTAAATTTTTTATAATAGTAATTTATAATTGCTTTAGCATTTTTCATTTTTCATATACTTAATGATAATTTAGCTAGATTTCTATTAATCCATAATTTTTATTATTATTATTATTATTTTATTATTATTTTTTTATTTTTTTATTTTTGGCAGAGGGGGGAAAGGAAATGTTAAAGTTACTACTATAAAATGCTTACAAACTAATGTCAAATGTCAATACATGTGATTGGTGACACTTCAATAAGATAATAATGAGTATTTAATTTTTGGCAAAAGTACCATTTTGGTCCTCATATTTTGAGGTTATGGTCAATTTGATCCCTACATTTTGATAGCAGACAATTTGATCCCTGTCATTTTCAAGTTGCAGTAAATTTGGTCATTACCGTTAACTATTAACGGAAAATGCCTAAATGACAAATAGTGTAAATTGTTGGCATTTTAAAGCTGATATAGCTGCTAAAATAATAATAATAAAATTCCACATTAGCATCTGTAGTAAAAAAATAATAATGAAAATTTATATAGAGCCTAAATCTATTGGAATTATTCAACGAGTCCCCTCTCATATACCAAAGCAAAGACTCTTTGCCATCACCTAACCCAGATTTGGATTCATTACTCCGTAATAGGTTCTTGGATCGGACCAAAGAGAAGGGACTTGTGGTTTTTTTTTTTTTTTAATGAAATGGATAAAGAGAGGGGACTCGTGGTTTCAAGATTTCCCAGATTTGAACTTTTTGGTTTTTAATTTTTTTTTTCTTATCTTATTTATTTAAAATTGATAAATTAATTTTCTTAAATTCAGATTCTTATGAGAAAATTTATTATTATTACTTTAGCAGCCACATCAACTTTAAGTTTGTCAACAATGCACACCGTTTGCCACCTAGATATTTTCCGTTAATAATTAATGGTAGGGATCAAATCAACTGTTAACAAGATGTAGAAACCAAATTGACAGTTACTAAGATGTAGAAACCAAATTGACAGTGACCCTATAATGTAATGACCGAAATAGTATTTTTGGCCTTAATTTTTTTCTTGTCATTGGTGACACATTAATTACACATGTTATCCTTTATAAAAAAAGAAGATACTATTTTGATCTCTACATTTTGGGGTTTCTATCAATTTGGTCCCTATATTTTCATATAGCCAATTTGATTACTATTATTTTCAGCTTACAGGTAATTTGGTCACTATTATGTTCAGCTTGCAATCAATTTAGTCATTACTATCAACTCACTAATGGAAATTTATTGCAAATTGAAAATAATAGAAATCAAATTAACTGCTACCAAAATGTAGACACCAAATTGACAATAACTCCAAAATATAAGAATCAAAATGATATTTTCGATTTTATAAAAAGATCTTGTATGTGAAATGATTCTTCTATTCTTTCCTCTTATAATTATATTTAGCTTTAAATTTTTAGGTCCAAAATTAACTTCTGGCAATCCCTCCACAAATAAATAAATAAAAACTAATTTCATAAGTTTTTATGTAGAATTAAATAACTTTTCCTCACTAGTGTTAGCTAGGATTCATTCAATTTCTCTAGAACATACATCAACTAAATCAAAGGATAGAGATTTGGCAAAGAGGCAGTGTTTCATATATAAATATATATATATATATATATATATATATATATATATTTTTTTTTTTTTCATTTTTTACCTTTTGTAATAACGTCAAAATTTAATTTGAGTTAAGGGTAGTCAACAAAAATTTAGGGTGTGTGTTAGTACTGTATTTTGTCCAACCCAAAATTTTGATGAAAATATGAGTTTTAAATCAAAGAATTTCATGAATTTAATGAGTTTAATAGTCAAACCCCATCTTTTGATGATTTCAATCAATTTTCAATAGGCTGACTAAATCTGATTGACCTTCAATTAAAATCAAACCATTTGATTGGATTAATTTTAGTCCTCTATTAAAGATCAAGAAATTTCTTTGGATTTAATTGTTAATTTTAAAAAAATTATTTAAAAAAAACACTTGAATTGAGGGAGATGTTGTGAAAATAAGAGAATTACACCATTAGATTCATTTTACTGTTTATTGGAAAAAAAAAAATTCATTATTTTATAAAGGGTAAATTCCACTAAACCCCCCCCCCCCCCCCGAGGTTTTGGCTAATACCAACTTGGTCTAAAACTTTTAAAAAATGACCAACTTGGTCCTTAAAAGACAATTTTATCCTTAACTCCATTTAGCACTATTCACTCTTCTCTTTCTCATACCAGACCCTCTCTTCTATTCATTATGATTACACTAACATAAGCATGGATTTGAGCACAAATCGCACCACACAACTGCACCATCTCATAGAACACAAACATACACACAGCCATACAAATTCCAAAACCTAAAACCCCCCCAAAAATCATCCCAGATTACCAATCATACACAGATTCATATGCACACACTAACAAAATCACCATATTAGAGCCATTTTGAGACAAACCCTAAATCAAAAAATACCCACAAATCTGCAAATGACCATACCCAAACCCCCTTTCAAACCCAAATAAAAAATAGCCAAATCCAGATATCACATAAGAAAACCCAATCCGTAAATTGACCAAGATCCAAACCAAAAGAAGAAGAAGAAGAAGAAGAAGAGAGAGAGAGAGAGGAAAAAAAAAAAACTAGAACAAAGAAAGAGGATAGAGATTGATGGCCACCAGTGGTGGCATCGTCGATGGTGGTGGCAGAGTTCGTGGGTGTTTGTCAAACGTTCCCTTGACGTTTGACACACAAACCCAAACACAAATAAAGACCCAAACCTAGAAATAGAGACCTAAACCCATAAATAGAGATCCAAACCCAGAAACAAAGACCCAAACACATTTGACACCAGATCAGAGATGTTGGCATGGAACAATAGCAGTAGTGGTGATGTGAAGCTCGAAAATCCCTAGCCAAATGTCTCCATGGCATTGATTTGAAAAGAGAGTAGAAGATGGTAGTGGAAAAAATGGGTTTTGGCCATAAAAGAGGGAGTCTTCAGTCGCCGTGGGTATAGGTGAGAGAGAGGGAGCCACCGTGGGTGTGGGTGAGAAAGAAAGGAAGCCAGAGGTCAGAGAGAGAAAGAGGAGAAGGGTTTGGGTGTGAGATGAGAAGGGTTTGGGCTAGTCAGGGACAAATTTGTCTTTTAAGGATCAAGTTGGTCATTTTTGAAAAGTTTTGGACCTAGTTGGTATTAGCACAAACCTTGGGGGGTTTAGTGGAATTTACCCTTTTATAAAATCTAATTAGATTTCCATGATAAATCTTTCTGGGATATTGTTGCAATTTTTTTCCCCTTTGACTAGTTGGTCTTAGGAAAAAAAAAATTCCCATAATGAATCTTTCTAGGATATTGCCACAAATTTTGCCCCTTAATTTGATTAGTTGGTTTTGGAAAAAAACAAATTAATCTTACATTGATTTAATATACATGCCTAAGAGCCACAATTTAAATTTAAAAAATTACTTTATTTCTCCAAGAATGTACGTCCAATTACTTTCATAAAAGGAAATCCAAATTTAATTTGAATTGGTCCCTTAAAGTTAAATCCTGTTGAATAATGCACCTAGCTTTTTCATGATTGTGTCTAGCACTTTCGCATGCAACTAACTAGGCCGCATGTTGTGTCTAGCACTTTCCTATAATTGATTCTAGCTGGCCTTAAGGGATTTCCTACCATGTAATGCACCTCACCTCATTTTCGTTACACATCACCTCTTTTCTACTATAAAGAGGAAAATAACCTCACTACTCAGTGCTCGCATAAGGCTATACACGGTATGATGTAGCCAGTTCTACAACAAACCCACAGTTGTGAATTGTGATATCTTCACGTGCCTAACCCGTGCCTCAATTGTAGAGGGGTGGGAATTGGTTTACAGAAGGTGTGGTGCACCATACTAGCTTGATATGGTTAGTTTGATTATGTAACCTTGGAAGTAAAGAGCAAGACTTAGGTACAATACTTGTTCTATAAACATTGACTCAACATGGTGAACTTAACAAAATAAAAAATAACTCTAGATGCAGATATGATAGATGACCTTAAGAACGGAGTCAGAAATTTGAGTTAGGGAGGCTAAATTTTTTTTTTTTCAATCATTTAAAAATAATCGACATAGGCCACAAATATCAAATAGGTGGCTAATTTATTTATTTTTTTGAGATAAATAAGAACGATAATTTTATTCTATTGATAAAACATTTTTTTTAGATAGAAACTAATAAGAACCAACTAGTAATAGTGGATTTGAAAATTAATAAATATTTTTTATTCTTAATTTGTATTCTAATTTCTAAATATCCTTTAATAGTCATGGATTTGCTTTTATTATCCATTACTTCTCTTAATTTGATATTATATATTTAACATCAATGAATAATAAATGCTTAATAATGTATAAAAAATATAAATAAAAAATACTCCCTCCGTCCCAGTTTTTTTGTCCTGTTTGAAAAGTCAAATTTTTTAAGGGAACATCATTTATTGTCTTGTCTACCTGTTAAAAATGTATAAGTTTCCAAAACTACCCTTAAAAAAATTTATCAAAAAATTGAATTAGTAAATTAATAGGGGTATAATAGGAACATCAGTAAATTAATGACTTTTATTTTTAGAAATAGGACAATATTTTGGGACATCTCAAAATGGAATAGAGGACAAAAAAAGTGGGACGGAGGGAGTATTTAATAATAATTTGATAGATGTGTCCAGTGTTCTAACTTTCCAAAAATTGCCATGTTGTTTTTGTATTTGTACCCGTGTCGGTGCTTCTTAGATTAATGTCATATTCTTCCGTTTGACCAATTTTATTCAAGTCAGCCACTTTCAACTCTCCTCCTCACATAAATTTTGATTTTAGGGTCTATTTTTCCATTTGAAGCTTCCAAATCAAGCAAAATGATCTATCACTCATTTCTTCTGGGTTCAATTAATGCAAAGGTTTCTTCTAGGGTCTTTAACTCACTCATATGCCTTTCACGGGTAATGTTGTCTCAACCGATTTTGTATTTCCGGTTGTTAGTGTTGCCAATGCCATCATCTGTGCACCAACGTTTGTGCCGTGAGTTGATGCCACCACTCTTGTCACCCATGCAACTATAGACCGACAATAGCAACCACAAACTAACCATAACAGCTGTGTTCCAGCCATAATACTTATGTTCCGACATTGTTCATCACTTATCACCATTGTTTGCTATCATCGATCTTTAACTTGCGTATTCCGAACTCCAATATTCCACCTTGAATTTGGGAACATGCATGATAGAGATATTAAGGCCCAGGCCCATTGTAGAGTCTAGATTTAATCTACTAATACTACTTGTACTGTTATATTGAAACTCCTATATGGCATGTTAGTAATAGCATTCACATTATATAAAAATCCATGCTTATTTTAGCATAAAATCTTATTTTTTATTTTATTTTACAGGTAACTACTTTTAAAACACATTCAATTATCTACTCTAAACTTTATTTCATTAAAATATCATTTTTTCTTTATTTTTTTAATTGTCTCTCTTTTCACATACTATAACCACCATCCACTTTCTTCATTTATTCTCAAGACACACAAAGAAAGAATGAAAAATTGAAATGCATAATGCATATTTGCACAAGCACTATAGCAAAATCCCATTTTGCACAATAGATGCATAAATTGATGTGGGTATGCGAAATCCCCACCCCCCCAACCATCTAATTGGGGGTTAACTTTGACCAAAAAATTAGACATGTGAGAAACACATGAGATTTGAATAATTGAGGGTATCTATAAGGCATTTAACATGAACAATAGGGAAGATGGACTGCACGGTTCCTTGTGTCGAACCTCAGCCTGGGAAGGTGCTACCTAGTGATTAAATTTCTTCAAGGTCATAGGCTACCTAGGACAGCAAACAGCAAACTTAATTTCAAAAAAAAAAAAAAATGTAGGAATTTATGTCCAAATTAAGACAATTTCATCAAACAATGTCGTAGATTCTCACATAACATATTTTCACACCAAAAAAGAAACCTTCTTTACTTTTGTTACAAGTAACTTTTCAGGCAGAAAGACATAAATCTCTGCAAATTCTTGAATAGTGTGTTCTACGTGTTACGAATTAAGGTTTATCACAAACATCAGCGAACAAGAAAAAAAATATTAAAAATTACACCAAGCAATTTATCCCCCCAAAAAAGGGAGAAAGATGAAGACTAATTCTCACCTAGGGTTTTTTATAATCTTACCAAGCATGAGCTTAGAAGCATTTACTGGGAATTATCTGCATGACCCATCATGATTGTACTTTCTGAAGAGTCATGATAGATACTAACTGTTTCTTTAGCTTTAACACCACTTGGTCCACTTCTTGAGCTGGTTATATCATCAAATTGCCAGTCAGTCAAATATCCAGGTCTTGAAGTTACGGTGCCAACTTCAGTGTCTCCCAAAAGCATTGCCACCACACGTGACATTGATGGTCGTAATGTAGGTGATGCTTGAGTGCACAAAAGAGATACTCTTATCACTCGTTTTACATCTTCCTCATTGATTTCTGATAACGTAGGGTCCACAAGTTCAACTTCACGATTGTTTTCATATAGCTGCCAAGTCTGTGAAAGATAAGATTTATCATAGCACTGTTAAGATGAATGTGTGTGAAGAGAAAAAGTGAGTGGGAGGAAAAAGAGAGAGAGAGAGAGAATAATAGTTTATATTATTTTATTAGGTAGAGAAAGAGACTAAGAGTATTAAACAAAATCTAAAGAAAATCAAATTTCAAAAGATTTTTCATGATTTTTATAAGGTTAATAGAAAATATAAACGAGCATTAGAAAAATTACAAAGTTCAGTAACAAACTTGATTGTTGCCTAAGGCCATAAATCCACTCAATATATTTTTATTAAATGTGAATTTTGACAAATCTACTATTAGATTACATTTTCTTTTTATATACTCTATACTTGCAAAATTTTCAAAAGATCACAAATCAACACCTATGTCATCAATCAAATATTTGAATTTTAAGTTTTTCTAACCTAAAATTATGCATAACAAATAAGTTTATGAATTAAGTAGTAAATAACATCGAATTGACACGAAATTTTAGATATTTGTTAAAAATATAAAAAACATACAGTTCAATGGTTATATTTTCAAAATATGTAGTTTTGTTAATTTTTTTAATGGGAGTTGTAACCTTAGACTATAATAAAGTCATTTGTCGCCAAATTTTGTCATAAGAATTATTATTTCATTTAAATAAGACCATTTTTGAAAATAATTTTATAAATAAGCACATTCACTTGCAAAAATATAAAATTTTAAATCATAAATAAATGTAGTAAACAACCCAAGTTCAATGGTATTAATAAATTGAGAGAAAGATAAAGAAAATACATATTTTTTTTTCTTATCAAAAGATAATATTTATCCAATAAAGGACATGGCATATTTGGATCCAATAAGTGACAATCCAAATAAAAATTTCAATATCAAAGAAAGTGCGAACTTTAAAAATACAATTTATGAATAAATGAGAAATACACATGACAAAATAAAACTTATTTAAGACAGTATAAAACTAAAAAATAATAAATAATAATAATAATAAATAAATAAATAATCCTATACCAACTAAAATACTGGAGACACTCACAAATTTAGCTGAAAAAACCCAATATATATACCCATACCCAATGGTGCTTTCACACTTACATAATAATCATACTCTCAATTCACACATCTGGGTATCTTTCAAGAACAAAAATTACTTCCATAGTAATCTTTGAAGAAACCCATTTCAAAATTCTTTTAAGAGTCTTCTTCTCTCTACAATGGCCGAAAATTGGACTAAAGCTATCAGACTCTTTGCAACACCAACTATATTTTAGATTGGTAGTGCTTACTTGCTTAAGTGTGAGATAAAAATTAGTGGCTTACGCAAATAAGCTGACATGTTTGTTTAAATTTAAAGGTATCTTATTTTTAAAATGCATGGTTGGCTTCACCTTGAAACAAATAGGCTAGTATCAAATAAACTGACCAAATTAAAAACATAATATAATTCTTAGTGGACTAAGGATAGCTTTCTTATGGGATAAGAATTATCAAATTACTTCTTTAACATAGAATGGACTTTTTTTCCACTTTAAGAAAACCCAAACTATATCAAAATAGGATTTTGAACTAATTTCTCTCAAATGTCAACACAACCACGATCTTACTAGGGAGATTCATTTCATTTCCTATTAAGTGGAAGGGGATAAGTTATTCTGGTTCCCTCTGATTTCCATAATTCCCTTTTGATAAAATTGCGTTTCAAACCTTCAATGTTGCTTCAAGTTTAAGCAGAAATAACATACTTATAGTTATGGATAGATAACGGTTGTGATGAACCAAAAACCATAGCCTGATCCCAATTAAAAAAAGAAAAAAAATAAATTAATAAATGCTTCCGGAATTTTGTCACAGACCATGCAACCAATTATAGAAAAAAAGAAGAAGATAAAAATCACATATATGAAGCAAAAAATATTGTTCATACCCATTCAAGAAGATATATCTTTTCTTCTTCAACCAAGTTTTCGTCAAAATTTGGCCTTCCACTAATAATCTCTAAAGCCGCAACACCAAATCCAAACACATCTACCTTCTCTGTAAGGTATCCACGCATGGCATATTCCGGTGCAAGATACCCACTATATTAGTAATAACCATATGCACAGTTAGTCCAACAAAAATAAAATATAAGAATAAGCCAAGAACTTTATAACTCATTTAGCACCTCCTAGTAATTTCAATAAAGACATTTAGGATTCCTCATTTCGTATTGTAACTATCAACTTTATCAAAAATAAGTAAGAGAATACAATGAATTATATAATTAAAACAAAAACAAAAACAAAAGCAATTTGCTAAGCCCCATTAAGATAAAGGATCTTACAAGGTGCCTGCAACACGGGTGCTTATGTGTGTCATTTCATCATTATAAAGTTTGGCCAAGCCAAAGTCAGATATTTTGGGGACAAGGTTAGAGTCAAGCAGAATATTACTAGGCTTCATATCTCTATGTATAATTCGAAATTGTGAGTCCTCATGAAGATAAGCTAAACCTCTTGCAACACCCAAGCATATACCGTAGCGTGTTGACAAGTTGAGATTCAAACCTGTGCGTCCTGAGTCATGCAAAAATGTAAAGCATAACACATACACAGAGAGAGAGAGAGAAAGAGAGAGAGAGAGAGATTTATTCACATACTAAATAATGCTTGAGCAAGACATCCATTCTCTAGATACTCATAAACAAGGAGCTTTTTATCTCCCTCAATGCAACACCCATGCAATTTCACAAGATTACGATGTTGCACAGCTGATAGAGTAGCAATCTCAGTTATGAACTCATTCTTTCCTTGGTGTGATGCTACAGATAGTTGCTTCACGGCAATGACTCTCCCATCAATAAGTCTTCCCTATTAAGGACAAATTTTCAAACAAATTTATTAAAGAAAATAACTAAAGAAACATCATTACTTACCAGTCCACATAACTTATTACAAAAAATTAGATTCCCCACAATCCACATAACACTATTTTGCACAGAATTCTTAACTTTCCTAAAACAATATCCTCGCTATAAGATATTTGTAATGTAATGAATTTTGGACAATAAGGAATTAAACTATTACAATCATGACTTAAAATTGTTTAGGTTATGTGTAAGAGAATGAAAAAAAGGAGAGTTTGGCTAATTAGGATGGATGGCTTAATAGATGCAATTTATACTTCTTATCTGATTGACGGCTCAAGTCATACAATGTAAAACAAAACCACACAATATTTTTATATATAAAATGTATATGGATAAAACAAAAAACATGGTAGCTGCTTAATGGTTATCTTCACCATGAAATTGTATTTGCAGTTTAATGATTTTCAATTTCATGCCTCATAGACTCATACTATTCAAAGTAAAAGTATTAGCAAGGATGACAAGATTCCTAATATAAATGCTCTACAAAGCACTATATTGCTTTCATTTGGTCCAAAACTTGGATTTTTAAAATCAAATACTTGCTTTCTAGAGTCTTTTTCCCTCCAATGATGCAAGCAATACAACTAGCAAGCTATAAACTACCAAAAAGATCATCTTATGGATCCCATTTCCTAGATCAGGTAACCAATGACCATACAAATCTCTAGAAAAGAAAAATAATATCGTTATTTGATGCTCCTAACAATTAAATTAGTCACAAAAAAATAAAAAATAATAATCTTGTCTGCTAATGACTTTAATTTTTTGGTCAGAATCTCTTGATACTAAAGCATTGTGCAAATTCTTTAATTGTACCAAATGTGATCACTCAAAATGCTATACCTTCCACAAATTGTAATTACTCTAATGGTTCCCATAATTATCAAATCTAATAAACATCAGTAGAGATGATTTTTTTTT
Source organism: Quercus wislizeni (assembly GCA_023055345.1). Lineage (NCBI taxonomy): Eukaryota > Viridiplantae > Streptophyta > Magnoliopsida > Fagales > Fagaceae > Quercus > Quercus wislizeni. Next base: position 15,474,616 of record JALGQJ010000010.1, read on the forward strand.
TTTTTTTCTAAACACTACATTTTTAACAGTCTTTCACAAACAACTACTTAAACAATAAACCATCCATGAGGATATTAAATTTCTAGAATCAGCCATTCAATATTTATAACATAGTTCGTTTAAAGTGAGACTACTTAGAATGTGTGTCCAATAATTAATTTTTTGGGCTAATAGCATTTTAAACCTTATAGTTTGGGTTGATTGCAATTAAACCTTGAACTTTTAAAAAGCCATTTGGGGGTTTTACACCCTAGATGCTAATGCTCTAATTAGTTTGTTGTAAATCAGTGATTTTCAATAAAATATTCAATTGCAATTGAGATCCTCTTTTCAACATAGGATGCTTTCTTTTATGATTATACCAATTATAAAGAACAAGTTCCACTGACTGAATAGTCCTACAAATCCACAGTAACCCTAAAAAAGGCAAAAAAACCATAATTTTGAATTTGTAATTGATGTAGAACAGACAGCACATGCCTCCCCGAAGTAGCAGGGGCACAGGAAATCACAACGCAAGATCAAAGGGGGGTGCCAGTAGGGGGCCATCGAAGTAACAGTGTCGAAATTGCATGAAATTTGGTAGGTTGAAGGGAAACGGCATTCTGGTCCAGATTCATGTCATGAATGTCGCCAAATTTTAGGCAAATTCCTTTATTAAGGCCCCGAAAACAGTGTTTTTGGTATTTATAGTAATATTTTTTTTTCCTTAATAACTTTTAGTTTAAAAGTTAGAATAAAGTCTCATCTGTTTTTGGACGACCCTTAAGGTCAGTAGTTTATGATTTTGCATTTAACTTAATTTTGCCATTTTTGGTAAAATTCGGTATTTTTGTCACCTAATCGTGTAATTAGTGCGAATTAGGGTCTTTAGATGTTTTTCTCAGTATTTATATGTTTTGTAGCTGTCAGTGGAAAATTAAACTATTATCAATAAATACAGACATTTTGTAAAATTTTCTTCTAGTGGATTCCAGTTTTATCTTCCTTGTGGATTCAGGGAAACCCTTCTTGGATTCGAGGTTTATTACCAGGAACTAAGAATTTAGTTTCTGATCCATCAAAAGAATATCATGTGTGCTTTCTTTAGGCTTCCGCAACATCAATTGGTATCAAGATGGCTAACCGGCAAGGCGGTGACCACCACAACAACGACGGCAGTGACGACGTCAACAACCCAGTCCTCACTAAGGCTGAGTTCCTTGATTTTCGTGATGAAAATCAACAATTTCGTGATTCAACCTAGCAGACTTCAGACCAAATTCAAGAAGCGCTTGCCACCTTGCTTAACCGAAACCCTAATCGCGATGACGAAGAGGGACGTGATAACTGAGCGCATGGCCCTCCCCATCATGGTCCAAACTAGAACAGGCAGCAAGACTACAATGAAGAAGACAATGAAGATGAGGAGTATGCAAAGAGAGTCCTTGGAAATCATCGTGATCCGACGAGGGATAATGGCCGAGATTATCAGGAGCAGAGAGACTATTGGATGAAAGTAGAGTTACCATCCTTTAATGGTAATGTCTCCATTGAAGAGTATCTAGATTGGGTCAGTGAGGTGAAAAAGCTTTTCGATTATATGGGTACAACATATGACAAATAGGTGTGTTTAATGGCCTACAAATTAAAGGGAGGAGCATCTGCCTAGTGGGATCGTGTTCAATTAAACCGTACCCATGAACAAAAGCTTCCAATACAATCATGGAGGAGAATGAAAAGATTAATGGCAGATCGGTTCTTACCACCAAATTACCAGTAGGAGTTGTTCAGACAGTACCAGGATTGCAAGCAGGGTACTTGGACAATTAATGAGTACATGGAGGAGTTTGACAGGTTGGCGAATCGCAATGATTTGGAGGAAACTGAAGATCAACAGATATCCAGATTTGTACACGGGTTGCGAGTTTCCATCCAAGATCAGGTATCCTTACAAACCCTATATACTTTAAATGAGGCTGTAACCCTATCCAAGAAAATAGAATATCAACATCTCAGGATAGGTTCGAAGTTTTCCAACCGCAATTCCATGCCCTCTAGTTCCACTGCCAACAAAGGTAAACAACCCATGTTTACTCCACGATCACAACCCGTGGCTAGGGAGAATAGTGGTGTCAACCAATCCACAGTGGCAGTAGTAGGTTTTGCAGCCCAGCCGATAGCGAACGCCAACCCCTATGCTAGGCCAACTAGGAATAAGTGTTACAAGTGCGGAGAACCAAGACATCGATCTAGTACTTGCCCTAAGCAAGTCGTAGTGAATCTGGTGGTGGCAAAAGAGGGCGAGGTAGACGGTGAACAGGAGGGTGAAGAGGTGCATAATGATGTTGATCTGTATACCTATAATCCCAATGAGGTCCAAGAGGACTAGGAAGGCATGCCATTAGGGTAGTCTTTGATGATTCAGAGGTTGTTTCTCACTCCAAGGGTGGAATATGGTGATCAGCGGAATGGGATCTTTCGAGCACGATGCACCATCAGTAAGAGGGTTTGTGATTTGATCATTGACAGTGGTAGTGTAGAGAATATTGCATCGAAGAGTTTGGTTACCAAGCTGGGACTGAAAACAGAAAAGCATCCCTCTCCGTACAAAATAGGTTGGATTAAGAAAGGTACGGAAACTCTTGTTACTCAACAATGTCGTGTTACTTTTTCTATGGGTAAATGTTATGTAGATGAAGTAGTTTATGATGTTGTTGAAATGGATGCATGTCATTTAATACTGGGTAGACCTTGGCAATATGATGTAGATGCTACTCATAGGTGTAAGAATAACGTGTATGTGTTTTTTAAGAATGGTAGAAAATTTGTCCTTGGTCCTATTAAGGAAGGCAGTATACCCAAAGCTTCTAAAGTGGAAGGGAAGCCAGGACTCCTTATAGTGAACAATGAAGATGAGTTTGACAGGGAGTGTAAAGAGTTGAAACAGGTATATGCGGTAGTGGTGACAGATGGTGAGCCAAAGAAGGTTGCTGAAATACCTGATTCAGTTCAATCATTGATCAAGGAGTTTAAAGTGCTTTTTCCAAAAGAGCTACCTGCAGGTTTACCACCAATGCGCGACATCCAGCATTGCATTGATTTAGCTCCTAGAGCTAGCCCACCAAATCTGCCATATTACAGGATGAATCCTCAAGAGGGTCAGATTCTACAGGGGCAGGTGGATGAGCTTCTGAGCAAGGGGAAAATCAGGGAGAGTATGAGTCCATGTGCAGTACCGTCATTGTTAACACCAAAGAAGGATGGGAGCTGGCGTATGTGTGTGGATAGTCAAGCCATCAACAAGATCACAGTCAAGTATCGATTTCCTATTCCCCGACTAGATGACATGTTTGATATACTGAGTGGGTCCAAGTGTTACACCAAGCTGGATCTCAAGAGTGGGTATCACCAGATTCGAATCCGACCTGGAGATAAGTGAAAGACAGCTTTTAAGACAAATGAAAGGTTGTATGAGTGGATGATAATGCCTTTCGAATTGTCCAATGCTCCCAGCACTTTCATGAGACTTATGAATCAGGTATTGAAACCATTTATTGGAAAGTTTGTGGTAGTTTATTTTGAAAATATCCTGATTTATAGTAAAACAGAAGCAGCCCACTATAATCATGTGCGATAAGTATTAGCGATATTGCAAGCCAATGAGTTGTATATCAACTTGAAGAAGCGCAGCTTCTTGACTGATAAGTTGCTGTTCTTAGGGTATGTGGTAAGTGCGGATGGGATTCATGTCGATGAGGACAAGGTCCGTGCAGTCAGAGAATGGCCAATCCCAAAGACAGTGAGTGATGTGCGAAGCTTCCATGGGCTAGCAACCTTCTATCGGAGGTTTGTTCGAGATTTCAGTAGCATAGTAGCTCCTATCACTGAGTGTCTGAAGAAGGGGAAGTTCTCATGGGGAAAGGAGGCAGAACAAAGCTTTGCCTTGATCAAGGAAAAATTGAGCACAACCCCGATTTTGGTATTGCCCAACTTCGATAAAGTGTTTCAAGTGGAGTGTGATGCATCTGTGGTCGGGATAGGCGTTGTTCTTTCACAAGACAATAGACCAGTAGCATTCTTCAGTGAGAAAGTTTGTGAAGCTCGAAGTAAATGGTCGGCCTATGAGCTGGAGTTCTTTGCTGTAGTATGGACTCTTAAGCATTGGGAGCACTACCTGATTCAGAAGAAGTTTGTATTATATACGGATCATCAGGCATTGAAGCATATCAACAGTCAAGTTAGCATTAACAAGATGCATACTCAGTGGGTAGCTTATATACAGCGCTTCCATTTCACATTGAAACACAAGTCTAGTATCACTAATAAGGTGGCTGACGCACTCAGCAGGCGAGCATCTTTGTTGACCACCCTACATACTGAAGTTGTAGGGTTTGATTGCCTCAAGAAGCTATACGAGAATGATGAGGATTTTGGTGATATTTGGGGTAAGTGTCAACAAACTCATACTGCTGTTAATAGTATGTACATCCAGGATGGTTTCCTCTTTCGGGGTAACCAATTATGCATCCCTAAAAGTTCATTGAGGGAGCAGATTATTAGGGAGCTACATGGTGGAGGTTTGGGTAGACATATGGGTAGAGATAAGACTATAGAACTGGTGGAAGAAAGGTATTATTGGCCACAACTCAAGAGGGATGTTGGCAATCATGTGAGGAAGTGTCCAATTTGCTAAGGGTCAATCTTAGAATACTGGTTTATACATGCCTTTGCCAGTTCCACAAGCACCATGGGAGGATCTATCTATGGACTTTATACTGGGTCTTCCTCGAACCCAGCAAGGTATGGATTCTATTTTTGTTGTGGTTGACAGGTACTCAAAGATGTCTCATTTCATAGCATGCAAGAAGACTTCGGATGCTACTCAAGTAGCCAATCTGTTTTTTAAGGAAGTTATGCGTTTGCATGGAGTGCCAAAGTCCATCACCTCTGATCGGGATACCAAGTTCATTAGTCACTTCTGGCAAACTTTGTGGAAACGTTTTGACACTTCCTTGAATTACAACAGCACTAGTCATCCTCAAACTGATAACCAGACAAAAGTGATTAATCGCACTTTGGGGAATTTGATCCGGTGTATCTCAGGCGAGAAACCCAAGCAGTGGAATCTTGTATTGTCCCAAGTAGAGTTTGCATACAATAGCTCAGTCAGTAGAAGTACTGGTAAGTCTCCATTTGCTTTTGTCTACTGCGTGCCCCCAAAACACGCTTTGAACTTGGTACCTTTGCTTGAGCTTCCAAGAGTGAGTCAAGCAGCAGAGAATATGGCTGAACGTATTCAGGCCATGCAAGAGGAGGTGAGGCAGAAACTTGAAGTTACAAATGCCAAGTATAAGGAAGCTACTGATAAGAAAAGACGTAAGAAGATCTTCAATGTTGGGGATTTAGTGCTAGACTATCTTAGAAAAGAGACATTTCCTGTTGGTAACTACAACAAATTGAAGGATAAGAAGTATGGGCCATTTCAGATTACTAAGAAGATCAACAACAATGCTTATATGGTTGCTCTTCCTCCAGACATGAGCATTTCTTCTACCTTCAATGTTGCTGACTTATATGATCATCATCCTCCTGATGAACCAGATAGTGGGACCTCGAGGACGAGTTCTTTTCAAGTGGGGGGATTGATATAGAACAGACAGCACATGCCTCCTTGGAATAGCAAGGGCGTAGGAAGTCACAACGCAAGATCAAAGGGGGGTGCCAGTAGGGGGCCATCGAGGTAACAATGTCAAAATTGCATGAAATTTGGCAAGTTGAAGGGAAACGGCGTTCTGATCTAGAGTCATGTCATGAACGTCGCCAAATTTTAGGCAAATTCCTTCATTAAGGCCCTGAAAACAGTGTATTTGGTATTTATAGTAATATTTGTTTTTCCTTAATAACTTTTAGTTTAAAAATCAGAATAAGGTCCCGTCTGTTTTGGGACAACCCTTAAGCTCAGTAATTTATGATTTTACATTTAACTCAATTTTGCCATTTTTGGTAAATTCGGTATTTTTGTCACCTAATCGCATAATTAGTGCGAATTAAGATTTTTAGATGTTTTTCTCAGTATTTATATGTTTTGTAACCGTCAATAGCAAATTAGACTATTATCAATAAACACAGACGTTTTCTAGTAGATTCCAGTTTTATTCTCCTTGTGGATTCAGGGAAACCTCTCGTGGATTCGAGATTTACTACTAGGTTCTAACAGTTTAATTTCTGTTCCATCAAGAGAGTATCATGTGTGCTTTCTTTAGGCTTCCGCGACATCAGTAACCAACACCAAAAAATTTATTAAAAAAAAAAAAAGAAAGTGTAACATATTTTATGTTATGGCAACTTAGAGAAGTTTGAATGGGAAAATGGCCAGAATCAGAAAACAACTAGAAAATAGGACGTTTGTTCATTTGATTAAAAGTTTTGAATAACTTGCGACTCTTACTATAGTTGTAAGACAACAATAACAAAAGATTCATGTGCATTAGAAATAATTTAAAAAAAAAAAAAGAGCTTCTGGCTATGGGGTTATGAATTAATTTACTTCTACAATAATTGCAATTGTCAACTTCTCGGCAGTCAGGTACAAGATATCATGGTAAGGAGTGCCATGCAAATTCACACAAAAGGGAAAAAAATGAAAATAGAAGAATATAGAAGGAAAATATAATGGAAAGAAACAAAAAGATAAAGAGTAATGTTTCAATATTGATTTGTTAATTGTTATTGCTTGGAAATAGCAATAGATGTATAGCAGCTCTAAACTTATATCAGACAGTCAAATTTAAGGCAATGGCTTGGTTTCAGCCACTAGAGTTCTTGATTAGAATAAGGAATTACCTTATAAACAGGTCCAAATCCTCCCTCTCCAAGCTTATTATCAGGATTAAAATCTTCTGTAGCTGTCTTTAATTCAGCATAGCTGAAAATGAATGGTTTAGCATCTATTCCAAGGAGCTCTGCAATTTCAACATAAACACAGGTTGAAACACTGAATCCATTATCTAGTAATCAATTTTCTTGAGTGGTTTCACGCAGAAAATGCAGCAAGAGTTTACATGCTAAATTGAGAAAGTATCCTTTTCTTAAGCATCAACCATCAATGTGTTTTAGTCCAGAACATTGTTGGACTGAAGCTGTAGATTGGGTAGCAAGCTTAACATATGGAAAGCTGTTTATAAGCTGAGGCTTCATTGGCCACGAAACTAACATTTTCCCCTACTCCTTTTTGGTCATATATGACTGTTTATGTGTGCAAGTTTACTAAGAGACATATTAAAGAGGTTTTTGTAAAAATTCTTGTGTAAACATGAAATGATACACTGCATTTTGTATTCAACCTAATATGCAGTATGCAAAGGCCACCTCACTGGTAGTTTATTATAGAGTTCCATTTTTCTAACTAGTAATGCAACTGAATGAAGTTTGAAAGCTATGTGCAACATGATTTTGGCTCACCTTCATCATCATTGATTGGCGGTTTTCTTCTTTGAACAATATAGATAACCACGAAAACAGACAGAAAGCTCAAAATTCCAACGCCAACAATCAGACCCACAATCAGACCAGTCCTATTCTTGTTGCTGCTTGGAGGTCTGTTACTAACAGTGGGTATAAATTCTATACCAAAATAAGATAGTCAATAACATGGTTACTAACATGTGAGGAAACTAGTACCTAATCTTCTGATTTGAAACTACAGTTTTTGCACTTTATCACCTGGGGTAGCACTGAGGGCTGAAATTGAAGGTCCATAAGTGCCTTTATCAGGTATACAGCAAGTCCCTTTTCCAGCCCAAAAGAGATGGATTTCAAGGTAGTTTTCTGATACCTGAACCTTATTATATTGTATCTGAACAGCTCGGAAAGAGGCACCACTGGCATTCTTTCGTATGTCAAAATCCTTTACTACAAGATTCCCCTGGGGTAAACAAATTCAAAAGTTCACAAAAAGACAGTAATGAGGATAAGAGCAAGGAGGTAATTTATGGGGAATTGAAGAGGGACTACATCAAAGGTTTCATTCAAAATCCTTATCATGATTATAGACATGTTTTGGATATCAAAACTATTTTGGGTTTTGGGATTAACTGCTAAAGTAGAGAAGAAATTACATAGGTAACGGTTTTACCATAGTCAACTAATTAAAATAGAGAACCTCTAGTGGTCAATTTAGAATTACTTAGATAATTTCAATCGTAGGGAAATGACTGGTGTACACAAAATTGTGTGTAATAGGCAGTTTGTAATAGGCATTTCCCTTCAATTGTATATATGCCTCATATTCAAGAAATTTTCTGTATTGATGAATAATACAGTGAATATATTTGCTACATACACTTTTTTTTCTCATGTGATTGTATACTAGGGTGAAAATAAATTTTAGGCGATGCAAACTTCATTTAAAATAAAACACAGTAATTCAAAAACAATTTGATAATATGATGCAAACCTGGATATAAATATCAAAGACACGTCTCCCAAGACTTTTCCAACTTTTAGAGTTATTAAAAGCTGTTTCTGCAAACTGGAGGCTCACAGTGTAGTTTCCATTCTCGAGCCCTAAGCCATAGTATCTTAATGATGAAGCAGAGACTCGAGCTGTTCGGAACAGCTCTGAGTCTAAAGTGTTCGAGAACTGAGATGATGATGAACTTGTATAGTGAGGATTATCAGTACCATTAAAATATCCAACATTGCTGACTGCCCACCTGCCTGTGTTAATCACATAATATGAAGCTGGACCAAGTTCCTGGGATTCATTTTCAGTAGGTATGTCACTCTCATACACAATCCCACTAGAAGAGGTAATCTGAGGACCACCACACTTAATTGAAAAATTATAATCTGAAATCCAATATAAAAAAAGCAGTCATTGATGTGTAATCTCAAAAAAGGTCATAAATTTGTGTGTTCATAAGCATGCTATTCATTTCATTACTGGACATGCTTGAATTTAGAAACCTAATCTATTCTAGAAGTCTATTATAAATAAACTAAAAATGTAAGTTGAAAAATAATTTGATTTTGCTGCAAGTTGAATGTGTAACTTAGCGCTAAGGACAGAAGATTGAATACGCTATTAATAATCACCAAGTAAGGGTTCTTGCTAGAGGTTCAATTGACATTGCAATTTTTTTTTCTAAAGTACATCAAGCTTCCATTAAAAATTGCTTTATATTGAATTGACACTGAAATATAGCTATGATACATTGCCAATTTAGCCCTTAAAAATACAGATCCAATATTCATATGTACTAAAAATTTGGGATGCATCTTAATTGTACTATGTCCATATCAATATTTTGGGATGCATCACTATGTATTCTTCTTAGAAACACCAATCCTAGTGTATAATCTTCTCCTTTTTTGGCCTCAAATGACAATACCTGCTTTCCAATCTTGCATTCAAGTGTGATTTTTAAATTGTACTTACATCTTCCAGTGTCTCGATTGCAAGGAAAACCCCGTTGAAGACAATTCAATCCTGAAGGCAAAACACTAAAAGCAGAACAAAAATGCACTTAGACAAGAAATATGGTGCGTAATGGTGCAAATGAAACACTAGTTATTAAAGCAGAAATAACTGAATGATACAAATGTTCTTACTCAGATTAAGCTTTCACTCATGTAATAAGAAATGATCTCTTGGCGAAATGCAAATAAGCATTCTCCTAATAATACTAATCCATCATTGCCCCATGATGAAAGAGGTTTCTTTAAGGGTGAGTTTGACCCCAAAAAAAATGTTTTTTGCTTTTTGTCTCAGCTTTAATTTGAAATTTAACATATCTTTTCTATAAATAAACTAGATTTTATATTTTTGCCACACATTTAACAAATAACTTACCAAAAACTATACCCTTTTTCTTATATTTAGCAAATAAGCATTGAGAAACTAGGGTTCCATTCTAGGTGGAGGGATCTAATGATGCAGTGTATATCTTTTGTTTCTTATTCTGTTGGGATCAATGGGAAGCCATGTGGTTAATATTACTCCTTGGGGTCTTCATCAAGGGACCCTTTGTCACCTTACTTGTTTGTAATTCGTGTAGAAGTTCTTTCAACACTTAGGGTGCGTTTAGATACCGCTTATTTTACTGAAAACTGAAAACAATAAAAATAATAATTTCTGATTACTGTTCACACTAAAAAAAACTGTTCATTTGCCTATTTGCACTGTTCATGTCCCATGAACAATGCACCAAGCGTTGGTTCAAAAAAAAAAAAAAAAAAGCTAAAACGCAAAACGCGTGGACGTGGATGTGATCCAAATGGTACCTTACTAAAAAATCTATAACTTATGGTCACTTTGGGGGTGTATCCACTTGTCAAAGGGGTCCAATCTTTCTCACATAATTTTTTGCAGATAATAGCCTTATTTTCTATGAAGCTACCATTGAGGAATGTGATTCTTTGCAATGGATTCTTAAGGTGTATGAGAAAATTTCTAGCCAACAACTTAATAGAGAAAAGACATCATTATTCCTTAGTAAATTCTTATTTTTATCACTTTATCTCACAATAATTGTTTTCATAGAGGAGTCGAATACTAATATAATAGTCTTGGGATTTAATCTAATTAAGAAAACCTGTAGTATAGACAAGACTAATAACATTTTAAACTAGATTAGAAACAAAAATTTGTTTCATTATGGTAAAACTCATGCATTAAAATAAGAATATATAGCATGGAGAAATTTACCTGCTGTTTAAACTTTCTATTGTGAAATTGTTGGCAACTAAATTGCTGCATATTATGTGCATCATAAGATCTGAATGTCAGTTTTTATTCAAGAGTAGAAGGCTAAAGAATATCAGAAAAATAAATATAATATAAAAAAATTTCAAATACAATAGTATACAACTGTACATACAGTTGCAAATTTTGTTCGCTGACCCAAGAAGGAAGGCTTCCCTCTAAATTATTGTAAGACAAATCACTGCAAGAATAACATAACAAGGATGTTAGATACATAATCCATTTTACAGTAATCACTAAACTATTACATGGGGATCAAATCTTATATTAACCTGAGTGTGTTTTAACATTCAATTTAAAAGCATCTTCTCCATACAATTGTTTTAGCTCACTATATATAAATGTTCACTTAGCTCATATAAGATTTAGGGATGTGGTACTCAAGTTTTTCTACCAAAATATGATCCAAAAATAGCTTAGTGTTAATAAGAGATAGGACTCATACGACCCCCCCTCTTGAGTCTTGACATCAGATAAATTATTACTTCTTGTATATATACACTTATACAGCAAAGATTCAAAAAAGTCTAATACATATTCAATCAACAAATAAGGGAGTTTTTCAATTAAAAATCTAATTGTTCGACACCTCCATTTTCATTTTAAATGTTTCATGATATTGTTAAAAGGAAAATAATGTCTTATGTACTTACATGTTGAGAAGAGACATGCTTTTTTGTGCAGGCACAGTGCCGCTTAACTTATTATTTCCAAGAAACCTGATAATGAACATAGTAAACATGCTTCAATACTAGTGTTGTTAAAAGTGCTAAGCGCATTTAAGCGCAAAGGCCTCCTAGAGCCTAGGCGCAAATGATTAATGGTCGATACAACAATCAAGTGATCAATTAATCATATAAATTACAATAAAACATTTTATATAATTTATATAACATTTATATAATTCTCTTGTGCTTTACAAAATATATGCAACCATGATATTTGATGGCCATGATTACAAAACATAGTTGAATCAAAATAGAAGTATAGAATGAAAAAGGCAAAGGCTAAAAAGTACCAGAATGATAAGTAACGTTATCTTTGCCTAACAAAATCAATGCAAATATGCAATACAATCATAATCGACATAATCATCATCCCCATTAAGCAAGGGACCATCATCATTGTCATCACAAGATTTGTAGCCCTCATCATCTTCATCTCCATCATGAGGAGCATGTTGTGAACTAGAACTTGAACCTGTTGCTTGACTTGAGTGTTTGTTTGTGTGGTTGTGGTCCAAAAGGTCTAGAATATCTAAAGAGGTAGGATTAGGTGTATGTTAGCACACCACACTATTAGTTTTTATATATTAAATCAATGGTTTATATCAAACATATTTAGATCTAATGGCTAAAAATCAAATGAGGATTTTTTTTTTTTTTAAATTACAAAAAGCTCAAAAAAGCGCGCTTTGGCTTAATAAAAAAGCTCTAAAAAGCACGCTTAAGGCAAACATTTAAGAAGGTGCCTCGCTTTAGAGGGAAAAAGGCCCAAGGCCTGTGCACTTAGGCGCACTTTTAACGACACTATTCAATACAATAAAGAATAATATTGCGGTGTATAATATACAACTAAGAAAATGAGGTATATTACAAGTGAGAGAGCAAACTCAAATTGAAAAGTGCGTCTGGAATCTGTCCTGTTATATTGTTGAAGCTCCAATCCCTAAACAATGTAAAACAATATTATTATTATTATTATGTATTGATAAAAAAAAAGTTATTATCACACGGTTGTGTGATACATAAAACCAGCTGTCTACAAGAAGTAGTCAACCATTAAAAATTTATAATCCTGATGCAACTAGAGCCGTTAAAAAATAAGCCAGATGCACCATCCCAACAAGAAAAAAAAAGGATGGAGAAAAGATAAGAGAAGCTAAAAAGAAATGGGGTGAGTTCATTTTGCACGTCATAAGGAGCCTGATAACTATATCACTTAATTTTATCAGTATTTACCATTTAAGTTTTAGTACAGGGACCCATATAAATTTGTTTCTTCAGGTTGGGGTCATCCAACCTGATAAATGGCAGACATGTTCCTGGTTTCATTGCTTTGAACAATAATCAAATTCAATCTAACTCATTTCCAGCTCCACATGTATCTAAATAGTCACCCACTAATGACATACTTACAGCAGTCTCAACTGTTGGTAATCTCCTATATTGGATGAAATTGAATCAGAAATTTTATTATTCCTCAGCACCCTGCAACACATATAACTAAACAGTTATACCATATTCTGGAAGAACAGTAAACAATGAAAGAAAACATGTATTCATCATCAGGAATCTGAAACACAGCTGCTTTGTTGTTTTCTTACAAGCTACGTAGAGATGTCATATCCTTTATAAATGCTAGTGAAGAACTCCCATGAGACAAATCACTTATTATCCTGAAATAATATCACACATAAGATTGTTCACTTTACAGATCTGCAAAATACAAATAGAAGTAACTAAGAGATGTAGAGACTCACAAGTCTGTCAGAGAAGTCAAATTGGAAAACGTTGAGGGTATTGGCCCTTCGAAAGAGTTTCCTCCAAGCTTCCTACAAAAGCGTTTTAGAGTAGTTAATCATGAATTGTGCACAAATGCAACTTTCCTGTAGAATTTACAGGTAAACACTAAATCATAACTCTTACAACTAACAATGTTTCACTTTGACTTTGTTATGAAACTTGAGCATTATCAAGCATGATTTAGAAAGAAACAAATAGGATAGGGCTAGCAATATCATCTTACAAGTTCATAAGTTTTGTCCAATTCCCTACGAAGTTGATCCTGCCTGTGAGTTCAGTGTCTAATGCCCACCTGAGACCACACAAAGTATTTCCTCACACAGTCTTGTCACTATTTTTTTAAAAATATTTATCATTATATATAATTTAGAAAGTTTGCAATTGAGAAAAGTAGTGAGGTAGTTCTTACACTATCTCAAGATTTCTTAAATTAGCAAATGTTGAAGGAATCACACCACTAATTCCAGAACTACCAATGTAGCTGTCAAGATAAAGAATTCACATGAATCAACTGATATTTGATTTCCTATCCACAGCTCAAATAAAATTTATTAGTAACAGTTAATGAATTTAACGACCAAAAGACAGGTCTCAAGCCATTTTTAGATTCTGGATCAAGTTACAAACTTGTCATGAGAACAATTTTCAAAATTCCACATGGAAAGTATCTACAAATTAAATTTCAAATTCAATGTGATTGCTGATGCTAAATCTCTGCAATAGTAGTATCATTTTTGCCAATTCATTACGGCTAATGGTAATGTACCTCCACCATTTAAAATATATTTTAAAAAATTATGATTCACTATTTTTTTGTCCTGGTATAACATATAGTCTTGCATATGAAAAACTTGCAATTGGCATATAATATTTGTTGTGACAAAGTTCTTATGACATGAGCCACAGACATGATATTACTAGAAGCTTGACTAGAATCATTCCAAAGTCTGCCTAACCCGGCTATAAAATATATTCAAATAGATTTTCTGAACTTACAGCTGTTCTAATTTCAATAAATTCCCAAGCTGAGATGGGAGAGAACCTGTGAAGTCATTTCTCAAAATAGACCTACAAAATTAACAAGAAAAACAATAAATGAATTATAATTTATAAACCAAGGATTTGATTCTCTCAGGTGCAGATCATCATGATCAAGCATGTGAAATGCATAATTCCAGCCCAAAAAACGATTTATGTGAAATGCAGAAACTAACAGAATAGGTGTTCTTTACACTTGCATCTGAGTGACTACTAAATTCATATTTTTGTGAAAATCTTCTTCAAATATTTTTAATGGGAAGTTATATATGCATCCTATGGGCCTTGCACCATCAGTATCTAAAACAAAACACCACCACCAAGATGCCACATAGATGACTTACAAATTTTGAATGAGGATAACTTACAATGATAATAAATTCGTAAGATTTCCAAGTTCCTTTGGAACTTTCCCGGATAGTGCATTGACGGCAAAACTCCTAATTTAATAAACATCAGAAAAAATAGAAATGTTAACTAACATTAAATGCACTATGTTCTATGAGTTTCAAATCAAAACTCAGATGGGCTTACAGGTATTGCATGCGAGTTAGATTGCCAATGGACGCAGACAGGTTACCTGTCAAGTAATTATTGGCCAAATTCCTGTAAGAAACGTTGGAAGCTAAGCACATTTAGTAGATTATAATGAAAATGAACCATCCTGGAAAACTAGTACACCACATCTAATGTAAATATCGATTTGTTGACATACTGCATTACAATTTCAAGGTCTAAGTTCTATGAATTTAATCAATATTCATGCAATATGCAAATAAACAAACATATAAAGAATAAATCATACAGATTGAAGAGGAAAGTCAAACTCCATAGTTCATCTGGGATTACACCAACAACCTTGTCATTAACCTTCCTGTAAAGAAAAGTAAATAAATAAATCATCAACCATGGAAAGAAAGATTCATAAATTGAAGAGATGCACGAGATATTCTGTAGTGTAGGTTCTGTACATTTACATATGACTCATAGATGCCACTGACCTGAACTGGCACATGAGCTTACATTTTATCAAAATTTTGAGCTGAAAATACTTTGATTTTTTATGATGGTATGATATGAGTGATATTACATTCTCAAAAGTCAAAACCCTTTTATATATAAACTTTAAAAAAAAAAAAAAAATTGACTCCTAAAATAAAATTTTGAACACCTTAACTCAAAATTTTGTTTAGACCCGGCTGAAATAAGCTTGACTATAATTATCTTAGTGCTACTTTCACAATATTCTCACAATAATTTTACAATAAAGGTTAAGTAGCAAGTTGTAACTGGTTTTTATCTAAACCCACAACTAACATCACTTTTTTACACACCTTTAACAACTTGCCACCTAGATTTTGTTGTGAAAGTGTTGTGTCAATAGCACTACGTTTAAAATTGCTCCTTTGTTAAAAATAAATAAATAAATCTTCTCTCCAAACTCTAGTTAACTTTGCCGTTGACGATGGAATAAAATTGTTTTTTCCTGCACTTTTCTTCTTCATCAGCAAAAAATGATTCCACATGTACAACCAACCAATTTGTATCTACATCTATGATTCATTTCTCATTTTCTCTATTTCTCTTTCTCCCTTCAATGTTTTCTTTCTATCTAGCCAAGTAGTTTGATAAGTGCTCTATAGATTTCCAAGTCCGAGAAGTCTTTTAGTGCTTGCTCTTATTCCAAGAGAATGACCTCATGTATAGTTAACAAGTCATACACTTCAAAAGCAAAAACTTATAGAAACCACTATTTTTTTTTCTAAGTTTCACATTTACTCCTAATCCTACTCCTAGGTCTGTTATTATTCTTCTATATCGTATATTTTTATTTAATTGATATTAGATATAAAAAAATTATTATTAATTTGAAAAAAATGTATGATTAGTTATTTAATTATATTTATTTATGCATTTAATGGTTGTTGTCTTACCGATCTTTTAAACTATTAATAACTTTTTTAGACTATTATACAGTATAATTGTATTGCATGCTAAATTGTATTTAAAATACTATTTTAGATTATTGTATATAATATGTGAGGGGGTCTTTTTATGTTGATGGGCCTGAACCTCTTTGCTACACCAAGGCCTGTGAGTTAGTTGGTAAGGGAGTTACTAGCCCATTGGAATTATACCATAGGCCAGCTTGTGCGCAAGCCAGGCATGCCCAATGTTGAGGCAGCTCGGGAATGGTATGGCAGGCAGGGCACAACGGGTATAATCGTGGCAGAATAACTATCACAGCTAGCACAGCAAAAGATATTACAACAGAATGACTTCTATAATAAAGTATGCCAAATGAAGCTACAGCAAAATAACTAATACCACAAATAAAATAAAAGGGGTTATAGCTAAACAACTGAAACAGCAAATAGACATGAGGAAATCACAGCAGAACAGCTAAAAAACACATAAAACACTACAGCAAAATGAATAACTACGAGAGCATCAAACAAGCTAGAAGGTACCACTAAAGAGTGGTAATAACGATTCTAAGTAAGTGTGATAGGGATGTTTAGCTTTCACAGTCTTGGGTTGAATCGTTCAGCAGGAACGGGTCCAAGAAGGGAACCAAACACCAACACAGGTAATCTCGTTATAGGTTTCTACCACTGAAATTACTCATGCTAGAGAAAGGGCCTAAATTGTTTTGGATTCCGATCGATAGAGTTTCAGAGAGTGGGAATGTCGAGAGGAAAAAAAAAATGGTCTACTGAAGCATGCCTCTATTTCTGCTATGTTTTCTCTCTTCCTTTTTTTTTACCACTTAGTTCTTTCTTTTGTTATTTGGTTCTTAGTTCTTTCTTACTCTTTTCTCCCTTCTCGTTCCTCCCCTTTTCATGGTTACCTCTCTTCCTTTTTATACTGCTTGATGACATGGGATTTCTCCCTTTTGTCCCTAAGGCTCCACCAACCGTTTTTGGTTTTTTTGTGGGCATCTCTCCAGGATTGCGTACTAACTCGTTGGTTGCTCGGCCACTACCTTTGCTCAAAGCGTGCTTGCTGCACCACTCCCCGTCCCCAGACAAAATTCCTTATTTTGTTTCTCTCCTCTCTCAATTTCTACCTCCCTCAATAGATAAGGATTAAGCTACCTCACCACCTACCTCTATGGCATGCATCAAGTGGCCCCAGCCCTTTGCTTGCCTCTTTTGAATGAAATGCCATCCCAGCAAGGCATGGCGTTTCCCTAAAAGAAGCCTCGGTAGGAACTCCAGAGTAAACCCCCCTTTCTCCCCACCACCAAACTACACCCTTTGAATTCCTTGACTAAGGGCCCACCTCCCTTGTATTAGTTGGGTACAAGTAGGTGATGCTCCAGCCCTTGTGTGAGCTCTACTATCCTCTGCGTTTGTCTTCTTTTACTCCCATGCCATTCCTACCATTCTTGCCTTATCTCATTCTACTACGTGTGCTGGGTTTGTGCTTATCTCCCACGGCATGAAAGGTGCGTGGGCTTTTGGGCTTGTATTGCTTCCCTTCCTTTCTTCATGGATTGGGTATTTTCTAGGCAGAAGTTTCCGCCCTTCCAGCCTACTGGGCTTTCATTTCTGCTGTTCTTTTTCTTATCATGCCTATAGGCCTACTAGCTATCATTCTTGCCATGTTAGCCCATTGAATTTAGTACCTCCTCTCTTGGGTTTCCCCGACCCATTTACTTTATATTTACCTCTTATTGCGCTCATTGATCTGTTAGCTGTCATTTTTGACATGTTGGCCCATTGGGTTTATTACCTCTTTCCTTAAACTTCCTCAGCCCATTTACTTTATCTTTACCTCTTATTGTGTCCATGAGCTTGTTGGCCCATTGGGTTTATTACCAGTTCTCTTGGGCTTCCCTGGCCTATTTATTTTGTCTTTACCTCTTATTGTTTTCATGGGCCTGTTGGCTATCATTCATGCCACGTTGACCCATTGAATTTATTACCTCTTCCCTTGGGCTACCCCGGCCCATTTACTTTACCTTTACTTCTTATTGTGTTCATGAGCCTACTAGCTGTCATTCCTGCCACGTTAGCCCAATGAATTTATTACCTCATTTTTACCACTTGTACTCCTTTTTATCACTTATACTCCTTTTTCCTCTCATTTTCCTTATTGTTGGGCTTTTTCTGCTATTGGACCTTTTGTCAAAAAAGGGTATCAACAATATGAAAGTCGTATACATAGAAAAAAAATTAATTATTTTATTTTTTTTCGTCCCACAACAAATTCCTAACTCTGACACTATTTACCTTCATAAAAATAAAATAAAATAAAATAAAAAATCCTAGAGCCCCCACTGAGCACATAGGAAGCACCACAAGGGCACCCCCATGGCAGCTTTGTACTTTCTTGGGTAGCATAAAAATTACTAATTTTTGTGATTTCCTATTTAGGTGAACTTATTTGGCCAAAATACACTGATGCTCCCTTAAATTTACCAACTGCTTAAAAAAATTATTGTTAATGGTCATTTTCATAACTACCGTTAGTCTCCTTACGTATATGAATAGGAGAGAAATGATGTGACTTTTTTAAAATGATGTGGCAATGTTGTTCTTGCACTAGGAAAAATGGTTTGCCCTAATTTTTACGAGAAAAAAAAATTAATGAGTGTCCTAAGAGCATTAGTTTAGAAAATATTTTTAGAAATTTTTTATGAAAAAAAAAAAAAAAGTAACTAACTTTTTTAACAGCTTTTTATATTTTCCATGAAAGTAATATTAACACTTTTCTTAAATGTCCATTAACAAATTGCCTAAAGGCATCCATTGACAAGACTCTTTAGAAAATAATATATTCTCTTCCCTCTATAATCCTATATATCCTATTCATTTGTATTTTTGTTTTATTTCTACTCTATATCGTTCACGTCTGCAAAAGCAATGAGATGAACACACATTATCAGGTAAGATTCTTTATATCTTTTCAAATCATTGTTCTATATACGAAATTCAATAAACTTTAATCTAATCAGTTTATAATAAATAAATAAAATCTGTCACACAAGAGAGACTATTCTTACTTGGGTACAGTGGGGTGTGCAACAAATAGTTGATATGACAAATTTTTATTGGTTCTAATTTGAATCCACAACTAACATCACTTTTTTTACTTATCAATAACCATCTATCATATCAACCATTTGTAAAAATGTTTATAATTTTATATTTTTTTTAATATTAAAAATACTGCTACTTCACTTAAAAAGAGCCACATCATCACTTTATTATCCACATAGGCTCATTTTTTAAACTTCAATGACCAAAAGTAGGAATGACAAAGGGTTTGTACTGTCTCATCCCCAACCCTACCCTTGGGACCCCGCAAGACCTGCCTTGATATCAATTATAATTCAAATTACAACTAATTGATCATCAAATCAAACTAATTTTTACCAAGGACTAAATAATATTGTACAAAGTGTTTAAAAAGACAACATTACAACAAAATCAAAAAGTCTTAATATCCAAGCATTTAAATACTTAATAATACAAAACAAGTCTCTTAAGTCTCAATATTAATAGTCTAAGACATAACACCACACAATGCACCCTTGACGTGATAGTCATTCTATAAGTACAAGTTCTTATGAAGTAGAGGGAGTAAGAGGGAGTAAGAGCCAAGGTTCAAGTCTTTAAAAGTGAACTTCACATACATATACACTTAGTTTAGATTAAAAAAAAACAGCCGAAGACATAACAAACACACATAAACACTTCTAAGATAAAAAAAAAAAATTCTAAGACACCACAATATAATCCAACCTCCTAAAACATAACAAAGTACGCATTGCTTAGTTCTTTAAGAATAGTCTTTCTCAATGCGGAAACCCGTCCTTGCACAGTTGCACCACAACCTCTATAGGGTGGAGCAAGGAAGGGAAAATTGTCATCCCCAACTAAGAACTCTTACTTTGTAAACTTTAGGGTCCATAAGTATATTTTGACAAACTTAATTTCATCTTAAAAGAAAATAGACATTTGACTCCCCAAAAATTGCTCATTGATTACAATATAAATAAATAAATTTAAAATAAAATAAAAATCAACCTTAACCAATCTGTGTAAGACACTTGTTAGTCAAAACCAGAGAAAATGTATAATTTTCTATAGTATTAACTTTTTCAAGGAACAAAGAAACAAAACAACTTATTTTCATCTAATGTATTACCATTTTCAAGGTATAACTTTTTAAGTTTTTTTTTTTTTTTTTCCCTGAGTTGACGATAACTAAACAGTAAGTTAAAAATAATTGGGACTAATTAAATTGACTGCTGAGAAAAAGTAAGAACCAAATTGGAAGTGACTCCAAAATATATTGACCAAATTAAATGGTAATTTCACCAAAAAATTATTGAGCTAGAATAAAAGAGATACTTGTAATCTACTAGTGAAGAATTTTATTTAACTTGAACCATGCAATTTTTTTTTTTTTAAGGTATGGATATTGTAAATTTATAATTCTATGCAGAAAAAAATGGCATGGAAAACAAAACATGAGGATATAAAAAGTGAGACACGTACAATTGGGTAATATGGCAAGTAGAGTTAGCCGAACACTCGCATTTGATTAAGGGGTTGTAGTTTTGGTTGTCGATGTCGGTCGAGTCAATGGCCACTCCACTACATAGTTCCCCACTTATATTCCATTGACCTAATGGTGCTGAGATCCCCCATTTTTGAAATATTGAATTCAAAATTCTCACTGCAATCAAATTCACAATATAAAGTCATTTTGTCGAGTTCACAAACAACAATGGCTTGAGACTGTTTAAGCAATAAAGTATGTACAGTAATAACTTTTAAAAACTTTAAGGTTGAAACAACCCAATTTTAAAAAGTGTAAAATTATTAATGTTTAAAAAATAAAAAATAAGATTATATCCAGATTTAAAATGAAAAAGTGTCAACTCAACATATATTTATGAATGCGAATATATAAATAGGTTAAAGGGATGGTGGCTATATAAATCCAATACATCTACCAACCAAAAATATATGAAAAATTTTAGTTACAAAATTTATTGTAACTTAATTAATTGGAGGTGAATTTTGACAAATTTACCATTGGATTATATTTTCTTTTTATATCATTTATGGTTGCAAAAATTTTAGAAAATTCAAGATCAATAGCTATGTTATCAATAAATTGTTTAAATTGCAAATTTTATAGTTTAAAACTATGCATAAAATATAAACTTATAGATCATAGAAAAAATAATATCCAATTAGCACAAAATTTGACATGTGTATTATAAGGATAAAGAACATGCAATTCAATGGTTAGATTTTCAAAATATGTAGTAATGTTAATTTTTTTTAAAAGGAAATTATAGCCTTAGACTACAATTAATTTTGTAGCCAAAACTTTGTCCACAAAAATAAATAAATAAATAAGATATATTTTTTTTAATTATTGAAGTAATTTATGCATTATAAAATAATATCAATTTTGGAATCAAGTGAAACTAACATTATGCTAATCACAACTTTTTTTAAAATGTAAATATCATAACTTTCATTAAGAAGAAAAGAAGTTCAAAATATCGTGAACCAAAGCAAACTTAAGCATACTAAGATTTTCGTCTATCCATGTTACATAATGATCAACTCTCTTGGCATATTGTGCCAAGACATGTGCAAGTCAATTCTCTTGACGCTTCACATGACAAACTTGGACCCTTGGCATATTACCTAATCACAACTTATTACCATGACAAATTGTGAAAATATATATCCTTGACATTTTCACACATTTTCACCATAATTTTTTTTAATAAATTGTAATAATAAGTGGAGATAAAAATTTAAACAATGATTATTTTTAAAAAAGAGATTAAATAATACCACATAACCACAATACTATTTTTAGTTTTAGATAATCATATACCTAATTTATGACACACCTAAGCCCCACTATTTTTAGTTTTAGTTATTTGAAAGTTCAAATTTGTGTGAAAATACAAGAGCTGTTTAGACTCCCAAATTAAAATTACAGCTCGGTTAACTTAAACTAAGTATGGAATAGAGTAAATGTGAGCAAACAAACAATATAACTACTATAAGTCATATTCATCAAAGCACAGCAGTAAAATGAAAGCTTAAAAGAGTAGGGAAGAAAAATGCAAACACAAGATAACACGCTGATATGTTATCGAAGGGGAAACTGAAAACCTCGGTGAATAATCTCTCCACCGCTCTCCAAGCGGTAAATCAATCCATTAGAGAATAAGTTGGAGTACAAGAATAACAAAGGACCCTCCAAGCCTAATCTACCCCCATGTACTCGAGCCCTCCACACTCCTACTATCAACTGACTTCGCCAAGCCTTGTCTTCTCTAGCCAGGGACAAACCTACACTAGGGCAGAGGGGGGCTATTCCCCCCCCCCCCCCCCAATTAAAAAAAATAGTATAAAAAAATTAGGATTTTTCCTTATATATATATATATATATATATATATATATATATATATATATATATATATATTTGTCTCTCCTCCTCTAAAATATTTAGATATTGACCTACAAGAAAGTAAATAAATAAATAAAATTCATGCCCCTTTAACTACAAAAACAAAATAAATAAACAAAAATCGCACACAAAATAAAAAACACTTATTTTGTATGTAGTATTTTTTTGAATATGAAATTGATGTTAGTTTTTATTTTCATAATTTTTTTTTTTGGTTTTAAGCTTTGCCCCCCCCCCCCCGGTATGAATCTCGATTCCATCCCTGTCTCTAGCACTCCAGATCATGCAATATGCCCGATTGCATCCACCAAGCCTTACCGGCTTCTTTTGGAAAATCCTCAAAACTTCCCAAACTCCAAAACACTCTCCACACTCTGAAAATGTGTGGGTTGTATTTGGGTACAAATCTCCTCTTAATGTATGACAATGGGAGAGGGAACGAGAAGAGGCTAGAATGATTTCTCACCAAGGATGAGTAGCTCTCTCTCTAAAAGATGGGTGTGTGTGTTGTAGAAAACATATCTAGAGTTTTTCTCTCTGAATGGTCTCCTTACCATTTCTGTGGGTAATAAGGGTATATATAGTATAGGTGAAGGGTAAGAAAATGACACTTAAAAATCCTCCAGGTAGAATGTTTCGCGAGTATCTCGCGAGAAGGCTTTACCTGCGAGACACTCGCAAAACTGACAGCCTGGCACGACTCATTAGCTTCTAGTCATATGCTTCTCACGTGGCTACTTCACGGGTTAGCTTCTTGCAAGCTTCTCGCGAAATCCACTTTATCTTCAATAAAGCTTGAGTCTTCACCAACTTAATGCTAAACCTGTAAAGTTGTAATTTACAATTTTGCATTTTGTTGGCTTTAATTTAATGCCAAATTTGATTATAATTTTATTCAATCTTTTATACCCTGTATTTATTGTGGGATTTTATTGTAAGAATTGTGTGATAGAGAGAGAGTATGTGAAGATTCAAGCAATTGAAGACAAAAGAGTTTTCACAAGTAGCTCACGACTAAGCATCTCGCAAAATGATGCATATGCCCTGCACATGACTAGAATGTGAAGAGTTAAGACAGATGGAAACAGCTGTGTTTCGCGAGTAACTCATGGGTAAGGCCTTCCCGCAAAACACCCGCGAAACATTCTATTTTGCCAGACTATCATTTCTAATACACACTTTCTGTGCCTACCCTATTTGTACCCACATTACTCACAAATGTTGAGGAGTGTTTTTGAGAGAAAACCCTAGCCACAAACCTTGAGAGTTAGAGATTGTTATACCCACATATCTCTACACATTTATGTGTGGATTTTCCTCAACTCCTACCTCCCAATTTCCATACCATTAAGAGATTGATAGTCCAAACACTTACCACATCATTTCAGAGAGTTCAGTGAGGTTTTGGTACTGCTGGGAAGTATTGGAAGAAGCGAAAGATGGCAGATGCAACATGGAGCTTGTTGTAGGATCTGAAGAGCTAGACAAGACACGGTTTCGAGAAGCCTTGTTGGAGTAAGAGCTTGGAAAGCTTAAGTACATTGGGTAGATTAGGCTTGGAGGGTCTCTTACTAACTCATGTATCCCAACTGATTGTCTAGTGGATCAATTACCACTTAGAAGGTGGCAGAGAGGTTTTACGCTAAAAGTTTTGGTTTCCTCTTCGATAACACATCGTTATGTTGTCTTTGTGTTTGCATCCTTCTTCCCTACTCTTTTGGCTTTCATATTATTGCTGTGTTATATTGATTATGGCTTAGAGTAGTTATTTGTTCATCCGCTCGCTTTTACTTTATTCCACACTTAGTATAAGTTAAAGTAAAATCTATCGAGTCGTAATTTTTAATTTGGGGTCTAAATAGCCCTTATATTTTCACACATTTTAGAGTATTCAAAACCCAATACAATAAAATCTCACAAAAATACAAGGAAACAAGTTTATGTAATTACAACACTTTTTGTCATGGAATAAGCCAACACTAATGTTATGAGAAAAATTATAACTTAACATTATTCAAACTATGCTTTTGGGTTTTGGTTTCAAGGACCCCTTCGTCAACTGGATCATGGAATAGTAACTGGGAGTAAAACATATATATTTAGGCATGGAAGAGGACAGAGACGAGAGGACCCACTCTCACCCTTATCTATTTACCTTGGGCAAGAGATTCTCCATAAATTGCTTGAGAAAGAGTTTAGACTAAAGCACATTAGTGAGGTGAAGGTTATTGGCAGTGGACCTTCAATTATGCATGTCATGCATGTGGATGATGTGACAGTAATGGAGCTAGAAATTTGTCATTGGAGAGCCGAGTAATAAATTAGACGATTAACACAATCATCCATACTATATACAATTATCTAAAATAACATTATAAACACAATTCAATATACAATACAAATTTTTTATTTTTTATTTTTGGATAGATATGTAAAATACAAGTTAAGTAGATTAATTTATAACTCAATAGTTCTTAATTTGCATATTGACCTAGGTTTTGAAATTAAATTACAACACATTAATTATAATGATTAAGATTAAAAAATATTATTAATAGCTTAAAAGATGGCTTAAAAAAATATAACAATGACTGAAATTTATAAAAATATTTGAATCAGTTAACTAATCATATATTTTTTTCAAATTAATAATAATTTATTGTATTTATATGTTATATAATATATTTGTCAATTAAAAAATAAAGAATAAAAGAAGAAAAGCCACACACCACAACTGAGAGTAAACTAAAGTGATATCAAGTTTTACTTTTGAAGTGTATGGTTTTTAAACCAATTGGAGCAAGCAGTAGTAGAAGCTTGGAGTCTGTAAACTGTAAAGCACTTAGTAACAACTACTTGAAGTAAAGAAGGGAAAGAAAAGGCAAATGAGACAGAAAGAGACAAAGGAGAAAACTAAGGGAATGCAACTGTAAATCTACTGGTGGCAGTGGCACCATTAGCGTAATTTTTTGAAGATGAAAGCAAAAAAAAAAAGTGTATGGAATATATATCCTTCAACTATCAATACCAAAGTAAGCCAAGGAAATTTTTTGCTAAAAAAAAATGAGGAAGGAGCAAAATTTTGAAACCTTTTTTATTTCTTGAGAAAATTGTTAAATCCAAGGAATTTCTCCACCCAAAAAAAAAAAAACCAACGGAGGATGGGGAGCCAGAAGGTTATCTTCTATGAAAAAAATTCTAAAATTTTGGGATATTTTTATTTATAAGTGTATATATTTTAATTTTTTTTTAAAAAAAATTAGGGGGCCATGGCCCCAACGTGGCTCCATCACTATGTGGTGTCCATTAACTAGTGTTTTGAAAAGTATTGTGGTCGGTTAGATCAGGTCATTAATAGAAGTGAAAGGCTAAGTTTATAATATTTTCACAATATATCTTATGTAACTAGTTATTATTGGCTGTTACAATTGTAATTTAAGCCATTGATTCAAATTAAAACTAATGACTTTTTTTCACCAATAATTTGTTGAGAAAGTATTATGAAAATGTTATAAATATAATAGCACTTCTCTTAATAGAAACAAATGTGGGGTGTTTTTGTTTGAGCAGTCCAAAACAAAACAGCAGAGCTCTAAAACAGATTCTTCACACGAAAAGCCTCAAGGGAGACTCAATCTACAAATAATTTAGATGGTGATAAATTGCCTCAAGTGAGACTCCGTCTACAAATAATTTAGAGGTAGATAAATTCCACATTCATCTGTTGGTTACAGATGAGACACCAACATTGTGAATGAATATGTAAAGAGGGAGTTGTGTGATAAAATTGGCAGATCAAATATCATATGATTGCAACATGCAGAATCAAGAAACCAGTAAAAGGATTTTACTACTATAGTAGAATGAATAAAAGAAAATAAAATTTGAAGATGGGATAAGACTTGGCTGATAATTAAAGGCTAAAGATAAATGTCGCAATGGAGGACAAGCTAAAGATAAACGTGTTAGCCGTTGGAGTTGGAGGATGTAAGGCAGTTTGCAACGGAGAAATGCTAAGTTGGTCAATGGTGTAATGCGGAAGTTGACTCAACTTGGGTGCTGAAGTGGTAGGATTGCGGGGCAAAATGCATTGACGTGGGAGGATGACGTGGCACAAGTTCTAACATGTCAGAACTATTGTGGTTGCTAACTAGCACTATAGATGTCTGTTAGCTTTTGATGTATAAGGGTGACGCGTTTATAAGGGTAGCGTGTGTTAATCACTCAACAAATAAAACACCCACACATTTGCATCAATATTTTGTCCAAAATCTTTAACAATGAACAGTGTCCTTAATACTAATATTGAGACAGTGTCCTTAATAGTTTGGTTCGTGGTCCCATTTTCAGTAGTGATTCGGTGTCCGATAGTATTTTTGATAGTCCAACAGTGGGGCTTCGATGGTCCGATTTGTGCTTCGGTGGTCCGACCTATTGTTCTATAAGATTTTCGGTGGTCTGATCTGATTTCTATTGGTTCTTCGTGGGTCTTCTTTGATTTTTGAAGGTGGCTGGTGTTTATTTTATTGTTTTTCTTTCTTTTTTCAGCTGGTAGGGTGATGTGGTAGTGGGTTAGGGTTTGTGATTTGGTTGTATTTTGGTGGTTGGGGGCTGCGGTTGTGGGTAGTGATGACAGTGGTAGTTGTCATTGTTGTAAATGTGGCAGTGGTTGAGTGGATTTCGCGGCTAGTGGATTGTGGTGGGTGCTGGCTGATGATTTTTTTTTTTTTTTTTTGGTGGTGACTGACAATGGCTTGGGTTAAAATGAATTGACTCTTCCAATTAACTAATTAATTATCCAAGTTAATTAATTAGGTTAAATTTCATGCAATAGTGTGGCAGCACAAACAAATTACCAAATTATTTAAATGCAACGGAAAATAAATTTGACATAGGTAATTTGTTCACGAATGGAAAAAACCACCGAGGCAAAACCCTACAGGATGATTTTAGGGTCACCACTCCCAAGAATCCACTATTATCAATCACAAGCGGTTACAAATATAAGAAATCTTACTAAATCCTTTGGTCTATCCCGAAATACCAACCTACAGTTGAATCCTTACCCCAATACTCAATTAGACTTGTATTGTAGTGGTAATCTTTCCATTCAATACACAAATCCTAGTATGTGACTAAATGACGCCTTTTTGTGAAGGGACGAACCTCTCTCTTAAAAAATATTGTTCGTTTTGGGTGAAGACCTTCACGGATTTGCTAAATCTCATATTAAGGAGAGACACCTCCCACCTTCAATTTATAAGCGTTGGGCCTAAGTGAAACTATACCACTCTCACATGAGGGGTACACCTTTAGTTAGGCCCTGTGCCAAATAGGCAACCGCCTAAGGCCTTGATATTTTTACCAATAAAAATATTCCTATACCAATAGAAGTATTAATTAAGGCCTACATATTCATCAATAAATAAAAAGTAGTTTTTTATCAAAGAAAAACTAGTTAAAAAAAATATTTTCATTGGCTGAATCAATCATTTAATCTCTCATACATAAATGTTAAAAAAAAACGCATTAATCTAACACTAGTATATAAATTTATACTCAAATTCTATTTAGAAATATCAAATATATAACTTTATTTAAATTTTCAATCATAATTTTTTAGTATTTGGTTACTTCATTCAATGAATAGTGTTTATTTTAGTTGTATAGTCATTGAATAATGCGATGGGTTCGTTTTAATTTGTAATGTTTTCTAAAAAAATAAATTTTAAATGAAAAAAAAATCAAAAGTTAAATAAATATTCTATTAATATTCAAAGTATAAGAATAGACCTAACTTGAAGTTGTCGCCTTAGGCCCCACAATACCTTGAGCCGGCCCTGCTTCACCTAAAGCGGACAATACCTTCTAAGGAAAAAGTTCGTCCCTCCACAAGTATCGTTAACTTTGATCAAATAAACAAACAAACTTTCCAAAACATAAAAAATTTAAAAACAAACTAAAAGTCAAGTACTTATTTAATATTTTCACATTTCAATACAATTTTTTTGGTTTATGCCCCATTTAATAAACTTTATGAAATTATTAAGTTTATTATAAAAGAAAATTCTATGTTTACTTTATACTTGCAATATAAATTTACATTGTAAGTAAAATATAAACATTTAAATGTCCATAAATTTAAATAGGCTATAGAGTGACCCCATAATGTAGAGCTTTTTTAATAATAAACAATAAAAACTTTATTCAAAACCAAACAACAGTATTTAAAAAGAACCACATACATCAATGAGTCTTTTTTTTTTTTTTTTTTTAAGGGTAAGATATACACATTTTGGCCTAAAACTTGTCCACATCAGTGGATGTATAGAATTGCAAATATACAATCTTGCTATGGTAATTGTCTACCACTACTGTTCACGTCTAAATGATTTTTTAATTCTTTTCATCTCTCTTCTTAACAAATCTATTTTTCTTCGTCTTACTCTTCCCATTTGTCTTCTTCCAACAACAAAACCACCCCTGGCCCAGCCTCAACCACTAATCAAAGCAATACCACCCAAATATTAAAACCCCAAAACTAAAATTAGAATAATTCATCATAGAACTAGATGAAATCAAAACACAAAATTAACAAAAAGCCATATGAAATCAAGTGAGGACCATGGTAGCACAATATCAAAATCGGAGGTGGCAGTGGTGGGTCGCTGCAACTGAGGCTTGCTTGGGTTGTTGGTGGCAGTGATGATGGGTCAAGTTTAAGATGCTACTAAGAAGAAGAAGAGTAGTGCGGGTAGCGGCAACTAGGAGAAAATTGAGAGGAGAGAGAGGTAGGAAGTGAGGGGCATGGATGAGAGAGAAGGTCAGGTGTGAGTTTTAGATTTGAGAGGTAAGAAAGAATAAATGAAAATATTAATAAAAGAAGAATAAAAATGATTATTTTAAGGGTAGATTACAAAGTTAGTCCTTATCCTTTGCACTATATTTCAATTTGATCCATTCAATTGTGTCAATTTAGTCCATAACCTTCTCAATTTCGTGTTATTTTAGTCCCTGCCATTATCTCATGGGTAGAAAAAAAAAAGATTAAAAAAATAATAAAGGGAAAGAAAGAGTAAAGAAAAAAATGAAATTTAAATGAGATAGAAAAATGATAGAAAATTTATTAGAAAATGTATTTAAAAAAGTAAATAGGCAAAAAGTAAAAACTACCATTTGTTCTCAAAATAGTACAAAAATATAAAGAATCTACTGAAGATACTTTAAGAGTGCCCTCCTAGAAAAAATTAAAACCATTGATGAAGCTAGTAATTTAATAATAGAGTATT
Source organism: Quercus wislizeni (assembly GCA_023055345.1). Taxonomy (NCBI): domain Eukaryota; kingdom Viridiplantae; phylum Streptophyta; class Magnoliopsida; order Fagales; family Fagaceae; genus Quercus; species Quercus wislizeni. The sequence goes on from JALGQJ010000010.1 coordinate 15,504,676, forward strand.
TAGTCTAATATGCCATTATTTACAAATGAGTTCGTTGAAATAGCTTAGAGCATCCGCAACTGGAAGGCCATATGCCAAATGTAAGATAAATTTGGCATTCAGGCCCAAAAAATGCCTAGCAACTGGAAGGCTAAACTTGGGAAATGCTAAATTTTTTTGGCATAGAACTACAATACCATCTTACATTTAAGATGATACTGGAGCTGAATGCCATTGATGAAGCTAGTAATTTAATAATAGAGTATTTAGTCTAATATGCCATTATTTACAAATGAGTTCGTTAAAATAGCTTAGACCATCCGCAACTGGAAGGCCATATGCCAAATGTAAGATACATTTGGCATTCAGGTCCAAAAAATGCCTACCAACTGGAAGGCTAAACTTGGGAAATGCTAAATTTTTTTGGCATAGAGCTACAGTACCATCTTACATTTAAGATGGTACTGTAGCTGAATGGTATAAGAAAAAATAAGTTTTTTATACTCTCTGGACTATTTAACCCGGAATTTCTCTCTTCTCTCTCATTATTTCTCTCTTTTCTCTCTCTTCCTTCTGTTTTTCTCATCTGCTCTTTGCTCTCTTCAGACCCAAGACCCCGTGGGTTTTGACAACGGTGGAATCGGATGGCTCCGATGGCTCGGCGTGAGGGCTCCGATGGGTTTGAATCAGAGCTCCGATGGCTCCGATAGTGATTCCGACGAGCTCCAATGGGTATGATGACAGTGGGTCGGAGGGTGGGGTGAGGGCTCCGATGGGTTTGAATCGGCTGAGGGCTCCGGTGGACCTGAATGGGTTTGGATTGGCGTGAGGGCTTCGGTGGTGGGGTTTTTTTTTTTGGGTTTGAAACTCTTGGATTGTGTTCAGTTTTTGTTTGGTGTGAAGATGAAAGAAAATAAGAGAAGGTTCTGGATAGGTGGATCGGTGTGTGTGATGACGGGATTGTGTTTTGTTTTTGTTTCTGTTTTTGTTTTGGGTTTCTGTTTCTGTTTTTGTTTTTGTTTTTGTTTGTGTGTGTGGGGTGATGGGTTTGGATAGGTGGATCGGTGTATCACTGGTCTATGTGTGTGTGTATGGCTCTGTGTGTTGAAACCGGTGCTAGAGGTTGAAGGAGAAATAGAGAAAAAGGAATAGAAAACAAGCAGCACAAAATAATATGCAGTTTTGTATTATTATTTATCTCGTATACACAAAAACAGCAGAGCACCCAGCCAGGATCTGTAACCCAACAATCCAAAGGAGAGAGAGAGAGAGAGAGAGAGAGAGAGAGAGAGAGAGAGGCACACCTTCAGCAGGGTCTGTCCGAGGTTGGGTTTTATTTTGAGATTGAGATTGAGCTACCTCCACCAGCTGGCCAAAGAAGCAAGCAGCACAAAAAGCTATAGCTAGAAGTGGTGGTGATCCCACCATGGCGTTAATCTTTTTCTATAGAGATTGATTAACAAAATTGATGAGCAATGAGAATGCAGAAAACTAGAGAGAGCAATGGAACAAGTGAGGAGTGACCGGCGATGGAAATTGAGTTATTAAAAAAATGATGCCAAACAGTCCCTTAGTGATTTGCTCAGCCACAAGACCTGACTAAAAGCATTTCCTACTAAAAAAGTCAAGCAAAGAATAGTCCATCCAAGTGGCATCCGGTTAGGCAAAATGTTTTGGTTTTTGCCTTTTCTTTTTTTTCTTTTTTTTGTCTCAATTTTTTTTTTTTAATTTTAACAAAATTATCTTTAGTACAAATAAGATATTTTAAAAAAAAATCTTTTTGTCATATATTTAATAAATAAATTACAAAAAAGTATATATTTTGTCTAATATTTAACAAATAAACTATTGTAAAACCGTGCAATACCAATTTTTCACCACTCATTTTAGTCACGGGGAAGGATTGTTCTCTTTTTCTTCTTTTTAATATGAAAAATATGAAATGAGGTTTATTGATGAGAATTTTATTAATTGTTCTGTTCAAAAAAAATTATTGAATTATTATAGACCTTTATCTAAGTTTGACGTTTATAAATATTCAAGTTTTGACTGGTGTTATCTTTCTCAAAAAAAAGAGAAGTTTTGATTTGTGTTAGTAGACGACATGCGATAAGGAGACATTGTTAAAGCACGTCCAGTTTGTGTGTGGGTTTGCATAAAAGTATAAATTTTTTTTTTTATATATAACTTAAAAAATAAGTTTTTTTTTTTTTTTTAAGAATACTAAGTATTTTAATACACACACGGAAACATAGAAGAGTTTCTTAAAGAAATCAACAGTGGTATATATTCAAAATAGTCTAACTTAAAAAATAAGTTATATAAATATGTTCATGGCTAAAAATTATATACTATATCATATAATAAAAGTTAAAAAATGTCTTAAGAAACTAACAGTGGTATATATCCAAAATGACCTAACTTAAAAATGAGTTATATAAATATGTTCATGGCTAAAAATTATCATATAATAAAAGTTAGGCTTAGAAGCCACGGTTAGGCTAAGTTGCTTCACCAAATTACAATAACTTTTTAAATAAAAACAACCTTTTGTTTGTTCTTACCAACTTCTCCTTAATGTTTTTATAAAACATGCAACCTCTTGGTCATATTTAAACTTATTTTTCTCTTCACTTTTTTTCTTTTTTTTTTTTTTTTTTTGGTGGGGATAAACACCAAAACTTAATACTTAATACTTAATATCAATTTTTTTTTCCCGATACGAAACCTATTTCTAAATTTAGTATTTGGAAAATGCTATACCCACAATATTTTCACAACACTTTCATAGCTAATCAAAGGTGGTAAGTTATTATTAGTTCTAATTTAAACTTACCACTGAAATTACTTTTTTGTTCACCAATAACAACTCGTAACAATCTATCACTTACGATTTGTTGTGATAGTGTTGTGAAAATGTTGTGGACATAGCATTTTTATTAGTATTTACATTGAACAATTTTTTTCCTAATAAACAACTACTTTAATTCATTTTATATTAATTTCTTGGATATGTTAGGATATATTTTCTCAAATTAAGGGATAAGATTTAACAAGTGTTTAATTTAGGTAGAAAAAAAATTTGACACAAGCGATTGAGCAACACCTATAATTTTTTTTTCTCAAGTTGCATCTTACGTTTCATTACTTATTAAAATATTTTTTTATTAATTGTTAGGATATAATTTCTCAAACCAAGTGATAAGATTTAACAATAATTTCATTTAGTTAAAATTTTATCATCTAAGTTTCAGAAATTTATATTCTGCTCCAACTAAAAGTCTGTTATCAAAACTTATTTATACTGTTTTTAGTGTATTCTTATATACTCTACGGACAACTTCTTCTTCTTTTTACGGCTTCTTCTCTCTGTCTTTTTTTAATTTTTAAATTTTTTTTTTAAATTTTACAAACAATACTTATTGCTCTAATCAATTTTTTCTCTCCCTCATTATCAATAATTATCTTTTGCTTATAATTTCTATATGTTAATTAGAAATCGAACTCTCTTTTTCTTTTTCTTTTTTGTTCTTTCTTATTATTTAAGCAATTTGACGTTTGTAAAATCCATAGTAGAATGCTTTATCAAACTTACCATCCACAATCATGTATTTCTCTTCTTTGTTTGTTCTCTTCCTTGGACTTAATTTTTTACATGTCTATTCTTAAAAATAAAAATTACATATCTCAAAAATATTTTTAGGGGAAAGTAAGTCTTTGTTCATTGTGGGTATTAACCTCATGGCCTTGAATGAGCAATATTCGAACATTCTAAGTATGACATTTTTGGAATATTATATAAAATGAGTCATACCTTCAGGCTTCTGGTTTCAAATTGTCTATGTGCTTTGTTCTTCATGATCAAAAGCTTGATTAGCAAAAGCTAACTTCTTCTCCATACCAAATTTTATTATGTGTTGAAGGAATTGTACATTATACAATCTTTTGTGCAAATGAAACATATTGTTTCCAAATTTACAAAGCATGGTGCTTAAAAAAAATAAAGAGAAAGATATCATAATTTTTAGTTTAACACCAAAACAAAATGAAGCATACTTGTGCTGATTATAATTTTATAGTACACAAAAAATACCTCAAGCAAGTGAGTTGGCTGTTTACATCACCAAGAAAAGGAATTAGATAGAACCCATAACGGCCTGTTGATCTTGGGCTTGGGCCTTAGACCAAAGGGCAATAACAGAAATACAGAACACAGGAAGTGAAATCATAGGAAATGCGTATTAAGCTATGTTTCCTTTGATGTACTAAATCCACAAAATTGTGATTCATTGCTTGTTTGATTGGCTATATTATTTTTAGTGTCAAAGTAATGACAAATTTGCGTAAATTAGATGAATAGAGATAATTTACTTTTTATTTTTAAAATAATAATATATATATAAATTAAAAATGCACAAAATAAAAAATGCTAGTGATACTGATTATTAAGAACGAAATGTCCGACCAAGTCAAGAAGCCGATGTCTAAAAATCCGAAAAGTCAGACAAAAATTAAAATCAATATTGCATATATCACTCTGACCAAGTAGATCTAGTATACGCACTACTTGTATCTCAAATTTCTACTTAACATCATGTCAAGGCTCCATTTTCAAAGCACCCACTTAAACAACTTTTGTATATGGTATTTGAGTAGACTGATTGGTTGTTGTGGGTATTAATTTTGTGTCCTTGAAGGAGTAATGAGATGGTTGGCAGGTCAAACTGGTCTTCATTGTTGGACTTCAAATTGTCTATAACATGTCCACAACCTATTTTGGGTGGTTGGGGTTCTAAATGCAGGTCCACGGTCAAACTAATTTTCCATTCAGGATCCACCTATTTATATTTTTCATTCATGAGCTTCACACACCATTTTAGGGAATGAAACGATACTTTCCACCAAGCTTAATGTATACAGGATATGGTATATTGGTTGATCATTTTGTCCTATGGAAAACCACTCTTGTTGGGTAGACTAGATCCATATAAGAGAAGTCTCATTAGCATATAAAACCAACCGTTAATAAAATGTGAGGCTTAATTCTCTAGGCCACTTCCTCGTTATTCAAATCTAGCAACCACTGTAGTTGTGTGGCCATAGGTACTTTTAATGTTGTTTAGTCAAATTAGGGTTTTATACACTTTTCTAATTTCCCTAGGGTTTCTTAGCTGCTTTAGATTTTTTTTGCCACCTAAATTTTCTTTTTATTATTTAAACATATTATAACATTTAAGGCAATTGTTAACCGGTAGGTACATTTAGGACAATTATTAATAAACAAATTTTAAAAAGTTTTAATACAACTTTTATAGGAAATATAAAAAAACTATTAAAAAAGTCAAATATTTTTTTCTTTTCTGATAAAAAGTTTATTAAAATAGTTTTTAAACTAATACTCTTAGAGCATCTGTTAACTTTTTCGACCCCTTTTGCTGTATTGGAGTCAAAGTCTTTGTTTATTGTTTGTGGGTATTAACTTCATGACCTAATTGGATGAGTAATAATATAGTTGGTTGGTCTAAATTAAATTATCTTCATCATTGCTTATTATGTTATTGCTATCAACGTCATGACCTTGAATGAGTAATAATACCGTTGGTGGCCGAAATTAATTGTCCTCTTCCTTGGACTTAATTTTTTACATGTCTATCCTTAAAAATAAAAATTACATATCTACAAAAATATTTTTAGGGGAAAGTAAGTCTTTGTTCATTGTGGGTATTAACCACATGGCCTTGAATGAGCAATAATATGTGTGTATATATATATGAATTTGTCTTCATTCTTGGAACTTAATTTTCACTTTTTTTTTGCTTCTCGAAAAAAAAAATTCACACTTCTTTTTTTTTTTTGAAGGGGTCCCTAATTAATCACAGATCCACAGTAAAACTTATAATTTTTCTCTCAACTCAACATTTTTTATTTTTTATTTATTCACCAAAACATCATTCAAGTTAAAAATTCACAAGATTGGGACCTAAATCAACCCTAGGCCTCTGAGTGATGTCTTTATTGGAGAATAGGGGCTTGAGTCATAAGGAATACAAAATGAGGTGTCTATAGTTATTATATACTAACATTTTTTTTTCAAAAAGAAGTCTTCCTCTCTCTCTCCCTACAAAACAAAGGGATTAACAAAAATTAGCTTTACATGGAAGACTACACCACCACAACCACCCACCATCACCAACCTACAAGCTAGTATTTTTTTCACATTTTACATGCACTTCATTTGTCTTTCAAATAATCTGTAAAGTTAGTTTCGAAAGCTCTCTAGTGTAATTAGTAGAGCTAATTAATACACCCAAATTTTAATTACAACTAGATTAATTTTAAGCTAAACACAATTAATACAAAATATACTTGATTTGCCAATTAATTAACCGAAACATTCATTAATTGCATGGATGAACACAAGGATGAAATGCTATAATGTAAAAGGTAGTAGGAAAAGAATAGCAAACTCAAGATAACACGCGATGTGTTATCCAAGCTGAAATAATCCACTAGTGAACAAGTTGGAGTACAAGGATATCAAAAAGACCCTCAAAGCCTAATCTACCCAAAGTACTTGAACTCTTCAAGATCTAGCTACTAATAGACTTCTTGGAGTCTTGTCTTCACTAGCTTCCTGGATCCTGCAATACTACTCGATTGCATCGCCAAGCCTTATTGACTTAATTTGGCAAAGAAATAATGCCTCCCAAGCTCCAAAAATACTCCTAACACTCAAATTATGTGTGGGTTGTGTTTGGATAAAATCTCCTCTTAAGGTATGACAATGGGAGAGGAAAGATAGTAAAGAAAACTAAAAGAAACGTGTAGATGATTGTTGGTTTGCAATCTCTAACTCTCAAATGGATTTCTAGGGTTTTCTTTCTGAAACTCTTCTTACAATTTTGTGGGTAATGTAGGCTTTTATAGTGTGGGTAAAGAAAGAAAGGAAATAAGGAAACACACATAAAGCAATTGTTAATGGCCTTTTGCAAGTCAATCGCAAGTTGGCCAAGTCGCAACCAAGTCATGAGATGCCTTTGACACTTGAGTCATTTGAACTTCCAACATGTGCTCCTCATGTGGCCTTTCATGGGTTGCAGTAGTCACGAGCCAGTCACAAGCAAGTCACGAAATCTCTTGTTCTTCACAATTTTTCACCAAGTTGAACACTATACCCATTACATTTAATCCCACAAAAATATAGGTAAATGATTGAATGAATTACAATCAAATTTGACACAGAATTAACGTCAACATATATGAATTGAAAATCACAACTATAAATTGAATATATATGTGTGTGTGTGTTTAAATGTCTAAAATTAATACAGTTTTTCACATGACTTATTAATTATTAATATAATCAATTTACTTTAGGTGAAACTTTATTAAAGTATTAAGTGTCTCACTAATTATTAATATAATTTCGATTTATTTACATATAATTAATTAAGTTATCCATCGCACTAGTTTAGTACTAATTGTATTAAAAGTAAATGCATACTATGATCATTTAACAATTTGTAAGTTTTTTTTTTTTTTTTTTTTTTTTTTTTTTTTTTGAGAAACAATTAGGTCGGTGCCATCAAACCCTCTTCTTTATCTCATTGGCTTTTTTTTTTTTTTTTTTTTTGGAGAAACTTTATCTCATTAGCTTGTCTACCGTCTAACCAGTAATCCATCTTCAGAACTATAATTTTATTTAGTTTTGAATTTTTCGGTCCAAAATTAACTTATGGCAATCCCTACCATAAAAAAATAGAACAAAACAAAAACTACTTCGTAAGTTTTTATGCAAACTTAAATAACTTTTCTTCACTAGTATTAGCTAGCTAGTTCATACAATTTCTCTGAAACATCTATCAACTAGACCAAAGGATAAAGATTTGGCAAAGAGGCCCCCTTTGACTATTTGGTTTTGGGAAAAAAAAATCCAAACACACTTTAATTCCACTCTCTCACCAAGCTCAAACACATTACTTGACCCAAAGTACCACTACAAACACTATTGAACTCCCATAAAAATAAAAAAAACATTATTGACTTATTAGGCATCCTAATCATTAATTAGGTTGGTGCCATCAAACCCTCTTCTTTATCTCATTGGCTTTTTCTTTTTTTGTTTCTTTTTTTTTTTTGAGAAACTTTATCTCATTGGCTTGTCTACCGTCTAACCAGCAATCCATCTTCAGAACTATAATTTTATTTAGCTTTAAATTTTTCGGTCCAAAATTAACTTATGGCAATCCCTACCACAAAAAAATAAAACAAAACAAAAACTACTTCATAAGTTTTTATGCAAACTTAAATAACTTTTCTTCACCAGTATTAGCTAGCTAGTTCATACAATTTCTCTGAAACATCTATCAACTAGACCAAAGGATAGAGATTTGGCAAAGAGGCCCCCTTTGACTAGTTGGTTTTGGAAAAAAACTCCCATGATGAATCTTTATGGGATATAGTCACAATTTTTTTTCCCTTTGACTAGATGGTTTTGAAAAAAAAAAGAAAAAGAAAAAAGAACCTTTCATTGATTTGATATGCATGCCTTAGAGCAACAATTTAAATTTAGAAATTACGTTATTTCTCATGGAATGCACTTCCAATTACTTTCAAAAAAGGAAATCCAAATTTATTTGAATGGGTGCCTTGGAAATCCAAATTAAAAAAAAAAAAAAAAAAAAAGGAAGTCCAATTACTTTAAAAGCTAAATCCTGTTAAAAAATGCACCTAGCTTGTTCCATGGGAAAGTCATTTACATGTTTGGTTAGTGGAAGAGAATGGAAAGGAATGGAAGAGAAAAAAAAAGTAGAAGAGAAAAGGAAAAGAAAATATGTGTTTAGATGCAAATGAAAAGATAAATTAAAGAAATTAAATATATTTTACACTTTTATCCTTTTAATTTACAAAGAAATAAGGATATAAATGTAATTTCATATAAAAAGTCAAAACGATTTAAGGGTACAAGAGTAACTTTTTGAAGTTGGATAAAAAGTTAAAAACAAAAAATTGGTGGCATTCATGAAAATGTTTTCTCCCCACATTTCATTTATCTTCTCTACTCTCTTCTAACCAAACAAAGGACAAAAAGCCTTTTAGCTTACCTTCTCTCATTTTCCCTCAAACCAAACATAGCATTAATTATTCAAACATTTTGGTCAAGGTGTGTTGTGTCCAACTTAATTGAGCTAGTTTCATAAAACTGCTTGGAAAATACATATTGAAATTCGAATGGGACCTACATGGCCATGTCGCAAACTGGCAATCCATGATTGTGTCTAGAACTTTCCCATGCAACTAACTAGGCCACATGTTGTGGTGGGATAGGGACACCTATCACCATCTTATGCATTCCTCTCCCCCAAAGGTGGTAATGAATTTGATTCTCTCTCTCTCTCTCTCTCTCTCTCTCTCTCTCTCTCTCTCTCTCTCTCTCTCATAATCGATTCTAGTTGTAATGCACCTCACCTCATTTTCCTTACACATCACCTCTTTTCTATAAAGAGGAAAATGACATCACTACTTAGTAGTCACATAGGGTTGTACACGGTACAGTGCAACCGGTTTTGGGGGGCAACGGGTTTGCACCAAACCTATAGGTGCGATTTTCCCTTATGTCTGACCCGCACCTTAATTGTGGAGGGGTAGGAATTGGTCTACACAAAGTGTGGTGCACCATACTAGCTTAGTATAGTTAGTTTGATTATGTAACCCTAGAGGTAAAATGAAACATAAACATTGACTCATTAGGGTGAACTCAACAAAGTAAAAAATAACCCTAGATGCAAATATGGTAGATGACCTTGATAGCAAAATGTTTATCTTGGGGTACTTGTTTACGTTTGCATAGGGATCTATCTCATGGCAGTCTAAGCTATAAAAGTGTGTTACTGAGCAAGAACACTATGTACTATGCACACATGAAGCACATTAATGTGAGTGCTATTGACTAAGACAAGTTGTTGAGTAACAGTAGATGAAATTGAAGATGAGTCACACAAATGAAAATTCAACTGACATGTTGACCCAGGTTCTAACTAAAGAAAAGTTTGAGCTTTGTGCTGGGTTAGCTGACATGGATTCTAGTTGATGAATTGGGTTGAAGATTTCCTCTCTTGATGAGTTGGAGGGGATCACCTATCCTATCTAGCCCACACTTGACATTAGCATTAAAAGCTCCTTATTATCTTGCTTGCTATTAGAGTACTCACATTAGATGGTGTATAATAGATAAATGTACCAAATTTTTATATATTTTTGTCCAAAAACTACCCATATCAGACAAGCAAAAATTGTGTAAATATGTATTGTTGCTACAGTAACCATGTAAATTTATATTAGCAATATTCATTTTGCATTTAGTTTTTAATTTTTTTTTTAATTTTTTTTTATGGATCGCAAGGATGAAGGAAGAGAGTGGATGATTGTTGTTGTGTGTGAAAAAAGAGAAACAATTAAAAAAAAAAAATCAAGAAATACTGATATTTAAATGAAATATAGTGTAAAATAGATACTCTAATGTGAGTGTTTTAAAAAGTAAGTATGTAAAATAAAAAAATGTAGATTCTTATGCTAAAATAGATAAAAATGAACCCACAAGCTAGTAAAGTGTCATGCCCCGAACCCAAGTAAGAGCTAGGCATGTGACAATAGCCACACACTTATAAAGTTTACACCCTACAAGTGTGTAAGGCCCTCTTAACAATTAAATAATTATCTTCAAAGAAAATTTCATCAATAAATTTTGAAAATATCCTCAATAATGCAATTCTCAAAAGATCTCCAATAATAATCTTCCAACATCAAAATAAAAATAAACTAAATCCTTTAAATCTAAAAGTCTACACAAATGGTAATCTTAAACACAAAAGTTCAAATCTTATTCCATTGATTTCCTAAACTTCACTTATGCGTATATCCCGACAGAAGCCCAAACATATGCTACTCTTCCTTATCAAAATCTAAAAGGAGAAAAATGAGGTGAGTTGACAACCCAATAAGTAACTAAAATCCTAATAAGTTTTATCAAGCAATAGATCTGTAAAGTAATAAGATGTAATATGAGTTTTAAAAAGTTATAACATACTATGTGTTTTCAAAATAACTGAAAAAGATTCATAGTCTTAAAATAATAAGTTACACATATATCACATACTTTAGTCTTACAAATATATCATAAATGATTTAGAAAATAGTCAGTTTTCCATATATCAAAAGCTATAATTTGCAATAAGTTCTAAAACACATAAGCAGTTTTAGTGACTCAAAATAGTTCAACTACTCAAACATTGCCAAAATCACATATGTAGTTTTAAGGACTCAAAATAGTTCAAATATTCAAACGTAATTCATATTCTTAACAATCTTATGACTATGGTTACGCTATATCCCCATAACTGGGCATCAGAGTATCAATGAATAACTCACATTGGTTTGGGTATTAGAATACTAATGAATAACCCTCATTGTCTGTGTATCAGAATCAATTCATAGTCAGATTGTCCATAATCATATATAAGAAATCATAGTTTCTAACAAAAATATATCTTATTCAAGCATGTATATAAAAATCATATACTCAGTATTAAAATATATTTGTAATAATCATTTACTTGAAATCAATAGTATTGAAATAAAAATTCTAACAGTTATGAAGAATTTTCAGTAGTTAAAAATACATTAATATAAGCAAAATAAAACCCAATTAGGATAAGGTTACTTACCTCCAAAAACTATTCCAAAAGAAACTTTTCCTTAATACTTCCTCTAAAATCCTTAAATATCACCTAGAACAATTTTCAAATATTTTTACTCAATAATCAAATAATTTAAAAATAACTTATAACGGTACCCGACCAACCAAGAGATTACTAAAATATCCAATAATTTCTCTTTATTATCTCAAAATAAAAATCCATGTATTCAAATATATATATATATATATATATATATATATATATATATTTATATCCTCTACTACCACTAACAAAACCTAGAATACATATAATCATTTAGGGTCAAAAGCACTGCCTAGGCCATCTTCTATAGTTCTACACGTGTTCTTCTTTTTCTTTTCTTTTCTTTTTTTTTTTTCTTTTTTTTCTGCCACTGCTGCCTCTAGTTTTCTTTTGGCATGAGGACAAATCACACAAATCAAGCTCTGACACAAACTTTTATTGAAACTCTATTCTTCCTCTACCAAGTCAATAAACAAATAATAATATATTAGAAAGAAGTTGGTGTTCCTTCTTTTCGTCAAGCGTTTTTTTTTTTCACATGTAATCATCAAGGAAATACGCGATCTACTCAGTAAATACTCAATGTGAGATTTATCACACAATCAATTAAATTGGAGCATCACAATACATTACAATCTCCTCACTTAAATTCCTAACGTCCTCGTTAGGGCCCACTTTGTAGGGTAGTATCTCTAAGTCCACACGGGGTTATCGGGCTGGCTCTAATATCATATTTAACGACCTAAGGAAATGTGCTAGTTACATCTACGCTATACCTCAAAATGACTAGTCACAATTGAGACTCCTTGTAGTTGTTAATAAAGCCCAAATTTACCCAGTAAATATCTGTTATGAGACTCATCACACATCCACACACATCGCACAATCAATCAAATTGAGGCATCACATAAAGCCAGCTTTTAAAGTTTTTTTTTATTTTTATTTTTTATTAGTTAAGTGTGTGGAACACACTAAGTTGGCTGAAGAAAAATATAAAGGGAGTGCTAATATAAAATGGTTTGACAATGTTCGTTGAAATATTAGCACTCCATTTGTCAATAAAATTATGTACTTTAAATTGTTTTAGCTAAAAAATTACTACTATTTTTTTTCTCACTCTCTTTTTATTTACACCATATTATTTTCATCTTTAAACTTACCATAAACTTTCTAAATTCTCTATCATTTATTGTAAACTATGATACTAAAATGATAATGCAAAATAATGAATTGATCTAGTTTGGTCCAATAAGATAGAATTATTTTTGTTTTTTTTATAAGGAATAAAAGAGAATCCTAAGCATTTTTAAATTTTTATTTCAAAAAATAAAATAAAAAAGAGTGGAAAAAGAAAAAGATAAGAATAAGAAGTTAAAAGAGCAATTAATGCTTAAATTGAAATAAGGGAAAAAGGGAATTTGAATCAAATCCAAGAATGTGTGTTTGTGAGGTGGGAAGTTTGTATTTACCTAGAGGTTGTGATTATTTTAAAATTTAAAATTTGAAGAGGTAAGCTAAATTTAAGAAAAAGGAGATGAGTTTTGTATTTTAATTTCACATAGAATTTCTAAATGAATTTTATACCCCTACTTATTTATTTGCTTGAAATAGTATTATCTAAATATTATGGGTGGTTAGATAACAAGTAACTAATTTTCCCTATTTTTTATATAGAGAATTTTAACTTATGGTATCTACTTTTGATGAAAACTCTTTATCATCAAACCAATTCAACAATCAGTTTTTGGTATAGGTGGGGATTGAATCTCAGATCTTTTATTCAACCATCAGAAATTTTAACAGTTAAGCTAACTAAAACCCACCCCTATTTTCTTAATATATTGAGATATAATAAAAATGATCTCATTAGTAGATGTTTCGCTAACACATAAGTTTTATTTATGAAATTGAATTAATGATTGATTTCTTGTCTCTCTCATGTTTATTGACTTATGGTTGGTGATTTTCCTGGTATTTATAGAGCGAGTTTGATCTTTGTTAAGGGCATTTTGGTCAAATAACACGAAATGGGCTTGAGGCCCACAAAATTCTTCACAAATATAAAGCCCAAAAGTAGCCGACTTTCATGCCAATCCATGGCTTATTGGAAATGACCAAGCCAGCACATGAATTGGGAGTGTGGCTTGTGGCCTCAACCCTTAATTAAAATGAATGGCCCACATAAATCCATTGCAAATTTGATCTAAGAGGTCCCATTTTGATGCCAACCTGTGGCCTTATATAGCCAACCAAACCAGAACAAAATTGTACTAGTCTGGGCCCATGGATGAAGCCCAATTCAACATTACACCTACATATTATTTATTTTCCTCTCTTCCCCATCCTATTTCGCAGCCACACGTAATGACACGTAACGCCAACGCACACTCACACCACCAAGCATCCCCTTGCCGTTGAAAACCCAGGCCTTTGAACACTGAATTCACTGTCAAACCCATCCACCAAATCTATTCAAGGAGGAAATTGATTGGCCATGGAGATTTTATTCAAAGGAAGAGAGAGAGAGAGAGAGAGAGAGAGAGATTACTCTAGTTGAAAAGTTAGTTGAAGAATAGAGGAAATAAAAAGGAAATGTCCAATTTATTATTCAAATTCAACTTGATAAAATACCATGACTATGTTACTTTAAGCTAATAAGTAAGGAAAAAGGAAAGATCATGTACCACCGGGTTTTTGTTTTGAATACAAACAACGAAGGAGGGTTATATTTTATTCACTGCCAGAAGCAATGTGTTCTCATTAGTATAGTGAGCACAACCACAACCAAATCACCTCTTCTATTGCTTATAGGCTTCCTCCTCTCTTGCCAATTGCATGAGGCCACTCTTCAAAAACAAAACAGCATTCATTATAGGTTCGCAGAGGCAAGAGTACTCATCCATAATGCAATATGATACTTCAAACAAGATACTATGTACATTTTCCAACATACCACAAAACTTGAGTAAGTTTACTTCACTTTGGAGATATAATTCCATCAACCAATGAGTTATGGAGAAAAAATGAAAACCATCACCATAACTTTGCAGAGAATCATATATGTTCATGTTCTAATGTAAAATAGTGGAGCTTCTACCATAAATTTGCATTGGATCATGGGTTAGGTTTGCTTGCCTACCAACTGGTTTATGATCTTGTTATTCATGTTGATAACTCTTACTATGAGCCCTAAATGCCTCTTGAATATATGAAATAAAAAATATTATGTTAGAACAACACTAATGGCCTATTTGGATGGAAGGGGGAAGGAGGGGGAGTAGAGGGGAGTAAAGTAGTGTTGGTTAAAAATAAACTAATTTTGTGCTAAATCTACTCTACTCTACTCTATTCTACTCCTCTCAATCCAAACGGGCCATAGGTTTTCTCTTAATTTACAACAGCGCTAAACTCACCTTGCTTTTTCCCAAGTAAATTAGGCAAAGATCCTGAAAAATGGGAAAGGTATGCATTTGTTTCATCTAACTTCGTTTATATACGTTATTTCACCAAACATCTAACAAAAAACCACAAGATGCTAACAAGTATGAATTTCAGACTGCCTCCATGGCTCCATCTTATAGGTCTCAAACAACACAAAGCAACTTCTGAAGAGTAGCTGATTAATATGCAGCAATTAATAATTTAAGAAAATAGAGAAAAGTCAAAATAAAATTCAAAGCTAGTACTTAGAAAATTAATTATTATAATGATTCTAAAAATATTTACAAGAGTTCCTAGAAAGTAAATAACAATTATACTAATACGTTAATATTTTATATGTTATTACTCCTACAACAAAACAAAATTGATGATGTAGAAAAATCAATAGTGAGCTACACGGTCAGCACACTCTCGCATAACACAAAGAGAATGGACTTAACAGAGAGCACCGGTGTGGTGCCAGCCGAATACCCTCCGAAGGTCAAGTTAGATCTTCTCACAACTCTAGAATGTTAGAGAGGGATGAATTATGTGTACCTTGGTTGGTGAGGGTATTGGGGTTTTTATAGTAGTAGAGTGTTGACATCTCCTTGAAGTCTTTTCCTTTTACGAGTCTTTTTAGGGCGTATTTTACGGGATCCGTTCCTTATAGGAATCCCTTTGGGTTTTGCTAAATATGGAGAACAAGTTATTTCCTTATATGCACGATACGTGGGTGGCAAGTAACCATTTATCAGGATCGTCAGCTCGTACTACCCCTTCAGCTTTAACTCCATCAGCCTTTGAGCGCCCTGTAAGGTATTTCGTAACTTCCTCTTCACCGATGAGTATTACGAAAGCTGACGGATGCGAAAGAGGCCGTCAGCCCATCTTGTCACCATAAACCGTCGGCTTCCTCACGGCTTCAGCATCTACTATTTTTCTTCCACATCAAAAACCAAATTTCTTCACATGGCAATAGTCGATAAAATCTATTCAAGCGGTAAGTTACCGCAACTATATCTAAGTTACACTTACACTACCATATTTCCAAAAAAATAAAATAATAATAATAAATAAATAATCTAGCACAACCAAGCATGCTGCTCGCTTTATGAGAGCTGAATGAGTATAGGGGTAGCAGCTATCGTGCTTATATATCTTTTAGAATCATTAAACTTGAACAAAATGCTCTCCCATTGCTATATATTCGCAATATTTATAAAATATTAGCCAACCTTCATTTCTCAGTAGAATTGCAAGATCTCACAAGCCAATCATTTTGGCTACATAGAGATAGTCCTTGAAGGAAAAAAAATTTACGCATTGGGGTACAATACCAAGGAAAGGCATGGTATTGTACCCCCAGCCTCAGCTTCCATCCAAGTATTATGTGAAGTGGAAGTGTCAATTTAGTTATTTTCATCTAATAACCTAAGTAATGGAGTGTACACAAATAAAGAAACTTCTTTTTTTAATAATTCAATAGTTACAGATATGGGAGAAGTGGGATTTGAACCTTGGTTTCTGTAATGAAGAAGAGCATTGTATGCCACCAAGTTATAACACTTTTGGCAAATAAAGATGCTAATATCATAAAGAATTCGTCTTCTTTTAGGTGAAAATATTTTAATAACGACCAAACCTTAATCCTAAAAATTTGGGTTAGTTATGGATATTCAAAAGATTAGCCATGGCCCATTGTAAGCCACAAATATTCTTCTTCTTCTTTTTTTTTTTCCTCCATTCTATATGCAATATTTCAAAGACATTGTACACGTCACTACGGTTGGACTTTGTTGTATAGGTCACAAAACCCGTACAAATAACTCCACCATTCCGTCATAGTGAAAGTACTAGATTTATCAATTGATTCTGTAAAAGACTTTACTTCAACACTTTTCACTTTTTATTTTTTTTTTAGAGGGAACACTTTTCACTTTATATAAACTTTAAAGATTTTTATTTTTATTTTTTGATAAGTAATGGAAATCTTATTAGGAAAAAGTTAATGGATACTCTATGGATATTTTTTAGTGCACTATTTTAGGAAAGTTTTTATGGGGAAAAAAAAGAACACAATTAATATTTTGATAGCATTTTCATTTCTCATAAAAGTAGTATCAAAACTTTCGTAAAATGGTTTATTATTATTTGTTGGAGTAATTTATATTATTTTAATGTGTTGTATGTAACTAATATAAAATCTGGGATATGGGTGAGTTATAAAATGGTATGGTAAAATAGATAAAGTAAGTTTTATAAATATGCAAACCCACTGATGTCACTAATGACTATAATAGATGATCAAAAAATAAGTATTAAATTTTTTTTTTTAATTTTTAAAAAATAAACTATAGGTGTAATAGAATATTAAATTTATTAAAACTTAGGTAATAGAGTTTTACATGGAATAAACATCTTAACTATTAACAAGAAACTTAATATTTTGGTAATAATTAATATATCTACTTAGCATAAGCAAAAGATAGTCACTCGGGTGAGGGGATTTGAATATTGGATGTCTTAAAAATACCAGAAAGTGTCAACCAATTGAACTATAAGGCTCTTGGCATCCAATCCCCATTTGTCAAGTCCATTAAAACAACATTGTTTTGGGAAGTGAAAAATATAAATAAATAAATAAAGTTAAAATGGGACACAGAACTAATGAAATGACTAAATTATTGAAGAAAAAAATGAAATAAAAAATATTAAAATTAAAGAAACAAAATGAAATAAAATTAGAGGATATAATTTGTAATATATATAATTTTTTTTATTAAAATTTTCTTCATGTAATTATCAATTTTGATTTTGTTAAAAATAAAAATTATTTGAGAAAAAAAGAAGAAGATGACATTAAACAATCTCTGATGCTTCTCAAAAATAAAAATAAAAATCTAATAATACCATTTTTAGCATGGTTAATTCAAACACCCGAACAATATGATTGCCATGCGTTAAATGATTGCTTAATACACGTTCAATCTCCATCGACTCAACAATCTGAACAAATAATTCTATAGTCCAAAATTCAAGTAGGTAATAATAGACGGACTTTGCAGAAAAATATAACTTTCCAAGTCTTTGCAAGTCTTCTAATGGTGAAACACGTTTCTAAAGGATGAAAGAATCTGGCAGATCAATGACTTTAAAAAGAGTAGTGATATTATCTTGTCCCATACAAATTTTAAGAGATAAAGGCAAAGTTACTAATTAAATATTTCTTTAGATGCTACTTTGGACTAAGGATGTTCCGCATCAACTTTTCTTTCCACAAATCAAATTTGATGAATGTGTGTCATTTTCAATTTGTGACAAGCAAGTAAGCTGTTCTTTCATGTGAGTTCTCTCTAATCTTTAGTCTTTATAGGCAATGCTCAGTACTCACAGCACACACTTTTCACTTTTATATACACGCTTTAAAGGTTTTTGTTTTTTTAGATAAGTATTGGAAATTTTATTAGGAAATGTGGAACACGTTAATGGATGATCTAAGGGTATTTTAATGCACTATTTTAGAAATTTTTTTATTGGAAAATAAAGAAAATAATTAATGTTTTGACAGCGTTTTTTATTTCCTATAAAAATGGTATCGAAAATTTTGTGAAGTGATTTATTATTATTTTATGGAGTAATTTATTATTTTTAATGTGTTATATGTAAATATAAAAACAGGGATTACCTGGGGAGGAGTGTGGGAATCCTCTTGCAGCTAGCCCCTAGCTGCCAGCTCTCTCGTGGTGCTAGGGTGAGGTCTGTGGTCACCCCGGATTACAGTAGTTATGGTTCAATCTAACATTCTTTAACAGGGGGTGCCCCTATGGTAATGCCCAGGAGGTTGAGTCAAAATGGTCACCCCTACCCCCCTTTTTGTTTATCAAAAAAATAAAAATTAAAACAAGAATGTAAGTGAGTTGTAAAATTGTATGGTAAAATAGATAAAGTATGATTTTAAAGTGTAAAATGTGTATTTTTTTAGATACTCGGATGCGAATGCTCTGAGTCTTTTATAAATGTGTAAGCCCATTGATGTCACTAAGGACTACTTGATTGATATAGTCTCTAACTATACACGTTGTGTATACTTTTTGTGACTATTTTTCATGATTTCGTAATTTTTGTTCAACTTTCTTTATCCTTGATCCTTGTACAGGATACTAATGAGTAAATTTGAGTATATATGTAATTATAAATGAGTTTCTTAAAAAAAAATTATTTGAGTAAAAAGAAAATAAATAGAGTCCCGTATAACAGGATTGCCATATGATAACATGATTGCCACATGAACATGATAAATTGATAACATGATTGTTGGGTCAATACAGGGACTTAGATAACATGATTTCTACTTTTTCAATTTGCAACTTTGCAATTAGAAACAAACTATTTTATTACAAAAGGAAGACTATAACATTTACCTTTCCAAGTCTTTACTTCAACCAAAACAAAAAAAAACAAAAAAACAAAAAAAAAAACGAAAAAAACTTTCTAAGTCTTCAGAATTCCAACCAGTTATTACAAGAGACATGGTTAAATGTTTTTCATGATTTTATATCTTTGTACCACACATTTTCAAGATTGAAGGAATCTGGCTGATCAAAGACTTAAAAACAGTGGTGATAAATATATATATATGTGTGTGTGTGTGTGTGTGTGTGTGTGTGTATTCTCTCATACTAATTTTAAGAGATAAAGCCAATAATTAAAATTTTCTTAGTTGTTAGTTTGACAATCTCGACCTTGTTTGATCAATTTTGTGTATTCTATTCTATGCAAATTTTTTCCATTACAAATAGGTAAATGGATGGGGTAGATTTTGCTCATCCCACTATATCTTGCATAAAATGTACATATTCATTTAAATTATTTAATGTATAATATCATATTTATTGATTATCTTGCATATTTGTTTTCTTATCCCCTAAATACTCTCTCTCTCTCTCTCTCTCTCTCTCTCTCTCTCTCTCTCTCTCTCCACTATAGTTTTATTAAATTTTATGTATACCAGTAGAATTTTTGTGCCATAAATTAAAATTTTATGTAAAAAAAAAAGAAAACATTTTAC
Source organism: Quercus wislizeni (assembly GCA_023055345.1). NCBI lineage: Eukaryota > Viridiplantae > Streptophyta > Magnoliopsida > Fagales > Fagaceae > Quercus > Quercus wislizeni. The sequence goes on from JALGQJ010000010.1 coordinate 15,524,884, forward strand.
TAATACTATCGAAACCATTTTAATAATTAGTAACTCATGAGTAAATTAACTATCTTAATAATTAAAGAGTCACATGACAAAAACTCTTTAATTTAATGTGCAATAATCTTGAGTCACTCGGTTGGAGACATGGTGAAATGTTTTTCACGATTAGTTAGTAACTCTTTAATTAGTTATTACAAGAGACATGGTGAAACATTTTTCATGATTTTATATCTTTGTACCACACGTTTTCAAGATTGAAGGAATCTGGCTAATCAAAGACTTAAAAAATATTGGTGATAAATATATATATATATATTCTCTCATACTAATTTTAAGAGATAAAGCCAATAAATAAACTTTTCTTAGCAGTTACTTTGACAATCTCGACCTTGTTTGATTAGTTTTGTGTGTTTTATTCTATGCAAATTTTTTCCATTACAAATAGGTAAATGGATGGGACAGATTTTGCTCGTCCCACCGTATCTTGCATAAAATGTACAAATAGGCGTAATGCATCAAGTGTTGAAAAATTTTGATATGGTCTAAAAAAGATTATATGCTGGTTATAGAATTGGCATTTCAGCCTAATTAGATATAAAAGATGGAGTAATCTAAAAAGTAGCTCTTGTGATTTAGCATGAAGCAAAATAAAAGTGACAACAATTAAATTTTTGTCAATAGCTGATCTAGATTTGACTTACTAAAAAGGCTTTAGAAATGTGTCATTGATAAGGGATGAGAATACAACTGGAATACACAAAGAATTTTATTGGCATATATATAGTTTCCTTAACAAAAAGAATGGAAAATATCTTCAAAATTGAATATGAGTTCTGTATTTTGGATACTCTCAAAAGAATGTAAGTTTATAGCTCTACTAAACCAAGTAGTTATGAAATTTTTTTCCATTACAAAAGGAAAGAAAGAAAAAAAAGAAAAAGAAATAATCATCTATTATTATTCTAACTAGTATGTAACTTGTGCTTATGCACATGAATGATGAATTGTAGTGGTGATATTGATGTTAGTTTGGGTTATTAAATATATATGACATTAGTTCAACCAGTACATTTTGAGGTATTAAAATGATTTTTCTTTGCAATTTTAATGATATTGGTTACTCCAAGTTTTTAATTACATTGTTGTTACGTATATAATTTTGAAAATCATTATTTGACACTACATATATAATATCAATTCACTATCATTATTTGTGAAATTCTACTAAATACAACACAAAATAAAAGAATAAATTGGTTCAATAGTATCTGTATCTCCTAAATTGAATGGGGATAGGTGCATGTAATCATTTAGCTCAATTATAGTTTGTTACGTTCAAGGTCTTCACATACAAAATGTCTAAATAGAAACAATAAAATAAAATAAAAAACTCATTGGTTTAGAAAAAAATAAAAGAACAGAAAAAATATAAATAATTTAATTTGTATGAAAAACTAACAAAGGCAAAATCTAATTTTGATTCTAATTAGATTTTCTCTAGGATTTGGTTGTATATATAGATTATCTGAGTTTATTTATATTGAACTCCTCGTTTTCTACACTATATTAACTCACTTGATATAAAAATTTTAATTGTTTTTTAGATTAGATGGGATATGTGGTGTAAAATTAAACTCTAATTGCAATCCAATTTTTACACTAAATTAACTCACTTGGCACAAAAATTTAAAATCTTAGATTAGATGAGACACATAATGTAAAATTATACTATAATTGAATTTTAATTTAAAATATAATTGGATTTTCTCTCAGTTTTAACTATTAATACATTCGTATATATATTTATCTTTTATTTTAAAGTATTTTTAATACTCAGAGAGCTGTGCAGTGAGCACAAAGCAAACTATTCATTTGCCTTTTATTAAATAAAAAAAAGAATTTTTAATTGAATCAAATTGTAAATAATCAGTCATTAATTATATCCTCCCATTTTTCTCCCAAAAAGAAATCGAGTATGATGTTAGCTCCACCATTGTATGCATGAATTGGAATATTATAACACCAAATTAGACCTGAATAATAATATCACAATGTCATATACTCTGTAATACACACTTTACTTTACACATTTTATCACATGAACTGAAATTCTAATTTTTTTTAAATAATAATTTATTTAAATTGTAAAATAAGAATTTTAAAACACGACTTCACAATGTTGGTCATGAGTGTACATTACAGGAATTAAGATCAATATAGTATTGCTTAAGGATTTTTCTAGAAGTGCTCATATTTATGATACTCGATGTGCACACGCTACTGCACGCACAAGATTTCCACCAAAAGATCCTAAAAAAAAAAAAAAAAAAAAAAGATTTCCACTAAAAAACAAAAAGTGACCCAAAATACAGGGAGTCCCTTTCTTCCATGAAAGGTTAATGCCAATCTTACCGCTCCAAAGTGGAGGGATGGGGCATTTTTAAGGCCAAAAGGCATAACAGTCCACTGGTAATGGTGATCTGGGATGCAAGAAGCCGTCTTGTATCTTTCTTCTGGATGGATGCCTAGTTGCCAAAATCCTGCTTTAATTAACTATTGAGAGAGGTTGTAAGAAGAGAGAGGTTGTAAGAAGATTATGGAAATTGGTTAATTAAGTAGAGCACAATACAAGATACAGCAAACTGAAGGATATTATTAAATTAAACAACTTTTTTACATCAGACATAAGAGACACGGGAATACATTTTACAAAGAGGGCTTGCTTTTGTTTTTCTAAACTTACTCTTGCCCTCTTCAGGCTTACAAGAGTCCTATTTATAGACCTTAAAAGTTGCTGATAATCTACATACTTCTACAAACTTCATATCAGGACGAATAGAAGTTATGCTTATGGATTAACAAGTGGCACGAGCATAGTGGGATTGCTGGGTGGCAAAGCTTGTCATGTGATAAGAGTAGCTGCAGAGTCCTTTAGTGCTGGCAAGTGTCACGAGCATAGTGGGATTGCTGATAATCTACACACTTCTACAAACTTCATATCAGGACGAATAGAAGTTATGCATATGGATTAACAAGTGGCATGAGCATAGTGGGATTGCTGGGTGGCAAAGCTTGTCATGTGATAAGAGTAGCTGCAGAGTCCTTTAGTGCTGGCAAGTGTCATGAGCATAGTGGGATTGTTGGGTGGCAAAGCTTGTCATGTGATAAGAGTAGCTGTAGAGTTCTTTAGTTCTGGCAAGTGTCACGAGCATAGTGGGATTGCTGGGTGGCAAAGCTTCACGGATGATTTTATTCTGTTCAAAGAGAAGCTACAGTAATTCCTGGAAGTATTACGTCTGAAGACGTTTCTAGGACTTTTGGAAGAAATTTTTTTTTTTTTTTTTTTTTTTTTTGTCTAGTCCCATCCATCTCTTCCTTGGAACCATTCTTCATCAACATCTTCATCAGGATCATGATTATGATATTGCGGATCATCATATCCAATAAGGGGATTTGGCATTTCCCAATGGTCTTTATGCGGCCATTGTTGCTTACAAACATCCGGGCTAATTGGAATTATATCAGGGAGAATACCCTTATTAAGAGATTCCGCCATGGTAAGAGAATGATGACAAGATATCCAAGAGACATCCGAATGTGTATGGAGAGTTCCATCTGAATTGGTGACCTAATACATCTCAGCAGGATGAAAAATTCCTTGTGCTTGAATATTATTTTTAGAATGAAGTTTGGCAACCAAACATGCTGAAGTGACTTTGTGGCCAAATCTGGGGTGCTCTATTTTATGATACTTTGCCCACTCACCATTATGAGCATCATTTTTCAGAATTTCAGACCAGAATTTATGAAAATATTTATTTCCCTGAGGGAAAATATGACCATAAAACACTGGTTCGAAATGAAGACACAAGTAATATTCATTGAGCAAGTACCATATATAAAGGTAATGTGCAACAGTCCAGTTGGTTATCCAAAATGCAAAAGGGGTTTTCCATGGTTGGTCTATATCAGGGAAAATAGCAAGGAAGTGACTTTGGTGCTTTTTAAGATAATCATGGAGAATTTTAATAATTCTTTTGGCTCTGGCTTCAAGGGTCAGGGTCTTGATTTGGTCTTTTATTTCTGAGGGGAGGTTTTCTATCATATTAAGGATATCATTAGGGTCTGTAGAGGAAAGACTTGAGGATGACGATGGGTCTGTGACAGGATATACACATAAAAGTGGAGGAATAATTGTGGTATTAAGGACTGGAGGTTTCCTGGAAAGATAATCAGTGATAAGGTTATCTTTACCTTTAATGTGTTTGACTTGGAAAGACCATTGTGAAAACCAATTTGCCCATTTGAGTAGCTGAGGATGTGGGAGCATTTTCCTTTTAAACTGGAGCATTTTGGGGAAGGAAGACATGTCCATTTCTACTAAGAAATTGTGCCCGAGAAGATGAAATTGGAATTTTTCAATTCCATGCTTGACTGCAAGAATTTCTTTGAAAGTAGAATGATAATGAAGTTCTGAGGGCTTGAATGCACCACTTTTATAGCCACAAATATTCCTTTTGCCATCAATTTCTTCAAAAAGAGCTGCTGCCCAATATTCATCACTTGCATCTGTCTGCAAAATCCGTTTGCCTGGTCCTGGAATCTGTAAGGGAGGAAGCTTTTCTGATAACTTTTTCAATTGTTGGACCGCTTCTGTGTGAGTAGAATTCCATTCTGGGGGAGATTTCTTCAACAACTGAGCCAAACAGCTCCTATATTTGGAAAATTTTGGAATAAAATCCGACATGTAATTTACAATTCCAAGGAACTGTTGTATCTGCTTAGCGTTTATGAGCTTGTCTGGGAATTCAGCCAAAGAGGACGCTATATGAGGCTGCAGAGTATACTTTCCATCTAAAATATTTACTCCCAAAAAGTCTATAGAAGACTGTCCTATGACCATTTTCTTTTCTGAAAGCATTATTCCTTGGGATTTCACTAAGTTATAAACCTCAGTGAGCAACTTGGTATGGGATTCTTCATCTTTTGAGAACAAAAGGATATCATCCACATAGATTAATGCATTGGCTAAAAGTGGCTGGAACAATATTACCATTGCTTTCTGAAATTGGGATGGGGCATTTTTAAGGCCAAAAGGCATAACAGTCCACTGGTAATGGTGATCTGGGATGCAAAAAGCCGTCTTGTATCTTTCTTCTGGATGGATTCCTAGCTGCCAAAATCCTGCTTTAAGATCAAACTTTGAAAACACTTTTGCATTTGAAAGATGCTGGAAAAGAGCACTCTTGTTTGGTAGAGGAAATTTGTCATCTACAAGGAAGTGATTGAGGTCCTGGTAATTGATTACCAGCCTGAGTTTGCCTCGAATTTGCTCAGCATGCTTGTTGACATAGAAAGCTTCACATGCCTAGGGAGAAGTTGTGGGTTCAATAAGGCCTTCAGATAAGAGAGTGGATAGTTCTTGGGTGGCCAAGGCTAAGTGTTCTAGATTCATCCCTCTATGACTGGCTTTTGTGGGGTTGACATCTTCATTTTTCTTGAATGGAAGGTATATGAAAAATTTTGGGTTTTTCCACAAAGGATTTGGATTTTTAAGGAGGAATTCAGAATGGCTGCTAGCACAACAGTCACTGATAATCTGGAGTTTTAAGGAATCAAAGGGGTCCATGGTAAACAAATGGGGTACTTGGGTCCAAGTAAGAAGGTGTTGCTTGTGCATGAGCCCTTTTGAGGACCATCTAAGGCTTGGTATTTGATGGAGAAAATCAAATCCAATGAGAAGATCTCTGCCTGTAAGAGGGGATCCAAGGACTTGGTGTTTAATGGTTAGGGTTGGGAAGATTCTGATGAGGATAGGCTTGCTTTTTAGGGTTATAAGGAATGTTTCTCCATTGGCTGCTCTGAACATCTGATGATGGGGTAGCCAAAACTCTTGAGGTAGAATTCTGGGGTGGAGGATTGTTGCTACTGCTCCTGTATCAAATAAGGCTATCACCGGAATAGGTCTAGAGTATGAATCAAGGAGAAGGTGAACTTGGGCTATCGGAGTTGGGTTGGTCAAGGGGGCTATTATTGGTTGAGAAGTGTAGATGGTTTGGATTTCTGGATCTGAATCATATTCACTGTCTGGATCTGAGTCTCCTTCCGAGGTAGAATAAGCCACAACTGCCAAAGCTTGAGGAGAGTATTCATCATCCAACGAAAAGAGCGACTCTACATCCGAGAAAGGAATGTCCTCTGCATGAATCTGGGCTTGTTCAAGGAGCTTCGCTGCCTTCTCCTTTTTCGGGCAATTTTTTGCAAAATGGCCTGGTCTCCTGCATACAAAGCAAGTCTTCGAAGTCTTTCCCTTAAACTGCTTCCTTCTGAGAAACTTCCATTTCTTCTTTCTGAAAGTGGTTTTCCTTTTTCCCGCATAACGTCCTTTCTTTCCAAAATATTTTTTGAAATGATATCTTTTTTTCTGAGGACAGGTACAATTTTTCTCGTAGCACTTTATCTACAAATCTTTTCTCCTGCAATTGTCTTTAAGTTTGTTATGGACCTTATCAATTTCTGAAAGAAATTTTCTCTGGTTGCAGAGCTTTTCCAAAGCAATAAGCACATGTTGGTAAATTTCTCCCAAAGAGTCTTGCTGTAGAGTTATTCTTTGGAGATTCATCATGCGAAGAGTTTCATCTCCCAACGGTTCTGGAAGGGAATTGAGAAAAGTATGCTTGGCATTAACATCATCCATACCATTAAAAGAATAATATCTCCTTGACATCCTGTCAAAATGCTTTTCCAAATCTTTCCTTTCAAATGAGCAGCATTTCATCAAAAGGAATTCTTCTTGTGCTACCTCCGTGTAGTGAGTTGCTGAGCCAAGAAATTCGTTATGAACAATTGTGAAAAAGTCTTCCAATGTGTTGCTCTGGGCTGCCTGCCTTTGTCTGTATTCTCCAAGATTGATCCACCATTCTCTTAGCCTTCTTGTAATCCTTGCCACAAATTTAGCAATTATCTGAGGCACCGTGGCATTTGGGGCTTGAAGTTCAGCAATACACCAAGAATACATGTTAAAAATCTCATCATGCCATCTGGAAGGAGGAGCATTGTCAAGAGTAAACAAATGCTTTGAGTCTGTAGTTGGCGAATAAGCCAGCCTTGGCTGGTAATCTGGGATTAACGGTGGTGGGGGAAAAATTGGTGGTGGCGGAGATGGAGGATTTTCAGGGCGAAGAACATCATCTTCCTCTTCCACTTTTGGTTCATTGTTTGTCATGAATACCTCTTCTAGACCATGATCAGACAAGTCTAGATCAGAGTCCTCAATTACTGGAAGCACGAAAGGCTCCCTTGAGTCATTAAGGGTAAGGGTTTTAAGGAATGACGAAATTGGGTTTGGAGGGTCAGGGTCTACATTCAACATGTTCATGTCTGGAGGTCTTGAGGAAGCACCAATAGTTGGGTCTGGAAGTTGGTATACTGGTTCTTTATCTTCTTTCATGAAGGGAGAATCATTTTGGGGTTTAACCTGTGACTTTGGTTGAGATGGAGCTGGTCGTATAATGCTGGGGAGAATTCCACTTGGCCTAAAGGGATTATGACTAGGATGTGTCATGACTAATGGTTGTAGGTTTTGAGAGGTTGGTGAGAACGGTGAGGTCAAGGGTATGGTTAGGTCTTTATATAATAATTGCCTAGGCTAGTAGGGCATTTGGACATGCATTGGAAGGGCCTGAGCTGCTTCTTTCTGCGATCCTTGCATAGATTGGAGTTGTAACAGTAACTGCCTTTTCTCCTTTTCTTTTTGTCCAATAAGAGGAAAGGATACAGACAAGTCCTTGACTGTGGAAGCAATGGTCTCCAACTCCTTTTCAACTGCCTTAATTTTCTCCTTCAAGTCTTCAATAAGAGTATTGGAAGACGAAAAGGTATGATTGACTGCTTCAGCCATCTTTTGCTGGTTATCCAAGATTTTTGAGAGGACTTTATTTTGCGCTACAGCATTCTCCGCTTGCCAATTTAAAGCTGCTTCTGCTGAAGAAACCTACTTCTTAGTACCATCTGAATTAGTTCCAACATGATTTTTTATTTTCCAGACATGTTTGGTGTTGGTTTGAGGGTGGTCAAAACTTTCTAATGGAGGAAAGTTCTGGGAATAGGAAGGGGAGGCTTGGTCAAACATGTAGCAAGGGGAAGATTCTGGTATCTTGGTTGGTTTAGTGGGAAGGGGTTGACATTTTAGAGTTTGGGGAAGGACTTTCTGATAGTATGGGATTAATGGAGGTTTCTGGTTTTGGTTGTAATCTTTTTTGGATGGAGAGGGAAAAGTTTGTTTTTTGGATCTGGGATAAAGAACATAATAATCAAACCTTCCAGAGGGTTCCCCTAAAAGGTCAACTTCTGGATCTCCTGCTTCATATCTTTCTTTAAGCTTTTGCTGTGAGGATTTTTTCTTTCTCTTGGGCCGATCTTCTTCAAAGCTTTCTTTCTGGCAGTCAACACAATCACAGACGTCCCACCATATGTGACCCGAAGGTGATTTTCCTTCATAACAAGGCTTTCCATCTTCTCGAAATGCTTTGATCTGAAGTCCATCTTCACTGACATAGGATACTGGTTGGAGCATAACTATTTGAGTTGGGAAAACTGTGACATCCTTCTTCTCTGATGGTGCCATCAAGAATTTTGTTTCTACTTCACCATTTTCTTTTCTGATAAAAAGAGGATCTTTTGACTGGATCGGTTTAGTTGCTTGATGAAGCATTTCATATTTCGTAATCCATGATTCAGGGAAAAGAGACATCATCTAGTCTTTGTCGAGTTGCCTTGGAACAAAGGTACACATGGGTGTCACACCTGGATCAACTTGGATTAGCAACGCATCATTGGATTGGGCTATGTCTAGAACCGCCATGTCAAAAGCATGATTCTGAAGTCTATAGGCTAGCTGATAGTGAAGTGTGGCTGCAAATGTGTCCTGCACCTGAGAGGCTCCTGTAATCTGGACTTGTACTTTAAGAGCATCACAAAGATGGGGGTCCTTCAGTGACATATTGAAGTTAGGAAAGAGGGTGACAAAAATTTTACCAGCATTTAGGGTGGTCTAGACAGTTCCGATGACTGCATTTTGATATTCCAAAAATCTGGAGTCAAGAAGTGAAATTCTAGAGACTACAGGGAGTCCCTTTCTTCCATGAAAGGTTAATGCCAATCTTATCGCTCCAAAGTGGAGGTGTGTGTATCCCTGTTTTTGCCATGGGATTATAAACTCTCTGGGAAGTGCAAGGGTGATGAAAGTTTCTGCTTCATTGGCTGGAATATGATACTGGTCAAACTTGGAAGCTTGGACATATTCTTTGACAGTGGAGGACTGAGAGGGGCCTAAAAATTTTTTTATGGATTTTTTGAAAGAGACTTGAGGTTTATCAAACACAGTATAAGGATTTACAATAGGGAAATCAGTGATAGGAATTTTACTATCTTCAGGTACATGAGAAATTTCATACAAATAGTCTAGCCTATTAGCAGTAGACTTACGAAGAGAAAGATCAAAAGAAGATTTAGAGGTATCAATTACTTCTGAAGGTGGATTTACCATCATAGTTTCCTATGATAAGATCTATTTACCAAAGACTTAACAGGACCAAAACACCTACTCCAGGCTTGGACGTCCACCAAGATACTATGGCAAATAGGATTCTCTAAAGACCTTGAGAACAATCTCCTCAGTGTTCTACTTTGATTATCAAGTCGAGTGTTCTGATGTGATTAATACAAAGGATCCACCTAGTGGCAACTGTAAACCACAAAGCATACTAATCAAGACAATAATCAAAGTATACTAATCAAAGGAGGGGGAAACAAATGACAAGGAACTGTTGGAGAATACAGACAAAGACAGGCAGCCCAGAGCAACACATTGGAAGACTTTTTCACAATTGTTCATAACGAATTTCTTGGCTCAGCAACTCACTACACGAAGGTAGCACGAGAAGAATTCCTTTTGATGAAATGCTGCTCATTTGAAAGGAAAGATTTGGAAAAGCATTTTGACAGGATGTCAAGGAGATATTATTCTTTTAATGGTATGGATGATGTTAATGCCAAGCATACTTTTCTCAATTCCCTTCCAGAACCGTTGGGAGATGAAACTCTTCGCATGATGAATCTCCAAAGAATAACTCAACAGCAAGCCTCTTTGGGAGAAATTTACCAACATGTGCTTATTGCTTTGGAAAAGCTCTGCAACAAGAGAAAATTTCTTTCAGAAATTGATAAGGTCCATAGCAAACTCAAAGACAATTGTAGGAGAAAAGATTTGCAGATAAAGTGCTACGAGAAAGATTGTACCTGTCCACAGAAAAAAAAGATATCATTTCAAAAAATATTTTGGAAAGAAAGGACGTTATGCGGGAAAAAGGAAAACCACTTTCAGAAAGAAGAAATGGAAGTTTCTCAAAAAGGAAGCAGTTTAAAGGAAAGACTTCAAAGAATTGCTTTGTATGCAGGAGACCAGGCCATTTTGCAAAAAATTGCCCGAAAAAGGAGAAGGCAGCGAAGCTCCTTGAACAAGCTCAGATTCATGCAGAGGACATTCCTTTCTCGGATGTAGAGTCGCTCTTTTCGTTGGATGATGAATACTCTCCTCGGATGTAGAGTCGCTCTTTGTGGAAAAACCCAAAATTTTTCATATACCTTCCATTCAAGAAAAATGAAGATGTCAATCCCACAAAAGCCAGTCACAGAGGGATGAATCCAGAACACTTAGCCTTGGCCACCCAAGAACTATCCACTCTCTTATCTGAAGGCCTTATTGAACCCACAACTTCTCCCTGGGCGTGTGAAGCTTTCTATGTCAACAAGCATGCTGAGCAAATTCGAGACAAACTCAGGCTGGTAATCAATTACCAGGACCTCAATCACTTCCTTGCAGATGACAAATTTCCTCTACCAAACAAGAGTGCTCTTTTCCAGCATCTTTCAAATGCAAAAGTGTTTTCAAAGTTTGATCTTAAAGTAGGATTTTGGCAGCTAGGCATCCATCCAGAAGAAAGATACAAGACGGCTTTTTGCATCCCAGATCACCATTACCAGTGGACTGCTATGCCTTTTGGCCTTAAAAATGCCCCATCCCAATTTCAGAAAGCAATGGTAATATTGTTCCAGCCAATTTTAGCCAATGCATTAATCTATGTGGATGATATCCTTTTGTTCTCAAAAGATGAAGAATCCCATACCAAGTTGCTTACTGAGTTTTATAACTTAGTGAAATCCCAAGGAATAATGCTTTTAGAAAAGAAAATGGTCATAGGACAGTCTTCTATAGACTTTTTGGGAGTAAATATTTTAGATGGAAAGTATACTCTGCAGCCTCATATAGCGTCCTCTTTAGCTGAATTCCCAGACAAGCTCACAAACGCTAAGCAGATACAACAGTTCCTTGGAATTGTAAATTACATATCGGATTTTATTCAAAAAATTTCCAGATATAGGAGCTGTTTGGCTCAGTTGTTGAAGAAATCTCCCCCAGAATGGAATTCTACTCACACAGAAGCGGTCCAACAATTGAAAAAGTTATCAGAAAAGCTTCCTCCCTTACAGATTCCAGGACCAGGCAAACGGATTTTGCAGACAGATGCAAGTGATGAATATTGGGCAGCAGCTCTTTTTGAAGAAATTGATGGCAAAAGGAATATTTGTGGCTATAAAAGTGGTGCATTCAAGCCCTCAGAACTTCATTATCATTCTACTTTCAAAGAAATTCTTGCAGTCAAGCATGGAATTGAAAAATTCCAATTTCATCTTCTCGGGCACAATTGTTTAGTAGAAACGGACATGTCTTCCTTCCCCAAAATGCTCCAGTTTAAAAGGAAAATGCTCCCACATCCTCAGCTACTCAGATGGGCAAATTGGTTTTCACAATGGTCTTTCCAAGTCAAACACATTAAAGGTAAAGATAACTTTATCACTGATTATCTTTCCAGGAAACCTCCAGTCCTTAATACCACAATTATTCCTCCACCTTTATGTGTATATCCTGTTACAGACCCATCCTCATCCTCAAGTCTTTCCTCTACAGACCCTAATGATATCCTTAATATGATAGAAAACCTCCCCTCAGAAATAAAAGACCAAATCAAGACCCTGACCCTTGAAGCCAGAGCCAAAAGAATTATTAAAATTCTCCATGATTATCTTAAAAAGCACCAAAGTCACTTCCTTGCTATTTTCCCTGATATAGACCAACCATGGAAAACCCCTTTTGCATTTTGGATAACCAACTGGACTGTTACACATTACCTTTATATATGGTACTTGCTCAATGAATATTACTTGTGTCTTCATTTCGAACCAGTGTTTTATGGTCATATTTTCCCTCAGGGAAATAAATATTTTCATAAATTCTGGTCTGAAATTCTGAAAAATGATGCTCATAATGGTGAGTGGGTAAAGTATCATAAAATAGAGCACCCCAGAATTGGCCACAAAGTCACTTCAGCATGTTTGGTTGCCAAACTTCATTCTAAAAATAATATTCAAGCACAAGGAATTTTTCATCCTGCTGAGATGTATTGGGTCACCAATTCAGATGGAACTCTCCATACACATTCGGATGTCTCTTGGATATCTTGTCATCATTCTCTTACCATGGCGGAATCTCTTAATAAGGGTATTCTCCCTGATATAATTCCAATTAGCCCGGATGTTTGTAAGCAACAATGGCCACATGAAGACCATTGGGAAATGCCAAATCCCCTTATTGGATATGATGATCCGCAATATCATAATCATGATCCTGATGAAGATATTGATGAAGAATGGTTCCAAGGAAGAGATGGATGGGACTAGACAAAAAAAAAAAAAATTCTTCCAAAAGTCCTAGAAACGTCTTCAGACGTAATACTTCCAAGAATTACTGTAGCTTCTCTTTGAACAGAATAAAATCATCCGTGAAGCTTTGCCACCCAGCAATCCCACTATGCTCGTGACACTTGCCAGCACTAAAGGACTCTGCAGCTACTCTTATCACATGACAAGCTTTGCCACCCAGCAATCCCACTATGCTCGTGCCACCTGTTAATCCATAAGCATAACTTCTATTCGTCCTGATATGAAGTTTGTAGAAGTGTGTAGATTATCAGCAACTTTTAAGGTCTATAAATAGGACTCTTGTAAGCCTGAAGAGGGCAAGAGTAAGTTCAGAAAAACAAAAGCAAGCCCTCTTTGTAAAATGTATTCCCGTGTCTCTTATGTCTGATGTAAAAAAGTTGTTTAATCTAATAATATCCTTCAGTTGGCTGTATCTTGTATTGTGCTCTACTTAATTAACCAGTTTCCATAATCTTCTTACAACCTCTCTCTTCTTACAACCGCTCTCAATAGTTAATTAACCAGTTTCCATAATCTTCTTACAACCTCTCTCTTCTCCTTCCGAGGTAGAATAAGCCACAACTGCCAAAGCTTGAGGAGAGTATTCATCATCCAACGAAAAGAGCGACTTTACATCCAAGAAAGGAATGTCCTCTGCATGAATCTGGGCTTGAGAACAATCTCCTCAGTGTTCTACTTTGATTATCAAGTCGAGTGGAAAAACCCAAAATTTTTCATATACCTTCCATTCAAGAAAAATGAAGATGTAGAATGATAATGAAGTTTTTGATAAACCTCAAGTCTCTTTCAAAAAATCCATAAAAAAATTGTTAGGCCCCTCTCAGTCCTCCACTGTCAAAGAATATGTCCAAGCTTCCAAGTTTGACCAGTATCATATTCCAGCCAGTGAAGTAGAAACTTTCATCACCCTTGCACTTCCCAGAGAGTTTATAATCCCATGGCAAAAACAGGGATACACACACCTCCACTTTGGAGCGGTAAGATTGGCATTAACCTTTCATGGAAGAAAGGGACTCCCTGTAGTCTCTAGAATTTCACTTCTTGACTCTAGATTTTTGGAATATCAAAATGCAGTCATCGGAACTGTCCAGACCACCCTAAATGCCGGTACAATTTCTTCAAAGCTTTCTTTCTGGCAGTCAACACAATCACAAACGTCCCACCATATGTGACATTTTTTTTTTTTTTTTGGTCTAGTCCCATCCATCTCTTCCTTGGAACCATTCTTCATCAACATCTTCATCAGGATCATGATTATGATATTGCGGATCATCATATCCAATAAGGGGATTTGGCATTTCCCAATGGTCTTCATGCGGCCATTGTTGCTTACAAACATTCGGGCTAATTGGAATTATATCAGGGAGAATACCTTTATTAAGAGATTCCGCCATGGTAAGAGAATGATGACAAGATATCCAAGAGACATCCAAATGTGTATGGAGAGTTCCATCTTTAATGTATTTGACTTGGAAAGACCATTGTGAAAACTAATTTGCCCATTTGAGTAGCTGAGGATGTGGGAGCATTTTCCTTTTAAACTGGAGCATTTTGGGGAAGGAAGACATGTCCATTTCTACTAAGAAATTGTGCCCGAGAAGATGAAATTGGAATTTTTCAATTCCATGCTTGACTGCAAGAATTTCTTTGAAAATAGAATGATAATGAAGTTCTGAGGGCTTGAATGCACCACTTTTATAGCCACAAATATTCCTTTTGCCATCAATTTCTTCAAAAAGAACTGCTGCCCAATATTCATCACTTGCATCTATCTGCAAAATCCGTTTGCCTGGTCCTGGAATCTGTAAGGGAGGAAGCTTTTCTGATAACTTTTTCAATTGTTGGACCGCTTCTGTGTGAGTAGAATTCCATTCTTGTCTGTATCCTTTCCTCTTATTGGACAAAAAGAAAAGGAGAAAAGGCAGAGTCCTTTAGTGCTGGCAAGTGTCACGAGCATAGTGGGATTGCTGGGTGGCAAAGCTTCACGGATGATTTTATTCTGTTCAAAGAGAAGCTACAGTAATTCTTGGAAGTATTACGTCTGAAGACGTTTCTAAGACTTTTGGAAGAAATTTTTTTTTTTTTTTTTGTCTAGTCCCATCTATCTCTTCCTTGGAACCATTCCTCCTATATCTTGAAATTTTTGGAATAAAAGTATACTAAGCCATTGGCCCAGCCCATAAAATAAAGCTAAGATGAGGGATTAGAATTGTCTACATGCACCTGATAATTCATCAACGCCTCTTTGCCATTCAGACCAATCCTCTACTTTGCTCCATTTCAGAAACTCTTTTTCTTTTAAAGAGTTTCACTGCTTAGTTGCAACGTCAAATAATCAGGTTAGGTTCTAATATATATTTCAATTATTATTATTACATCCTTGTAATATTACCTTCATTTTACAGATTAAAGATTTTGTTGGTTGGATTGCATGAAGAGTGTTTTTTTTTTTTTTTTTTTTGGAGGGTGGTGTTAATTACTCTAGTGCTACCTTTTATTTCCTCTATATTTTCAATTAGATCCTTTTTATTTCAATCATGTTTCTTGTAGAGTTTCATTATTACGCCGAGTTTCGCTATTAGGGTGGGTTTATGTACATTTGTTTTACAATATATGGTTTTTGACCATATATTGTAAAACTCAACTAAAACCATCTAGGATCATGTTTTTGACCATTTCTATTATTGAATTTTTTTAAAAGAACATATTATGTAAATGACAATTTGTGAGATAGTATATGCAAATATGCAATTTGTAAATGGAAATTTGTGACTTGTGAGATAGAAATATGCACTTGTGAATTATTTCAACAACCTCAAAAATCTCAAAATTTATATATATTTTTGTTGCAATAGTCGATGACAAAAAGAATTTACTTGCATAAATGATTTCATGAGAATGAAATTTTCTAGAAGTATCATCTATACGTAGGGAGGAGGAAGAGAATTTGTAAATAGGTAAGAGTTTTGACTTTGATTTACACATGAGAAGGATTGGGTTATAAAGTGTAAGGTAATGACTAAGCTTATGCTTTTCATAAGGTTTGATCTATTTTTTTGACCAAAATGATAGAAGTATATTAAACAAAAGAAAAAATAAACAAAAGAAAAACAAAAAGAAGCCCGGCCCAGGAGCTTTACAAACACAGGACGGCCCAGAGAAAGACAATGGACCTATATAGCTACTGAAACCTCCAAGCCCCCCTTTTTTTTCTTTAGTAAAACAAAACCATGCAATACCATGCATGAAAACAACGTAAACGTAAAAATCATCTTTTGGGGAGAGACTTGGCTTGTCTCTGGTATTCTCCAAGTAATGAGTCTGCCTGCTAGAAAATCTGGCACCGGTGGGTTTGAACATGCTTGAACTGGAAGTGGTTTCGGGTGTTACCCAGTGACCATGAAGTTATGGCCCACAGCTCAAGGTCCTTTCTGTCAAGCTTGTATACCATATGTCGGGTGAGCATGAAGAGAATAACATTTGGTCTAATTGTCAAAAGCAGCTCATATTTATATAATAGTAAAAATAAATTATTATTATCTATTGGGTAACAGTAAAAATAACTTAATAAAAAGAGGTAAAAATAGTTAAATGCAAATTAGAGCGTTACATGACAGGACCTCATGCACTATCGTATAAGATCTCTGTTTTTATATATATATATATATATATTGATTGATTGATTCGTAACCAAGGCAAAAAAGGTTGTAGCTAACTTGCTACATGACCACAAACATGGAGGCATATCTGATTAATCTAATTAAAATTTGAAATAGGTGGTGAAGGCATATCTTTCCTCTGCATGGAGTAGTAAACTTCAGCTAAAAGAAACTAAGAGCTGGGTTAATATATACAAATCCAAAAAGGCATTCCCAGATGCATAATGAATCCCAACAAAACTGCTACAAGCAATCCCCACAGCAATACTGCTAATTCATAGCTATATTCACACGTGATGCTGGCTCCTTCCCATAGTTTTCATTATAGAATTGATCATTTTTATTGTTGTGATGTATATACGCATGCTCCAAGAAATAATAGTTTGCTTATGATGCAAAAGACATCCGAACCAATTTTGTTGTCATTTAGAAAAGAAAAATTATATATGTAATGTTTGAGTTCTTCCCATTGGAACAGATCTTCTCCATTTAAACATCTAAAAGGTCTAACACTTTTAGGCCAAGTCCTGAAATTATCTCTGCTGTTTCGGTTTCTGTTTTTCAATAGGAAACTCAAGTCAGTTTTTGTCTAGTTGAATGAAGTTTCATTTTCTTTAAAAAATTCCTCTCCATTTAAGACTTTTTCATGAATCTAACCGTGTATAAAGTATCATGCCATTTAAATTTTTAAATGGCATGACACTAGATAAACTTTTAGATTTATAATACTTATATGGACTATGAAATAGATTTGTTTTAATACATATTTTCGAATTTACATGCCCCTCAAATGACATTGTTGTTCATTTCCATAAACACAAAACTTTTAACAAGAAAAACTACTTTTTATTTATTTGCTAATATTTGGGACTTAATTAATACTTTTGAAAATAAAAATATTGTTAGGTTCTAAAGACTTAGGTTTTATGTATTTAGAATCCTAATTTGTATTGTTGGCAAATCATGATCAAAACAATGTATTTAAGTTGTTTTAGAATTGCTCAAAGTTGGTTATTTGTTGTAAAGTTGGATTAAACTACTACACAAATTAAAAAAACAGTTTCAGTCCATTTCGATCGAACGAAGCTTAGGCTCGATCGATCGAAAATCGGGTCTAACGTTTTTAAGCAGAATTTCCAACTCAACCCTAAGTGTTTTACAAGGTTTTGGGTTTCTAATTTACCCTAGGTATATAAGGGAAACCCTAGCTATGTTTTAGTGTTGCTTATATTGCGGTTTGTGTGAATCTCTTGTGAGATCTTTGAGGAGCTTTCCTTCACATAAACTTAGGGTTTTCAAGAAGAAGAAGTTTCTACACCTTGATGATCAATCCAGTTGCTGCCATTGAAGCTTAAAGAAACACAAGCGGGTGTGTTTGTATTTGGTGGAGAATCCAAGAAAGAAGGAGTCCGTGGATTCAGAGCTTACATGTGGTCATATTAGTAAGTTCTACTGGTGGGTAGCAATAAGAAGTCAAGCGTGGAGGCTTGTAAGTCTTATTGTATGAATTTCGATTCTTTCAAGATAGTGGATTCAAGTTTACCTTGAGAATAGTTAGGTTAAATCCTCCCCAGGTTTTTACCGGTTTGGTTTCTTGGGTGATCATATTTTTGTGTTATTTATCTTTCCGCTGCTTTACTTGATATGATTATTTGATTGTGTTAACCTAGATTTAATTAATTTGACTAAGTAACAACTTGGCTAATTTCCTAGGTTAATCCAATTGTGTTTTAAGGGGTCTAAAAACTAACAAATATATTTTAATTGATTAGAATTTGGGGCTTCTTCCAATTGAGGCCTTTGGCTAACCTAGAATTGACTTGGACTTGTTTGAATATGAGCCCCTGGCACCAAACCATTGGATCTTTGCATAGAGTCTCTAGCGCTAGTTGTTTTCCTCCTCTTGGCATCAAGCTTAGTTATCTTCATAGTAGGGTAAGATTTCTCTTTTAAACTTGTTCTGATATCATGTTAAATTACTAATTTTTCTAAAAACTTAAACTATTAAATTTAATCATTTAACCACATACTTCTAACAAATGAATTTACCCTAAACAAACATCAAACCTAAGCTCAGCCCATGGGAAAGTTCGAAGCAAGCTGTATCATCTTGATTCTTGACCATTTAAAAGGATATTTGAAGTTTAATTAATCTTTTATATAGTAAACTAAGTAAAGGGAAAGTTGGGAGAATTTGATATGCAATTACAGCAACCAAGTGCCACTATACAAGATAGAGGTTCATTGGCAGACCCATTTGTTAAATAGAAAAGTTAAAGAAAAAGGGAGAAGAAGAAGAAAAAACAAACAATCAAACAAATGTTGACCACATAATTTATATTTATCCTGAGTGCGTAATAAAGAATTTTGAATTATGTAATTTTCAATTATACGGGGAAGACCATAAAATTCAAAGTCTATGGGAGATCCAAATCTGTAACCAAAGTAAGTGAAACTTTAAGATAATTTAAAGTCATTGGAAAACTGAAAGTTTAAAAGTTTTTCAGTCTTCCAAACATGAAGTATTTTTTTAAGTTATGTTCACATATTAGTGGAAGGCTAGAGATGATATAGTAAAGAAATGTAAAGCGTCCAATCTAAGTAAAGCGTAAATGAGGGATTAGATTGGTATTGACTATTGAGATTTGAGACTGATTATGGTGGAAATGGTCCACCGTGTTAGACTTAAGAGGGTCTATTTACTTCACATATTATGCCAAGAGGATTCTTTTTTCTTATTTGCCTTATTAAAATCTAATGTATCTAAGCAACTTCGCTTGGATCAATGGTTTGGTCTACTTGTACATAACGAAGTAACAACCACGCACTGGATTCAGCCAAAAAAAACAAAAATTCATATTGGCAAAAATAATTGACCCTAGTAGAGACGTCTGCAGCCAGTATGTTATGAGTGATTTTGCAAAAAAAAAAAAAAAAAAGTAATTAGTTATAATAGCGACAAGATTAACATCGTTTTTACAGATTAATATCAAAATTCAAAATTTATTTCTGAAGGAATTTCTGCTATGGTTTGTTGAATAATATATATATTGCAAGACAAGCTTTATGTGTCAGTAGAAAAAAGCTTTCACATGCTCAAGTGAATCATTTAAAAGTTTAAGAGAATCATAGTTATAGTAATCTCCTAATCTCTGAATGACTTAAAAATTTGTCTTCAAATTCAAACTGTAACATATCAAAACACTAAAATTGTGTAATTCTCTCAAAAATTAAAATATTAATATTAAGTAAGAAAGGAAAAAAGAACATAAAGAAAGATACCACAAATCATTAAATTAAACAATTAAAATATAATAATAATACTTTTGTCATCTATATATTTAATAAATTATGATTTAGAATAGGTACCCTCAACCAAACCTATCTTTTCTCTTTTTTATGTAAGTGTGCCAAAATAGACAGAATTGTGCCAAAAAAGAGACCAAAATGAACCGAATTATCAAACTTGTCTTCCCAAGATACAACAGCCAACAAATGTCATATGGCTAGACACCTCCTCCCTTCACATCCCCTTTGCACACGTAACTAGCCCAACTATGTGTTCTAATATATTTTAGTTCATTACTCATTACACTTAAAAACAATAAAAAAGTCTCTCTTATTTTCAACGTGAGATTAAATATTTCACTAATTCTTTATCTTTTATATTAACTCATTATCTTTTATATTAACTCTCATATCATTATATTTATGTTGTCATATTTATTCATTTTAATTAGCTAACATTAAAATACTATAACAAATATTATGCTTCGACTTTTAAATATATATAAATACGGATTTGTGGAAAGCAAATTATACTTTCCAGTAGAACGTTGTAATGAGGTAGAAGTCACAGTCGTTGACAGAAATATATTTATGTTCTTTGCTTTCAAACATGAAGCACCATAACTAAGTATCAATATGAGCAGATCCAAGATGGAATAGATGATGAATTTGAATGTTTAACAGATCAACGAATTGAAGAGTGGAGATAATAGTTTGTTTGTTTGTTTGTGTATGTGTGTGTGTTTTTAACGCAAAAATTACACGATGGAACCTGAGCTCAAACCATGGAAAGTGAAAGTAGAAGAAATTTGATATGGGATTACGAGTCATCACCAAATGCCACTAGTTAAGAGGTTCGTTCATTGGAAGATCTATCTTTTTTTTTTAATTTTTTTTTAATTTTTTTTTAATGAGAAGAAAAAGAAAAAGAAAAATCTAACATGCGTTGAGTCGGCTGATCAAGTGCGCATCAATGCTTAAAGAGGGGACCCACGTGACCATAATTTTCAAAAGTCTTTGGAAAATCCATTTCTGTAACCAAAGTCAGTGAAACTTTAACAGAATTTGTTCGGCACTTTTCCAAGTTTTGTTTGGCACTTCCACTGTTCCACGTATTAGTGGAGGACTAGAGATGATAAAGTAAAGAAATTTTTAAAGCGTCCAATCCAAGTAAAGCGTAAATGAGGGATTACAATCATTAGATTGGTATTTGAGGCTGACCATATATAGCGATCCTCGTGCTAGAGGGTCTTCTATAGTCTATACTTCTATTTTCCACATATTATGTGAAGATAATTCCTTTTTATTATTTGCTGGTTCCTTCGCTTTGTGGAACTTTTCTTGCGTAAATATTGTAATAAATTGTGGACTTTCAATTAACTCAACAGATAATTTATTCTTTCAAATAAAAAAATTGATAAAGTTCTTTGTAGCTGAATAACATCATCATAGAATAAATGTTGTCGGTTGAAATACTAAAAAAAGAAAAAAGTTTTTGATTATACCAAAAATCACTACTTAAGTCACTCGTTCAATTTAAAGTTTTTGACAGGATTGTAAGATCTATAGGAAAAATAGAGCTAATCAAAGAGACCATCAGGATGAGCCTTGGTGGGAGAGCATTCGATATTTGAATCAGTATCAGCAATATCTTTTGTATATAAATAGTATTTTGTAGTTTTATTGACAGGCTTTAGCAAGTGAAACATATTGCCTCTTTTATAGGTAACTTGGGTAGCTATCGTACATAATTGAAGATGATCATTACCCCGAGTGCAACGACCATTGTCTGGATGCTAGTTTAAGGCCTGGATGCTAGTTTAAGGCCTTTAAGTAATGGTCATCATTGAATATGCTAAATGAGCATGATATGTTATCTTTCTTTGGAGGCCTACTGGTGACTTAATGTCATCCATAAAGGTGGATGACCAATTAATTTTCTTGGACTCATCAGTTGCCCCCCATTCACTACTTAGTTACAACGTCAAAAAATTGGGTTATATATATAAATATATATATATATATATATATATATTTATATTTATACAAGATAAAAATTTTACTCTAGCCTAATCTAAGTATATATGTGTATGAAGCTCTCTCTTAGAGACTTGAACCCGGCCATTGACCCCACACATCATAAGCACTTATACTTGTAGAATGACCACCGCACCAAGGGTGCGTGGTGGCGGGTTATATTCTAATATATGTTTCAAGAAGGTGATGCACATTACCTTAATGTCACATTAAGGTGTTTTCCATAAATAATGTAAGATCAGCTCCATTTAAAAAGGTAATGTGATTGAAGTGATGTGATATATTTTGAAATCTTAGATTATGGTAATATTAGAAAAAATTAAATGAACCAAACACCTTATATGACATTAAAGGAATGCGCATCACATCAATGGCACATCATGAGCACATTACAGTAAACCAAACACACATTTAACTTTCCAAGTCTTTTCTTCTAAAAAAACAATTATTACAAAAGACTTTTTTTTTTTTTTTGAGAAAACGTTTATCACTATTTTACAAGTTTTCATATATATATATATATATATATATTCTCTCATACTAATTTTAAGAGGTAAAGGCAATAATTAAACTTTTCTTAGCTGTTACTTTGACAATCTCGGCCTTGTCTGATCCATTTTGTTTGTTTCATTTCGTGCAAGTTTTTCCCATTACAAATAGGCAAATGGATGATACAAATAGGCTACCATATCTTGCATAAATTGTACATATTCATTTAAATTATTTAATGAATAATATCCTATTTATTGATTACCTTGCATATTTGTTTTATTATCCTTTAAATATTATTTAATTTTATGTATACTAGTAAAATTCTTGTGCCATAAATTAAAATTTTAAGTAAAATAAAGAAAACACTTTACTAATACTATTGAAACTGTTTTAATAATTAGTGACTTATGAGCAAATTAACTATCTTAATAATTAGTTAGTCACATGAAAAAAAAAATAAAAATAAAACTCTTTAATTTTACATGCAATATACCTTGAATCACTCGACTTAAGCACGACATGTAACATGTAGTTTACTACGTTTAAAACACAAAAGTAGAATAGATGCTCAAAAAATAAGTATTAAATTTTATTTTATATTTTATTTTTTAATAAATGAACTTTAGGTTTAAAAGTGAGTTCCAGTTAGCTCAACTGGTAAAATTTCTGAAAACTGGTAAAATTTCTGAAAGTTGAATAAGAGATTTGGGGTTTAATCCTCACCAATACCAAAAACCAATTGGTGTCTTAGTCTGATGATAAAGAGTGTTGGTTTTTAGACCCCTTAAAACACAAATGGATTAACCTAGGAATTTAGCCAAATTGTTACTTAGTCAAATTAATTAAATCTAGGTTAACACAATCAAATAATCATATCAAGTATAGCAGCGGAAAGATAAATAACACAAAGATATGATCACCCAGGAAACCAAACAAGTAAAAACCTGGGGAGGATTTAACCTAACTATCCTCAAGGTAAACTTGAATCCGCTATCTTGAAAGAATCAAAGTTCATACAATAAGACTTACAAGCCCCTATGCTCGACTTCTTATTGCTACCCACCAGTAGAACTTACTGACACGACCACGCACAATCTCCGAATCCACAGACTTCTTTTTTCTTGGATTCTCCACCAAATACAAGCACACCCGCTTGTGTTTTCTTTAAGCTTCAATGGCAATAACTGGAATGATCATCAAAGTGTAGAAAAATCTTCTCCTTGAAAACCCTAAGTTTATGTGAAGGAAACCTCCTCAAAGATCTCACAAGAGATTCACATAAACCGCAATATGAGCAACACAAAAACGTGGCTAGGGTTACCCTTATATACTTAGGGTAAATTAGAAACCTAAACCAATTAAAACTCTTTAGGGCTGAGTTGGAAAACCTATTTAAAAAACGTCAGGTACGATTTTCGATTGATCGAGCCTAAGTTTCAATTGATCGAAATGTACAGAAACTGTTTTTTAAATAGCTTAGTATTACATTCCAACTTTACAACTAGGAACCAACTTTGAGCACTTCTAAAACAACTTAAATACATTGTTTTGATCATGGTTTGCCAACAATACAAATTAGGATTCTAAATACATAAAACCTAAGTCTTTAGAACCTAACAAACTCCCCCTTTGGCAATCCGTGAAAAAGCACAACTTAAATAGCTCAAAGTTTACAAGTAAAAGCCCTTTACAAAATAATGCTCAAAAACACAAATTCAATCTAACTACTATCCATCAGTTGCAAGAGTAGACAGCAGCTCAATTGAATCGGATTCGGATTCTCTCCATTTCTATTTGAAATGGAGAGTGTCCAGTTAAGGGTTAGGATTTGCTTAAAAAGAATCTAAGGTCTACAAAGTGCCACCTCAATTAAAAGTTTTTAACTTAACCAAATAATAAATTACTATGGTAACCAAAGTTAACTATGGTCCAAAAACAAAAAAAGCACAGTTGAATCTGTATTTTGGATACAACTGTGCTTGATGATTCTATGGAATTGGAGCAGAAAAATTGTTACTGTGGAGATTAACTATGGATAGAAAAATTTCTTCTCTTTTTATAACACTAATTCCAAAAACAAAAGAGGATGATGAGGATGAACCTAGTATCTGCATTTTGGATCCCCTTCAAGTCTTTGTTCTTCAATCCCAAGCGCCCATCAGCCACCGACCACCATCTTTGCCATTATCAAGGGCCAAGGTAGAGTCTTGGGATCTTCTTCTTCTTCAGGACCCACAAATCCAATTCTCTCTCGCCCTTCTTCCCAAACTCCTCCACAGCCTCAGAAAGAACTCAGTTCTATGACTTCAAATTCCAAACCCAAGCCTTTGCCTTAGAAAGCACCCATTTCTGATCACAACGATAGGTCGGATTTGATGAATGATTCGACCCCAAATTGCAAACCAGCAAATGGGTTCAATCCATTTGACTTGATGATCACTTCTAGGAAGAGATCACAAAATGGGTATTCACTAAATGTGTATGAATGTCCGATTTGTGGGCAGTCTTATAGGTCTGAAGAAGAGGTGTCTGTACATGTGGATACTTGTGTCAATAACTCGGTTAAAGCTAAGGGCGGCAGTGGTGGTTCGGATTTGCCCGATAATGGGTCGGAGTCTAGGAGTGAATTGGAGTGTTGCGTTGGTGCTTTTGTGTTTGGGAAGCCCTTTGAGGGATTGGTCGAAGTTTTTCTTAAGCTTAAGAACACCATTCCAACTTATCAGGTGGCCGGTGGCTGATGGGTAGTTGGGATTGAAGAACAGAGTATTGAAGGGGATCCAAAATTCAAATACAGGGATCTAGTTTTTTTTTTTTTTTTTTTTGGGACCATAGTTAACTTTGGTTACCATAGTTATTTGTTATTTGGTTAAGTTAAGAACTTTTAATTGAGGTGGCACTTTGTAGACCTTAGATTCTTTTTAAGCAAATCCTAACCTTTAATTGGACACTCTCCATTTCAAATAGAAATGGAAAGGATCCAGATCCAATTGAATCAACCTGTATATTTCCTGAAACACTTAAACAAAATGCATAACCACATGTGTGGAAAAAATACAAGTAAAGAAAAATAAAAATCTTGATTTCAAACACAAACAATAAAGACATATAATAATGAAGAACTCATAATCATAAATCAATAAGAAGTTTGAAACAAGAACCACAAAAATATACTCCCCCTAACATGTATAACCCAACAAAAACAATGTGGCAAGAGCTAAAAGATAAAATACAAAGTGAAGCACCTAGATACAATCTAAACAACTCCACAAGCTCCAACCAATCAAAAATAAAGTCTCCCCTTAAAACAAAAACAAGTACAAAGAATGCCAAAAACATCTCTCTATGTACTCCCCCTTTTTGTGACGGAATGCCAAAGGACAATCAAAATCCATCATCAAAAGGAGGTGGCGATGAAGAACTCCGAAATCGTGCCAAATCTGCTCGTAGACCTCTAATCTCATCCAAAATGTCCACCAAAACCTGTCCTTGAGCCACCTGAACGGTCAAGACATGATCCAACGTACGTCGAATGTCGGAATCATCCGAAGTAGTCGATGGAGGAACATCAGTAGCAGCAGCAGCACCAGAAGTCTCAGCAACACCTGTAGAGGAGGGAGGATGGGGGACACTACTAGAGGATGCACCACGAGAGACTAAAGGATCAGCTCTCAAATGAGCAACCCTTTGGCGAAGGAAAGTGGCACCTAGAGGACCAACAACATGGATAGGCTCACTAGAGGGAAAGTCAGCTAGACCTAAAAACAAAAGTATCCTATGAATGAAAATAGGATATATAAGCGCAAGTCCTACGGCAGAACTCCTATGAACTTCGTTCAAAGAACGAAGAAACAAGTGAGGAAAACTAATAGAAGCACCGGACATAAACGCATATAGAAACACACATCGCTCCAGAGGGATGGTGTGGAGATGAGAAATGGGCCACAAGGAATGACATGCAACTCGAAGAAACAAATATGTGGTCTCAGTAAGTGCAGAAGACGTGATCCGAGGATCAGAACCCCACTGGATAGATGATCTAGTGATGTGTGACATGACCTCATCAATAGAACTCTCTAAGCAAAGCGGTCGGGGGTGGATGATCTATCTCTAAGAGTGACAACCAACCTCTAGACTCAAGATTAGCCCTAATGGCTGGATCGACCTCATCAAGAATCACAGAACGCTCAGCCCAAATCTTACGTTTACTATTAAGTTTCTCATAGGCCTCACGCGCACGCTCATTCCTAAACAACTGAACCCTAGGAGGAGACACAGCAGGGGTAGAGGGAACCCTATTAGCTCTAGTCTTCCTAGGCATGGTGCTAGAATAAGGAACAAGAGCACAAAAAAAATGGAAAAAACAACAAAAACAAAACCAAGGGTAGACTGCAAGTTAGCCAAAAAAAATATAGAACAAGAAGAACTATATGATGCATGAACCTATTAAATGATATGATGCATGAGCTAATGCAGAAAATTAGGTCCAAATTAAGTTCAAATTTACAAAATTGGCTTGAGCATAGAGTTTCTAACAGAAACCCAAAAAAAATTCAACCACTTGTTAATTTTTCAAAAATAAAGTGACTAATTGACCATTACACAAGTTAGAAAACTCATTAGAATGATTAATTATATCAAAACAACAAGCCAATTTCATCAATTTCAACTCAATTTAACAAAATCCCCAAATTGGACTAAGCATAAATCCTAGAATTTTCAATTTTTCACAAAGCCCCAAATTAATCAAATTAATCAATACCAATCATAAATATATCAATATCCCATCAAAACCCAATGATCAATTTCAGAAAACAAAGCTTGAATCATCAAAAATCCCAAAAATAGAGAGGTCCGAAAATAACCCTTAAATGCATGAAATCATGAAAATAAAACAAAAAGGAGAGTTAGAATAGTCATACCGGCCTTGAGGGAGGAAAATATTGCAAAAATTTTGGAGGAAAACGACAAAAAAATTGTAGAGAATCCTTGCCAAGTCAGAGAGAGAAGAAAAGTTGAAAAACTTTTTGAAAAGGATGTTTTTGAAACAGTCAAAAAACTGTTTTAAAAAACCTGAAATACGATCTTCGATTGATCGAAAAACAGGTTCGATCAATCGAACCCTACAGAGGCTCCCATAAATTTTAAAACAAAATTTTGATTGATCGAAAAATAGATTGGATCAATCGAAATTCTAGAAAAATAGCTTTTTGAGAGAAAAATCAGATTTTTTGAAAACTTACCTTAAAGCATTGAATATAACAAACCAAATGCATGAGTATAAGATGAAATACTCTCCCAAAACCAAGATTTAAACCCAATTTTCCAGAAATTTAGATTTTAAACAATCTCCCCCATTTTTAAAGCAACAAAAACAGTTTTTGCATAAAACTCAAAGTAATTTTCAAACGTGGTTGGTCAGACCATAAACACACACAATTACATGTACAAAATTTAGCAAAAAATAACTTGTGTTGTGTGTGCTACTAGCAAAAAGCTTGAGATACATGTGAGGTGATATGAGAACATAAATTAATCACGAAGTCTATATAATTCATCATATAGAATTTAAAAGAGACTATCACCTAAAGATTTACATCATATAACTCCCACATCTCTTAGAACATAAGCTTGCAATCATGTAAGTTTCTTGAATTTTGCCTCATAATATACACACCAATTTTTAATTTAAGTGATTTAGCATTCAGCCTAATAGTACACACCAATTTTAATGTAAGAGATTTATCATTTAAACTAAGGCTTCACCTTATGTTCTTTTTGTGCATGTGCTACACTTTCTCGAGCACAAAATCTTATGATATGCACTAAGGTGTTCATGATTGGCTAGTGCACAGTGGTGAGATGGTTATTTATGCCTTTTTCAAAAGGATCAAGTTCGACAGTCAAACAACATGTGACTTCAAGATTAAGACAAAGTGATAAACACCATAAACATCTTTCCCACACAACATGTTCTACAAAACTTCCACTAGTAAAGTGTAAAAAATAAGCTCATCAAAGCTAAACAAGGTACAACAAAACATGTCATGTGAAAATAAATTGACCAACCTTGTTTTCAAAAAACAAAGAGAATAGTGCAAGAACAATAATGTGCTTCCTGTTTCTTTCCTTTCTTTCCCTTTTTTTTTTTATATTAAATAAAAAATACCTAGAATGAAATGCATGAATGTAATGTAATGCAAATCCTAGAGACAAAAAAGAAAAACACAAAAACCAAAGAACAATGGTCACAAAAGAAAAACAATGAAACACAAGGACCAAGAAATCAGAACAGTTCAGGGACACAGAATCACACCAATTACTTGACGAAGGGTTTCAAACTTACTTCTATCAAGAGGTTTGGTGAAAATGTCGGCATTCTGACGCTCAGTAGGAATATACTCAAGACACACAATCTTTCTTTCAACAAGATCCCTAATGAAATGATACCTAATCTCAATGTGCTTAGTCTTAGAATGTTTAACAGGGTTCTTAGATATATCAATAGCACTAGAGTTATCACAGTAAACAACCATGGTATCTTGGGATATCCCATAATCAGTCAAAACCTTTTTCATCCAAAGAAGTTGTAAACAACAACTTCCAGCAGCAATATATTCTGCCTCTGCAGTAGACAAAGACACAGAATTTTTCTTTTTACTCATCCAAACAACAAGATTGGCTCCTACATAAAAACACCCACCAGTGGTGCTTTTTCTATCATCAGCATTACCAGCCCAATCAGAATCAGAAAAATTAGCCAGGGACAGATTAGATTCCTTACTATAAAATAATCCATAATCACAAGTTCCACCAACATATTTAATAATTCTTTTGACAGCATTCAAATGTGAAACTTTAGGATTAGATTGAAATCTAGAACAAACACCAACACTAAAGGCAATATCAGGCCTACTAGCAGTCAAATATAACAAGCATCTAATCATACTTCTGTATAATGTAACATCAACAGACTCACTTGAAAGATCATTTGTTAATTTGACATTGGCAACCATTGGTGTTCTGGAATGTGCAGCATTGTCCAATCCAAACCACTTTACTAGATTCCTTGCATATTTTGCTTGGTTGATGTAGATTCCTGAGTCCGTTTGTTTTACCTATAATCCCAAAAAATAAGTTAGTTCTCCAACCATACTCATTTCAAACATGGACTTCATTTCATCTACAAAAGAATGAGCAAGAGAGTCATTAGTAGCACCAAAAACAATATCATCAACATATATTTGAGCTACAACAAAACTATTCTTATCATTTCTTATGAAGAGAGTAGTGTCTGCAGATCCCCTTTTGAATCCATGCTGAGTGAGATATGCAGTCAATCTATCATACCAGGCTCGCGGAGCTTGTTTCAACCCATACAATGCTCTCTTCAATTTGTACACATCATCCGGTCTGTGAGGATCAATAAAACCTTTAGGTTGTTCCACATAAACTTCTTCTTACAACATCCCATTCAAGAAAGCACTTTTGACATCCATTTGGTATAGCTTGAAATTTAGATGACTAGCTATAGCCAAAAGTATCCTAATGGATTCCAGTCTTGCTACCAGTGCAAATGTCTCATCAAATTCAACCCCTTCCACCTGTGTGTAACCTTGAGCAACAAGTCTAGATTTATTTCTGATAACTGTGCCATGTTCATCAGACTTGTTCTTAAAGATCCACTTAGTTCCAATCACATTTACTCCCTTTGGTCTTCGAACTAATTCCCACACATCATTTCGAACAAACTGATGAAGTTCTTCATGCATGGAGTTTACCCAGTCAGCATCTTGAAGAGGTTCATCTACCTTTTTTTGGTTCGAATTGGGACAAATAGCATGAGTGAGTAATTACACTTAAGGCTTTTGACCTTAATCTCATGTTATCATTCAGACTTCCCAATATGTTTGAGGAGGGATGGTTAAGTCTTATCCTAGAGGAAGGACCCTTGACTAGGGATGTTGATGTACCTTTTTGTTCCGGTGAAGGGCTGAACTCATGTAGTGCTTGTTCGGTCTCATGTACCGGTGTGGATGGTTCCGGATTTGATGGAACAGACACAACATCATTTAGTACCATCAACTCTTCATCACTGTGCTTACAAACATAATCAACAGGAAGTGAGTCATCATTCTTCATAGGCATATCTTGAACAGGAGTGACATTTTCTGATTGTGCTTCAGAACAAACTTCATCATTAATCACAATATTTGATGATTCCATCACAGTTTTGGTTCTCAAATTGTACACTCTATATGATCTACTAGTAGAGGAGTACCCTAGAAAATATCCCTTGTCACTCTTAGCATCAAATTTTTCTAGGTTCTCTCTATCACGTAGAATGTAACAATCACTACCAAAAATCCTGAAATACTTAACAATAGGCTTCTTTCCTTTCCAGAGTTCATACGGAGTCTTCTTTGAATCAGGTCTAAAATACACCCGGTTAAGTGTATGACAAGCAGTATTAACTGCTTCTCCCCATAAGGATTTGGGCATCTTTTTATTGTGTAGCATGACACGAGCCATCTCTTGAACAACCCTATTTTTTCGTTCCACTATTCCATTCTGTTAAGGAGTCTTGGGTGAGGAGAACTCTTGATGTGTGCCTTGATCATTGCAGAAAGTGGCCAGCTTGGTATTCTCAAATTCTCTTCCATGGTCACTTTTGATTCTGGCTACTACAATATCTTTTTCAACCTGCAACTTTTTGCATAGATGTATCATCTTCTCAAGAGCCTCAGCTTTGTCTTTTAACAGCACCACCCAAGTATATCTAGTGAAGTCATCCACAACCACCAGAATATATTTCTTTCCACCTAAACTCTGAACTCTAGCAGGACCCATGAGATCAATGTGAAGAAGCTCCAAAGGCCTTGAAGTTTGTACACTTGCCACAGACGGATGTTTAGACTTTATCTGTTTACCTATCTGACATGGTCCACATATGCACTTATCTATCTTCCCAAACTTAGGTAGACCAACAACTGCATTACATCTAGAGATTTTTTCTAACTGTTTATGACTAGCATGCCCCAAACGTTGATGCCACAAATCAACTTGATCTATCTTTGCACTAAAACACTTGTTACTTATGCTTGGTGTCAATCCATAACAATTGTCTGCAGTCCTTACACCAACACACATACAGTCACCTCCACCATTAAGAATCTCACATTCATACTTGGTGAAGAGAACATTTAGTCCATTATCACAAATCTAACTAATGCTGAGTAGGTTTGCCTTCAGTCTATCGACATACCAAACATCTTCAAATACCGGCAATCCTGGGATGTCCATGGTTCCAATCCCTCTGATTACAAATTTGCTTCCATCTCCAAAAGTGACTGTTCCAATCTTTCCTTCAAAGAGAGTTTTGAATAGACCTTTGTTACCTATCATATGCCTGGAACAACCACTATCCAAATACCAAAGACATGAATCACGTGCCTTTAAGGCGGTTAAGGCATAAAACACAAATAATCATTATCACATGTGATAAGCAGTCTAAGGAAAGATTTAACATGTGTAACAAGCAACAAATATCCAAAGTAAGCAAATTGATAGATAAGCATTACACTTTGCAAAAAATCCATAATAAAGGAGTCAAGGATCAGCTCAATGATCAAAAGATTAACAACAAAAGAGCTACCCGCTCTGATACCACTTGTTGGTTTTTAGACCCCTTAAAACACAAATAGATTAATCTAGGAATTTAGCCAAGTTGTTATTTAGTCAAATTAATTAAATCTAGGTTAACACAATCAAATAATCATATCAAGTATAGCAGCGGAAAGATAAATAACACAAAGATATGATCACCCAGGAAACCAAATCAGTAAAAACCTGGGGAGGATTTAACCTAACTATCCTCAAGGTAAACTTGAATCCACTATCTTGAAAGAATCGAAGTTCATACAATAAGACTTTCAAGCCCCTACGCTCGACTTCTTATTGCTACCCACTAGTAGAACTTACTAACACGACCACGTGCAAGCTCAGAATCCACGGACTCCTTCTTTCTTGGATTCTCCACCAAATACAAGCACACCTGCTTGTGTTTTCTTTAAGCTTCAATAGCAGCAACTAGAATGATCATCAAGGTGTAGAAAAATCTTCTCCTTGAAAACTCTAAGTTTATGTGAAGGAAACCTCCTCAAAGATCTCACAAGAGATTCACATAAACCGCAATATGAGCAACACAAAAACGTGACTAGGGTTTCCCTTATATACCTAGGGTAAATTAGAAACCTAAACAAATTAAAACTCTTTAGGGCTGAATTGGAAAACCTATTTAAAAAATATCAGGTACGATTTTCAATTGATCGAGCCTAAGCTTCGATCAATCAAAATGTACATAAACTATTTTTTAAATAGCTTAGTATTACATTCCAACTTTACAACTAAGAACCAACTTTGAGCACTTCTAAAACAACTTAAATACATTGTTTTGATCATGGTTTGCCAACAATACAAATTAGGATTCTAAATACATAAAACCTAAGTCTTTAGAACCTAACAAAGAGATATCATCAGGAGTGGACGTCATATGTTTAAACTCTCTCAAAAAGAAAAAAAAAGGTTTAATAGAATATTAAATTTATTAAAGCTTAGGTAATAGAGTTTTATGGATTGAGATCTAGTGCAATTAACCTCATTTTCTTCATAAAAATTTTAACATTCTTAATTTTTTAACTTTAACTTTTTACTTCTTTTTAAATTATTATTTTTATTTAATGGTTGAGATCAAAAGTTACTTTTTCCAACTCATGGTTTTAACCATTCATTACAATTGCATATTGCACCCAATCTCAATCCAGTTTTACATGGAATAAACATCTTAACAATTAAGCAACTTAATATTTTGGTAATAGAGTTTCATTTAAACAAAATTATTCTAATAATTAATATATCTACTTAGTATAAGCAAAAGATAGTCACTCGGGTGAGGTTATTTGAATTTTGGATGTTTTAACAACCAATTGAATTACAAAACTCTTGGTATCCAATCCTCAATTGTCAAGTCCATTAAAACAACATCATTTTGGAAAGTGAAAAATATAAATAAATGAATAAAACTAAAATTGGACACAAAACTGATGAAATGTCTAAATTGAAAAAAAAAAAAAATGAAAAAAAAAATATTAAAATTAAAGAAACAAAATGAAATAAAATTAGAGGATATAATTTTTTATTAAAAATTTTTCAAGTAATTGTCAATTTTGTTTTTGTTAAAAATAAAAATAATTTGAGCAAAAAGAAATAGATGACATTAAATAGTCCTTGAGTATACCATTTCTACACGTTCTATCTAGCATGATTAATTTTGACACCTAGACAATATGATTGGTAAGAATTTAATGATTGCTTGCAACATGTTCAATCTACAACGACTCAGCAATCTGAAAAAACAATTCTATAGTCCAAAATTCAAGGTAGGTAACAATAAACTAACCTTGTAGAAAAAAAATGACTTCCACGTCTTTGCAAGCTAAACATCAACAAATTATAATCCAAAATCAGGCTTGTTAAAGTCTTGTAACGTTGAAACACGTTTTCAAATGATGAAAAAATCTGGCAGATCAATGACTTTAAAAGAGCAATGATATTATTTTGTCCCGTACAAATTTTAAGAGATAAAAGGCAAAGTTATTAATTAAACATTTCTTTAGCTGCTACTTTTGGAAGATTTTTTTTTTTTTTTTGCTAATATACTTTGGAGGGCTCTTTGCTGCCCTCCCCCGCTTAGTTATTAAAATATTATATGCATGTACATTTTCCAATGACCAAGCACTTTAGGTAGAAAGTTTAGAAACACGGACATGTCTTTTGACTCTTTTCTATAGCAAATCAGAACTGAGCAATTCAACAATTATGTCTTATATCTTATTTGCTGGGTGGGTCCTTTACAATGTGCTAAATGTGATAGGTTAATTATTTTTATAAGCTAATGGTCCTAAATAAACCGTGACAAAACTTTTAAAAATAATATTAAAAAAATTAAAAATATATCTGTAGGGACAAGAGGCCCAAGAATGTATGTTGGGCCTTGGGCCTTGTCTGAGGACGCTTAGCAATCCGAGGACAGATAAACAGTAATGAAGATATAAGACTCAGAACTCCACGAGCAAGCTATGATTGAGAAGACTGGAGAAGGTAGGCTGAGGAAAGGTCAGAAGGTATATTCTATCATCTAGAGTAACATTTCAGGAAATTCTATTGATAAGGATATGCATCATAAATGTACAGGACAAATGAGAGCTGTGAAATATTTAGGAGAAAGCTACTACCACCACATTGAATGATCTGTAGCTAACTCTCTAACCACATTAATGAGAAAGTGATATCTTAACAGTAATTTTCAACCTTACAGCTACTCCCCAAAAACTTCAGGAAGGTGCTGATGGGACAAGGATCAACACACCAACAATCTAATCTATACGTGGAGGATAGAGATGAAAGAAGGAATATAGTATAAAATAGAAAGAATACTTAAGGGAAGGGGGATCGGAGAATTAAGAAAAATACTGTAACAACAAGAATTGTGCTTGTAACAAATTTCAAGAAATATATACAAAAACTAATCTCCTCAGATTGCGCCAAGGACGATTTTCTTTAGATAAAATCAGTCTATTTTTGCTTTATAGTGATCTGGATCCATTATAACCCAACTCATTAGAGCGTAGTTTTCTAATTCACTCTCTACAAATTCATTGTATTGGGCTTTTCGAACCTAGATCCTTTTACCTTTTTGGGCTTAGGACTCAAATTATGTCCTTACAATATCCATTATAGGTATCAATATGAGTGAATCTAAATTTAAAGGATATGGGATTATTATACATAGTTTAGTCTAAGTCGAGAGAATTTGATGTGGGATTACAAGAACCAAATGCCACTAGAAAAGAGGTTCATTGATAGATCCATTTGTTAAAAAAAAAAGGGGGGGCTTGACAACATAAATTATACTAACCTGAGTGCGCAACAAAGAATTCTGAATTTGTAATCAATATATCAATATATATATATATATATATATCATATTATATATAATAAAAGTTGGGCTTAGACACCGTGGTTGCACCACATGGTGGCACCAAATTGCAGAAGTTTTCTTAAATTTTAGATTTTAAGAAAAAAAAAATATATATATATATATATATATATATATATATATATATATATATATATACATAAATGTTATTTAACTATAATTTCTAAGTGAATATCATTTTTCTTACTATAATTTCTAACTGGATAAAAATCTTAATTTGATTATAATCCAAATTCTTCATCTAATTCATCTAATCCTTATTTTTTACAATATACTTCTTATTAATTTCTTTGGATAAAATAACAATAAGTATATATACTCGAATAAGTGTTTTAACAAAACATGCAACCTACAATAAGTATTTTCTAAAATTTCAAAAAAATATTAAATTTAGTTGGTTGGTCTATCTAAAATATTATCATCAAAGCCTAAAATGAATAGCATAGAATTACCTAAAAGAAGGACAGAATTTCAATAAATAAAAAATACATAAAATAAAGCAAATATGATAGAATTAAAATAATAATAATAATAATAATAATAAAAAAAAAGGAAGAAGAAGAAGAAGAAGAAGGAAGAAGATAGAATTGAATATTATTGCGTATCAACATACGTTCATTTTTGTTAAATTTTTTAAGTTCTTTTTTTTTTTTTTTTTTTGGATAAATATGCATTTTATATCATCTTTTTCTTGATAATCAAGTAACAAAAAAAAAAGTAGTATTTGATTTACAACTACAACTACACTTGTGTCTATCTAAAATGTTATCAACAAAGCCCAAAATCAATAGGATAGAATTACTTATATATAAAAAAGAGAGATTAAAAAAAAAAACGTGAAAGAAAAAAGATAGAATTTATTAAAAAAAATGGTGAAAAGTATAAAATGATAATAAAGTTGAATCTGTTCTTCTGTTAGTTGTAGATCTGGATGTTGAAATAAACACCTTTGTAGATCTTTATGCCTTTGATAGAATTTACATTTTTTTTGTTTTTTGGCATCTTATGTTATCTATTTCCTAATAATAAAGTTTAAAAAAATAATTATTTGAGTTTTACCTAAACTCTTTTTTGTTCATATCATTTTTTTCACAACCTGAAATTCTCTCTATATATACACACAATTTTTTAGTGTATTATTCTTTCCACTACGTACCTTACAATTATTTATTGTATTCTTCCCTTCTCCTCTCTACCTTACAATTATTTATTGTATTTTTTTTCTTCTTTCATCAAATTGAATAAAATTTGTGTATTTGTTGCCTTTTTATTATATATTATATGATTTTTATCAATAAGTTTTATAGATAGGCTGAAATTCTATGTTTGATTGCACCTTTTAGTATTTTTTTTAGACGTCAATATAACAAGCAATATATTTGTATTTTTTATTTTCTTATCACATGATTATTTGTTGTTGACATCAATATTTTATTGTACGTGGATTTAATTTGTTATAGTTTTTATTTGGTGCTTTGCTCCATGTAATCTATCTTCTTTAATTAAAAGCAAAATTTGTTGTTAAACATGAAATTGGATACAATAGAAAAAGAAGGATCTAATTTTTTTTTTTTTTATATCCATTAGTCCAAATTCCTATGTAAGTCTATCTTTACTTAACTCCGTTTTCATTTTATTTAGAGTTCAAAAACTGGATATTTTTTCATTAATGAATTGGGATTTTGGCTTAATTTTGTTTTCAACTATTTCAATTATTGAATTCAATATTTTTTCATGTGTAATATTAATATCTATGTTTTTTTATTTGAAAAAAAAATAGTTCTTAAAGGCTAAAGCACAATACAATTACAAACATCACTTTAAGTTAGGGTGTTATATTTATTTATTAGTAAGTTAAAATGTTACATTATGTTATGGTATTATACTTTTATTTATTATTAAGTTAGAATGTGTGATATAACTTATAACCATTTGAATAAAATCAACACTAAAACAAATGATTTAAATATCAAAATAAGAAATTAAAATTAAATTTCTTTTAGGTGTACAAGTAAAATTTATTTTTTAATCTTAAATTTTGAATTAATTCTTTTAGGATGACCCTCTCTTCATAAATAAATAGGAATTATTAAAAAAAATTATAAAATTTTTTATTGATCATTGTAATTGGATATATTATATATAAGGACAAATTTACAAAAATCAATTATTTTTTAGATTTTAAAAAAATAGATATTTTTTTATATTATATATATATATATATAGAGAGAGAGAGAGAGAGAGAGAGAGAGAGAGAGAGAGTTCGGAGCAAGCTGTGTCATCTTGATTCTTGACCATTTCAAAAGATATTTGAATTTTAATTAATCTTTTATATATATAGTAAAATAAGTAAAGGGAAAGTTGAGAGAATTTGATATGGGATTACAGCATCCCACTATACAAGAGGCTCATTGGAAGATCCATTTGTTAATAAAAAGTTAAAGAAAAAGGGAGAAGAAGATGAAAGAACAAACAATCAAGTAAATGTTGACGACATAATTTATACTTAGCCTAAGTGCGCAACAAAGAATTCTGAATTCTGTCATTTTCAATTATACAAGGAAGACCATAATTTTCAAAGTCTATGGAAGATCCAAATCTGTAACCAAAGTCAGTGAAACTTTAACATAATTTAAAGTCAGTGGAACACTGAATGTTTAATAGATTTTTAGTCTTCCAAACATGAAGCATTTTTTTAAGTTATGTTCACATATTAGTGGGAGGCCAGAGATGATATGGTAAAGAAATGTAAAGCGTCCAATCCAAGTAAGCGTAAATGAGGGATTAGATTGGTATTGACTATTGTCTATTGAGATTTGAGACTGATTATGGTGGAAATGTGTACTTATTTGCCTTATTAAAATCCAATGCATATATAAGAAAATTTGCTTTGATCAATGGGTTGGTCTCCTTGTACATAACGAAGTAACAGCCACGTACTGGATTCAGCCCAAAAAAAAAAAAAAAAATTCATACTGGCAAAAATAATTGACCCTAGTAGAGACGTCTGCGGCCAGTATGTTATAAGTGATTTTGCGAAAAAAAATGTAATAAGTTATAATAGCGACAAGATTAACAAGTTTTTACAGATTAATAATCAAAATTCAAAATTTATAAGCACTACACATATTTCTTCATTTTAATACAGGTCAAGTCAATTGATAATTTAAATGAGTACTTTTTTTTTCACACTTTAGGACCACTAGAGTAAAAATTAATGGAACTATTTGTTGGTATGGATGTTCATTAAGGGTGAGATCTGATCTAAACAGTTAGAAAAATAGTTTCAAATGACCAAACACATGGACAAAGTTTTTTATTATTCTTTTTTTGAGTCTTTCCCTTTTTGTTTAGGTCTAATAACTTTTTTCTTTTTGACTCATAATGTGCCTAATTGAGTTTGACAGGTCTTTATTTTATTTTATTATTTTTTAATAAAACAGGTCTTCCTTTCCGAACATTTTGTATTGCACTTTGCATGTGCCTAATTGAGTTCTTCTAGGGCTACAAGCCTACAAAAAATATCACATTATTTTCACAAATAAGTGAAAATAATGTGAGATTTCATTGTGTCGTTAGACTTTCACGGTCTTTTCAACTACTCAAAGGGAAAATTATGCCAAGAAGATCTTCTAATTTATAATCAGGTCCTTGACAATGCTCTAAATTTCCCGCATTAATGTCATTAGTTAACTATTTTTCTATGAAATGGTCTTAAATAGCCTAACACTAGCATCAAAAACAAAATCTCCAAAAGAAAGAACCCTACATAACAATGTACGTAATTGTATAAAAATTCTCTTCACCATAGTATCCATATGAGCAGATCCAAAAGGAGCAAGAACTTGATATAGGATACCTGTATAGTATATAATTCTGTACTATGAAATTAAAGTAATTTTGTTCTTTCAATAAGCGTATTTTTTTCTTGTGAAGGTAAAGGAATTTAACAATTCACACTACTCATCGTAAATTTTTTTTTTTAAAAAAAAAAAAACAAAAACAAAAACAAAAAATCATTCACGCTAGATACTGGAGAGAGAGGCTCACAATATCCTAATTTCCCAAGTCTTTAGCAGAAGACTTCTAGAAACATTTACAATATTTATAAATAAAAAAAAATATATATATATATATATATATATATTTTTCTAGGCTTATTTATATTGAACTCCTCATTTACTACATTATATTAACTCACGTGGCACAAAACTCTAATTGAAATACAATTTTTACACTAAACTAACTCACTCATCACAAATATTTAAAGGCTTAGATTAGATGAGATACATGGCGTAAAATTAGATTCTAATTGAATTCCAATTTGAAATCTAATTGAATTTTCTCTCGGCATAGCTATATATATATATATATTTATCTTTTATGTTCAAGTATTTTTACTTGAATCAAATTGTAAATAGTTAGTCATCAACTAAATCCCCTTACTTTTTTTCCAAAAAGAAACTAAGTATGATGTTGGCTCCACCATTGTATGCATGAATTGGAATTTTATAACACCAAATTAGACCTATGTAATGATATCACAATGTCATATACTGCGTAATACACACTTACCTTACACATTCTACCACATGAACTGAAATTCTAATTTTTTTTTTAAAATAATTTTAGTTAAATTGTAAGATAAGAATTTTAATACACAATTTCACAATATTGGTCACGACTCATGAGTGTACCATATAGGAATTAAGATAAATACAGTATTCCTTAAGGATGTTTTCAAAAGTGCTTATTTTTCTTCTTCTTCTTCTTTTTCAAATAAAAGTTAGTTTTATTAATCAATGAATCTGCAACAAAGAATTATGCTATATAGTCCAGAGTCTACACTAGTCCATCCAATTCATCCTTAAGTTCATTAAAATAAGATTTCCAGAGCGACTGCATGCTGCTTAATAATAATAAGTGACCCACAAGATTTCCATCAAAAAACAAAAAGTGACCGCCAAGTCATTAGCCCAACCCATAAAATAAAGCTAAGACGAGGGATTAGAATTGTCTACATGTGCCTGATAATTGCAGTTATGGTCTCTCACCTATAAACATATGTATCTATACTTTTGAATCTGACTTCTAAAACCATCAAAATTTTAGACTGGAGGCAAATCAAAGTTGCATGGGGGCATGGATTTTCGAAACCTCTAAGCCTTTAACCTTGCTTTATTTTATTTTATTTTTTAATTTTTTTGATGAATTAACCTTGCTCTTTTAGAAAAACAAGGGTGGTGTCTTATGAAAAACATAATCCCTAAAAAAAATTTCATCAGAATTGTAGACTGGAAGCAAATCAAAGTTGCATGGGGCATGGATTTCCAAAACATGATAATGCTCGGCACTTTTCCAAGTTTTGTTCGGCACTTCCACTTTTCCACATATGAGTGGAGGAATAGAGATGACAAAGTAAAGAAATATGTAAAGCGTCCAATCCAAGTAAAGCGTAAATGAGGGATTAGAATCATTAGATTGACCATCGCGATAATGCTCCACTACGATCGTCGTGCTAGATGGTCTTCTATAGTCTATACTTCTATTTTCCACATATTACGTGAAGATAATTCCTTTTAATTAATTTCTGGTTGACTCGTTCCTTTGCATTGTTGAACATTTCTAGCATAAATATCATAATAAATTGTGTGGACTTTCAATTAACTCAACTGAAAAAAAAAATGGTAAAGTTCTTTATAGTTAAATAAAATCATCATAAAATAAACGTTGTAGGTTGAAATATTAAAAAATTAAAAATAAAACTTGATTATACCAAAAATCACTACTTAATTCACTCATTCAATCTAGAGATTTTGACGAGATTTTAAGATCTGTAAGAAGAATAGAGCTAATCAAAGAGACCATCAAGGTGAGCCTTGGGGCGGGAGCATCTGATACTTGAGTCAGTATCAACAATATCTTTTGTATATAGATAGTATTTTGTAGTTTTTATTGACATGCTTTAGCAAGTGAGATAGATTGTCTCTTTTATAGGTAACTTGGGTAGCTATTGTACATAATTGAAGGTGATTATTACTCCGAGTGCAACAACCATTGTCTGGATGGTAGTTTAAGGCCTTTAAGTAATGGTCATTGTTGAATATACAATGTGCATGAGATGTTACTTATCTTTCTTTGATGGCTTACTGGTGACTTAATGTCGTCCATAAAGGTGGACAACCAGTTAATTTTCTTAGACTCATCAGTTACCCCCTCATTCACGGCTTAGTTGCAACGTCAAATAATTGGGTTATATTCTTTTTTCTTTTTTTTTTTCTTTTTACAAGATAAAAATTCTACTCTAACCTAATCTAAGTGTATATATGTGTGAAGCTCCCTCCTAGAGACTTGAACCCCAACCCTTACCTCTCACACCCCATAAACACTTATACTTATGGAGTGACCATCGTTCTAAGAGTGCGGGTTATATTCTAATATATATATTTCAAGAAGGTGATGCACATTACCTTAATGTCACATTAAGGTGTTCTCTATAAATAATGTAAGATCAGCTCCATTTAAAAATTTGATGTGATTAAGGTAATGTGATATATTTTTTGAAATCTTAGATTACGGTAATGTTAGAAAAAATTAAATAAACCAAACACCTTATGTGACATTAAGGTAATGCGCATCACATTAAGGGCACATCATGAGCATATCATGGCGAACCAAACATACCTTTAACTTTCCAAGTCTTTTCTTCTAGGAAAAAAAACCAAAAAAAAAAAAAAAAAAAGTTATTACAAAAGACTTTTTTTTTTTCTAAGAAAGTTATTACAAAAGTCTTTTTTTTTTTTTTTTGAGAAAATGTTTATCATGATTTTATACGTACCACAAGTTTTCATATATATATATATATATATATATATATATATATATATATATTCTCTCATACTAATTTTAAGAAATAAAGCCAATAATTAAACTTTTCTTAGCTATTACTTTGACTTTCTTGACCTTGTCTGATCCATTTTGTTCGTTCTATTCCGTGCAAGTTTTTCCCATTACAAATAGGCAAATGGATGGGAAAAATTGGCCACCATATCTTGCATAAAATGTACATATTCATTTAAATTATTTAATGAATAATATCCTATTTATTGATTATCTTGCATATTTGTTTTATTATCCTCAAAATACTCTCTCTCTCTCTCTCTCTCTCTCTCTCTCTCATAATATTATTTAGTTTTATGTATACTAGTAGAATTCTTGTACCATAAATTAAATTTTTAAGTAAAATAAAGAAAACATTTTACTAATACTATTGAAACTGTTTAATTTTAATAATTAGTGACTCATGAGAAAATTAACTATCTAAAAGTTAGTTAGTCAGATGAAAAAAAAAAAAAAAAAAAACTCTTTAATTTTACATGCAATATATCATGAGTCGCTCGACTTAAGCACGACATGTAACATGTAGTTTACCACGTTAAAACACAACTAGAATAGATGATTAAAAGTCATCAGTTCATTAAGTACTGATACTC
This sequence comes from Quercus wislizeni, assembly GCA_023055345.1. NCBI lineage: Eukaryota > Viridiplantae > Streptophyta > Magnoliopsida > Fagales > Fagaceae > Quercus > Quercus wislizeni. The sequence goes on from JALGQJ010000010.1 coordinate 15,567,732, forward strand.
CAAAATAGCCAGTGACAAAACATAAATAATAATAATATATTCACTAGCAACAGGTACCAATAATTCATCCAAAAAAAAGCAACAAGTACCAATATGAGCTAATATAAATGTAAAGTATAAAGGATTATTATGATACTTGTTTATAAGGATTATTATGATACTCGGATTACCTGATTTTTTGACTTTCAAAGTTAGTTTTTTTTTTTTTTTTTTTCCAAATAAAGGTTAGTTTTTATTAATCAATGAATTATGGTATATAGTCTACAGCGTATGCTAGTTAATGGAGTGACTCTTAAATTCTATACATAAGAGTCCACAGTCAACGCTAGTTTGTTAAAATATTGTCATTAAAATGATTCTCAAAAAAAAAAGAAAAAAAAATTCATTAAAATAAATTTTCCAGAGCGACGCTGGTTAATACTAAGTGACCCACAGATTTCCATTTTAAAAAAGGAAAAAAAAAAAGAAGTGAGCCACAACCACAAGACCTTTAATAAGCTAAGACGAGGGATTAGAATTGTCTACATGCGGCTGATAATAGTACTTATGGTCTCTCCTCTCTCGCCTATAAATAAATGTATCATTCCTTCTGATTAATGTATCTATGCCTTCATCTCATTTCCTAAAAGAACACCCAAATAAATAAAACATCACTCCTTTCCTTCTGAATCTGATTTGTAAAAGCAGGCAGAGCAGAGCAAATATGGAGCGGCTATTACTCTTACTCATTTGCTTCCTCTTCCTTTCTCAACCTAATAATTGTTCCTCTTCTCTCTCTTTTAATTCATCAACGCCTCTTTGCCATTCACACCAATCCTCTGCTTTGCTCCATTTCAGAAACTCTTTTTCTGTGGGCGATTCTAGTTATCAATGTGACGGTGAATATTCTCCTTATTATCCTCCGAAGAATTCGTGGAAAATGGGTACAGATTGTTGTGGGTGGGATGGGGTCACCTGTGATCCGATGACAGCTCATGTCATTGCTGTCGACCTCAGTTGCAGTGGGCTTCATGGTCCCATCCATCCCAACAGCACGCTTTTCTCTCTTCGCCATCTCCAGCGGCTCAACCTTGCTTACAACTATTTCAATGACTCCACAATTTCATCTAAGTTTGGTGGCTTTGCGAACATGACGCATCTCAACCTCAGTGAGTCCTCCTTTGCTGGTAATTTCCCATCCGAAATCTCCCACTTATCCAAACTGGTTTCACTTGATCTCTCTGAGAATTATATGATGAGAATAGAAATGCCTAGTTTGAAAAGGCTTGTTCAAAACCTAACCAATCTAACTGAACTTGTTTTGGATTATGTTTACATGTCTTCTGTTTCACCTAATTCTTTCATGAATTTGTCTTCCTCTTTGACATCTCTTAGTCTTTCTGATTGTGGATTGAAAGGGAGATTCCCAGATAATATATTCCACCTTCCAAACCTCCAGCTGCTTGATGTAAGTTACAACTACAATCTCACCGGTTCCCTTCCAACGTATAACTGGAGTACTCCTCTCAAGTCCTTGCGTCTCTCTGAAACTGAATTCCCAATTAACTTACCAAATTTAATCAGCAATCTCGAGTCCTTAAAAGAATTGCACCTCAGAGGATGCAATTTCATAGGTTCATCGTATCCAACATTTCTTCCAAACCTCACACAAATAACTTCTTTGGACCTCTCATATAATAACTTTGGTGGTCAGTTTCCATGGTCCCTCCTAAACAATGCAGGACTTACTTTGTTATATCTCTCAGGCAACAATTTCATAGGTCAACTTCCAGATCTTTCTACAAACCGGACACAAGTTTCTTCTTCAAACAGTTCTTCCAATAGTCAGTCAGTTAGTCAAATTCCTTCCAATTTGGTACAGCTCGGGTTATCTGATAACTTATTGAATGGCACTATACCATCTTGGTTGTATGACATACCATCTTTGCAGTACTTAATACTACAAAATAACCAACTGACTGGGCATATTGGTGAATTCCTGCATAACTCATTGGTTCTTCTTTGGTTGAATAATAACAAACTACATGGTCCCATTCCATTGTCAATCTCTAAATTGATGCGCCTTCGTCAACTAAGTGTTTCCTTCAATAATTTAAGTGGCAATGTGGAGTCAAAAATATTCTTTAGGCTCAAAAATCTTGTATATCTTGATATGTCAAATAATCCTCTTCTGTCACTAAGCTCCTTCACCTTTGCCACCAATATCTTGCCCAACATTCATTCATTACAATTGTCTTCTTCCAACATAACTGAAATTCCACACTTTTTACAAACTGCAAAAAATATAGGAGACTTAGACCTTTCCAAAAACCAAATCAAAGGCAATATTCCGAAGTGGTTTTTGGAGGTGGGGAAGGATTCATTGTACAATTTGAATCTTTCATACAACTTCTTGACAAGTGTAGGACAGCTTCCGTGGAAGAACTTGAAATATCTTGATCTTCGTTCTAACATGCTTCAAGGACCACTTCCAGTACTTCCACTAGGCTTATCTTTCTTTTCAGCCTCAAGGAATAATATAACTGGACAGATCTCTTCCATGATTTGCAATCTCAGTTTAGTCAATTACCTTGATTTGTCGTATAATCACTTGAATAACGTGATTCCTTCATGTTTCGGAAACTTAAGTAATCATCTCGTAGATTTGGATTTGCAAAGTAACAATCTTCATGGACCCATCCCAACAACAATTGCCAAGGGCTGTTACTTGAGAAGTCTTAAACTCAATGACAACCAATTGGAAGGGCCATTGCCACAATCATTGGTCCATTGTAGAAAGTTGGAAGTTCTAGATTTTGGTAACAACAAGATTAATACCACCTTCCCTCATTGGTTGGAAACTCTTCCAGAGTTGCGGGTTCTTATCTTGCGATTAAACAACTTTCATGGTACCTTAGGCAACCCCAAGACCAAATTCCCATTCCCAAATTTGCGAATCATAGACCTCTCTCACAATGAGTTCCATGGGCATTTGCCAACAAACCTTTTCAAGTATTTAAAAGCCATGATGATGAATGTGAGTGCAAACAAAGGTGAATTGAAATATATGGGTGATAATTATTATCAAGATTCTGTGATAGTGGTGATGAAAGGGCTTTTCATTGAATTGGTAAAAATCCAAAGTCTATTCACAACCATTGATTTCTCCAACAATAATTTCAAAGGAGAAATTCCAAAGTCAATTGGAGAGCTTGGGTCACTGAAGGGGCTTAATTTTTCACACAATAATCTTATAGGTCGTTTGCCTCCCTCGTTGGGGAATTTAACAAATCTTGAATGGTTAGATCTTTCATCAAACAAGCTTGAAGGTGAAATTCCTGTACAATTGGTAGATCTCACATCATTGGCATTTTTAAACCTATCAGAAAACTATCTTTTCGGACAGATACCCCAAGGTAAACAATTCAATACATTTACGAATGATTCTTACAAAGAGAACCGTGGGTTATGTGGATTTCCAATGACAAATGCTTGTGGCAATGATGAGGGACAACAACCACCACCATCATCAACCATTCAAGAAGATGATTTTGAATTTGAAAATGGGTTTCATTGGAAAGTTGTATTGTTGGGGTACGGTGTTGGATTCATGTTCGGATTGGGTTTGGGTTATCTTGTGTTCTCAAGTGGGAAACCAAAATGGCTTGTGAATATTGTTTATGGAGGAAGACATAACAAGGTACGAAGAACCAAAAAGAATGCTCATGGAAGAACTCGTTGAAGAAGAATTTGCTGGATGCAAATACTAATTCAAGGTATATTCTTATATACTAATAAATTTGAAAATAATCTATTTCATAATTTTTTGGTTCCTAAAAACTGTCTTTATATTGTTAAGAAGATTGTTAATTTTTAATTTCCTTTATGTCAATTAGGAATGGCTGTACTTTTGTTAATGTGAGGCTTATTACTAGTGTTACTGGGTGCATAAGCTTCTATGCGTCCTATAAAAAAAAGCTTCTATGTTTAAGGTATAGCCATACATGAGAGTACATAGGCTACTACTATGTAACCACCATATTTTAATGCTTTATTTAGGCCAGACTTCATTCAATAACCCTACTTTATGCTCTGGTGTGAGAAGAAATTTCTCGGTGTTGTGATTTCTTGCCATTTATTTTCAGTTTTAATTTGTTGGCCTTAATGTTCTATGGAATTTTCTTGATCAGGGCTGTGATGCTTCGGTCCCTTTGGATGACAGCAATGGTTATAAAAATCAATCCATACCCAATCATACCTTGAGAGGTGTTGATAAAGTTGATTTCATCAAGGAGGAGCTTGAAAAGGCTTGGCCAGGGGGTACTTTCATGTGCTAATATTTTTTCTATTGCCACCAAAGATGGGATTATGTTGGTATGTTCTCTATCCTGAATTTTCATATGTTCTCTCTCTCTCTTTAAGATATTTTTTGTTAATATTAAGGGTCCTTTCAGCTAACGGTTTTAGCAACAGCTTAAGGTTTAAGATTTGATGATTGATTGTGGATAATGATGCTTAAGAAACAGATTTTAAAAGAGTTGGCATTTTCATTACATTTTTATATTTTGAGGACATCAATATTTTTCTAAAGTACATATTGATTGTGGGGAAAGCTTAGAAACTTAATGAATTGAAAATAAGTTCCTAGTGATTTTTGCTGTTTTTGTTTCCACAAATTGTTACATAAAAATTTACTAGGTTGTTTCAGGAACTTTTGGGTTATAATTTTTCAGGCCTAAAATATCCACACACAAAAAAAAAAAAAAAAAAAAGGAAAAAGGAAAAATGAAATACTTTACTGATTCCAAACTCAGTTAAACTGACAATAAAGAGCAGCTCTAACTCTTCTTATTGGAGTGCTCTGATGTAAACTCCTACACTTAACATCACAGGCTGGTGGCCCTTTCTATCTCTTTATAGGACAGAGGGAGAGCATTCATTCATATTTCAGAGCACTGGCTGACATTCCACAACCAGATTATAAATATGTATTTTCTGATTTTTGGGAGTATTAGTACATTATTCCAATTTAATCCTGCCATTTAGTTTTAAGTATTAATTTGTTGGCCTCAATGTTTTGTGGGATTTTCTTGATCTAGACTGTGATGCTTCCGTCCTTTTGGACAACAGCAATGGTAATAAAAACTATTTCAGACCTTAAAGGATTATGATAAAATTGATTTCATCAAGGAGGAGCTTGAAAAGGCTTGTCCCGGGGTAGTTACATGCGCTGATATTGTCTAGAGATGGCTTCTTGATCCTTAATCTTCCTACTCTCTCTCTCTTTTAAGATATTTTTGTTAATATCAGGAGTCCTTTCACCTAAGGGTTTTAGCAACAGTTTCAGGCTTAGGATTTGATGATTGGTTGTGGATAATGATTCTTGAATGAAACTTGGGTAAAATGTAAGAACAGACTTTAAAAGAGTTAGTACTCGAGAGTAGTCTATCAATAAGATTCTAAAGTACATATTAGTTTTGGGGAAAGCTTAGAAAGTTAAAGAATTGAGATACGTTCCATTTTTGCTGTTTTCATTTCCTCAAATTGTTAGTCACCTTTAATTAGCCAACTATTTGTTTCAGGCACTTTTTGATTATGGTTTTTTTCAGGTCTAAATTGTCAAAAAAAATTCAACAAAAAAAAAAGGGAAAGAAAGAAAAGAGAAATACTTTTCTTTTTCCAAATATTGTTAATCTGACAATGAAGAACAGCTCCTGGGAAGTTTGATGATGTGCTAGAGCCCGGATGCCATTGTTTGCCTTGGGTTTTGGGACAGCAGTTAGCTGGCCACCTTTTGTTGCATGTGCAGCACCTGGATGTTTGATGTGAAACAAAAAAGGTTTGTTGCAATTTTTTTTTTTTTTTTTTGCCTTAATTTCTCATTTCTTTTTCTTCTTAGGAATTTAGCTGGAAAATGCTTGTAAACTATTGTTCGTATGATAGCCACATAGTATCATTGGGTCTTAGATGTATTTAATTTTTTTGAATTAGTAATAGTGTGAAAAAAAAGAATCATATAATTTAGAAATTATATGGGAAGACAAAGGTAACATTTTAAATTTGCAATATACAATAATTTTTCTATTCTGTAGCAATCAGATAGAGTAAAACAATCAATTTTTCTCTGTATAAATGTCGTTTCTTCTTTTCTGGGTTTGAAGCAAGGGAACCCAAAATTGATTGGAAAGAATTAGTGTCATACTGATTTGCAAGAAATGTTTGTTTGAAGATGTGTTTTGCTTAATTGTTGTCAAATCATGAGTGACTGCAGAATTGATTTGGAACATTTTATTTTTATTTTTTGAGTTTAAAGCAGTAAAACACGAATATTTTAGGCTAAGCACTATCATTTTGTTTTAAACTATTTTATATGCTTAACAGCATGATCCTTCAGTGGCTTCTGATCTATGTATTTATATATTTTTTCAGGATAATGTGTTTGTTACTGTTGTTACTTCTATTCAATACCAGGCCTTGTCAACCACACCAAAGCACAGATCCAATCCTATGTCATTGATGTTATGGATGTGTAACTGGACCTTCAAGTTGAAAGTCACCATGTTAGTCTTAATAATGAAATTAAAAGAGTCGTGTCCTTTACTATTAAATAAGGTCCCATGGGTCTGTATTTGTTAGGAAAATAAATAAATTTTGAGAAGTCTATGCTTTTCTAACTTTATATTGACTTTTGAAGTTTATGCTGAGAAGTATGGACTTCCTTTCTAACTTGATGTTGATTTTTTGAAGTTTATGCTAAAACAATTTTGAAATTTCTATTCTTAGTGAAACAGCTACATAGGATAACTGTTTAATGTTTTAATGTTCTTTATGAAATAGGTTCCTTAATAAAGAGAAGCACTGGTCGATATTCCATGACCAGATGATAATATAACAGACACTTCACCTTTTTTCCCTTAAGAGGTTTTGATGAAAGAGAAATAGTCAGTCTTCTAGGAACTTACCCGCTCTCTGCCTTTTCTCATTTCTAGCACCCCCACCCCCCCCTTTTTCTGTTTTATAGAGTTGGAAAAGGTTTAAAAAGTTATTTGGTTTGTATCAGTTTCTTGATCATCTGAAGATGCGCACAACATTGGGAAGATTGGCTGTAAATTCATACAGAAACGCCTCTCTGACTTCAAGGGGTTAGGTTGGCCAGATCCAACTATAGCTCTTGATTTCCTTGTTGAGATGAGAACGAGGTCCAAGACAATAATAGGACCACCACTCAGCCTTCTTCTTCATCCATGGCTTCATTTGAAATGAATGAGTCTGCAGTGGGGATGTCATATTTGCAGGCATTATTATCTTCGATATCATCTGGGGCAGGTTTTGACACTCACTACTATCAGAGCTTTTTAAGGGGGAGAGGTCTCGTTTTTGCCAATCAGCAATTGGTAAGGGTTTATGCTTCAGATGACTAATCAACCTTTCGAATGGATTCTGATCAAGCAATGATGAAAATGTCAGATCCTAATGTTCTGACTGGAACTGCTCTTTGGCTTTGGTCAGCTCCTAAGTTACAGTTTGAGCATAATGAACTCTTGAACTAGTATGTTTGATTGTAGATTCTGACTTCTACATTTCTTGGCTGTGCTAATTTTTTAGTCTATATATAAAGGCAATGGCATAGAGTGTAGACATTAGTTGAAGCAGCTTAAAGATACTGCTGGAAAAGGCTGGTATGTCTGTGTTTTAATGAGGAGTTCCTATTTTAGATTTTCATTATATTTTCTTCTGTTTGATTGGTTGCTAAGAAAAGGAAAGAGAGGAAAGCTTTGAATTTCTATTACTTTGATGCTTTTGGTTTCAAGTTAATCACTATGGTCCGTTTGGATTGAGGGGGAGGGAGGGAGAGTAGAGTAGAGTAAAGTAGAATGTGTCCAAAATTAGCCTATTTTTGGCCAACTTTATTCTACTCTCCTCCACTCCCCTTCTCTTCCCCCTGAATCCAAAGAGGCCTTAATTCTCTCCTCAAATGGTCTTAGGTGTAAATGGGTGGAGTAATTTAGTTTTTTTTTTTTTTTTGGCTAACAATGGTTACAATTTTTTTTTTTTTTTTTGTGTTGGTAAAATGTAGATAGGTTCAACTTGCCTGTACAAACCATCACCCTAGAGATTGAGAAAGATCTGCATTTACTAGAGGTGTGGCAAACTCTATTTTGTCCGTGTAATTTGTTTCTGTGGCACTACTTTTCAATTATGCTCAAATTATTCTCTCTCTAACATTTTAATTGCTTCAAATTTGTTTCATTTTTGTGAAATTTCTTAGTGTTTCAATTTTCAAACTTATGTGGTTTAGGGAATATGCCGTTATGCAACTTGGGTCACAGTCATGCAGTAATGGAACTAGGGAAAATTTAAGTGTCTGTGTCTTTGTAAATTAAGGTTATAGCTCAAAGTTTAACTGGATCTTATGCTTCTACTTAAGAGATTGTTCGACTTTAGATAATTCACAAACTGGAAAAATAGAAATGAAGTAGAAGGTAGGGTATTTCCTATTAATGCATTTGATATGTTCTATAATGAATGTGTAGTCATTAGCCTTTGGTTGAATCCATGTTTAGCATTCGAAAATTCTTTCTTGTGTATGGAAAGTAAAAAGTTCTACTTAACAAAAAATAATGTTTGTTCAAAATTTGACTCTAGATGGGTAAAATAACAAATTGAAACGGAAAGGTGGTTGATTTTCCACGAACTGGAATCAATAATGGTTATATGACAGTATGGCACTATTAGTTGTTTTTGTACCAATGACTTTTACTGGGTTGCTGATTCATTCCTTTCTGTAACTTTTAAGCAACATCCTTGGTGAGGAGGGTTTACCCTACACCATGAATCCTTGATTTGTTGCTCTATCTAGGATGTTTATAGTTTCAATTTGAAAAAGATGATTCAGAAACTCAACTTCACTCAAAAAGTTTTGTTTGCATTATATTGACCTAAATGCAAATGATTCTATTTGCTTACATGAAATTCACATCAAGAATCAATCCATGTCATAATTTTTAAGGCATGCTTTTAAATTATGATGTGCTCTTAGCCTCTTTAAATTATGTAGTGCCATTATCCAAAGAGGCACTACAAGAAGGGTGATTCAAAATCCAAAATGTTGCCCAAGTATTTCTAGGCAAGTCTATTTATGATTTCTAGACTAATAGTATAGTTTGTGATACCATGGAGCTGTAACTGGGACTTTGTGTATATTCTCCTTTGAGTGGTATACATTTTGTTATTTAGACTTGGCTAATTCATACTCAATTTGTTATTTTGACAATTAGATTGGGATGGTGATAGAGTCAACATCAGACTTCTTCACAGGTAGACTAACGAGGAAGGAGAGAGAGAGGGAACAATTGCAGCTGAGTTGTTATCTGATCGTACCCTTGCTGACTACAGGCGAGATATGCAACTCTATCTGGTGTTTGGGTTGGAAACCATATGACCATATCACAACATGATGTGTTGAGTTTAAAAGGTAAAAAGAATTGTGGTGTTTTCATTCGTAAAAATATGTTCGTTTGCCTATATAGAATGGTTGATTAAGATGAATTCAGCTATGGGAGTAATCTAAAATGTTACAAGAGCATGCTTGTCTCAGTTGTCATCTTCAAATGGACTCACAAAAAAATCTTTGACAAACATAATTTGTGAGGAAAACAGCTATGATTTGAAGCATGGTCATCATATATAACACTGTAAAAACGTGAGAGAATATAGTATTAGATTTGGGGGGGGGGGGGCGCACCAGAAAGATGACCTCGTTATTTATGCTTTGTATTTCTAGAAATTATTTCTAGTAGAAACTTCCATCTTGACTCACCCCCTTATAAGTAAAAGCTAATTTTGAGTCCTCTATTGTGCACCTTACATGTTTCCATTGCTACATTTAACCAAATTGGCATAATTTTGAATATATTTTAGGCAGTTGTTACTTTGTCCTTGGCTATGTGAAGAGCACAATCAATTATTTCTACGATAATCCGTGTTTGTATTTGATTTACTTCTATTGGGATAGCCTGAATTTCTCTATGAAATGAAGCTTTAATTTCAATTTGTAATGTATCTTTGCTTTGTTTTCCTTTATTAATCTTCCTCTATTTTAATCTCTATGTACAGTAAGAAGAAAAAAAAAGTTTAATCCCAATGTGTCTCATATGGGTTCATTTCATCTGCATATGCGAAGGAATTGAAGAAAAACAGAGATTGCAGTGGCAGAGGAATGCTTCTTAGAGTACTGAAACAGCTACATACAATTGGGTTTTAGCTGATGTTTCTTGTGTCTTCTGCTTCTCATTCTTCAACTTATTCTTCTTCATCCATGAACTTGCCTGAAATTCTATCGATTTTGTCCATTTGGAGGCAGGAATTGAGAGGGAACAACAAAGACTGTGAACAAAGAAGTAGAAAATGGGAAACTAAACAAACTACATTAACTGGGCCAAACCCAGTGGGTTGAACGAGTCAGAAATTTTTCTCCATTTGTGTAATACCTTAAAATTAGTTAATGACATCAAGTTAACTATTTTCCATATGTAATTGCAACCTAGAGTTTTTATTATTATTTTTAAATTGAATAAAATTTGAACTTATGTCGTTGACTCTATTGGAAGAGAGAAGATTGACACTCATTGAATGAATGATATGTTAAAAATTATAGAATGTCTTAACCAATCAAAAATATATATATATATATATATATATAGAGAGAGAGAGAGAGAGAGAGAGAGAGAGATAGTTAAATTGTAAATTTAAACTTGAATAATATCGTTATAAATAAATAATTTTTGTTGAACTTTCTCGATCATTGTAACCAGTGGCGGAGTCAGGAATTTAGATCAGGACAGGCAATATTAAAAGACAAGCTTGAAAGTAAAAAATTAATCAATATTAATAACAAAATAAATAAACAACTATATGCTAATTAATTGTCATATAGAATCTAACATAAAATGTTAATTTTAATTTATTTTTTCACACCTAGCTTAAAAGTAGTTTGTTCATATATATATATATATATATATATATGTATTTTTATTTTTTATTTTTCAGAATTCTATTAGGCTTTTGACTCCTATTTTGCAAAGTAGTGGGTTTTATTATTATTATTATTATTATCATTACTACAACTCTTATGTTTATATAAGAGTTGTAGTAACTAGTAAGTGTATAGGAAAATTCTTGTATGAGACAGTCTCGTAAGACCTATGTCTCAATGACATGTGAATTCCATGTGTGTGGGACCCACGTCTTTGAGACATAGGTCTCATGAGATACTTTCTCTGTGTGTAATTGTGTAAGTCTATTAGCATTAGGGGTAACAAAAGCTGTCATGATAATTCAAAAAAAAAAAAGTCAATCAAGCTAGTACACAATAAATAGAAAAGTTCTTTGTCCTTTGTATTACGGGGGCGAATAAGAAATTTTAGTTCAATATACTAGTATTATTAGAGAAAATTTTGAGAGTTCCGCAGTTGGGGGGGGGGGGGGGGGTTGTGGGGGGGCACTTGCCCCCCCTCCTCTTTCCGCCCCTAATTGTAAGCATACCCATTTCTTTTAATAATAAAATATTTAAGGAAAAAGAAACAAAATGACATAAAACTAACCCAAAAACTTGATTGCTACATGTTCAATCTAGCACAAATAATAGAGGGACTTGAATAACATAATATCTTATACCTACACATTACGTCCGCAACTTCATAATTAGTATCAAACCAGTGGTGGAGCTAGAGGGGGCCCCCTGACTTTTTGAAATTCCTACTAATAGTGCTATTAAATCTAAAAATTACCTTAAATTCTCACTAATTTTACTTAAACAGCCCCCTTCAGGATTTTGGAAAAAAAAGATTGATTTTAGTTCCTCGTTTGCAAAATTACTCCTCTTTAAATCCATTGGACCTCCCTCTAATTTCAAAATTAGTTCAAAAAGACACTTTACCCAAAAAAAAAAAAAATCCAGGCATCCAAGCTGTTCATTGCCCATAGCCTGTCCAAATTTATACAAACAACAACAAAAATTTCAACAAATCCCAAATAGGCAATATTATCCACCAAAAAGAAAAATCCTTTGTAAATCAGGTTTCTTATAAATTCAAATATCAATCATTTAAAGCTATAAGCGGTTGCACTACGCAAACACCGTTTGGATAGGCGATTGCGTTTTCTAAAAATGCAAAAATTTGGCATTTTAGAAACAATGTATTGTTGAGCTTTTTTAAAAGCGCAATTTTAAAACTCATCACAACGAGAAGGAATTTGGTATCAAATGATACCATGTCAGGTATCAAAATACAAAAAGTATGAGACATGTCAACAAAAAAAACTAACCCACTAACAAGTGAAAGACATGTGTTAGTAAATAGTTATTTTTACACACGTCTCTTTTTTATTGAATTTTGTTACAGATGACGTGATATCATTTTATTTAAAATACTTTTTTCATCACAACACAGATTTGAAGGGTGTAAATACCTAAAATATCCTCATAGGTTTTCTAAATGACGAAAATATCAGTTACTTAATAACAACTTCTACCTGTTACATCTCATCATTCTCAAATTCTCAATGCAAGTTGTAGAACACCATCACAGCAAAAGCCCTAAATGGTAGTTAAGAAACACTAGGCAAAGGCTTCTAAACCTGGTTTACCCAAATGGCACACAACTGGAAATAGAAAGAAGATGCGTTGGCAAAGCTTCAATTGCACCATTTGCAAGCTCAATCACCCCAGTTGCAGAACGCCATTGTTGCAGGCAGGATCTTTCTTTCTTTTTCTCTCAATAATTTTTCATTAAGTTCTTTGTGGTTTTGATTTCAACTTTTCGAGAAAAAAAAAATGGTTGTTTAGAATGGTAGTCTGGCTAGGAAAGTTTTTGGAAATTATAATATTACTTATTATATTATATTGAGAAGTGTTACCTTCATAATATTATCACAATAAATCATAGGTAGTAAGTTGTTATTGATTCTAATTTGAACTTACTACTGATACTATTTTTTTGTTTACCAATAATAACTCACCACTTAAAATTTGTTGTGGTAATATTGTGAAAATATTAAGGACATAATATTTCTCATATTTAAAAAACTCACTATAATTTGTCTAAAATTAATGCTCTAAGTGTACCTTGAGTCCTTGATATTAGAATTATATCCTTTTTGGTAATTTATCTTGAAAACAATAATTTTTCACAAATGGTCAATTGACAAAATGCATTTTTTTTTTCTTTTTTAAAGTTTTACCCAATGCTTGTATGTGGTTTTTTTTTTTTTTTTTTTTGAAGAGATGTGGTTTTAAAAATTGTGTTGTTAAATGTACGTTTAAAAAAAAGGCTAATTTCTAAAAATAAACTTTTTTTTTTTTGCAGCTTATCCAAAGAGACTTACTAAAAAAAAAAACTCAAATCTATTTAGGAAAAAAAAAAATCCCTTCTGCCGCTGCTGCCGTTTTTAACCTCCAATTATCCGTTTGCCTTCACAACTCGCCGGTTTGCCACTCCCAATCGCCGCTTGAGCGGAAGCCAGACTCCAATTTAGGCTTTTAAGTTCCAACCTTACTCACTGTGTAGGTGTATCTTTTTCTCTCTCTTTTTTGGCTAAACTGCAGGTGTATCTCTTTCTCTTTGTTTATGCATGTTAGTCCCCAAAAAAGAGAGGAAAATGTTGAAGAAGAAAGGGACTAGAAACACGATGACTCTTAAAGACTTTCACTATGGCTCCATCCCAACTGAACTCCCTCGTCCCTTTGCTCTTGGTGGCTCCATCCCAACAGAGAGAGAGAGAGAGAGAGAGAGAGAGAGAGAGAGAGAGAGAGAGAGAGAGAGAGGTGTTTGCTGCTAGAGTTGGAAGAGGGGTATTTAGGTCTTTTGGCTTAGTGCCACTTAAGCAAAAGTCACATGGGAGGCATTTGATTGTACTTTCCGTCTAACATAGCAGCGAATTTATTAGTGCAAAGTGTAACATTAATGGTCATAGTTTAAGGTGTAAAGTTTAGGATGCAAAGTGTGATTTGAGCATAATTTAGGATGATAAGATATAATTTTCCCTGCTCTAAAAAAATAATCTAGTTTATGCTTTTGCTGTTTGAATCTTCTACAACTTTCTATTGATTTTGTTATGGTTTATAGCTTGCATCTATTATAATATTATAATTTTGATAAATGATAGTACTATCTACTGTTTTGATAGTTGTGTATAGCTTTTGTGTTTAATTTGTATATCATGTGTTTTGTGGTTTACATTTTTCTCAATTGTTATATTATTTTAATTTATATTTAATTTTGATAGTGTTTTAAGTAATCGAATTAAGTTATTATTATTGTTAAATTTAATAAAAATTTATTATGGTTGTTTATGATATATTATTATGTGTACTTATTTATTGAAGCATTGATACAAATACAAATTCACTTTAATTGTTTGGTTTAGTTATAAATTATTTTAGTAATATGAAAGAAGGTGGGGTATAAATTTTTTTTAAATATTTTAAATACATGCAAAAGTGGAATATGCTAATTATGAAATTAGGACTTTCACCTTTTTTAGTCTTCATTTTTTTTTTTTTTTTTTTTTAATTTTTTATGTTTAGTTTGCCCCCTAGAAAAAATTTCTGACTCCAATTTACCCTCACACTTATTTCTCACACCCAATAAAAGGATTCAAATTCAATTTAGCATTAAATGATGATTGTCCTAAATCCTCAAAGTCAGCTTGTCCCTCTTACAGATTTTTGGCCTTCAATGAGCTAATGGTAAACAAGTGATTAACAATCCAGTGAGTTTAGCAAGCCTTCCCTACATTGAGCAGGTCTTTTGAGAGCGCCAAAAAAATATATTTAAAATAGGGAATAACCTGAAATGAAGGGCACGAATCCTAAACTGAATTAGAGAAATATAGAATATCAAAATTGTAGTAAAACTCACCCTTTTTCACACAAAAATCCTTACACTTTCATACACATCATGATTAGTTAAGCAGATAGCTTATATAGTATATTTTTTGCGCATTCTTAAAGGTACTAAATAGTCTAAACATAGCTTATCAAAAACAGTCTAAACATAAAATGATTACTTCTCCTCCATTACATGGATCACGATCATCCCCATCCTAATGCTAACAATTCCATTCATTTCAATTTCAGCACTTGTTGCAATGTTTACCCTCTGTTGTAGGCTTGTTAAGTGTATTGAGGCACTCCAATAGCCTTCTTTGCCGATTATGCAAACAAGGGTGGTGGATTCGACTCCCCGAACTAATTCAAAGTCCATAGAGAGAACCAATCAAGCACAAGCAGGTGGCAATCCAAAAAAAGGACCCAACAATCTTGTCATGCAATCTTTGTTTAAGGAACCTTTGCCTTGGCACAAATGACACCAAGAGTTGATACAAAACACAACCATTTTGTTGCTTTCTTTCAAGGAAACTTGAATATAGATGAGATTCTTTGGAGATTAAATCTCATTTTTCCTTATATATCTCAATTGAATGGACTTCGTGATTATCAAATTTAGTCAGCTATGTCTCATGGGCCAACGTAGCTTAGATATCAGGGTTCAATGCCTTGGTCATACTCACAGTATTTTACCATGGTGAACTGTAAGCAGATAAGTGAAAGAGTTAATTCTCTTTCAATTAAAAACCTAAAGTAGTGAAATTTTAAATGAATAAATAAGGTAAATCTCCATATGAAGCATTTGTATAGCTTCTTAAATAGCGCCTTACATTGGATAGAGTTTGTCACTACATGACACAAACTACACCTCTGCCAAAAAATGTAAGGCATTAAGGTGTCAAAATCACAAAAGGAAGATTACAAAATCCATGCTAAACAATTACATCCATTATTATATAAATACATATGATTAAGATTTGAAGAATGTACAAAACGCTTTTTAGTTTACACAAGAAAATTTTTGAAGGAAAATAATGACGAATTCTCATCGACCTTGTTTGATAGTATCACCAATCACAGGTTTAGAAGCATTTGCTGGTGAATTCCCTACATCACCCACAATGCTTGTACTGGCTGTTGATGAGTTGAAATGGCTAGTATCAGTTGCACCATCACCGATTACGTTGGTTATATCATCATATTTCCAATCTGTCAAATATCCTGGCCTTGAAGTTATAGCGCTCACTTCAATATCTCCAGAGAGCATTGCCACCACACGCGACATTGATGGCCGTAACGTTGGGGATGCTTGAGTGCACAAAAGAGATACTCCTATTAGTCGTTTTACTTCTTCCTCATTGAATTATGATAATTTAGAGTCCACAAGATCAACTTCACGGTTGTTTTCATGCAACTGCCAAGCCTGAAAAAGATATATATTTTATCATAGTAGCTTTACAATATTGTGTACAAGTGGTGGCAATGAGTGATCCATTTGTTTCAATGAGATAACTTTCTAGTGGTTCAGAATATTCAATGAGATAACTTTCTAGTGGTTCAAAATATGGTACAGAAGTGGTGGAAGTGAGAATCCAATTGTTTCAATGAGTCTAGCTGTCCAAGTGTTCATAATATAGTATAAGGTATTGTCAGTGAGTATTCAAATTGTTTGAATGAACAAGACAACCATGTTTTAGTTTATTGGGGATCTATATAAAATCTACTTGTTTTCCCTAAAGTCACCCACAGGTTCATCTTGTGAATCTAACAGTCACTCCATTTTAAATACTCATTTTGAATGTTCTGTGACATATTGATGAGTGACACTGAAAGGTCAAGATTGAAATATATTTCTATATAAGAGTGTGTAAACTTCAAAATCAAGAACATCACAAATTATGAATAATCAAGAACATGTGTGTTATCATGAATTTCATATAATAACTTGGAACGAGACCATTACATAGTATTTGGTCACACAAAAAGTAGACTCTTACTCGCATAGATTTAGGTATGGAGACATATTTGATTTCCCATTATGCTGCAAAGTGGACTCATTTTGCAAATAATCTAAATAAGCAAATAAAATTATTTTGCTTCCTTTAGACGTCCTAACTTTCCTCTTTATTTATTGGTAAGTTATGATCCAAGTTTTGCTGGTACTTCAACTTTTGGCAGAACCAAAACATATATATATATATATATATATATATATATTTGTGGATGGATCGTGACTGTCATGAACCCAAAACACATATCCAGACAAAAATAAAAGCTACTGAAACTTTTTGAAGGAAAAAATCCATCCAATTAAAGAAAGATGACTGTCAATGGTGCACAAAAATATTGTTCATACCCATTCAAGAAGATATATCTTTTCTTCTTCCAAGCTTGAGTCAGAATTTGGCCTGCCACTAACAAGCTCTAAAGCCACAACACCAAAGGCAAACACATCAGCCTTCTCTGTAAGGTGCCCACGCATGGTGTACTCCGGTGCAAGATACCCACTGCATCAGTAAAAATCACATGCACAAATTAGTGCTAATCTAACTAAATCAATAAATAAAAAAAAAGGATTATGTAATTCACAAAGACAAGGTGACAAGCTAAGCCTCTAGGATCTTACATAGTCCCTGCAACGCGCGTGCTTATGTGGGTCTTTTTATCATCATAAAGCTTGGCCAAGCCAGAGTCTGATATTTTGGGGATGAGATCAGAGTCAAGCAGGATATTACTAGCCTTCACATCTCTGTGCACAATCCGAAGCCGTGACTCCTCATGAAGATAAGCTAAACCTCTTGCCACACCCAAGCATATATCGAAGCGTATTGACCAATCGAGATTCAAGGTTCTTTTTCCTGTCTCATGCAAGCACATAAATTAAATCTACATAGTATAAATAAATACTTACACACACAATTAGCAACAGCAAAGATGCATTCACATACCAAATAATGCTTGATCAAGACTTTTATTTTCTAAATACTCGTACACAAGGAGTCGTTTATCTCCCTCAATGCAACATCCATACAACTTCACAAGGTTACGGTGTTGCACAGTAGATATAGTAGCAATCTCAGTTAGGAATTGGTTCTTTCCTTGGTGTGATGTTACAGACAGTTGCTTCACAGCAATTACTCTCCCATCATTAAGTGTTCCCTATTCAATACAAAATACCAAACAAAATATTAAAGAACCTGTTTAAAGAATATCACCCATCTACGTATAATTTTAATCTATTATAGTAAATAGAAAAGAAGAGTTTGGATAATTAGGATGGATGGCTTAATAGAGATGTAATTTAGACTTCTTATTTGATTGATGTCTTAAGTAAAGTCAAACAATGTAAAACAAAGCCACACAATACCCAATTATACATAAAATTTATAAGGATAAATTTCAAAAAATTGTAGTTGCTTAATGGTCACCATCACCATGAACTTGCATGTCCATTTTAATCATTTTCAATTTTATGCCTCATACCATTCAAGGAAAAGTATCAGGCAGGAATGACAAGTTGCCCAATATAAATTTTCTACAAAGCACTAGATTGCCTTCATATGGTCCAAAACTTTGATTTCTAAAATAAAAAACTTGCTTTCTGGAGTGTTTTTCCTTCCAATGAATAATGATACAAGCAATACATCTGGCAAGCTATAAACTACTGAAAACATAATCTTATGGATCCCATTTCATAGATCAGGTAACAAACCTTACTAATGTCTAGAAAAGAAGGAATAAAAAAAATTACTTTTATGCTCCAAGTAAATATAATCTTGTTTGGACTTCAATTATTTGGTCAGAATCTCCAAATACTAACAGATTTTGGAAATTCTTTATTCGTACCAACTGTGATTACTCAAACTACTATACCCTCCACAAAATGTAATTACCCATCTATTGGTTCCCATGATTATCAAATCTAACAAACATCAGCCAGAGATGATTTTTTCTTGACTAGTCCATTTTTAACAATCTTAAACAACTACTCAAACTTTAAACCATCCATGAGGATATTAATTTTCCATAATCATCAATGCAGGATTTTATCATAGTTTGTTTGGAGTGAGACTACATAGAATGTGTCCAATAATTTTTTTTTTTTTTTTGGGGGGGCAAATTACATTTTAAACTATATAGTTTGGGTTGATTGCAATTGAAGCCTAAACTTTAAAAAGTTTCAATTCACCTCCTCCATCTATTTTTTCCAAAATCGTTTACCAAATACATGTGCCTATACAACTGTGTTTTACAAAGCTTAATGACACAAATTTGACACCTAATAATATAAAAAAAGAAAACACGGCATTATTTTGGATTTACCAAAGTGCACCCTTTTGGACTCAGGTAAGTAAATGGCATTAAGGAAATAGGGCTAGAAGGGGTTGGTTAATTGAAAGTTCTCCTTGCTAATTTGCTAAGTGGAAATGTGGTTTTTTAGTTTTGCATTATTTTGTAATTTGGTTTGTTAGTTTCAGAGATTTTGTCCCTGATCTGTGTATTTGGGTAGTCAATCATGGCTGCGTAGTTTAGATGTTGTTGTCTAGTTGTGGGAGCTGTTTGCTCTGTTGTAGCCCTTAACTGTTGTGGCTGGTTTCAGCTTGTTGCTTAATAAAATTCACTTGATTATCCGTGAAAAAAAAAACTTTCAACTTCTAAGTAAAGTAGAAAGATAACAATAAAAGAAGATGAATGTGAATTAGAACTAGTAAAAGATATAGAAAGGGGCATATGGATATGGGATTATGAATCTTCATTTATTTTTGGATCAATTTAATTCTACAGCAATTGCAACTGCAGCTTCTCACCAATCACAGGAACAAGATATCATGGTAAAGACAACCAAGTAATTTCACAACAAATGGAAAAAGAAAATAAAAGGATAATATAAAAGAAAAGAAAAAAGTAAAAGAAAAAGGGTGATGTTTAACTCTCTGATTTGTCAATAGCTATTTCTTGGAAATATCAATTGATGTATAGAAGCTCTAAACTTATATCAGACAGTCAACTTTAAGGCAAAGGCTTGGTTTCAGCCACTAAAGTTCTTGATTAGAATAAGGAATTACCTTATAAACTGGTCCAAATCCTCCCTCTCCAAGCTTATTATCAGGATTAAAATCTTCTGTAGCTGTCTTTAGTTCAGCATAGCTGAAAGTGAATGTTTTATCATCTATTCCAAGGAGCTCTGCAATGTCAACATAAACACAGGTTGTAACATGGAATCCAATAACTAGTAATCGATTTGCTTGAGAGGTTTAAAGCAGAAAACTCAGCAACATTTTTGCAAACTAAATGAGGAACTGCCCTTTCTTAAGCATCAATGATCAATGTGTTTTAGTCCAGAATGTTGTTGGACTGAAGCAGGAGATTGGGTAGCAAGCTTAATATATGGGAATTCATCTATAGCCTGGAGCTTCATTGGCCACATAAATTATGTTTCTCCCTACTCCTTTTTGGTCATATGTCTGTTTGTGTGTGCATGCATATTATTCCAATGCTTATGTATACAAGAAAGTTGATAATTTTAGATACATCAACTTTTTTAGACATCAGAACTAAAATTGGAGAGGGAATACATCAAAGGTTTCATTCAAAATCCTTATCATGATTACAGACATATTTTAGATATCAGAACTATTTTGAGTTTTGGAAATAAATTGCAAAAAAAGTGAAGAAATCACGGAGGTAATGGTTGTACCGTACTTGACAAAAATTCTGAGAAAAATAAGAGCAAAATAGATAGTTAAAGAAAACATGAGGAAGGGGCCAAAATCAATGGAGTCGATACCGTACCGTACCGGCCGGTATTTTCCTTGCCGGAGCTTAAAACGGTACCGAAACACTTGTGTTCCGTTCCGGTTCAAATACCGGTTATACCGGGTTGTTCCGGCTATACCGGACGAAATATCACATTTCGACCGGAAAAATCATACCGGACCGGAACATGACTTTCAGATAATAAAGAAAGAAAAATTTTCAGATCCAATATCTCTCTCCCCTCTTTCTGTAACATATTAACTTACGGTCTCTCACAATGCTGCTGCCGCCGCCAGAAAATCACCGCCACGTTGCCGGAGTCCCATTTCGCTGATCTCCTTCTCCTCCCACTTCTTCATCTTCTTCGTTAAATAACCCAGAAACTCTTTCTTGGCGTTTGTTTTGTTTTAGTTTGGCTTTTCAGTTTCTTTTGTTTTGTGCTTTTTGTTTATGTGATTGACAGCTTTCCCTAACTTTTTCTACTAATAAATTCTAAGTTACAACTTCAGCACCTTTATTATTAATTTATTTGAATAAAATAATTTTATATTTCTTTTATTGTTTTGCGTGCTAACACCCAGTCAAGATGGATTCAAACTTAACTTTCTTTTCTTAAGTATTTTATTTATTTTTAATTTATGTATTTTATTTTTAACTTCAACTACGGTACACCAAATATATCAATATCTAATGAATTTATTATTATAATAAAAATAAATAAGAAAACCTACTACCATATGTCATCTAAAAAATAACCTTGTATTATTAACAATAATAATTAAAAATAATATCAATGTATAATGAATTTTAAAAGATAGCATTTTAACTAAAACAATTCGATAATATGATGCAGACCCGGATATAAATATCAAAGACATGCCTCCCAAGACTTTGCCATGTGTTAGAGTTTACAAAAGCTATTTTTGCAAACTGGAGGCTTACAGTGTAGTTTCCATTCTCGAGCCCTACGCCATAGTATCGTAATGATGAAGCAGAGAGTCGAGCTATTTGGAACAGCTCTGAGTCTAAAGTATTTGTGAATTGTAATTTGGAGTTTAAAGTTAAATAAATATGTTTATATAAAAATAGATTTTCTTGATCATTATATGGGATGTGGATGGGTAGAAAACTAGATATGTAATTTCAGTCCATTTTTATTTTTATTTTATTTGAGAAAAAGTAATGGATGACATAAAACTGACCCCGATTTCATGATTGCTACACATTTGATAATTGTCATGCACTTAGTTTACATCAGACAATTATTATATATCCAAAATTTTAAGATTAACTTTCCAATTTTTTGAAATTTTTAAACAATAACCAAAAGACTTTGGAAGTTTTGAACAATGACCAAAGACTTGGTGAGATGTTAACAAGATTAAAGACTTCTAATGGTGTCATTTGTTTTCATGATTAAAGGTATTTGGCATATCAATGACTTAAAAAGAGTTGCAATTCTTTTCTTCCACAAAAAATTTTAAGAGATAAAGCGACTAAGGATCTGTTTGGATACCGCTTATTGTTGAAAATTAAAAATTGAAAATATTGTAGCAAAATGATTTTTAAATGTGTGAATAGTACCGTAAGACCTAGTTTTTTTTTAAAAAAAGTTACTAAATGAAGGTACTTGTGGGTCTTGTGAACAGTGCATGGGACCCACAAAAAAAAACTTCTGCTGGAAAACACGCAAAACGCGCTTTCCAAACTGAGGCTAAGCATGCGTTTGGATTTAGATTATAAATGAAAATTATTTCACTATTTTGTTTATTTTTGCTACTATTTATGGATCATACTATACTTTTTTGCACTATTCATGGGCCCCACTGTATTATTTCAACTAACTTTTACCTTTATCTATAATACTTTCAACAATAATTTTTTAGTTTCAACAAAATAAGCGATATTCAAACACACCATAATTAAACTTTTCTTACTTGTTATTTTGGAAAACTGTCTTCCCCGTAAGTCCACTCCCCCTAGTAAATTATCAAAATATTACAAATGTATGTATACGTATTTAGAAAAAGCTA
The DNA here is from genome assembly GCA_023055345.1 of Quercus wislizeni. Taxonomy (NCBI): domain Eukaryota; kingdom Viridiplantae; phylum Streptophyta; class Magnoliopsida; order Fagales; family Fagaceae; genus Quercus; species Quercus wislizeni. Next base: position 15,590,391 of record JALGQJ010000010.1, read on the forward strand.
GTCCATGTTACGAAAGAGCAATCTAAAAATTCATGTATTATATTGTTTAAGTTGCATCAATCACATTTTTGTTACCCATTTATCATTGTTTTGCAATACACTTTATTACCCTAAAAAATTTAGTGCAATTTGTAATATCTTTAAAATTTTAGTAATAAGGGTATCAAAGATTAAGAAATAGAAATAACATTAGGTATATAAGAAAAAAAAAAAAAAAAAACAAAAACAAAAACAAAACCAGTGCTACTTATTAAAAATAGAAAAGATGAAGTTGGCTACGCCATAGCATGCATGAAAAACAATACCAAATTGGACCCTCTAGACGTTATCAGTTATCACCTTATGTTCAACTTTTATTAATTGGAGCATTCTCATGTTGCAGCTTGTAGGTCATGACTCATGACTATACCATTACCAAATTGGACCCTTTAGACGTTATCACTTCATGTTCAACTTTTATTTAGTTTTTTTTTTTTTTTTTTGCTGTGATTATTAAGAAATTTTATGCTATTACAATGATCTTAGATACAATATTCCTAAGGGTGTTTTTCATAAGTGCTTCCACTCTAGTAATGTAAACTTCCCTTTAAACCAATGGCTTGAGTACTGGCTTTTTTATTTGTGCAATTGGCATGTGCCTAAATTATAATGATTTAATTAATAATTATGCCAAGAGGATGCCTTTGTCTTATTTTCTGGATTCTTGACAATATGCTAAATGTGTAGCATAAATGTCATAATAATAAGTTAATTATTTCCATAAACTGATGGTCCTAAACAGGCAAAGACATTTCCTTAAAATGAAAAAAAAAAATATATATATATATATATATATATATATATATATATATATATATATATATATATATATATATATATATATATATTGTAGGGTCTCAGTTTTCGGACTAGGCTCAAAAGTGAATGGAATTTAGGCCCAGCAGACCCGGTACAATGAATTTGTAGAGAGTGGGTCAAAAAGTTAGGTTGTAATGAATTTAACAACGACTAATGTGGATGTAAAAGATAATTAAGTAAGAACTAAGAACACAGAGCTGGATGAACTCATGATCCGAGGAGATGAACCCATCATCCGAGGCGATGAGTTTCTATATAAATTGATTAAACAAAGTACAGGGAGGATTGGGGTCGCTACAGTGTTCTCCTATGACTTGCACCATCGCCTTCTTACGGGAGGTCTCTTATATTATATAGTTCATTTTGAACCATCTTGGCCCTACATTTGTTAGTCATCCATGCCTATACTTGAGCATCTGTCCCATCAGCCACTCCTTCTGACTTTTTGTGAGTTGCGGTGACCCAGATAGTACTGTTCGGGGGTTATGTCCACATAAATGTGGCCAGGATGTTAGTTGTGGACATTTAATGCGGAGATGATAGTTTCTCCTCTAATTGCTCCTCCACCATGCTCTCATGGCTCTAATTGTGTGTAGCGTGATTCTTAGTATGTGTATGAAGTTTTTTTTATTAAAATATTAAACAAGACAGAAAATTGTATGTTCTGATTTTTGGGGTACTTTCACGTGTTGATATTGTTTCTATTGCCACCAGAGATGGGATTATGCTGGTCTGTTTCTATCCTGAATTTTCACATGTTCTCTTTGTCTTTAAGATATATTTTGTTAATATTAAGGGTCCTTTCAGCTAATGCTTTTAGCAAAAGCTTAAGGTTTAGGATTTGATGATTGATTGTGGATAATGATGCTTAAATGAAACTTGGGGCAAATGTAAGAAACAGATTTTAAAAGAGTTGGCATTTTCATTACATTTTTATATGTTGAGGACTCTATTAATAAGTTTCTATAGTACATATTGATTGTGGGGAAAGCTTAGAAACTTAATGAATTGAAATTATGTTCCTAGTGATTTTTGCTGTTTTTGTTTCCACAAATTGTTGCATAAAACTTTACTGGTTGCTTCAAGTACTTTTTGGTTATAATTTTTCAGACCTAAAGTATCAAAAAATGAAAAAATGAAATTCTTTACTTGTTCCAAATTCAGTTAAACTGACAATAAAGAACAACTCTTAGTAACTCTTTTTATTGGAGTGCTCTGATGTAAACTTCTATACTTAACATCACAGGCTGGTGGCCCTTTCTATCTCTTTAGCAGGACGGAGGGAGTGCATTCATTCATATTTCAAAGCACTGGCCGACATTCCACAACCAGATGATAAAAATGCATGTTCTGATTATTGGGAGTATCAATTCATTATTCCAATTTAATCCTGCCATTTAGTTTTAAGTATTAATTTGTTGGCCTCAATGTTTGTGGGATTTTCTTGATCTGGACTGTGATGCTTCCGTCCTTTTGGATGACAACAATGGTAATAAAATCTATTTCAGACCTTAAAGGATTTTGATAAAACTGATTTCATCGAGGAGCTTGAAAAGGCTTGTCCTGGGTAGTTACATGCGCTGATATTGTCCAGAGATGGCATTATGCGGGTCTGTTTTTGATTCTTAATCTTCCTACTCTCTCTCTATTTTAAGATATTTTTGATAATATCAGGAGTCCTTTCACCTAAGGGTTTTAGCAACAGTTTAAGGCTTAGGATTTGATGATTGGTTGTGGATAATGATTCTTGAATGAAACTTGGGTAAAATGTAAGAAACAGACTTTAAAAGAGTCAGTACCTCTTTACATTTTTATATGTTGAGAGGATTCTATCAATAGATTCTAAAGTACATAATAGTTTTTGGGAAAGCTTAGAAAGTTAAATAATTGAGATAAGTTTCATTTTTGCTGTTTTGGTTTCCTCAAATTGTTAGTCACCTTGAATTAGCCAACTATTTGTTTTAGGCACTTTTTTTTTTTTTTTTTTTTTTTTTTTTTTCAGGTCTAAATTGTCAAAAAAATTCAGCCAAAAAAAAAAAAAAAAAAAAAGAAGAAGAAAGAAAGAAAAGAGAAATACTTTTCTTTTTCCAGATATTGTTAAACTGACAATAAAGAATAGCTCCTGGGAAGTTTGATGATGTGCTTGAGCCTGGATGCCATTGTTTGCCTTGGGTTTTAAGACAGCAGTTATCTGGCCACCTTTTGTTGAGTGTGCAGCAGCTGGATGTTTGATGTGAAACAAAGACAAAAGGTTTGTTACATTTTTTTTTTCTTCTTAATTTCTCATTTCTTTTTCTTCTTAGGAATTTAGCTGGAAAATGCTTGTAAACTATTTTTTTGTATGATAGCCAAATAGTATCATTGGGTCTTAGATGGATTTAATTTTTTTGAATTAATAATTGTGTGAAAAAAAGAATCATATACTTTGGAAATTATATGGAAAGACAAAGGTAACATTTTAAATTTGCAATTTACAATAATTTTTCTGTTCTGTAGCAATCAATTTGTCTCTGTATAAATGTTGTTTCTTCTTTTCTGGGTTTGAAGCAAGGGGACCCAAAACTGATTGGAAATAATTAGTATCATACTGATTTGCAAGAAATGTTTGTCTGAAGGTGTGTTTTGCTTAATTGTTGTCAAATCATGAGTGACTGCAGAATTGATTTGGAACTTTTTATTTTTATTTTTTGAGTTAAAGGCAGTAACTCATGAATATTTTAGGCTAAGCACTATCATTTTGTTTTAAACTATTTTAGATGCTTAAAAGCATGATCCTTTAGTGGCATTTGATCTATATATTTATATATTTTTTCAGGATAATGTGTTTGTTACTGTTGTTACTTCTATTCAATATTGGGCCTTTGTCAGATAAAGCTGCTAATGCTTTCTACAAACTTAGCAACACCAGAGCACAGATCCAATCCTATGTCTTTGATGGTATGGATGTGTAATTGGACCTTGAAGTTGAAAGTCACCATGTTAGTCTTAATAATGAAATTAAAAGAGTCATGTCCTTTACTATTAAATAAGGTCCCATGGGTCCGTATTTGTTAGGAAAATAAATAAATTTTGAGAAGTCTGGGCTTTTCTAATTTGATATTGACTTTTGAAGTTTATGCTGAGAAGTATGGACTTCTTTTCTAACTTGATGTTGATTTTTTGAAGTTTATGCTAAAACAATTGAGATTTATATTCTTAGTGAAACAGCTATATAGGATAATCGTTAAATGTTTTAATGTTCTTTATGATTTGCTTAAAGCATCATGATTAACTCTGTATATGATATGCTTTCTTGGACTTGGAAAAGAGATTATATTAACAATAATGTTCATGTGGAGAGGACCATGGAGGTAATGTATCTGATGTGAATATTTTGAGGACAAATGGTGGATGGTGACGAAAAAAGAGAAAAAAAAAAGGTTCTTATAGTAGTTATGAAATTTGCTGTGTAGAATAATGTCTTTAGGTTGGGGAAAGTTTTTAGTCACTGTCAATGCATATACTTGTTATGTCATAGTTTCCATTGGAGAGAATTTTACCTATTTGTATATCGTTTGGAGAGATTAACAGGCTTATATCCCTATTCTTCTAGTTATTAGAGCAAGTGTTCCTAAGTTGGTGCTGGATTCTGTTTTTGAACAAAATAATTAGATCGCGAAAGCTGTGGAAGAGGAACTCGAAAGGGATTTCCCTGTCTGCTAATCTGGTTTAGTATTAGTCAAGTTACAAGGTAAATCTGTTTCTTTTTAATATTTTGAATTTTACATGCATAGGCCAAGTCAGCTTATGGATTTGAGATTATTCAAAGGGTTCTTGATGAACATGTGAAGAGGACTATGAGTGAGATAAATGCCGGTAAGTGTTCATTTTGAATTGAACATTGTTTCTCCTTTTTCTTTGAATACTAATTAACCTGTCATTGACCTTTTACATGCGATGAACAGTTGCAAGAACGAAGGTGGTGGCTAACAAGAAGGCTGAAGCAGAAAAAATTCTGCAAATAAAACATGCCAAGGGAGATTGAGCATTGAAGTTGGGCTGAGGGACAGTGTGCTTGCTTTCTCTATGAATGTACCTGGGACTATGTCAAAGGATGTCATGGACATGGTTCTGGTGACTCAATGTTTAGACACAATGAAAGAAATTGGCGCATTGTAATCACACACGGACCAGGTGCTGTGAAAGACATTGCTTCACAGATTAGAGATGGCCTCCTTCAAGCAAATACCACTCAGAATTAGTGACTTTGTCCCAACATATATGTTGCACAAGTGGCTTTTCTAATGGTGTATGAAATGATTGGTGCTAGTATCTAAGAGTTGTCTTTTATTCTTCTTCTACTTTCCAAATTATTTACTTGAGTGAAGATAGGAGCTAGAGATTGTCTTGCAAGTTGCAACTTAGTGGTGTGGTGTGTATTCATGGTGTTGAACTTGGCCATAGTATTCGCAATATTCTTTTATAGGATGAGATTGTACTGATTTGAGTAATTTTGTGGAATCCTCTGGTGTTATATGATATTTTGTAACTATTGTCTGCATTTAGTGAATTGTTCCCTTTGGTAGGTTTGCTTTGAGAACAGACCAAAACTTGCGGTGGTTGTGGTTTTTGAGAACAGACCACTGGACGACAATCGTATTAGCCATGGAAGTAGTGAAATTCATCTGTATCTTGTCAAGCCATGGCTGAAGCTCAATGTCATTATTTAAGTTTTCCTCCAATTAGTTATTTTCATAATTTGGTCAATGAACATATTGGTGCCACTGAAAGGACATCTAGAGAATCTAATGACAACCAATCTTACCTTCTAGATGTATTATCTAAATTAAGGTTTGATATATTATTAAATGGGATTAGCATATTGCATGTTTTGTGTAGTTTTTCACCTACAAGGCTATAACCCTCATTTGGTGGTTTCATCAACAACTCAACTCCAGACCATGCGCTAGAGATGATCTTTAAAGCAACCTATAACAAAGTCAACAATCGAAATCAATGATCACTCCCAAGAAGTGGGAAAAAAAGGGTAGTAAAAAACTAACAGCATAGACATTGATTTACTTACTAAAGAAATTATGATAAAATTAAAGTTTGCATTGTCCCTTTCTGTCAACTGTAAGAATCAAACTCAAAACCCACCCCATAACGGATGTCCTTTGCACTTAGGTGGGAATTGGAGAAGAGGTTCCATTTGAGCCAAATCTCCTTGGCTTCAAGCACAAAAAATTAAAGAACAAATAGAACCTCTGATCATTTTGATGCAACGGACATCCTAGTCAATTTTTGTTTTTTGTCTTTTTTTTAATATAAAAATTATGTTTAAGCTCTTCCAAATGGAACAAATCCTCTCCATTTTATGTTCTGAAGCAAATTATTATGGGGCTTTTCAAGGGCACTCATTAGCATTTACTAACTTATCAAAGGGAGATAAGAGATTATGACCTCCTTACCACTTACCAGAGCACTTTGAAGATTTCTTATTATCTTGTCCAGAAAAATTAGGCCTTTCATTTTCCTCTTTTCCAAGAAGGAGCTTTCTTTCTTAAAACAAAAGGCTTACAAAGTAAAAAACACACTTCAACCATATAAATAAATATTTTAATCCCAAGGTATGATGAAACTATTGCAAAGATCTATACACTTATATTTCTTAAAGAAATTCACTTGTTAAAACTCTTAAATGTCAATGTTCTTTTCAATTCAAAATTTATTTTGAGCATAATATAGGTTACGCTAATTATGAATTCAGTAAGTTGCTGCATGCTTAGAACAACTAGTATGTTGCCTGTGCGATTCACAGATAATGTTATAATATTTTATGTAAATTTGTTTTTGGAAAATATTGTACATATATTATAGCATATTTATTATAAAACTTTGTTAGTAATGAATTCATCATAAAAAGTAACAATTATAAATTGCACACATATATCTATTATAATTATTTTGTTTAAGTAATGAGCAATAATTAAAACTACTTTTGGAGTCATATTGTATAATAAAAGTTGATAAAAACATAATAATTCATTTTATATTATTGATTTCTATCATGTGATGTAATAAAAAGCTTCGTTATGACATCCTTTTTTTTTTTTTGGTTTCTTCAATGCTTTGTTATTGCAGTATGGTGACGCTTGTTGTCATCATTAGTTTCTCCATTTTCAACGTTTGAAGTTTAGTCCATACATGTTTGTTCAATTTTTGAGCTTTCGTCTCTTTTTACTTTTGTTGCATCATTTGTGTTAATCACGAATGAATTGGCACCGGGAGATTCTTGATTGGATCTTCAAAAGTGTGGACTTCGTCGCTAAGATTTTTCGTAAGTATTTGCATTTATGTTCAATTTCAATGATGTGATAGTTTTTTCTAAATGTTTTTATTTTTTATTTTTGTTAGTTTTGGAATAGTGCAGCAAAAAGAATTAATATAGCATATTGAATTTTTTTTTTCTTCCATACCTTTTTGTCATTTGAAGGTGCATCAAAAATCTTAGCAACTATGTAATTTTCAAAACCATCATTTAGATTGAATTCATTCAAATGAAGTAGGAGAATCCATTTTTTTCCTAATTTTTTTTTTCAAATCACGTGGGATTCCTTCTCAAATATCAATAGTTTTACAATAATTTAAATAAGTTGTACCTCAATTTATTTTTCAACAAGATCTCTTGTAGATTTATTTAGGATTTTTTGGGCATCTCAATCAAAATATCACAAAATTTGTTTTGTTAGTTGCATCAAAAACTTCAATTTGAATCCTAAATCTGAAGTAGTTTGCAATTGTATATATAGTAGTTATAGTGAGATAAATATATTATAAATATTTGGAGAGTATGTAGTCATTTTGCACACCAAAATGATCCAGCTTGTGGTTTGACATTCCTTTCACAAAGTACGCACAAAATGTAATACCAACACATTGTTGTATCAATGTTACTTATTGTTACAATACCCTAACAATTCAAATCTTGCAATGAACTTTGAAATTAATATGTATTATTTTTCTAATGAAAATAATATGATGTATCATTATTTTTTTAAGTAAATGATGAGTATAATTTGAAATGATTAACAAACTTGTTTCGTAGGATCTCATTCAATGCATTTTATCTTTACTATTGTCTTCATATTATTTAAAGATAAATCCATGTATTTTTGGTATTTCTTGTATAGGATCATGTTTCTTACCATTCCTATCATTGAATTTTTTTAAAGAAAATATTAAGTTAATGGCATGTTGTGAGATAGTATATGCTATTTATTAGACTTTTTGTTATTATAAATTTTAGAAATATGCACTTGTCAATTATTTGAGCAATCTCAAGGATCTCAAGATTTATATATATTTTTGTTGCACTGGTCGATGACAAAGAATTTGTCTACATAAATTGCATAGAACATTATTAATAGACAAAAGCATATTGAATTGAAATTGGGGAAAAATTGAGACATGATTTCACGAGAATGAGATTTTCTAGAAGTATCATCTATATGTGGGGGAGGAAGAAGAGAGTTTTTAAGAGGATAAGAGTTTTTGCTTTGATTTACACATGAGAAGGGTCAAACTTGGGTCATAATATGTAAGGCAATAACTGGGCTTGAGTTTTTCATAAGGTTTGATTTACTTTTAAAAGGTAGTCCATTTTATAGTGAATAACTTTTGGTCTAATTGTCAAGAACAGCTCATATTTTATATAATAGTAAAAAGAAGTTATTATAATCTATTGAGTAACAATTATAAAAAAAAAAAAAAAAAAACTTAATAAAAAAAAGTGAAAAATGCTAAGTTTATATAATAGTAAAAATAAGTTATTATGATCTATTGGGTAACAGTAAAAAAAACTTAATGAAAAGAGGTAAAAAAAATGCTAAATGCAACATTAGAGTGCCATGTGGCAGGACCTCATACACTCTCACATAAGGTCTATGCTTTTATATATATACTAGTAAGTTGCCCGTGTGATGTATGGATAATGTTATAATGTTTTATGTAATTTTTTTTTTTTTTTTGAGAATGTTGTACATATATTATAGCATATTTTTTTATAAAACTTTGTTAGTAATGAGCCAAAAAAAAAAAAAAAAAAACAATAACAACAACAACAACTTTGGAGTAGTATTGTATATTAAAAGTTGATAAAAGCATATTAATTTATTCCATATTAATGATCTTTATTATGTGATGTAATCAAGAGCTTCATTACGATTTTTGTTTCTTTTTTGTTTCTTCAATGCTTTGTTATTGTGGTATGGCGACGCTTGTAAAGCTTACTAAGGGATATATTATCATCATCTATTTCTTCATCTTCAACGTTTGAAGTTTGGTCCATCCCTATTTGTTCAATTTTTGAGCTTTCATCACTTTTTCCTTTTGTTACATTATTTGTATTTATCACTAATGAATTGGCATTGGATCGGAAGACTCTTGACTGGATCTTACAAAGTTTGGACTTGCGGATTTGTTGTTGTTAAGATTTTTCATAGGTATTTGCATTCATATTAAATTTCAGTGATATGATAGTTTTTTGTAAATTTTTATATATATTGTTAATTTAGGAATAGGGTAGCAAAAGAGTTAATATTGCATATTGGATTGTGTATTTTTTTTTTCTTTCATACCTTTTTGTCATTTGAAGGTGCATCAAAAATCTTAGCAACTGTGTAATTTTCAAAATTATCCTTCAGATTGAATTCATTCAAATGAATTAGGAAAATGCATTTTTTTTCCCTAAAATTTTCTTCAAATCATGTGGGATTCCTCCTCCAATATCAATATGCATATGAGGAATTTAATATATATTATGATCAATAGTTTTACAATAATTTAATATTTTAAATAAGTTGCACCTCAGTTTGTTTTTCAGCATTTATTTAGGATTTTCTCAGAATCTTGATCAAATATCACAAAGGTTGTTTTGTCAGTTGCATCAAAAACTTCAATTTGAATCATGTATTTGAATTAGTTTGCAATTGTATATATAGTAATTATAATGAGATGAATCTATTATCAATATTTGGAGAGTATGTAGTTGTTGTGTGTGCCTCTAACCTTGGGATAGAGAGATTTGTTTTTGTTTCACATTTTGCACACCAAAATGATCCTGATTATGTGAATAATATGATGTATTATTATTATGTAAATAATATTATGATGTATTATGATTAGCAAACCTGTTTCGTAGGATCTCATTCAATGCATTTTATCTCTATTATTGTCTTCATATTCTTTAAAGATAAATTCTCCTATGAAAATTGTTTTGCATATATTTTTGGTATTTCTTGTCTAGGATCATGTTTTTGACCATTTCTATCATTGAATTTTTTTTAAAAAGAAAATATTATGTAAATGACAATTTGTGAGATAGTATATGCAATTTGTAAATGGAAATTTGTGACTTGTGAGATAGAAATATGAACTTGTGAATTATTTCAACAACCTCAAAAATCTCAAAATCTATATATATTTTTGTTGCACTAGTCAATGACAAAGAGAATTTACCTGCATAAATGATTTCATGAGAATGAAATTTTCTAGAAGTATCATCTATACGTGGGGGAGGAGGAAGAGAGTTTATAAATAGGTAAGAGTTTTGGCTTTGATTTACACGTGTGAAGGATTGGGTCATAAAGTGTAAGGAAATAACTAAGCTTATGCTTTTCATAAGGTTTGGTCTTTTTTTTTTTTTTATAGAAGTATATTAAACAAAAGAAAAAATAAACAAAAGAAAAACAAAAAGAAGCCCGGCCCAGGAGCTTTACAAACACAGGACGGCCCAGAGAAAGACAATGGACCTATATAGCTCCTGAAAGAGGCCCCCCTATTTTTTTCTTTAGTAAAATAAAACCATGCATGAAAACAACGTAAACATAAAAATCATCTTTTGGGGAGAGACTTGGCTTGTCTCTGGTATTCTCCAAGTAATGAATCTGCCTGCTGGAAAATCTGGCGCGGGTGGGATTGAACATGCTTGAACTGGAAGCAGTTTCGGGTGTTCCCCAGTGACCATGAAGTTATGGCCCACAGCTCAAGGTCCTTTCCGCCAAGCCTGTGTACCATATGTCGGGTGAGCATGAAGAGAATAACATTTGATCTAATTGTCAAGAGCAGCTCATATTTATATAGTAGTAAAAATAAATTACTATGATCTATTGGGTAACAGTAAAAATAACTTAATAAAAAGAGGTAAAAATAATTAAATACAAATTAGAGCGTCATATGACAGGACCTTATGCACTATCGTATAAGGTCTCTGCTTTTATATATATACTAGTATTTAACCCGCGCAATGCGTGGGATCATTTTACATATTAACGAACATTGCTTCCAACATAAACTTAGTTATCATACTTCTACTACATATATTCAAACTTAAATAAAGTAGTGTATTTAAACATATAGTGTCCTATATCACCTAAATTTTTTAAAAATTAGTTTCTTCAAATCACTCGTGTGTCCCTCCCTGTTATGAGAGACTAAAAAAAAAAGAATTTGACTTTAAGCAATTAAAACTTACATTAGAATTTCAAATAGCAAATTTGCTATTCCTAGGAACCACAATGAATCACACCGAACTAAAACTTGCAAGACAATTTCAAATACCAAATCTACCACTCCTAGGAACCACAATGAATTAAACCATGAGATTAGAGAATTTTACAACCAAAAAGTTTAAAAGAGAAAAATGGCTCCTGGTTTGTGAAACAGAAAGTTATAAAAATATTAGTCAAATAAAAAAAAAATAATGGTAATGAAAAAAAAAATTGCACAATAAAAAATATTAATAATTTTTACCTTTCACCTTACAAATAATAATAAAAAAATTTGATTAATCAAATGTATTATACTATCTACAAAGGAAAAAAAAGAAAAAGATGACTCATTTCACATCTCATGTAAATTCCGAATGCTTACTAAACCTGCATGGTTTCAATATAAAAATCCAAATGTTCAAAGGTTCTACACATTCATTTTGTCACATTTTTAACCCACAATACTAACAAAAACAGAAAATACTCGACATAGAATTTCATAAATTTAAAAGATCACAAAAATAATACATATAGAATTTCATAGACATTATAGTGTGTTATCCTTCGGATTAATACATATAGGTTGAAACAAAGACACATTTTTAACTCCAACCAACATTTCTTGTGATTTTTGTCAACTGTATAACTACCACCTACCATTTGTCAATATTTATCCATAAGTTGATTTGGCTGAAAAAACAAAACCATAATATTAGTTAGAATGCCACAAAGATGTAATAGTTTATAGGATATTAGCACCATGATTTAAGTCATTGGTGTTTCAGATACAATCTGATAGTAAAAACATAAAGTAAACTTAGAACAAACAATTATCAATAGAAATCTACCAAGAAAGCCACTAAATATGTTTTTCTTTTTTAGTGAGTAACTAAAATATAATATAGGTTCTGCTAATGATAAAATTTCTTGTAATCCTTAAAATACCATTTGTTGGAGTAATATCAACACATAAAATACTTCCAGGACTTATAAATGTGATTCAAACTCAGGATGATTTTTGCAATTTCTATGGCACCTATAACAACTATTACTTTGACTACCCTTTAATTTTGCATTTTCTTTTTCTTTCTTTGACTTTCCTTTATTTCTCTTTTTTTTTTTTTTTTTTTTTTTCGTCTTTTGATTTTGGCAATTTTTGACTTTATTAATAATCAAAGACATGAAATTTGTGACCTAGGAATAAAATCATATAACCAATTGCTGCACAAAAATCAAACTGGCAACGTCATCTTCATCTAACACATATATTAGGTAACTTTAATACAATGCTTTATTATGTTAATAATGAAAATCTATACAATGCTAACAAAAGAATTATAAAAAAGATAAAGATAAAGATAGAGATAATTTAGTAAAAACAAACCTGAAAGAGAAAGGATTTAAAGCAATATCACAGTCAAAGTAAATCTTTTCCTTTCACTTGTGGCTCAATTGACTTGAAATTTCATGGAATCAAATAGCTAAACATAGTGATAAGTTACTGAATTTCATGCTCTTTTTAAGGATAATGCCATCATTGCCCAACATTTTCATTAATCTTCGACCTATATCATAGTTAGAGTGAGTCTCTCTCTCCCACCAGGGGTGGAGGGAGGGGGGGAGGGGGGCGAGGGGGGGCACCTGCCCCCCCTGAAATTTCAAATGCACCCCCCCCCCACACACTAAAGACAAAAATAAAAAATAAAAAATAAACCCCCCACACTAAAGACAAAAAATAATAAATAATAAATAATAAATAAATAACCCAATTAAGTGAATTCACGTTACCTTTTCAACTTTCCTAGTAGTAGTAGTAGATGACTTCTACTTCCAGTACAATTTTATATATAAAATTAATGGGTCCCACTTAGTAAACTTGATGGACTAGACCAAACTGTCTGTAGAATTTTTTTTATGTCTCAAGTTTCTTTCTTGGATAACCAACTTGAGATATACATCCATGACATGCAGTCCATTGAAGAATTGTCAGCATTTAGAAGAATTGGACAGCTTGTTGAAAAGATGGTAGAAATGAAAAAGAATGTTTCAAATCCATTGGTTTACTCATTAGTGACTTTGGCATTGATCTTACTAGTTGCAACAACTACTGTTGAAAGAGCTTTTTCAACAATGAACATAATTAAAAATCGATTACGCAATCAAATTGAAGATCAGTGGATGAATGATTGCTTAGTTACATATATTGAGAAATATATATTCAAGACTATTAAGTGTGAAGAAATCATGCAGCGGTTTCAAAATATGAAAAATCGTTGAGGGCAATTGAGTAAAATAAGCTAGGTGTGAAAAAATAAATTAAAGTTTACATTTTATGTTAAATTTTGTATGACAATTAAATTATCATATAGTTCTTTACTTATTTTGTTATTAATATTGATTAATTTTTTTATATTAATTTTTTATTTCCAATCTTGTCTTTTTATCTTGCCCCCCCAACCTAAATTCCTGGCTCCGCCACTGTCTCCCACCCTATAATTTCATAGTGATTATAAAATATTAAGAACACAATTATAATATATGAAGTACATTACTAATTACATTAAAAAAAAAAGGAAAATATAAAATAAACTGATACAAACCCGGAGGAGAAAGAAGGCAATGATTTGTAATATTATTGACCATGGCCAATGTAGATAGGGAACTCTTTACGTAGTCAGGTAATGCAAGTACTATGGGAGAATTATACACATCATTTATTAAACTTAAAACTATGAACAATACAAAAGGAATTTTAGAATAACATTAGAATTTTATCAAAAAATTTGCAAGCGTGTTACTAAAATGTAGTTACCATTACCATTAGAGCAATATTTCTAACGTAGAGACCATCAATTATATACAGTTGGGTTGATGTTTGGGTAGGAAATGCCAAAGAAGTTCTTGGAGGATTGTTGCTTATTCATCTGAAATTGTGGTGCAATACTATCTGCAGTAAGTAAACACACCATCACATCGTTATGACAAAAAACTATGTATATGTTATGTAATATTACCAATTGCATCATTTTTGGTTGATAATTTATTCTATCCACCATGCTGATATCTTCTAGCATTCATCCTTGAAAACTTTTGTTCATATTCATTTTCATAAATGAAAAAATCGAATACAATCATCACATGTTAAGGTCTAAAAGAGATTTCATCGAACGTGTGAAATGCAATAAAAATGAATATATAGAATACCAAAATTTACATATATTAAATAGTGCAAATATACCAAAACATATATTGCAAGATTCAAGTATTTATATTAGCTTACCAATGAAAGCTATTGTTGCCCATTTCACTGTCCAATAACCCCTTCATTAAAATTTGAGTCTGATGGTGGCGGAATGCTGGCCAAATGGTGGCAGCGGCCATTAAATTTATCTCTCTCTTTCTCTGTGCAAGGCCAAAAAACTTGTTGACCCTCAAATTTCTCTCTCTCTTTGACACCTGTTCTAGAAGGCAATAAAAAATTTTAAAAAAATTATATTCTAAGCCAAGAATCAATATTTGTTCAATGAAAGATCATAAAAAAAATGTACAATAGAGTTTGAAATCATGGGATAAGTTCTATTTATAGGACAATATATATTTTTTTTTTGGAGAATTTGAAAGTCACAAAATGGTTTAGATTGTAAGAGATGCTATTGGTTCTTGACCAAAGAGAACGGCTTTGTTCAGTTTCTGAAGAGGCTAATTTTGGGTTTTCTTTTTCCTCCAACTGTTGGTTCAGAACGGAATGTGCAAACTGTAAGAAAGTGGCTGAACCGATGAGTTTGTCCTTCAGGTGGCAGAAAATTGCTAAGTTACACAACAGGAAGAGTATATGAAAGAGGAAAATTAAGAATGCTATGCTAATTTGTGAATATGATATTGCAAAGAAGAAACGGAAAAAATTGGAATAGCAAATGTCAGTTTAGAGTGGATATTGAGAGGAGGAAGGGAAGGTTTTTTTTTTTTTTTTTGGGAACAAATTGGTTTATCGTTTGGTTTTGAGTTTTTCGTATGGTGTAACTTTTCTAATTAAATTCTATACATGGCAGATTTTTAAGTTGGGAGTTTTCCTACATGTTGCAATGGCCTTAATTGCAAGAAAAGGTTTAAACCCTCCTATCATTGGCCTTCTTAACCAAAATTCCCAAAAAAAAAACAGTACTCAAGGCAGTTTCATACCCTTAAACACTTCTACCTTCTGCATAACATTGATTTTTTATTTTTTTTGGCTACTAACCATGGTGCTCAAAAACTTTCAAAAACTACAACATGGCCGTACAAATGAACTGCAAGCAGTAGGAAGGGGCAATCACAAATTTAAAAATAGTTGATTTCTAAGGACCATGCTATCAACAACTTATCAAGGGAAACTCATAACAAAATGAATTGCATGGTTAACATTGGGAATAAGGCCCAAATCTTACTCTAACCTTGGTCCCATAGGCCATAAATTCAATTGTGCAGGCCATACTCTGTAATTATTGAATTAGCACATATAGCTGATTACGTACATACTTTTAGATCAATCCTCACATGCCCCAATTATACAAATATAAATAACCATATATCTTAGGCTACAAACTTAAGTGGACCAAGGCAACTTGTACAAAACTTGAACTTAAGGCCATTCTTAGGACCTAACAGTTATGATTCAATAACATATAATTACTAAACACCAGAAAACTAATCTTCATGCTGATCATGGCAGCATACACTAAAAAATGGCATAAAATTTTTTTTAAAATAAGATCAGTGTGAAAAGGTATTTAATAGAAGTAATAGAAGTCCAAAAACAAATAGGAAAAATTACAAAGTGTCTCATATAAGAAAGGTGAAGAAGAAATAAAACCTATGTTAGTGAAGATTGCTTTAAAGAGTGTGAAGAGGTACTCCGTCAACTCCAAATCTCCAACCAATCATGGTGAAATTACATCCTTTGATGGACATGCTTCTGATTCTCTCATCACATTCTCTACTTTCTGTTCTATACACAGATGGAAAGTCAATGATAGATGAACAAGGAAAAAAAAATCTAATAAAAGCATCATACATAGGGGAAAAAAACAGATCAAGCATGAAAAAAGAGTAAGAACGCAAAAAACCTGGAGAACATTAATAGAACAAATCTAAAGGTCTAAAGCCTTCTTCACAATTGTCTTTGCCAATGATCATAATCATTTCCCATTACCTTATCATTCCATAGTTGCCACATTACAATGAAATTTTCAATGTCAAACATATAAAGTCAATATATATTCCAATCTGGATGCCCACCAAAAGCCAAACACAAACAGAGAAACCAAGATATTGAATCAGAAATCTAACGAAACAGCAAAAGACACTATCCAATATTGATTCAGTCTACTCTCTACAATGATTGCAAAATTACCCCCAAAAAAAAATCATCAAAATATCCAAACCAAAACCAAAGCTAAACAAAAACAAATTAAAACCAAAATACCTTTATCGAAACCATATTTAACCCAAATGCCTCAATCAAAACCCTATAATCAACACAATAAGAAATAGAGAAAGCAAAAATGTAAAGGAAACATTAATGAAAGACATTTCAATTTAAAAAAAAAAAAACATAGAATACATTAGAAAGCAAATAGAAAGCCAAAGGTTATAAATGTCAAGGAAAAACATACAAAGAAAGAGCACCCAAAGAAAGAGCATTACTCCCATCAATTAACTATGCAGTTGAAGTAATAGTATTTGAATAGGAAAAGCAACCGTGGGAAACAATGGACTGGGAATTGCATAAACTACTGGCAGAAACAATATTTGATTAAGAGAAAAAAAAAATTTATGCTAACCATGGGTATATTTGGTTAAAGTATATTCAAATTAAATATAAGTAAAGAAACTTAGAAATATCTAGTAAAAGTCTTATAAACGAATAGAAAAGAGAATAGAATAACTCATATAAGAAATGTGTAAAAGAATAAGTACCTATTTAGTGACAGATTGTTGTAGAGAGAGAAGTGGCATCCAACAAAGAAAATATGGTTGGCAGTGCAGTATGCATATTGTAAAATTAATTACATAACAGCCTAACCATACACCAAATCTAATCCAGTAACCTTAATCAAAATCAAATCTAACCCAAATGCCTAAATTGAATCTATAGTACCAAACACCCAAACATAAATCATAATTATGGCGTAATTTTAAAAAGAATAAAGAAAACCTTTATCGGTAACAGTTCTGGCTGCACAACGGTGGTGGCTGCCCAAACCTAACCCTAAATCAAAATCAATTCGATTGCAATAACCAAGCATAAATCATATTTAAACGATATAATTTTAAAACAAAACAAAAATCCTTACCGGTAAAGGTTTCGACGAAGTGACAGAATGATAGGAAAAATAGTGAAGCGGTTTGCTTAATCAGCCAAATGAGAAGTTTGGATCTTTATCCTTATCTGGCGGTGGATTTCTCACAACCCACAAAAATCTTTGATCGCTGTTTTCTAAACCCACTGCTATTTCTTTCAACTATTTCTCCTAAAAAGATCCCAAGCTTTCGAAACATAGAAACACAACGCTTCTGCTCGGTTGTGAGTTTAGTCAATTCAAACACTCGTGCTCTTCTCCATCTGAGTTTTAACCGGACACCATAAATAGATACCCACACATCAATTTAACCAAATACCCAAAACAAAAAAAAAAAAAAAAAAAAAAATAACTCAGACACCTTAATCAGAAATATAACCCAAGAAGTCAAATTAAAAACAATCCAGCCAAATTATTAAAACCTGATCTAATTTAACCAAATACCCAAAAAAAAAAAAAAACTCTAACTCAAACACCTTAATCAGAAATATAACCCAAAAAGTCAAATAAAAAACAATCCAGTAAAATTATAAAAATCTGATCTAATTTAATGTATAAACAGAAAAGCAAAGAGAAAAACTAACCGGTAGCAGTTCTAGTAGCAGTTCAAACCGAATCTCTCTCTCTCAATTGTTCTCTTTCTCAGTGCTCCTTGTATTTCTACAATGTATCTCTCTCTCAACCGTATTGTGGTAGGAAAACCTAAAATAAGTATCAAAACAGGATTGAAAAAATTATAAAAATAAATGAGAAATTAGGGAAAAATGCCTACCTTTGACTATACCCTTTTTTTTCCTAGAAACCCTTGAAACGGAAATTGAATAGAAAACAAAAAAAAGGGGAAAATGTCTACCTTTTGAATCGTTTATTGTTGAAGAGCAGAGGCCGGATAGTTTATAAATCGCTTGTTGCAGGGAACGAACGGAGATTTCCACCGTTGCAGAGGTTTTAACTGTTGCAGAGGCTTTTTTTTTTCTTCGTCTGCTTGATAGAGTGGAACATGCAAGTCCGATCTGTATGTTTGAAGGAACAATGAACAATCGGTAGTCTGAGTGAGTCTAAATTTTAATCGGCAAATACGATTTGGGTTTTAGGGTTTTTGTTGCAACGCAAGTCCGATCTGTGTGTTTGAAGGAACAGCAAAGAATCTATAGTCTAAGTGAGTATGAATCTGTAATCTGTAGTTTGATCGGGAAATACGATTTGGGTTTTAGGGGTTTTGATTTTTTTTTTTTTTTGTTTCTTTTGTTCCGTGAATAAACGGTTGTTTCTTTTTATAAGGTATTGCGTTTCTTTCTTTTTTTTTTTCTTTTTTTTTTTTAAATGATAAGTGCGTGGCTGTCTGAAAGTGAGCCTCCCTAATCGCACCATATAGTATTTTAAATTTAAAATCTATATGTGTCATTTTTTTAGATAGGTTTTTTACCTAACGTGGCAGCACCTCGTTGAGACTTCTGCTTTTATATATATATATATATATATATATATATATATATATTGATTGATTGATTCGTACGCCAAGGCAAAAAAGGTTGTAGCTAACTTGGTACATGACCACAAACATGGAGGCATATCTGATTAATCTAATTAAAATTTGAAATAGGTTGTGAAGGCATATCTTTTCTCTGCATGGAGTAGTAAACTTCAGCTAAAAGAAACTAAGAGCTGGGTTAATATATACAAATCCAAAAAGGCATTCCCAGATGCATAATGAATCCCAACAAAACTGCTAAAAGCAATCCCCACAGCAATACTGCTAATTCATAGCTATATTCACACGTGATGCTGGCTCCTTCCCATAGTTTTCATTATAGAATTGATCATTTTTATTGTTGTGATGTATATACGCATGCTCCAAGAAATAATAGTTTGCTTATGATGCAAAAGACATCCGAGCCAATTTGGTTTTGTCATTTAAAAAAGAAAAATTATATATGTAATGTTTGAGCTCTTCCCATTGGAACAGATCTTCTCCATTTAAACATCTAAAAGGTCTAACACTTTTAGGCCATGTCCTGAAATTATCTCTGCTGTTTCGGTTTCTGTTTTTCGATAGGAAACTCAAGTCAGTTTTTGTCTAGTTGAATGAAGTTTCATTTTCTTTAAAACATTCCTCTCCATTTAAGACTTTTTCATGAATATAACCGTGTATAAAGTATCATGCTATTTAAATTTTTAAATGACATGACACTAGATAAACTTTAGATTTATAATACTTATATGAACTATGAAATAGATTTGTTTTAATACATATTCTCGAATTTACATGCCCCTCAAATGACATTGTTGTTCATTTCCATAAACACACAACTTTTAACAAGAAAAACTACTTTTTATTTATTTGCTAATATTTGGGACTTAATTAATACTTTTGAAAATAAAAATATATTTTAATTGATTAGAATTTGGGGCTTCTTCCAATTGAGGCCTTTGGCTAACCTAGAATTGACTTGGACTTGTTTGAATATGAGCCCCTGGCACCAAACCATTGGATCTTTGCATAGAGTCTCTAGCGCTAGTTGTTTTCCTCCTCCTGGCATCAAGCTTTGTTATCTTCATAGTAGGGTAAGATTTCTCTTTTAGACTTATTCTGATATCATGTTAAATTACTGATTTTTTTCAAAAACTTAAACTATTAAATTTAATCATTTAACCACATACTTCTATCAAATGAATTTACCCTAGACAAACATCAAACCTAAGCTCAGCCCATGGGAAAGTTCGAAGCAAGCTGTATCATCTCGATTCTTGACCATTTAAAAGGATATTTGAAGTTTAATTAATCTTTTATATAGTAAACTAAGTAAAGGGAAAGTTGGGAGAATTTGATATGCAATTACAGCAACCAAGTGCCACTATACAAGATAGAAGTTCATTGGCAAACCCATTTGTTAAATAGAAAAGTTAAAGAAAAAGGGAGAAGAAGAAGAAAAAACAAACAATCAAACAAATGTTGACCACATAATTTATACTTATCCTGAGTGCGTAACAAAGAATTCTGAATTATGGAATTTTCAATTATACGGGGAAGACCATAAAATTCAAAGTCTATGGAAGATCCAAATCTGTAACCAAAGTAAGTGAAACTTTAAGATAATTTAAAGTCATTGGAAAACTGAAAGTTTAAAAGTTTTTCAGTCTTCCAAACATGAAGTATTTTTTTAAGTTATGTTCACATATTAGTGGAAGGCTAGAGATGATACAGTAAAGAAATGTAAAGCGTCCAATCTAAGTAAGCGTAAATGAGGGATTAGATTGGTATTGACTATTGAGATTTGAGACTGATTATGGTGGAAATGGTCCACCGTGTTAGACTTAAGAGGGTCTATTTACTTCACATATTATGCCAAGAGGATTCTTTTTTCTTATTTGACTTATTAAAATCTAATGTATCTAAGCAACTTCGCTTGGATCAATGGTTTGGTCTCCTTGTGCATAACGAAGTAACAACCACGCACTGGATTCAGCCAAAAAAAAAAAAAAAATTCATATTGGCAAAAATAATTGACCCTAGTAGAGACGTCTGCAGCCAGTATGTTATGAGTGATTTTGCAAAAAAAAAGAAAAAAGAAAATGTAATTAGTTATAATAGCGACAAGATTAACATCGTTTTTACAGATTAATATCAAAATTCAAAATTTATTTTTGAAGGAATTTCTGTTATGGTATGTTGAATAATATATATATTGCAAGACAAGCTTTATGTGTCAGTAGAAAAAAGCTTTCACGTGCTCAAGTGAATCATTTAAAAGTTTAAGAGAATCATAGTTATAGTAATCTTCTAATTTCTACATGACTTAAAAATTTGTCTTCAAATTCAAACTATAACATATCAAAACACTAAAATTGTGTAATTCTCTCAAAAATTAAAATATTAATATCAAGTAAGAAAGGAAAAAAGAACATAAAGAAAGATACCACAAATCATTAAATTAAACAATTAAAATATAATAATAATACTTTTGTCATCTATATATTTAATAAATTATGATTTAGAATAGGTACCCTCAACCAAACCTGTCTTTTCTCTTTTTTATGTAAGTGTGCCAAAATAGAAAGAATTGTGCCAAAAAAAAGACCAAAATGAACCGAATTATTAGACTTGCCTCCCCAAGATACAACAGCCAACAAATGTCATATGGTTAGACACCCTCCTCCCTTCACATCCCCTTTGCACACGTAACTAGCCCAACTATTTGCTCTAATATATTTTAGTTCATTACTCATCACACTTAAAAACAATAAAAGAGCCTCTCTTATTTTCAACGTAAGATTAAATATTTCACTACCTCTTTATCTTTTATATTAACTCTCATATCATTATATTTATATTGTCATATTTATTCATTTTAATTAGCTAATATTAAAATACTACAACAAATACTATGCTGCGACATTTAAATATATATAAATACGGATTTGTGGAAAGCAAATTATACTTTCCAATAGAAAGTTGTAATGAGTTAGAAGTCACAGTCGTTGACAGAAATATATTTATGTTCTTTGCTTTCAAACATGAAGCACCATAACTAAGTATCAATATGAGCAGATCCAAGATGGAATAGATGATGAATTTGAATGTTTAACAGATCGACGAATTGAAGAGTGGAGATAATAGCTTGTTTGTTTGTGTGTGTGTGTGTGTGTGTGTGTTTTAACGCAAAAATTACACGATGGAACCTGAGCTCAAACCATGGAAAGTGAAAGTAGAAGAAATTTGATATGGAATTACGAGTCATCACCAAATGCCACTAGTTAAGAGGTTCGTTCATTGGAAGATCTATCTTTTCCAAGTTTTGTTCGGCACTTCCACTGTTCCACGTATTAGTGGAGGACTAGAGATGATAAAGTAAAGAAATTTTTAAAGCGTCCAATCCAAGTAAAGCGTAAATGAGGGATTAGAATCATTAGATTGGTATTTGAGGCTGACCATAGCGATCCTCGTGCTAGAGGGTCTTCTATAGTCTATACTTCTATTTTCCACATATTATGTGAAGATAATTCCTTTTTATTATTTGCTGGTTCCTTCGCATTGTGAAACTTTTCTTGCGTAAATATTATAATAAATTGTGGACTTTCAATTAACTCAACAGATAATTTATTTTTTCAAATAAAAAATTTGATAAAGTTCTTTGTAGCTGAATAAAATCTTCATAGAATAAATGTTGTGGGTTGAAATACTAAAAAAAGAAAAAAGTTTTTGATTATACCAAAAATCACTACTTAAGTCACTCGTTCAATCTAGAGTTTTTGACAGGATTTTAAGATCTGTAGGAAAAATAGAGCTAATCAAAGAGACCATCAGGATGAGCCTTGGTGGTAGAGCATCCGATATTTGAGTCAGTATCAGCAATATCTTTTGTATATAAATAGTATTTTGTAGTTTTATTGATGTGCTTTAGCAAGTGAAACAGATTGTCTCTTTTATAGGTAACTTGGGTAGCTATTGTACATAATTGAAGATGATTATTACCCCGAGTGCAACGACCATTGTCTGGATGGTAGTTTAAGGCCTTTAAGTAATGGTCATCATTGAATATACTAAATGTGCATGAGATGTTACTTATCTTTCTTTGAAGGCTTACTGGTGACTTAATGTCGTCCATAAAGGTGGATGACCAATTAATTTTCTTGGACTCATTAGTTGCCCCCCATTCACTGCTTAGTTGCAACGTCAAAAAATTGGGTTTTATATATATATATATATATATATATATTGTGGGGGGCAAGGGCCGAGTTCAAGTCTCTAGGAGGGAGCTTCACACACATATACACTTAGATTAGGCTAAAGTATTTATATATATATATATATATATATATAAATACTTTAGCCTAATCTAAGTGTATATGTGTGTGAAGCTCCCTCCTAGAGACTTGAACTCGGCCCTTGCCCCCCACACCCCATAAGCACTTATACTTGTAGAATAACTACCGCTCCAAGGGTTCGCAGTGGCGGGTTATATTCTAATATATGTTTCAAGAAGGTGATGCACATTACCTTAATGTCACATTAAGGTGTTTTCCATAAATAATGTAAGATCAGCTCCATTTAAAAAGGTTATGTGATTGAAGTGATGTGATATATTTTGAAATCTTAGATTACGGTAATGTTAGAAAAAATTAAATGAACCAAACACCTTATATGACATTAAGGGAATGCGCATCACATCATGAGCACATTATAGTGAACCAAACACACATTTAACTTTCCAAGTCTTTTCTTCTATAAAAAATTTATAAAAAAAAAAAAACAATAAAAAAACAATTATTACAAAAGATTTTTTTTTTTTTGGAGAAAACGTTTATCACTATTTTACAAGTTTTCATATATATATATATATATATATATATATTCTCTCATACTAATTTTAAGAGGTAAATGCAATAATTAAACTTTTCTTAGCTGTTACTTTGACAATCTTGGCCTTGTCTGATCCATTTTGTTTTTTTTATTCTGTGCAAGTTTTTCCCATTACAAATAGGCAAATGGATGGGACAAATAGGCCACCATATCTTGCATAAAATGTACATATTCATTTAAATTATTTAATGAATAATATCCTATTTATTGATTACCTTGCATATTTGTTTTATTATCCTTTAAATATTATTTAATTTTATGTATACTAGTAAAATTCTTGTGCCATAAATTAAAATTTTAAGTAAAATAAAGAAAACATTTTACTAATACTATTGAAATTGTTTTAATAATTAGTGACTTATGAGCAAATTAACTATCTTAATAATTAGTTAGTCACATGAAAAAAAAAAAAAAGAAAAAAACTCTTTAATTTTACATACAATATATCTTGAGTCACTCGACTTAAGCACGACATGTAACATGTAGTTTACTATGTTTAAAACTCAAAACTAGAATAGATGCTCAAAAAATAAGTATTAGATTTTATTTTATATTTTAATTTTTAATAAATGAACTTTAGGTTTAAAAGTGGGTTCCAGTTAGCTTAACTAGTAAAATTTCTGATGGTTGAATAAGAGATTTGGAGTTCAATCCTCGCCAACACCAAAAACCAATTGGTGTCTTAGTTTGATAATAAAGAGATATCATCAGGAGTGGACGTCATATATTTAAACTCTCTCAAAAAGAAAAAAAAAGTTTAATAGAATATTAAATTTATTAAAGCTTAGGTAATAGAGTTTTATGGATTGAGATCTAGTGCAATTAACCTTATTTTCTTCATAAAAATTTTAACATTCTTAATTTTTTTAACTTTAACTTTTTACTTCTTTTTAAATTATTATTTTTATTTAATGGTTGAGATCAAAAGTTGCTTTTTCCAACTCATGGTTTTAACCATTCATTACAATTGCATATTGCACCCAATCTCAATCTAGTTTTACATGGAATAAACATCTTAACAATAAGCAACTTAATATTTTGGTAATAGAGTTTCATTTAAACAAAATTATTCTAATAATTAATATATCTACTTAGTATAAGCAAAAGATAGTCACTCAGGTGAGGTGATTTGAATTTTGGATGTTTTAACAACCAATTGAATTACAAAACTCTTGGTATCCAATCCTCAATTGTCAAGTCCATTAAAACAACATCATTTTGGAAAGTGAAAAATATAAATAAATAAATAAAACTAAAATTGGACATAGAACTGATGAAATGTCTAAATTGAAAAAAAAATAAAACGAAATAAAAAATATTAAAATTAAAGAAACAAAATGAAATAAAATTAGAGGATATAATTTTTTATTAAAAATTTTTCAAGTAATTGTCAATTTTGTTTTTGTTAAAATAAAATAATTTGAGCAAAAAGAAATAGATGACATTAAACAGTCCCGGAGTATACCATTTCTACACGTTCTATCTAGCATAATTAATTTTGACACCTAGACAATATGATTGGTAAGAATTTAATGATTGCTTGCAACATGTTCAATCTACAACAACTCAGCAATCTGAAAAAACAATTCTATAATCTAAAATTCAAGGTAGGTAATAATAAACTGACCTTGTAGAAAAAATATGACGTCCAAGTCTTTGCAAGCTAAACATCAACAAATTATAATCCAAAATCAAGCTTGTTAAAGTCTTGTAACGTTTAAACACGTTTTCAAATGATGAAAAAATCTGGCACATCAATGACTTTAAAAGAGCAATGATATTATTTTGTCCCATACAAATTTTAAGAGATAAAAGGCAAAGTTACTAATTAAACATTTCTTTAGCTGCCACTTAAGAGCAATGATATATATATATATATATATATATATATATATATTTGCTAATATACTTTGGAGGACTCTTTGCTACCCTCCCCCGCTTAGTTATTAAAATATTATACGCATGTACATTTTCCAATGACCAAGCACTTTGGGTAGAAACACGGACAGGTCATCTGACTCTTTTCTATAGCAAATCAGAACTGAGCAATTCAACAATTATGCCTTATATCTTATTTGCTGGGTGGTTGGTGGGTCCTTTACAATGTGCTAAATGTGATAGGTTAATTATTTTTATAAGTTGATGGTCCTAATAGACCGTGACAAAACTTTTAAAAATAATATTAAAAAAATTAAAAATATATCTATAGGGACAAGGGGCCCAAGAATGTATGCTGGGTCTTGGGCCTTGTCTCAAGACGCTTAGTGCTCCAATGACAGATAAACAATAATGAAGATGTAAGACTTAGAACTCCACGAACAAGCTACGACTAAGAAGGCTGGGGAAGGTAGGCCGATGAGAGGTCAGAAGGTATATTCTATCATCCAAAGTAACATTCCAAGAAATTCTATTGATAAAGATACGCATCACGAACGTACAGGACAAATGGGAGCTGTGAAATATTTAGAAGAAAGTTACTACCACAGCATTGAATGATCTGTAGTTAACTATCTGGCCGCATTAATTACGAAGTGATATCTAAACAGTAATTTTCAACCTTATAGCTACTCCCCAAAGACTTCAAGAAGGTGCTAATGGGACAAGGATCAACACACCAACAATCTAATCTATATGTGGAGGGTAGAGATGAAAGAAGGAATATAGTATAAAATAGAAAGAAGCCCTAAGGGAAGGAAAATTGGAGAATTAAGAGAAAAATATTGTAACAACAAGAACTGTGCTTGTAATCAATTTCAAGAAATATATACAAGAACTAATTTCCTCAGATTGCACCGATGATGATTTTCTTTAGATAAAATCAGTCTATCTTTACTTTATAGTGATCTGAATCTATTATAATTGTCACCCAACTCATTAGAGCCTAGTTTTCTAACTCACTCTCTACAAATTCATTGTATTGGGCTCTTTGGACCTAGATCTTTTTACCTTTTGGGCTTAGGACTCAAATTATGTCCATACAATATATATATATATATATATATATACATAAGTGTTATTTAACTATAATTTCTAAGTGAATATCATTTTTCTTCGACTCTAATTTCTAAGTGGATAAAAATCTTAATTTGATTACAATCCAAATTCTTCATCTAATCCTTATTTTTTACAATATACTTCTTATTAATTTCTTTGGATAAAATAACAATAAGTGTATATATCCGAATAAGTGTTTTAAAAAAATGTGCAACCTATAATAAGTATTTTCTAAAATTTCAAAAAAAGATTAAATTTAGTTGGTTGGTCTATCTAAAATATTATCAACAAAGCTTAAAATGAATAGCATAGAATTACCTAAAAGAAGGATAGAATTTCAATAAATAAAAAATACATAAAATAAAGCAAATAAGATAGAATTAAAAAAAAAGAAAAAAGAAAAAAAAGGAAGAAGATAGAATTGAATATCATTGCGTATCAACATACATTCATTTTTGTTAATTTTTTTAAGTTTTTTTTTTTGGGGATAAATATGCATTTTATATCATCTTTTTCCTGATAATCAAGTAACAAAAAAAGAGTAGTATTTGATTTACAACTACACTTGTGTCTATCTAAAATGTTATCAACAAAGCCCAAAATCAATAGGATAGAATTACCTATATATAAAAAAAGAGAGATTAAAAAAAAAAAACGTTAAAGAAAAAAGATAGAATTTAAAAAAAAATGGTGAAAAGTATAAAATGATAATAAAGATGAATCTGTTCTTCTATTAGTTGTAGACCTGGATGTTGAAAACACCTTTGTAGATCTTTATGCCTTTGATAGAATTTACTTTTTTTTTTTTTTTGCATCTTATGTTATTTTTTTCCTAATAATAAAGTTTTAAAAAATAAGTATTTGAGTTTCACCTAAACTCTTTTTTGTTTATATCATTTTCTTCACAACCTGAAATTCTCTCTATATATACACACAATTTTTTAGTGTATTATTCTTTCCACTACGTACCTTACAATTATTTATTGTATTCTTCCCTTCTCCTCTCTACCCTATATACCTACAACCTTGCAAGTATTTTTACTTAACTCCGTTTTCATTTTTTTTTTTTTAAGTTCAGAAATTGGATATTTTTTCATTAATGAATTGGGATTTTGGCTTAATTTTGTTTTCAACTATTTCAGTTATTGAATTCATTATTTTTTTTCATGTGTAATATTAATATTTGTGTTTTTTATTTGAAAAAAAATAGTTCTTAAAGGCTAAAGCACAATACAATTACAAACATCACTTTAAGTTAGGGTGTTATATTTATTTATCAGTAAGTTAAAATGTTACATTATGTTATGGCATTATATATTTATTTATTATTAAGTTAGAATGTGTGATATAACTTATAACCATTTGAATAAAATCAACACTAAAACAAATGATTTAAATATTAAAATAAGAAATTAAAATTAAATTTCTTTTAGGTGTACAAGTAAAATTTATTTTTTAATCTTTAATTTTGAATTAATTCTTTTAGGATGACCCTCTCTTCATAAATAAATAGGAATTATAAAAAAAAAATTATAAAATTTTTTATTGATCATTGTAATTGGATATATTATATATAAGGACAAATTTACAAAATTCAATTATTTTTTAGATTTTAAAAAAATAGATATATTTTTGTTTGTATTATATATATATATATATATATATATAAAGAGAGAGAGAGAGAGAGAGAGAGAGAGAGAGAGAGAGAGAGAGAGAGAGAAAGCTGTGTCATCTTGATTCTTGACCATTTCAAAAGATATTTGAATTTTAATTAATCTTTTATATGGTAAAATAAGTAAAGGGAAAGTTGAGAGAATTTGATAATGGGATTACAGCAACCAAATGCCACTATACAAGAGGCTCATTGGAAGGTCCATTTGTTAATAGAAAAGTTAAAGAAAAAGGGAGAAGAAGATGAAAAAACAAACAATCAAGCAAATGTTGACGACATAATTTATACTTAGCCTGAGTGCGCAACAAAGAATTCTGAATTCTGTAATTTTCAATTATACGAGGAAGACCATAATTTTCAAAGTCTATGGAAGATCCAAATCTGTAACCAAAGTCAGTGAAACTTTAACATAATTTAAAGTCAGTGGAACACTGAATGTTTAATAGATTTTTAGTCTTCCAAACATGAAGCATTTTTTAAAGTTATGTTCACATATTAGTGGAAGGCCAGAGATGATATAGTAAAGAAATGTAAAGCGTCCAATCCAAGTAAGCGTAAATGAGGGATTAGATTGGTATTGGCTATTGCCTATTGAGATTTGAGACTGATTATGGTGGAAATGTGTACTTATTTGCCTTATTAAAATCTAATGCATATATAAGAAAATTTGCTTTGATCAATGGTTTGGTCTCCTTGTACATAACGAAGTAACAACCACGTACTGGATTCAGCCAAAAAAAAAAAAAAAATCATATTGGCAAAAATAATTGACCCTAGTAGAGATGTCTGCAGCCAGTATGTTATGAGTGATTTTGCAAAAAAAAATGTAATAAGTGTTGGTTTTTAGACCCCTTAAAACAATTGGATTAACCTAAGAATTTAGCCAAGTTGTTACTTAGTCAAATTAATTAAATCTAGGTTAACACAATTAAATAATCATATCAAGTATAGCAGCGGAAATATAAAGAATACAAAGATATGATCACCCAGGAAACCAAACCGGTAAAAACCTGGGGAGGATTTAACCTAGCTATCCTTAAGGTAAACTTGAATCCACTATCTTGAAAGAATTGAATTTCATACAATAAGACTTACAAACCCCCACGCTCGACTTCTTATTGCTACCCACCAGTAGAACTTACTGACACGATCACGTGCAAGCTCCAAATTCACGGACTCCTTCTTTCTTGGATTCTCCACCAAATACAAGCACACCCGCTTGTGTTTTCTTTAAGCTTCAATGGCAACAACTGGAATGATCATCAAGGTGTAGAAAAATCTTCTCCTTGAAAACCCTAAGTTTATGTGAAGGAAACCTCCTCAAAGATCTCACAAAAGATTCACATAAACCGCAATATGAGCAACACAAAAACGTGGCTAGTGTTTCCCTTATATACCTAGGGTAAATTAGAAACCTAAACCAATTAAAAAACTTTAGGGCTGAGTTGGAAAACCTAATTAAAAAACGTCAGGTACAATTTTCGATTGATCGAGCCTAAGCTTCGATCGATCGAAATGTACTGAAACAGTTTTTTAATCAGCTTAGTATTTCATTCCAACTTTACAACTAAGAACCAACTTTGAGCACTTCTAAAACAACTTAAATACATTATTTTGATCATGGTTTGCCAACAATATAAATTAGGATTCTAAATACATAAAACCTAAGTCTTTAGAACCTAACAATAAGTTATAATAGCGACAAGATTAACATCGTTTTTACAGATTAATATCAAAATTCAAAATTTATAAGCACTACACATATTTCTTCATTTTAATACAGGTCAAGTCAATTGATAATTTAAATGAGTAATTTTTTTTCACACTTTAGGACCACTAGAGTAAAAATTAATGGAACTATTAGTTGGTATGGATGTTCATCAAGGGTGAGATCTGATCTAAACAGTTAGAAAAAGAGTTTCAAATGTCCAAATACATGGACAAAGTTTTTTATTATTCTTTTTTTGAGTCTTTCCCTTTTTGTTTAGGTCTAATAACTTTTTTCTTTTTGACTCATAATGTGCCTAATTGAGTTTGACAGGTCTTTATTTTATTTTATTATTTTTTAATAAAACAGGTCTTCCTTTATGAACATTTTGTATTGCACTTTGCATGTGCCTAATTGAGTTCTTCTAGGACCACAAGCCTACAAAAAATATCACATTATTTTCACAAATAAGTGAGGTGTCAACTCAGTCAAAATAAAATGATATTAAAAAAAAAATAATAATTACAAGAGTCACCACCACAACTAAAAATAAGAATATTATGAAAATCTTGTAAGATTTCATTGTGTCATTAGACTTTTGCGGTCTTTTCAACTACTAAAAGGGAAAATTATGCCAAGAAGATCTCCTAATTTATAATCAGGTCCTTGACAATGCTCTAAATTTCCCGCATTAATGTCATTAGTTAACTATTTTTCTATGAAATGGTCTTAAATAGCCTAACACTAGCATCAAAAACAAAATCTCCAAAAGAAAGAACCTTACATAACAACGTAATTGTATAAAAATTCTCTTCACCATAGTATCCATATGAGCAGATCCAAAAGGAGAAAGAACTGGATATAGGATCCCTGTATAGTATATAATTCTATACTATGAAATTAAAGTAATTTTGTTCTTTCAATAAGCGTATTTTTTTTCCTGTGAAGGTAAAGGAATTTAACAATTCACACTACTCATCGTAAATTTAAAAACAAAAACAAAAACAAAAAACAAAAAACAAAAAATCATTCACGCTAGATACTGGAGAGAGAGGCTCACAATATCCTAATTTTCAAAGTCTTTGGTAGAAGACTTCTAGAAACATTTACAATATTTATAAATATATATATATATATATATATACACTGTTTGGGTTTATTTATATTGAACTCCTCGTTTACTACACTATATTAACTCACGTGGCACAAAACTCTAATTGAAATACAATTTTCATACTAAATTAACTCACTCAGCACAAATATTTAAAAGCTTAGATTAGATGAGATACATGGCGTAAAATTAGATTATAATTAAATTTCAATTTGAAATCTAATTGAATTTTCTCTTGGCTATAACTATATATATTTATCTTTTATGTTAAAGTATTTTTAACTGAATCAAATTGTAAATAATTAGTCATCAACTAAATCCCCCTACTTTTTTTTCCAAAAAGAAATGAGTATGATGTTGGCTCCACCATTGTATGCATGAATTGGAATTTTATAACACCAAATTAGACATGTGTAATGATATCACAATGTCATATACTCCGTAATACACACTTACCTTACATATTCTACTACATGAATTGAAATTCTTTTTTTTAAAAATAATTTTAGTTAAATTGTAAGATAAGAATTTTAATACACAATTTCACAATATTGGTCACGACTCATGAGTGTACCATATAGGAATTAAGATAAATACAGTATTCCTTAAGGATGTTTTCAAAAGTGCTTATTTTTCTTCTTCTTTTTTTTTTTTTTTTTTTTCCAAATAAAAGTTAGTTTTTATTAATCAATGAATCTGCATCAAAGAATTGTGCTATATAGTCTACAGCGTAGGCTAGTTAAAATAAGTCCACAGTCAACGATAGTTTGTTAAAATAATGTCATTAAAATGATTCTCAAAAAAAAAAAAAAAATCATTAAAATAAATTTTCCAGAGCCACGCTGGTTAATTCTAAGTGACCCACAAGATTTCCATAAAAATAAAAAAAACAAGACCTTAATTTTCCAAGTCATTAGGCCAACCCATAAAAAAGCTAAGACGGGGGATTAGAATTGTGTACATGCGGCTGATAATGGTAGTTATGGTCTCTCCTCTCTCGCCTATAAATAAATGTATCATTCCTTCTGATTAATGTATCTATGCCTAAGCCATCTCATTTCCTAAAATATCACTCCTTTCCTTCTGATTTGTAAAAGCAGGCAGAGCAGAGCAAATATGGAGCGGCTATTACTCTTACTCATTTGCTTCCTCTTCCTTTCTCAACCTAATCATTGTTCCTCTTCTCTCTCTTTTAATTCATCAACGCCTCTTTCCCATTCACACCAATCCTCTGCTTTGCTCCGTTTCAGAAACTCTCTTTCTGGAGGTTCTAGTTATCAATGTGACGGTGGATATTATCCTTATTATCCTCCGAAGAATTCGTGGAAAATGGGTACAGATTGTTGTGGGTGGGATGGGGTCACCTGTGATACGATGACAGGTCATGTCATTGCTGTCGACCTCAGTTGCAGTGGGCTTCATGGTCCCATCCATCCCAATACCACCCTTTTCTCTCTTCGCCATCTCCAGCGGCTCAACCTTGCCTACAGCAATTTCGATGGCTCCGCAATTTCATCTAAGTTTGGTGGCTTTGCGAACATGACGCATCTCAACCTCACTGAGTCCTCCTTTGCTGGTAATTTCCCATCCGAAATCTCCCACTTATCCAAACTGGTTTCACTTGATCTCTCTGAGAATTATATGATGAGAATAGAAATGCCTAGTTTGAAAAGGCTTGTTCAAAACCTAACCCATCTAACTGAACTTGTTTTGGATTATGTTTACATGTCTTCTGTTTCACCTAATTCTTTCATGAATTTGTCTTCCTCTTTGACATCTCTTAGTCTTTCTGATTGTGGATTGAAAGGGAGATTCCCAGATAATATATTCCACCTTCCAAACCTCCAGCTGCTTGATGTAAGTTACAACTACAATCTCACCGGTTCCCTTCCAACGTATAACTGGAGTACTCCTCTCAAGTCCTTGCGTCTCTCTGAAACTGAATTCCCAATTAACTTACCAAATTTAATCAGCAATCTCGAGTCCTTAAAAGAATTGCACCTCAGAGGATGCAATTTCATAGGTTCATCGTATCCAACATTTCTTCCAAACCTCACACAAATAACTTCTTTGGACCTCTCATATAATAACTTTGGTGGTCAGTGTCCATGGTCCCTCCTAAACAATGCAGGACTTACTTATTTAGGTCTCTCAGGCAACAATTTCATAGGTCAACTTCCAAATCTTTCAACAAACTGGACAAAAGTTTCTTCTTCAAACAGTTCTTCCAATAGTCAGTCAGTTAGTCAAATTCCTTCCAATTTGTTATTTCTCCATTTATCTGGTAACTTATTGAACGGCACTATACCATCTTGGTTGTATGACATACCATCTTTGCAGTACTTATATCTAGTCAATAACCAATTCACTGGACAGATTGATGAATTCCAGCATAACTCGTTGGTTGTTCTTCGGTTGAGTAATAACAAACTACATGGCCACCTTCCAATCTCAATTGCAAAACTTGTGAGCCTTATCGTTCTAGATATTTCCTTCAATAATATTAGTGGTCATCTAGAGTCAAGCATGTTCTCAAAGCTCAAAAATCTCCGAGCAATTGATCTTTCACATAATCCTCTCTTATCATCCCACACGTATAGATATAACATTGCAGACTATACCTTGCCCAAACTTCAATCATTATCTTTGTCATCTTGCAACATAACTGAGTTCCCGTATTTCTTGAAATCCATGGAAAATTTAAATAGATTAGACCTTTCCAACAACCAAATCAATGGCAGTATTCCGACGTGGTTGTTGGAGGTGAAGATGGATTCATTGTACAATTTGAATCTTTCATACAACTCCTTGACAAGTATAGGACACCTTCCATGGAAGTACATGGACATTCTTGATCTTCGTTCTAACATGCTTCAAGGACCACTTCCAGTACTTCCACTAGGCTTATCTTTCTTTTCAGCCTCAAGGAATAATATAACTGGACAGATCTCTTCCATGATTTGCAATCTCAGTTTAGTCAATTACCTTGACTTGTCGTATAATCACTTGAATAACGTGATTCCTTCATGTTTCGGAAACTTAAGTAATCATCTCATAGATTTGGATTTGCAAAGTAACAATCTTCATGGAACCATCCCAACAACAATTGCCAAGGGCTGTTACCTGAGAAGTCTTAAACTCAATGGCAACCAATTAGAGGGGCCATTGCCACAATCATTGGTCCATTGTAGAAAGTTGGAAGTCCTAGATTTTGGTAACAACAAGATTAATAGCACCTTCCCTCATTGGTTGGAAACTCTTCCAGAGTTGCGGGTTCTTATCTTGCGATCAAACAACTTTCATGGTACCTTAAGCAACCCCAAGACCAAATTCCCATTTCCAAATTTGCGAATCATAGACCTCTCTCACAATGAGTTCCATGGGCATTTGCCGACAAACCTTTTCAAGTATTTAAAAGCCATGATGATGAATGCGAGTGCGAACAAAGGTGAATTGAAATATATGGGTGATAATTATTATCAAGATTCTGTGATAGTGGTGATGAAAGGGCTTTTCATTGAATTGGTAAAAATCCAAAGTCTATTCACAACCATTGATTTCTCCAACAATAATTTCAAAGGAGAAATTCCAAAGTCAATTGGAGAGCTTGGGTCATTGAAGGGGCTTAATTTTTCACACAATAATCTTATAGGTCATGTGCCTCCCTCGTTGGGGAATTTAACAAATCTTGAATGGTTAGATCTTTCATCAAACAAGCTTGAAGGTGAAATTCCTATACAATTGGTAGATCTCACATCACTGGCATTTTTAAACCTATCAGAAAACTATCTTTTTGGACAGATACCCCAAGGTAAACAATTCAATACATTTACGAATGATTCTTACAAAGAGAACCGTGGGTTATGTGGATTTCCAATGACAAATGCTTGTGGCAATGATGAGGGACAACAACCACCACCATCATCAACCATTCAGGAAGATGATTTTGAATTTGAAAATGGGTTTCATTGGAAAGTTGTATTGTTGGGGTACGGTGTTGGATTCATGTTCGGATTGGGTTTGGGTTATCTTGTGTTCTCAAGTGGAAAGCCAATATGGCTAGTGAATATTTTTTATGGAGAACAAGATGATAAGGTACGAAGATCCAAGAAGAATGCTCGTGGACGAACTCCTTGAAGAAGAATTTGGTGAATGCAAATACTGATTCTAGGTACATTCTTATATGCTAATAATATATTTGAAAATAATCTATATGATTTTTCCTTTTAATTTGCTTTATTCTAGTCAAGAATGGTTGTACTTGTGTTAATGTGAGGCTTATTACTAGTATTACAGGGTGCATAAGCTTCTATGTTTCATTTCAAAAAAAAAAAAAAAAATTCTGTGTTTAAAGTATAGCTATACAGGAAAGTAATTTGATGTGCTGATATTGTTTCTATTGCCACTAGAGATGGCATTATGCTGGTCTGTTCTTGATCCTGAATCTTCCTATATTCTGTCTCTCTCTTTTAAGATGTTTTTTGTTAAGGTCCTTTTACCAAAGGGCTTTGGCAACAGTCTAAGGTTTAGGATTTGCTGATTGTTTGTTTAAAAAGATGTTTAAATGAAACTTGGGGAAAATGTAAGAAATACACTTTAAAAGAAATGGTATCTCTTTACATTTTTATATGTTGAGGAGTCTATCAATAAGACTCTAAAGTACATATTGGTTATGTGGAAAACTTAGAAAATTAATGTACTGATAATACATTCCTAGTGATTTTTGCTGTTTTTGGTTTCCACAAATTGTTATCACCTTTACCTAGCCAACTAGTTGTTTCTGGAACTTTTTGGTTATAATTTTTCAGTTGAAAATGTCAAAATTTTGAAAAAATGAAATACTTTTCTCATTCCAAATTCAGCTAAACTGACACTAAAGAACAGCTCTTAGTAACTCGTTTTATTGGTGCTCTAATGTAAACTACTATACTTGACATCACAGTCTGGTGGCCCTTTCTATCCAGTGTTAACAGGATGGAGCAACAACATTCATTCATATTTAACAGAGTACTGGCCGGCATTCCATGACCAAATGATAATATAACACAAACAATTCACCTTTTTGCCTTTAGAGGTATTGATGAAAGATAAACAACTAATCTTCTAGGTACTTACTATCTCTCTGCCTTTTCTCATTTCCCCCCTTATTTTATGGAGTTGAAAAATGTTGAAAAAATTATTTGGTTTGTATTGTTTTCTTAATCATCTGAAGACACACTCGACATTGGGAAGGTTTGCTGTGAATTCATACAGAAATGCGTCCCTTACCTCAAGGGGACAGGGCAGCCAAACCCAACTATAGCTCTTGATTTTCTCATTGAGATCAGAATGAGATGCCAAGACTGTAATAGGACCACCACTCAGCCTTCTTCACCCATGGAATCATTGGAAATGAGTGAGTCTGCAGTGGGGATGTCATATTTGCAGGAATTGTCATCTTTGATATCATCTGGGGCAGGTTTTGACGCTCATGACTGTCAGAGCTTGTTAAAGGGTAGAGGACTCCTTTTTGCCGATCAAAAATTGATGGTTAATAAGAAGACCGCAAGATTGGCAAGGGTTTATGCTTCAGATGATGGATTAATCTTTCGAATGGACTTTGCTTGGGCAATGATGAAGATGTCAGGTCTTAATCTTCTGACTGGATCTCAAAGTCAGGTCTGGAGAAACTGCTCTTTGGCTTTGGTCAGTTCCTAAGTGACAGTCTGACCATAATGAACTCTTGAGATCTTTTTTCTTTCATGTAAGTTTCTCTTATGTTCTATATTTGATTGTAGATGCTGTGACTTCTACATTTCTTGCCTGTGCTAATTTTTGAGTCTATATATAAAGGCAATGGCATAGAGTAGACATTAGTCACAATGATGAACTTTACAGAAAAAAAACTGCATATTAATGTGTTTTGGCTGTTGATTTCTTTTGACATATAGAATTTTAATGTTTTGATTCTTACCAAAAGTTAACAAATATTTGGAGAGCTCATAATGTATGCTGCAACATCCAAATTAATATTAAGGATAGAATTCTTTAGACTTACATTGAGTTTGTGGTGCCTTTGTGTTAGAACCTTATTCCCTCTCCCTTGTGCATGTGTGTTTGTTTTTCATTAAAAAGAAGCAAACCTTATGAAAATAGTAGTGTTACATAGGGTGAATAAATAAATAAACTTGGTCCTAGTTAATATGAGCTCATCATTTGGGGCCTTCTAGTTGTGTGGTCTCTAAGCTGGGCCTTATCAATGTCGATATGACTAGTGTAGTAGCCTTAGCTTCTAAACCCAACGAACCTTTTCTCCTTGCACGGCCGAAAAAAAAAAAAAAAAACAACAAAAACAAAAACAAAAAAAAACAACAACAACAACAACAATCGGAAAACCTTAATAACTCATTGGGGTTTTGCTTGTGTTTCATTCCCTGTGCACTGTTTAATTTTTTAGTTTTTACAAAGGAGCTGTTTGAATTTTTTTTTTCCCCCCTTTCTTGGGGGTGGGGGGGATGGAATGCTAGAGAGATAAGTGATTGGTCTTTCATGGGAACCTAAGTTTTTCACCAGGAACACATAATGGGTGTGAGAGCGAATCTCAGAATCAGAGTGAAACCAGTGCACTTTGGAGACCCAATTCAGAGCTTGTTGATGGGCTTTTCCTCTCCAGAAAATTCAAACAAATTTAAGGGAAAGCATCTCAAAAATACTGCTGGAAAAGCTTGGTATGTCTGTGTTTCAGTGAGAGTTTCTATTTTAACTTTTCATTATATTTTCTTTTGTCTGATTGGTTGGCTAAGAAAGAGAAAGAGAGGAAAGCTTTGATTATCTTAAACTTTGATGTTTTGGTTTCAAGTTAATCACTAACTCTTCTCATTTCTTTTGGTGTACATGGGTGGAGGAATTTAGTTTTTATTTGGGGTCTCAACTTACAAGATTTGTTCATTTAGAAGTGTTGTTAAATTTGCTAACAATGATTACATATTTTTTTTTTGTGGGTAAAATGTACATAGGTTTGACTCACCTGCACAAACCATAACCCCTGAGATTGAGAAAGATTTGTGTTTACTGAAGGTGTGGTGAACTCTATTTTTTGTCTATGTAATTTGTTTTTGCAGCACTACTTCTCAATTATGCTCAAATTATTCTCTCGGTAACATTCAATTGTTTAATTTTTTATATAGATAAAATAAAAAATAAAAAAGTTGTTTTAATTGTTTTGAATTTGCTTAGTTTTTAACTTTCAACCTTATGTGCTTTAGGGGATGTGCCATTATGTAACTTGGGTCACAGTCATGTAGCTATGGAACTAGGGAAATTATTGAAATGCCTTTGTCTTTGTAAATTAATGTTATAGCTTAAAGTGTAATTAGATCTTATTCTTCTACTTAAGAGATTGTTCGGCTTTAGATAATTCGCAAATTGGAAAAATGGAAATGACGTGGAAGGTAGGGTACTTCCTATTAATGCATTAATATGTTCTATAATGTATGTGTAGACATTAGCCTTTGGCTGGTTCCATGTTTAGCATTCAAAAATTCATTCCTGTGTGTGGAATGTAAAAGTTTTACTTACCAAAAACTAGTTTTTGTAAAGTTTGACTCTAGATGGGTAAAATAACAACTTGAAACTGAAAGCTGGTTAATTTTCCACAAGTTGAACTAGAATTGATAATAGTTATACAAAAGTATGGCACTAGTAGTTGTTTTTCTACCAATGATGCTGACAGGGTTGCTGATCTTCTTCATGCCTCCTATAACTTGTATGCAACATCCTTGGTGAGAGGGATTTACCCTGCACCATACAAAGATGATTTTCTAGGGATATTAATGATATCTTTTAGTCATATATTGCCAGTTAGTTTTCTTGTAAAATGGCATTGGCATAGTAAAGTGTAAAACTTGGTCTGGTCTTGAAGTAATTGTGATGGTAGTGTCTTGGAATCTTTGATTTGTTGCACTGTCTGGGATGTTTATAGTTTCAATTTCAAAAAGTTGATTTTGCAACTCAATTTCACTCAAAAAATTTTGTTATTTACTTGAATGCACATGATTCTATTTGTTTACATGAAATTCACATCAAGAACCCATCAAAACACATTGAAATTTAAGATGTGCTTTTAAATTATTATGTGCTCTTACTTTGACCAAAGTGAGCATTCTATTATCATAACATATTCCAGATATAGGACTAGACCTAATTCATCTCAGTATTTCTCTTGAGTTGAACAAGTCTTACTTAAACACTGCCATTTATTTTTGAATAATGCTGGAACTCATTTAGATTTTAAGTCAATTTTTTTCTTACTTAGAAAAGAAAAAAGAAAAAGGAATTAAAGTCATATATATATAATGGGAAGTTATTCAATACTCCTTGAGCAATGCTCTCTCCTCTCACATGAACGATGAAGCCTGAATTTAATTAGTGGGACCTATTATGATGTGTCAGGAAAATAAATTGCTCCATGTGTACTAAATAATTACAATTAAATAATCATATATAAGAACTTAATGTGAAGCTTCCTTTTTTATGTGGGGATAAGTTATTGTGAAGCTTGCAATATACTGGTTATGGGTTTATCAAGATAATAGGACACTTGCTTTTTATTTGACTTTGAAAGTTCATTTGCTTGCTAGGATTTTAGATTCTATAACTTAGGCAGGTTATTATTGATTTCTGAATTCTTTCCTGTGTTCACAATTACAGTTGAGAAGTGCCATTGATCTGAAAAGGCACTACAAGAAGGGTGATTCAAAATCCAAAACATTGCTCGAGTATTTCCTGGCAAGTCTATTTGTAATTTCTAGACTAATAGTATAGTATGTGATATCTTGGAGCTCTAACTAGGATTGTGTGTATATTCTCCTTTGGGTGGTATACATTTTGTTATTTAGGCTTGGCTAAGTCATACCTCATTTTGTCTTTTGACAATTAGATCGGGGATGGAGATAGTGTCAACATTTCTTCACAGTTAGACTAATGAGGAAAGAGAGAAAGGGAACAATTGCAGCTAAGTTATTATCTGATCATACCCTTGCTGACTACAGGTGAGATATGCAACACTATCTTGTGTTTGGGTCGTAAGCCATATGACCTTATCACAACATGATATCTGAATTTAAAGGGTAAAAAGAATGCGGTGTTGTCATTCGTAAAAATGTGCTTGTTTGCCTATATAGAATGGTTGATTAAGGTGAATTCAGCTAAGGGAGCAATCTAAAATTTTATAGAGCATGCTTATCTCAATTGACATCTTCAAAAGAACTCACAAAAAAACTTCAGACAGACATAATTTGTGAAGAAGACAGCTATAATTTGAAGCATGGTCATCATATATAACAGTGTAAAAACGTGAGAGTATAGTATTTATGCTTTGTGTTTCTAGAAATTATTTCCAGCAGAAACTTCCATCTTGACTCAGCCCTTTATACGCAAAAGCTAATTTTGAGTCCTCTATTGTGCGCCTTACACGTTTCCATTGCTACATTTAACCAAATTGGAATAATTTTGAACATAGTTTAGGAAGCTGTTACTTTGTCCTTGGTTATGTGAAGCTTTAATTTCAATTTGTAATGTATCTTTGCTTTGTTTTCCTTTATTAATCTTCCTCTATTTTAATCTCTATGTACAGTAAGAAGAAAAAAAAAAGTTCAATCCCAGTGTGTCCTATATGGGTTCATTTCATCTACATATGCAAAGGAATTGAAGAAAAAAGGGGATTGCAGTGGCAAAGGAATGCTTCTTAGAGTACTGAAACAGCTACATACAATTGGGTTTCAGCTGATGCTTCTTGCGTCTTCTTCAACTCGTTCTTCAACATTTTCTTCTTCATCCGTGAACTTGCCCAAAATTCTGT
Organism: Quercus wislizeni; assembly: GCA_023055345.1. Taxonomy (NCBI): domain Eukaryota; kingdom Viridiplantae; phylum Streptophyta; class Magnoliopsida; order Fagales; family Fagaceae; genus Quercus; species Quercus wislizeni. Next base: position 15,631,800 of record JALGQJ010000010.1, read on the forward strand.
CGGTTTTGTCCATTTGGAGGTAGGAATTGAGAGGGAACAAGAAAGACGGTGAACAGAGAAGTAGAAAATGGGAAACTACTTTCCATATGTAATTGCAACCTAGATTTTTTATTTTTATTTTTAAATGGAATAAAATTTCAACTTATGTTATCAACTCTATTGTAATCGTTCTCATCATTACACTATGACACCAAACACTTTTTGGTGTAAATAGATTCAAATTTCACATCTATAATTCAACGATAAAAGATTTTCTAGTTGAGTTCATTATAACCAAAAAAAAAAAAACTTAAATGGTCTATTATTATTATTATTATTATTTTATTTTATTTTATTTTATTTTTTTACTTGGGGGATCAAAAATACTTAACATCCAAAAGTAGAAGTATAAAGACAGGAAATGGTACCCACCAGGGCCACCACTAAGCCAAGAGTCTTGTAACATGTATGGTATATAGTTGTGTTTCTTATAGAGCTATTTAAGGTTCAAATTCCATATTTCTCATTGTAACTACCAAAGTAACAAGAAGAAAAAAAAATTCAAACTCTTGAGATATAAGACAAAAATGGAAAAGATTTGGATCTTTCCCTCGTGATTACAAATAAGAGGCAATTTAGCAATATTATGGGGCCACAAAATTAATTTTCCTGAAAGTATGGTTAACTAAACAATATTATGGAAATCCAATGAACTAATTATTTAATATACATTTTTTAAATAGTTTTATAGTTGGGGGATGATTTGAACCAATGATGTTTTTACTAAAAACAATGAAATGTGTCAATTGAGTTGTAAGATTGTTGGTTTTTTTTTTAATAATTATATTGGTTAGAATTCTAAATACTACTACCTAAATTCCTCCAAATGTATGAGCGTTTGGAGTAATAATTATATTGGTGCTCTTTGCTCTCACATCTATGATGGAATCCACCATGAATGTGAGAGAATGAAGTATCATTTAATATGCTCCCAGAATACTTAAAAATTTCCAAGTGATTGGAAGGTGAATGCCCATATTCAACCACTTAAGATTTAACATTTACATTAAATGGGGGTTATTACCAATCCATATACATTAAACGTGTTTATCAGGTTGTTCGGCTTGTTGTCCGAAGTGCACAAATGGTTTAAGAGCTTGAGAAAAGAAGTAGAAGAAACTAAATGTGAACTGGACTAATTTTTGTGGAATAAGCATGTTCTTTATTCCATTAATACATCCTTACTAAATTCTCAAATAAGAGAATAGATGGAATATATTTTGAAAATCCTTTGTATTCTTCTCTTTTCCCTCATTATTGTGGAATAACCGCTGTCATTTTCACTTTTTCTTTACACTACCAAACATAAAGCCCTATGAAATTAATTCACAACTAGCATAGACCCCAAAGCCAAAGACTTCAGCGTACATAATCACCATTGCAGCTGTGAAAAGCCTATAAGCTATTGTGAGTTAATCATCCAAATCTATGATTAGTCCATTAGGGAACCAATTATACTAGAAATTCTAAATTATTTTTAAAACAACAGTAAAAATTAGAATTAAATCAAAAAGAGTAATGTTACACATAAAAACTATTTTACAACATTTTTATAAATTATTGATGTGGCTAATTCCTACTAATTCTCATCAGCACCTACCATTAACATATATATATATATATATATATATATATTTTTTTTTTTTACTTAATCACTTACCATATCAACAGTATGTAAAAAAAATAATGTCAAATAGTTTGTATATTTAGCATTTTTCAATTGAAAAATCCAAATAGTGGTACCTACTTGGCAGGTTAGAACTCCCCTAGTTGAACCAAAGTGTTGATTTGGAGACTCTAAGTGCCAATTGATTGGCACTGAAGCTCCAAACTAGAGAAATTTCTATGTTTTGGATAGGATTTTCTATTTTTTTTCTTAATTAATTTTTTTGGGAGATAAATATGAGATTATACTACCAATTGCACAATCTTTAAGAGCTAAAAATAAGGATTACACCTCTCTCAAGTGTGAAGTATTCGAATTTAAAGGGCTTTGGATTTTTATTGGCTGTAGGCTAAAAACCCAAGTAGTTTTAGGATTTATTACTGTAACGATCCAAGGAAAAGCACAAAAGGACTAGTCACAATTAAGGCTCCTTGCAGTTGTTAATAAAGTCCAGTTCATCCCAGTAAATACCTGATGTGAGACTCATCACACAACTACACACATCACACAATCAATCAAATTGAGGCATCACAATCTCTCCCACTTAAATCCCTAACATCCTCGTTAGGGCCCATTTTGTGGGGTAGTGTCTCTGAGCCCATACAAGATTACCGGGCCAGTTCTGATACCATATGTAACGATCCAAGGAAAAGCTCTAGCCACATCTGCGCTATACCTCAAAAGGACTAGTCACAATTGAGACTCCTTGCAATTGTTAATAAAGCCCAGTTTAACCCAGTAAATACCCGATGTGGGACTCATCATACACCCACACATGTGGGACTTATCAGAGCCGGCCCGATAACCCCATGTGGGCTCGAAGACACTACCCTACAAAGTGGGCCCTAACAAGGACATTAGGGATTTAAGTGGGGGAGATTGTGATGCCTCAATTTGATTGATTGTGTGATGTGTGTGGGTGTGTGACGAGTTCCACATCAGGTATTTACTGAGTTAAACTGGGCTTTATTAACAATTGCAAGGAGCCTCAATTATGATTAGTCATTTTGAGATATAGCGCAGATGTGACTAGCGATTTTCCTTGGGTCGTTACATATGGTATCAGAGCCATGCCCTAGCCGGAAGTGTGGGCCCCACATGCGAGAACGCTTGTGCTTGTAAGGGGGGTGGATTGTAGTGACCCAAAATGGAGAGTCTTGCATTCCATGGAATCCCACATTGCTTAGGGAAGCATATGAGAATGTGTTTAAAAGGAATGACATCCCTTTAATGTGTAGAGGCCTTTTCCCATACTGTTGTGTGCTTTGAGGGAGAACACAACCGTAAGGGACATGGGCCCCAAAGCGGACAATATCTACACAGTTGGAGCGGGGTCGTTACAATTACATCTATCAACACCATCATTTTTAGAGTTTTAACTAGTGTGAGATTATGTTAATTTGAAAAAACTATCTAATTGATATATTGATTAAACTCATTAAATATAGGCTAAATTACACATCATACTCAAATTTTGCATTGTTCACAACCCAATGCTTTTATTTTCACCTTTTTTTTTTTTTTTTTTTAAATTTGAATCCTTTTATTTTCATTCATTTTCAATTTAGCTCTCCTGTTCGATCTACCTCATAGAATTCATTAAAACAACTTCATTTTAGAAAGTAAAAATTTTAATACTTATGGTGAGATTGGACAAAATTGGCAGAATTTAAATTAATACTAGATCACAGTTGAAAGAATAAAATAGGGGGAAATGAAATTTAAATGTCTAATTTGAAAATATATTAAAGTCATGCATTTTGTAGTTTAAACTTGAACAAATATGTATAGAAACAACTTTTTATTGATTTTTCTTGTTTTTTCTCTAATTTGTTTTGAGCACAGTTGAAAGAATAAAAAGGGGAGAAATGAAATTTAAATGTCTAATTTGTTTTGAGGAAAAATTAATAAATGACATAAAATTGACCAAGATTACATGATTTCTACATATTCATTCTATCTTGGTTTAATAGAGGGAACCAAATAACATTATTGTTACACATTCAATGACCGCACATTCAGTTTGCAATTTTGCAATTTGCATCATAAAAATTATATAGTCCATATTTCTAAGACTACAACTTTCCAAGTCTTCAAAAGCTTTGAACAATGACAAGACTTGGTGAAAAAGATTGACGCTCATTGAATGAAAGATATGTTAAAAATTATAGGATGTCTTAATATATATATATATATATATATAGAGAGAGAGAGAGAGAGAGAGAGAGAGAGAGAGAGAGAGAGAGAGAGAGAATTTAATTGTAAATTTAATCTTGAATAATATCGTTATAAGTAAATAATTTTTGTTGAACTTTCTTGATCATTGTAAGCATACAAATTTATTTTAATAATAAAATATTTGAAGAAAGAGAAACAAATGACATAAAACTGACCCAAAAACTTGATTGCTGCATGTTCAATCTAGCACAAATAATAATAGAGGGACCTGGATAACATAATACCTACACATTATGTCCACAACTCCGCAATCAGTATCAAACCAGTGGCAAAGCTAGAGGAGGGGGAGGGGGGGGGGGGGGGGGGCATCCCCCCCTGAATTTTTGAAATTCCTACTAATAGGGCTATTAAATCTAACCTTAAAAAAATGGCCCTCCTCAAGATTTTGGGAAAAAATTAATATTGATTTTAGTTCCTCGTTTGCAAAATTACTCCTCTTTAAATCCATTGGGCCTCCCTCAAATTTCAAAAAGACATTTTACCCAAAAAAAAAAATTTCTAGGCCATTCCTTGCCCATAGCCTGTCCAAATTTATACAAACAACAAAAATTTCAACAAATCCCCAATCAGCATTATTATCCACCAAAATGAAAAATCTTTTGTAAATCAAATCTCTTATAAATTCATATATCGGTCATTTAGGGCTATAGACGGTTGCACCATGCAAATGCACATTTTTAGACTAAAACCCAAAATTCGCAAAGTTTGGATAGGCGATTGTGTTTTCTCAAAATGCAAAAATTTATGGTGTTTTAGAAACAAAATATTGTTGAGCTTTTTTAAAAGCGCAATTTTAAAACTCATCACAACCCAAATTTGAAGGGTCTAAATACCTAAAATATCCTCATAACTTTTCTAAATGATGAAAATATCAATTGCTTAATGACAACTTCTACTTGCTACATCTTGTCATTCTCAAATTCTCAATGCAAGTTGTAGAACACCATCACAACAAAAGCTCTAAATGGTAGTTAAGAAACACTAGGCAAAGGCTTCTAAGCCTGGTTTACCCAAATGGCACACGACTAGAAATAGAAAGAAGATGCATTGGCAAAGCCCCAATTGCACCATTTGCAAGCTCAATCACCCCAATTACAGAACGCCATTGGCCATTGTTGTAGGATCTTTCTTTCTCTATCTCTCAATAATTTTTCATTAAGTTTTTTTGTGGTTTGGATTTCAACTCTTCAAAAAAAAAAAAAAAAAAAAAAAAAATGGTTGTTTAGAATGGCAGAGTCTAACTCAGGAAAGTTTTTGAGATTGGTGAATAGGTACAATGGTGAGGAAATTATAATATTATTGATTATATTATATTGAAAAATGTTATGTCCATAACATTTTCATAATAAATCATAGGTGGTAAGTTGTTATTAATTCTAATTTAAACCTACTACTAATATTATATTTTTGTCCACCAATAACAACATGCCACTTAAAATTTGTTATGAAAGTATTGTAAAAATATTGAAAACATAGCATTTCTTATATTTAAAAAAAAAAAAAAAAAAAAAAAAAAAAACCTCACTATAATTTGTCTAAAATTAATGCTTTGAGTGTACCTTGAGTCCTTGATATTAGAATTATGTCCTTTTTGATAATTTACCTTAAAAACAATAATTTTTCACAAATGGTCAATTGACAAAATGCTTTTTTTTTTTTTCGTAAGTTCTGCCAAACGTGTTTTATTTTATTTTTATTTTATTTTTTTTATTTTATGGTTTTAAATAGCTAGTATCAGTTGCACCCTCAGTGGTTACGTTGATTATATCATCATATTTCCAATCTGTCAAATATCCTGGCCTTGAAGTTACAGTGCTCACTTCAATATCTCCAAAGAGCATTGCCACCACATGCGACATTGATGGTCAGAACGTTAGGGATGCTTGAGTGCATAAAAGAGATGCTCCTATTAGTCGTTTTAATTCTTCCTCATTGAATTATGATAATTTAGAGTCCACAAGATCAACTTCACGGTTGTTTTCTTGCAACTGCCAAGCCTGAGAAAGATATATATATATATATATATATTTTTTTTTTTATTATAGTAGCTTTACAATATTGTGTACAAGTGGTGGCAGTGAGTGATCCATTTGTTTCAATGAGATAACTTTCTAGTGGTTCAGAATATAGTACAAAAGTGGTGGAAGTGAGAATCCAATTGTTTCAATGAGTCTAGCTGTCCAAGTGTTCATAATATAGTATAAAGGTATTGTCAGTGAGTATTCAAACTGTCTGAATGAATAAGACAACCATGTTTTAGTTTACTAGGGATCTAAATAAAATCTACTTGTTTTCCCTAAAGTCACCCACAGGTTCATCTTGTGAATCTAATAGTCACTCTATTTTAAATACTCATTTTGAATGTTCTGTGACATATGGATGAGTGACACTGACAAGTCAAGATTGAAATATATTTCTATAAGAGTGTGTAAACTTCAAAATCAAGAACATCACAAATTATGAATAAACAAGAACAAGGGTGTTATCATGAATTTCAGAAAATAACTTGGAAAGAGACCATTACATGGTATTGGTCACACAAAAAGTAGACTCTTACTCGCATAGATTTAGGTATGGAGACTCGTGTGATTTCCCATTATGCTGCAAAGTGGACTCATTTTGCAAATACTCTAAATAAGCAAATAAAATTATTTTGCTTCCTTTAGACATCCTTACTTTCCTCTTTATTCATTGGTAAGTTATGATCCAAGTTTTGCTGGTACTTCAACTTTTGACAGAACCAAAAAAATATATACAGTTGTGGATGGATCGTGACTGTCATGAACCCAAAACACACATCCAAACAAAAATAAAGATATAGTGAGAAACTTTTTGAAGGAAAAAAAAATCCATCCAATTAAAGAAAGATGACTGTCATGGTGCACAAAAATATTGTTCATACCATTCAAGAAGATATATCTTTTCTTCTTCCAAGCTTGAGTCAGGATTTGGCCTGCCACTAACAAGCTCTAAAGCCACAACACCAAAGGAAACACATCAGCCTTCTTTGTAAGGTGCCCACACATGGCGTACTCCGGTGCAAGATACCCACTACATCAGTAAAAATCACACGCACAAATTAGTGCTAATCTAACTAAATCAATCAATAAATAAAAGGATTATCTAATTCAAAAAGACAAACTGAAAAGCTAAGCCTCTAGGATCTTACATGGTCCCTGCAACGCGCATGCATATGCGGGTTTTTTATCATCATAAAGCTTGGCCAAGCCAAAGTTTGATATTTTGGTGATGAGATCAGAGTTAAGCAGGATATTACTAGCCTTCACATCTCTGTACACAATCCGAAGCCGTGACTCCTCATGAAAATAAGCTAAACCTCTTGCCACACCCACAGTGGCAAAGCCGCATTAAAGGTTGGGGGGGCCAAAGTTTTGAAATATTTTAATATCCTATATATATATATATATATATATATATGTTATAAATTGGTTAAGGTGGGGCCAAAGAAAAATGAGATTTGGCCCCCCCATATTTGAGTTGCTCTCCAATAACATTAGCAAAAAATTGGCTTCCCCCAAGAAAAAAACAAAAATAAATAGCTTAATCTTTCCAAAACAAATTTTAAAAAAAAAAAGTTACACAAGGATCATCCATTATATATATATTTTTTCCTTTTTTTATCTTTTCATTTATACATCTAATCAATTGAGTTACAAGGCTCCTGATTCCATTATATTTAAAAACTTGTTACTGAAAATGAGATCAACTCTAAAATTAGAATCATTTTGCAAGGTAGACTACAAAATTAGGTAACAGAATTAATTTCATGTTATAGTCTAGTTTTTTATTGGTAGTAGAATCACTTGCATGTTCGAATTTGGTCTCAATGGATTAAGTGCAAATCCTTCATCTAGAAATTCAAGTATTAGGATAAATGATGTGTTTTTGATAGGGAAAAATTAAGATAAAAAACAATTGCACATATGCACAAAACCAAAAAAAAAAAAAAAAAAATTGTTTACCAAAGTACCTCAAATATGTAAAATTTGCCAAAAAGATACATCACATATTAATGCATAAACACGTCTACATAACTTTTGAATAATCCAAGTGCAACAACATTAGAAGCAACCTTTAGGCTTCTTCACTATTTTCAAGTGGCTCCTAAACAATGTCATATTTACTTCTTAATTCTATTCATCATTCTACAATATAAAAGTCACAATCAACACGTATGCATCTCATAAAATCCATAAGCAAGTTTTTGTTTTTTGTTTTTTGTTTTTTAATTTTGCTTCACCCTTCTCAGTTTGACTAAAGAGAAACCAAAGTGAATAAAAAAAGTTTATAATTTAAAGTTGAAAAGTTAAAGTTTACTTCTTTATGGTATTTCACACAGAGTAGATACAAAACCACGTCTTTTTTTATAAGAGTTCAAGTTAATTTCAAAACACAAACAGGTCCAGTTCAATATAATGTAGCAAGAACCTTTGAGAATGAAACTACAACATACTTCAAATAATGATGAAATTGCCCATTTTCGTAATCTGACTCTCTTCCCTACAAATAAGAGGACTCTTAATGTTGAAAGAACTTCCTCTTCTTTTAGCGGGTAAAACAGTAAGATCAAAAGTATTATGTGTAACAAATATTATCATATTAAAGTGAAAATAAATTGGTTAAGCTGAGATATTCAGCTGAACACAGATGTACCTACATCTTCTGCATCATCAAGAATCAATACAGCATTTTCTTGGCCAAGCAAGATATCAAGACCATTTTGATGTTATTGGGTGCCATGCTTACATGAAATCACTTTAGCACTTAAGTACTCTCCTAGAGGATCAAGTAGCTTAGCCATTTACAATGCATAGTGCCGATAGGCGATCACTCATTGTATAAATGTACATCTCAAACATTTCACTTTCTTCTTTTAAAAATGTGTGAATAAAGGGCCCCAGCTTCATTAAAAGAAGAGGAAGTTCATTAAATTAAAAAAAAAAAATTATGTTCATTAATTCTAGACTCTTTCCATGTCTTTGAAAGTTTTACCTACCTTTGGTTAGAAATCTGAACATTCTATTGACAAATTGAAAGCACTCAAATAAAACTCTCATCAACAGATTCAGAACCTAACGGTAATCATTCATGTTGACCTCTAAAAGTTCTACAACATGACAAGTTACAATGGTATATAGCCAAGCATATTAGAGATGATCATACAAACAAAGATGGAATGTCACCATGATACCTGAAAACAAAGATATACAAAATGCTAAGCACTCTGCCAAAGTACAATAAAATATAAAGGTAACAGAAATACCTTGCAAATCTGTTTTTTATTTTAAATATTCTTCTTCTGCAGCATATGATCTATATCAAGAACCAAGTACAGCTTCTTATGGTGTAATAAATCTACTTATTTCAAATTGACAATTTCAGCATTGTGAAGCCATAGTCCCAGCAAATAATGTTTAAGCTTAAATGAATTACTATTTAAAAAAGAAAAAAGAAAAAAAAGATCATCACTATACTTTATGATTCTATTATTATTATTATTATTATTATTATTTTGATAAGTAAGAAGAGAATATTATTAATAAAAGAAAAGTAAGAGAAACACAAAGAGTTCACGGTAGTGAACAATGGAAAAAAGAAACAACAAGACAAAACAGCACGTAATCTATTCTAATAGAAGAAATAAAATCCGTAAGGGTAGAAAAATCCGAGAAACCCCAACATCGAGACCAATCAAAGAGGGTCCTCTGGCAAAACTCTAATAACTGAACCACACTTTTCTCCTCATCCTCAAAAACCTACCGATTCCGTTCAAACCAAATAGTCCACATTAAATAGCCTGGGACCAAATCCCATATATCAGAACTATGCTTCCCAAGCCAATGAAACCAACAGAATAATAAGTCCTCAACTGAACCTGGCATGACCTAATTGATCCCAAACAATCGAAGCATATATATCCACAAAGAATGAGCTATCGGACAAAAAAGTAACAAGTGATCCACAGATTCCGCATTACAACAGCACAAATAACATCAATTCACCAATGGACGACCACGAAGCATAAGGTTATTCAAGGTTAGAATCTGACCATGAACTGTTGTCCACATAAAAGAAGCCACCCTTTTAGGAACCTTAACTTTCCAAATACCCTTCCAAGGGAAGGTGGAGGGAGTTGCATTATGAATCTTATGATAGAAAGACAAAGTATCAAGCTTCCCACTACCATTAAGATCCCAACAAAGTCTGTCACACCCTCCACCCCTAGGGATTCGGGTTTGGATGAAATGAAGAAGGGAGTAGGAGGTCGCCAACTCCAAATCATTGGATTCTCTCTGAAATCTTAAACTCCACACTCTGTCATTATCACCCATTGAAGGGCTTAACACATCAGAAATACAAGCCTCCTTATTGGCTGAACACAAAAATAACTGAGAATAAAGACTTTTAAGAAGGACATCCCCAGTCCACTTATCATGCCAAAAAAGAATATGAGATCCATCCCCCACCACAACAGAGAAATGCTTAGCGAAAGTTTCCCACCCTTTTCTAATACTCCGCCATAACCCACATCCATGTGCCCTACTACAAGCTCTAGTGCACCAACCCCCTTTTCCCTCCCCGTATTTCATGGCTATGACCCTACGCCACAAATGAGAGGTTTCATGGCCATACCTCCAAAGCCATTTCCCTAAAAGGGCCTGATTAAAAGGCACCAATTTTCGAATTCCTAAACCACCCAACTCACGCAGTAAGTAAACCTTTTCCCAAGCCACCAAAGGATATTTGAAACACTCAACTGATGAACACCACAAGAAGTTTCTTTGAATGCGTTCCAATCTAGTCGCCACAGCTTTGGGGATAGTAAAAAGGGAAAGGTAATAAGTCGGAAGGCTTGAAAGGGTACTCTTCAGCAAGGTGAGTCTACCACCCTTTGACAAATAAAGCCGCTTCCAACTTGAAAGCTTTTTTTCCATCCTCTCTAGGATTGAATTCCAAATGAAGGGTGTTTTATACAGAGTTCCCAACGGCATACCCCAGTAAGTCATAGGCAAATTGCCCACTCTGCACTGAAGGATATTAGCCAAAGACTGAATGTTACACACCTCCCCAACCGGGACAATTTCACTTTTCCCCACATTCACCTTCAAACCAGTAAAAGCTTGAAAACAAGTCAAAGCTAGCCTAATAGACAGAATCTACTCTCTAGAGGCATCACAGAAAAGAATGGTATCATTAGCAAATAAAAGATGAGAAACACAGATACCAATAAAATTAATAGGACCCACATGAAAACCCTGAATGAAACCACTTTCCTCAGTTTTCTTCATGATACGACTTAAGGCCTCCATGATCAAAAGAAAAAGGAAGGGAGACAAAGGATCGCCTTATCTGAGACCTTTAGAGCTACCAAAGAAACCAGTAGGAGATCCATTAACCAGAACTGAAAAACAAACGGTAGAGACACAAGTCTTTATCCATCTCCTCCATCTATCCCCAAATCCCATCATCTCCAACAGATTAAACAAAGTGTCCCAATTCACATGGTCATAAGCTTTCTCAATATCTAACTTACACACCACCCTTGGGGTGCGACACTTCAGTCTACTATTTAAACATTCGTTGGCAATAAGCACTTAATCCAAAATCTATCTACCACCAACAAAAGAATTTTGTGACTCTGAAATAAGATTATCCATCCACTCGCCTCAATCTGTTAGCTAAAACCTTGGACAAAAGCTTATACACACTACCTACTAAGCTGATAGGCCTAAAATCTTTAATATTCAAAGCATCATTTTTTTTGGGAATCAGAGATAGAAAAGAAGCATTCAGAGACCGTTCAAACTCTGCACTCCTATGAAAATGATCAAAGAAAGCCATGACATCTATTTCCACAACACTCCAACATTTTTGAAAAAAAGCCATAGTGAAACCATCAAGACCTAGGGCTTTATCACCCTCCATCTCTTGAAGAACCTTTACCACCTCCTCCTTAGAAAAGTCCCTCTCTAATTCAAGCCGTTCATCCTCTTCAATGCTAGAAAACTCTAATTCATCCATAAAAGGACTCCAAGTATCTGACTTAGTGTACAAACTCTGATAAAAGTGGACCACCTTAGACCGCACCTCTTCCTCATCCTCATAGAGGACACCATCCACCTCTATACCCTGAAGATAATTAGTTCTTCTATAGGAGTTTGCAACCTGATGAAAAAAGTGAGTATTATTGTCCCCCTCCTTCACAAATAAAAACCGGGACTTTTGTCTCCAAGAAATCTCCTCCGAAGAGGCAAGATGTGCAATCTCTCCTTTAATTTGAGTACGACAAGTTTGATCCTCATGAAAAAGACATGACAGGTCCTCCCTAGCATCCAAACCCAACAAATCCGATAAAAGACATTTCTTCCTAAAGACCAAATCCCCAAATTCCTCCTTATTCCACTTTATAAGTTCAAAATTGGTTTACATCTCTCCAGTTGTAATTTAAAAAATAGTTTCATATTAGGGGAATATTACTTAGTGAATAAGCAGTGACACTGTCTTCCATTATGCAGAGAAGGATAACCAAAATTCATAACTCCACCAAATAGTCTTATCTCAAAGAAGGTTACCTCATGAATGTAACCCAATGCCACACCAGATTTGGCCAGCAACCTTTGCCCACAAAATGTACATGTTGTCATTTTGCAATTCTTGAAATCTTCAAACTTCAAACTGGTCATCCAAATATCTCTTTTTATTACCAATGAAACCCATCATCAGAATTTGTCTTTACCTACCAAAATAAATAAATAAATAAAAATAGATTGGTTAAACTTCATTTGTTCCAACAAAAATACCTTCATTCAATTCCATTAATGTAACAGTTCCTCATGCGAAGAGCCATCCCAAAGCTATAATAAAACTATGCAAAAGAATTATATTGATATCCGTAACCGAAAGGCATAAACTACATCTTATATGAATTAATAAGTAGCAGCAAGAAAAAAACATATAAAGAAGAAATCATACAGATTAAAGAGGAAATTCAAAGTCCATAGCTCATCCGGATTAATCCAACATCATTCAAAGCAAAAACCTTCCTCTAATAGAGGGAAAAAGAAAAATAAAAAGTTGACCATTAAAACACAAAATTCCTATATCAAAACCAATACACCCACAATACCCAAACCTAAATCACATTTAACGCTCAATAAAGGGACAAGAAAAAAAAACTTTACTTGTAGCGGTTCCAGCAATCTGATGGTGGCAGTAGACCGGTGGTGACGGCCTTCTAAACTCTCTCCGCACCCTTATGAAGTCTCAAGAAAAAGCACAATACGGTAGCGTGACAGTGTGAACATCAAAGGGAAGGAAAAAGAAATTGAGCCACCCAAATTACACAAACAAACTCTCACTTAGAAGGAGAAGAAGATTAAGAAAGAAAATCCCAAGTATTACAACTAAAAGGGGAAAACGTAGGAAATTAGTTTTACCAGTAGTGGTTTTGCCGGCTGACCGGTGGTGGTAGGCTAGTGAAGGCAGGACTCTGTTATTTATCTTTGCCGGCTAGAGAAGGTGGAGTCGTTGAGTTGTGGGAGAGGAGGACCAACGGTGGTCTGGGTTTTGGTTTCAGAATTATATCAGGGAAGAGTATTTGGTTTGAGAAAGGGGAGTATATATATTTAATAAAAAGAAATAAATCAGATTTAAAAATTTAAAAAAAAAATGTTGACATGGAAAATTGTGGAGGGATCAGAAGTTTCGGTTTTATATATATATATATAGATTTAATTATTTTTCTCTTTGGATTATTTTCCGTACATGTTTAGAGTAAAGTATACCATTTGTGTATATTCATTAGAGTTTAGCAAGATTATGTTCATTAGAAAAAAAAAAAAGGAAAATAACGAGTTTTTGCTAATCTAATTGTATATGAATATGTTTTGAATTTATGTAGACCGATTTATGAATACCATAGTTTGCCCCCCCACAAGCCAAAATTCCTAGCTTTGCCACTGCACACCCAAGCATAAATCAAAGCGTGTTGACCAATCAAGATTCAAGGTTCTTTTTCCTATCTCGTGCAAGCATATAAATTAAATCTACATAGTATAAATAAATACTTACACAATTAGCAACAGCAAAGATGCATTCACATACCAAATAATGCTTGATCAAGACTTTTCTTTTCTAAATACTCATATACACAAGGAGTCATTTATCTCCCTCAATGCAACATCCATACAACTTCACAAGGTTATGGTGTTGCATAGCAGATACTGTAGCAATCTCAATTAGGAATTGGTTCTTTCCTTGGTGTGATGTTACAGACAGTTGCTTCACAACAATTACTCTCCCATCATTAAGTGTTCCCCATTCAATACAAAATACCAAACAAAATATTAAAGAATCTGTTTAAAAAATATCACCCATCTACGTATAATTTTAATCTATTATAGTAAATAGAAAAGAAGAGTTTGGATAATTAATTAGGATGGATGGCTTAATAGAGATGTAATTTAGACTTCTTATCTGATTGATGTCTTAAGTAAAGTCAAACAATGTAAAACAAAACCACACAATACTCAATTATACATAAAATTTATAAAGATAAATTTCAAAAAATTGTAGTTGCTTAATGGTCACCATCACCATGAAATTGCATGTCCATTTTAATCATTTTCAATTTTATGCCTCATACCATTCAAGGAAAAGTATCAGGCAGGAATGACAAGTTGCCCAATATAAATTTTCTACAAAGTACTAGATTGCCTTCATATGGTCCAAAACTTAGATTTCTAAAATAAAAAACTTGCTTTTTGGAGTGTTTTTCCTTCCAATGATACAAGCAATACATCTGACATGCTATAAACTACCAAAAACATAATCTTATGGATCCCATTTCATAGATCAGGTAACAAACCTTACTAATGTCTAGAAAAGAAGGAACAAAAAAAATTATTTTTATGCTCCAAGTAAATATAATCTTGTTTGGACTTCAATTATTTGTTTAGTGGTCCAAAGTCCAGGAAGTGGGCCGCAATGTAAAGCCCAAAGAACAAAGTTTTAAAAACTTTGATAAGCCTTCAGCTCCCTCCAAACCAAAGCCCATTTCAGTATGGCGGCCCAAGCTAAAACAAACCCATCCTTCTTCTTTTTCATCTGACGAGACCCAAAACACTGGTATTGTGTCATAATTTTAATACACTGGGTTTGATAACTTCCTGGGCGTGTCTTTACAAGGTTTGGAAAATCAAGCGACAAATTTCTTGTTAGCTATTGAGGCTGAATTACACGGTAGGGCTGCTATGGAGAAAAAAGCACGTGACTTGAAGAGTTCAAGGGTGAAAGGTATAAGAGAGTTGAAGGGTCTATTTAGTTCGATTAACTATGGCTCTACTTCATCTAGGCGTAATGGTATGAATAGGGAGCGGGCACTATCTGTTTCAAGATGAATTTGAAGATACTTTCCTAGAATGTCAGAGGCTTGAATGTGGTTGAGAAGAGGCTTCAAATTCGTAACTTGCTGCGTACCTGGAGTGCTGATATTGTATGTTTGCAGGAGACTAAACTTGAATGGATAACTAGAGGAATTGTTCGAAGTATATGGGGCTGTCCATATGTAGATTGGCTATATCTGGGATTTGAAGGTGCTTCTAGAGGTATTGTTCTGATGTGGGACCGAAGAGTGGTGGAAAAAGTGGAGGAAGCAATGAGGTATTTTTCTGTTTCATGCAAATTTTAAAATGTTGGGGATCAATTTGAGTGGGCGTTTACAGGAGTATATGGGCCAAATTTGAATAAGAGGTGTAGGAAAATGTGGGAGGAGCTGACAGGGCTGATTAGTTGGTGCGTTTGCCATGGTGTATAGGAGGGGACTTCAATATAATCCGCTTCCCTTCGGAAAGATTAGGGGCAGCAAGTTGTACTCAGGCTATGTATGGATTTTCTGATTTTATCTCTCCATGGGCTGATGGATATACCTATGGATGGGGGCTTTTATACTTGGTCCAATACTTCCTCCGCTTCTAGAATAGATCAATTTCTTTTCTCTCCTCTCTTGGCAGATCATTTCACTATGTTTACTCAAAAAAGACTATCTTGGATACTCTCAGACCACTTCCCAATTCTACTGGAGGGGGGAAGTCATCAGAAAGGTAGAACTCCTTTTCGTTTTGAAAATATGTGGTTAAGGGTGGAGAATTTTGTTGATAAAGTGAAGGCTTGGTGGACATCTTATTTGTTCCAAGGCAACCTGAGTTTTATACTAGCTAAGAAGTTGGCAGCTTTGAAGTTGGATCTAAAAAAGTGGAACGAAGCGGAGTTTGGTAATGCCACTATTAAAAAACAGCATCTCTGGAATAAGTTGAATGATTTGGATGCTAGAGAGGAGACTCAACCTTTAACAACTGAGGAAAAGTTAGAACAAATTGATTTTCGTACCGAGATTGAAAAGCTCACTATTTTAGAAGAGGTTAGTTGGAGGCAGAAGTCTAGGGTGCTGCATTTGAGGGAGGGGGATGCTAATACTAAAATTTTCCATAGAATGGCTAATTCCCATAGAAGAAATAATGGTATTGAGAGCCTTATGGTTGATGGAATCTTGTCTTCAGATCAAGGTATGATTGCTGATTGTATTACTCAATTCTTTATGAAATTATACTCTGAGGAGCAAGTTGATGGACCGTTTCCAGAAGTCTTGGTATTTCCTAGGATTTGTGGTGATAATGCAGATTGGCTAGATAGACCCTTCGATGAGGCAGAAATTTTTGAGGTCATACAGAATTTTAATGGTGACAAATCGCCTAGATCAAATGGGTTTCCAATGGCTTTCTTCCAAGCTTGCTGGGGTATTCTCAAAACTGATCTTATGGCTGTTTTTCATCATTTTTTTCTAAAGGTCAGTTCGAGAAGAGTTTGAATGCAACTTTCATCACCCTTATACCTAAAAAAAATGAAGCAATTGAAGTTAAGGATTTTCACCCCATTAGTCTTGTTGGGGGGGTTTATAAAATCATTGCTAAGGTCTTAGCCAACAGACTTCGCACAATCATGGAAGATATAATTTCAGCTTCACAGAATGCTTTTGTGAGGAGCCGGCAGATTCTTGACCCTATTCTTATTGCTAATAAATGCCTTGATAGTAGATTGAAAACTAGGTTGCCAGGGCTGCTTTGTAAATTAGATGTTGAGAAGGCCTTTGATCATGTGAATTAGGGATTTCTTATGCAGTTACTAGAAAAGGGTGGGTTCTCTGCTAAATGGCGGTAGTGGATATTCTTTTGCATATCTACAATTCGTTTCTCTATTCTGATAAATGGCTCCCCTTGTGGGTTTTTTGAGAGTTCCAGGGGATTGAGACAAGGTGATCCATTGTCCCCTTTGTTGTTTATATTGGTTATGGAAGCCCTTGGGAGAATATTGGACAAAGCTGTCCATGATGGTCACATGTCAGGCTTTTGTGTGGGTCGTGAAGAAGGAAGATCATTGGCGGTGTCTCATCTTCTCTTTGCGGATGACACTTTGATTTTTTGTGGTGCTGATCTAGATCAGGTTCTGTTTCTCCATATGATCCTCATTTGGTTTGAGGCAATCTCCGGTCTAAAGATAAATTTGGGTAAATCAGAGTTGGTTCCTGTGGGTATGGTGGATAATTTGGATTTATTGTTGATTGTACTCGGCTGTAAAGCAGGTACTCTTCCAATGAAGTATTAGTGTCTTCCTTTGGGAGCTAAATTCAAGGATAAGGCAATATGAAACCCAATTCTGGAGAAGATAGAACGAAGATTAGCAGGATGGAAACGTTTGTACTTATCAAAGGGAGGTAGAGTCACTTTAATTAAAAACACTTTATCTAATTTACCCATTTATTTTCTATCTCTATTTCCTATTCCTACAACTATGGCTAACTGAATTGAGAAACTTCAGAGAAATTTCTTATGGGCTGGCATTGGAGATGAACCAAAATTCCATTTGGTTAAATGGGCTACTGTTTGTAGTCCCATTGCATAGGGTGGCTTGGGGATAAGGAAGGTAAGAATTTTTATTGAAGCTTTGCTTAGGAAGTGGCTATGGAGATTTGGGATGGAGAGGGATGCCCTTTGGAGGCAAGTGATAGAGGTGAAATATGGCAGTGAATGGGGGTGGCTGGTGTACTAGGCCTGTTAATGGTCCATACGGTGTTGGCTTGTGGAAATATATTAATCGGGGATGGCTTCCTTTTTCTCGCCACATTCTATATGATATTGGGGATGGGTCTAAGGTGAAATTTTGGCAAGACCGTTGGTGTGGTGAGACTTCTTTTGCAGTAAGTTATCCTGAATTGTTTAGAGTTTGCCAAGATAAGGAGGCTAGTGTGGCTGAGCTTATGAAGCTTGATAAAGGAGTCCTTTTTTGGGATGTGAGTTTCTTTAGGGGTGTGCATGCTCGGGAATTAGAGGCACTGGCTGGTTTCATAGATACCATTTATGGTGCTTCAGTGAAAGGCTTTGGTGAGGATAAGATGTGCTGGAAACTTGATAGAGAGAAGGGCTTCCTGGTTAAAGACTATTATAGTCTCTTAGTGGACTCTAATGACTATTGCTTTCCTTGGAAAAGTATTTGGAAACAAAAGATTCCTTCTTGAGTAGCTTTCTTTGTTTGGACTGCTGTTTTGGGGAAGTGCTTAACGATTGACAATTTATGAAAAATGAGGGTTTGGATATTGGATTGGTGCTACATGTGCAAGTGTAATGGTGAATCGGTTGATCATCTTTTTCTTCATTGTTCGGTGGCAATGGATATGTGGGCTATGGTGTTCAAATTGTTTGGAGTGAGCTGAGTTATGCCGCAGTCTGTAGTGAGGCTTTTAGCATGTTGGCAAGGCAGATTTGGTTGTCATCGAAATGGGTATATATGGTTGATTGTTCTCCATTGCTTATTATGGTGTCTTTGGAGAGAGAGAAATAGTAGATGCGTTGAAGATAAGGAGAAATCAATTTCAGACTTGAAGCTATTTTTCTTTAGAACTTTAATGGTTTGGTTGGCTGCATTGCAGAACCAATCATTTTCATCTTTTCTTGATTTCCTAGATTCATGTAATTTTTGTTCTTGATTGTTTGACCCCTTGTACACTAGGGTGCTCCCCTTTTTTATATCAATAAACTTATTACTTATCAAAATACTAAAAGATTTTGAAAATTCTTTATTCATACCAACTGTGATTACTCAAACTACTATACCCTCCACAAAATCAAATTACCCATCTATTGGTTCCCATGATTATCAAATCTAACAAACATCAGCCAGAGATGATTTTTTCTTGACTAGTCCATTTTTAACAATCTTAAAAAACTACTCAAACTTTAAACCATCCATGAAATTTTCCATAATCATCAATGCAGGATTTTATCATAGTTTGTATAGAGCGAGACTAGATAGAATGTGTCCAATAATTTTTTTTTTGGGGCAAATTACATTTTAAACTATATAGTTTGGGTTGATTGCAATTGAACCCTAAACTTTAAAAAGTTTAAACTAACCTCCTCCATCTATTTTATCCAAAATCGTTTACCAAATACATGTGCCTATACAACTGTGTTTTACAAAGCTTAATTGATGCGGGAGACGCAAGAAGATTATTATTTAGTATTATTTATGTTTGCAAGTCAATTGTATTTTTATATTTTAGGTCCTATTAGTTTATTGAGTTATTAGTATTTTAATTTAGAAATAAGGTTGTTTTTGTAATAAGGCAATTTGGGTTTCCTATTAAATTAGAATTAGGGTTTAGCAGTCCTTTATAAGCAACCTATTGTACCCCTTGAGGAGATAGTTGATATTTTGATGAATGAAAAAAATGGCCGTTTGATCTTTCTTTAGTCTGGTGCCGACTCCTAGGTCATATCCTTTTATTTTATTGTTGTTTCAGTTTTGTTCTGGCTGTCCTGCGCCAATTTTGGTATCAGAGCAAACACCGATCTGTTGAACCATCACCGCAGGAAAGAACCAGAAAATATCACCCAAAAAAAAAAAAATTCATGGCCGTGTTTCTCATCCCATCAAACCACAATACCCACACAAAAGCCAACCACCATAGAGGAAACCAGATCCAGAAAACCCATAACCCAAACCACCAGAACAAGTACCGCAAGAATTCATTAATACCGATCTCACCCCATCGTTCCAAAGCCGCTGCCCACAGCCATCACAAGCTGCTAGAAGGGCTAGCCACCAGAACCACAACACCATCGGAAGCCTCAGCCTCACACACCGCTGGTTCTACAACACCAAACCTGCATCTATCCAATCTCAAAGGTAATGCCTACCCTGGTCCTTTTTCTTTTTAACTCAAGTACCCTTTAGTCTTTGAAAACCCTTATCCAACCCATTTGTTAATCAAGTTCCCCCTCTTGTTTTTAACCCACCCAATTATGAAGCCTTTTGGATTTTAATATTCCCTGACCTAGTCCAATTAAACTACACAAACCAACCCAAGTGAGATTTTAAACCCAAGCCTTCAAGTGAGTGCTCACCCACTATCCCAAAGGAAAAAAGAAAAGAAAAAGAGAGAAGAGCATGAAATCCAAACCTGTCAACAAGCCCAATCCCAGCAACTATTTGGGAGAATAGTCTTAGAAGCCCATTCCAACGATTTGTCCAGAGAAAATCACAGCAACTATTTGTTGAGGCACTATTTTAGAGAATCATGGTAATATTAGAAGCACCTTATTTTGATGGTTGTAAAACTTATCCATGAGATTTTGTCAACTAGATGAATGGGATGGAGCAATTCTTTGAGCAAGCAAATTTTGCAGATAACAAAAGGGTTAGGTATGCCAAGTTGAAGTTAAGAGGTAAAGCACAAAGGTTTTGGGAGAATCTTAAATATTTCCGCTATATGAAGTATGAACCTGCCATTAATGTGTGGGAAGATATGAAAGAAAAGTTTTGGGATGAGTATTTGTCACCATACTATCGAGCTAAGTATCTACCCCAATCTCAATGTAGTACTTTTCAAGTTGAAGCAAATACGATGAATCCTCATCCTCATCCTCATCCCATTTCATGTCCTCAGCGCACTTTTGAACAATCTATCAAGGAATTATCTACCAAGGAATTAAAGGAATTATCTGTAAAGCTCATGAAAGATGTTTAAGACAGGATTACTCAGATGAAACAAAAGAAGATTCAATCCGATTCAATTGGGAAACCAAGAATGCTTGATCACAATGAACTTATTGCTGCCCCAAAAGAAGACAACATTGATGATGATATCTTGGTCGTGGAGAATCCTCTAGCAACACCAAAGCCTAATGTTGACACAAACGTACATGCCTCGACAAGTGTTGCTTAACATGTGTGCAAGGAAATGAATCTATTGAAGAGGAACAAGGTGAAGAGATGGTGTCTAAAGAGAGTATTATGTTAGAGGGTGCACGCGATGTGAAATTGGAAGCTAATGAATCTGCTTTTGATTAGCCTTCCATGGTGCATGAAGACAAACAGCTTGCTAAAGAGGAGAAAGTGGATAACATAGTGCTTCCAATGGTTCAAGATAAGACTATGTTGATTCCAGACATTGATTTTGTTATTCCAAAAGAGTTTGACATGGTAGAATTCAAGGTTTTTCTTTTCTCTATGCTCCCTAGGGTGATTCCAAACTTGAAGCAAGTGTTACTTGTCAGCATCCTAATCCTTTAATGCTTTAGAACTCGAGGTCAAATTTTCTCCAACCAGAGGAGAATGATGCGGGAGACGCAAGAAGATTATTATTTAGTATTATTTATGTTTGCAAGTCAATTGTATTTTTATGTTTTAGGTCCTATTAGTTTATTGGGCTATTAGTATTTTAATTTAGAAGTAAGGTTATTTTTGTAATAAGACAATTAGGGTTTCCTAGCCAATTAGAACTAGGGTTTAGCAATCCTTAATAAGCAACCTATTGTACCCCTTGAGGAGATAGTTGATATTTTGATGAATGAAAAAAATGGTCATTTGGTCTTTCTTTGGTCTGGTGCTGACTCCAGGTCTACCCTAGGTGCTGACTCCTAGTGGTTTCCCCGCTTAGTGCTGACTCCAAGCAAGGCCTAGGTGCTAACTCCTAGGTCATATCCCTTTATTTTATTGTTGTTTCAATTTTGTTCTGGTTGTCCTGTGTCAAACTTTGAATAACTTTCAATTCCGAGATTTGGCTATGCCATTAATCAAGTTTTAGTGGGGGATGGTTCTAACATTTACATGTGGGATGATGATTGGCACCCAGATGGCCCTTTCAGCTCAATAGATGCTAAACTCTCTAGTGTGATTCTAAACACGGCTTAGAATTGGAGCAATGCAAGATCTAATGATCTTGTTACTATTCTAAGTACATTGCCATGGATTGCTATTGGTGAATGTGATAAGGCTGTATGGATTCCCTCTGAATCAGGTATTTTCTCTATCTAAAGTTCTTGGGACCAAATTAGGCTAAGGAGGACTACTGTCAATTGGTAGAAAATTGTATGATTTCAAGATTTGCCAAAGCCATCCCAAGGCAGCTTTCATTACTTGGTTAGCTTTGAGGGATAGATTATCTACTAATGAAAGAATAGTTAGTTGGGGAATAAGTTGTGACATTTTGTGTGTACTATGTAGAGCATGCATTGAAAATAGAGACCATATCTTCTTCAAATGCCCTATTTCTCAAAGAATTTGGAGGATAATTAAAAGATGGTGCTGTCAAGAAGGCCTTGATGATGAATTGAGTAATCTCATTACCTGGGCAGTACAAGCTTGGAAATGAAAAAACTTAAGGGAAGATTGTTGCAGGTTAGGCTTCAGTGCTGGTATATACCATGTTTGGGCTCAAAGAAATTCTGTTAAGCACCAGGGAACTGTTATAACAGAGGAACAAATTTTAGGGGTCATAAAGAATCAGGTGGAGTATAAAATTGAAAGCAAGGGTGTATATCCCAGCTCAAGTATCAACAAAAAAAATCTGCACCAGATGGGGTATCTCAGATGTTGTGTTTAAGCCTAAAGTTTGATCTGTGTTTCTTCTCCTTGCTAATTTGCTAAGTGGAAATGTGGTTTTTTAGTTTTGCATTTTTTTGTAATTTGGTTTGTTAGTTGCTGGGATTTTGTCCCTGATCTGTGTATTTGGGTAGTGAATCTTGGTTGCGTAGTTTAGATATTGTTGTCTAGTTGTAGTTGGGAGCTGTTTTCTCTGTTGTAGCCCTTAACTGTTGTGGCTGGTTTCAGCTTGTTGCTTAATAAAATTCACTTGATTATCGGGGGAAAAAAAACTTTCAACTTCTAAGTAAAGTTGAAAGATAACAATAAAAGAAGATGAATGTGAATTAGAACTAGTAAAAGAAATAGAAAGGGGCAATGCCCGAACTTTTGAGGACAGTGAAAGATCCATAGATATGGTGAAGAACTTGATGGCTAGGACTTTGTTTGAGTGGTCTCGTATTTGGGGTCTTACGCATTGTAGTTCACTGTCTGATTTCCTTCTCTCTATTAGGCTCTCTTTTTGATTTGATTGTATTTGTTTCAAGGGTAATGAGTTTACAATCGTAAACACATTGTTCCTTTTCTTCAATAAAACTCTTATTATCTATCAAAAAAAAAAGAAAAAAAAAAAAGAAAGGGGCATATGGATATGGGATTATGAATCTTCATTTATTTTTGGATCAATTTAATTCTACAGCAATTACAAAAGCAGCTTCTCGCCAATCATAGGAACAAGATATCATGGTAAAGACAACCAAGTAATTTCACAACAAATGGAAAAAGAAAATAAAAGGATAATATAAAAGGAAAGAAAAAAGTAAAAGAAAATGGGTGATGTTTAACTCTCTGATTTGTCAATAGCTATTTCTTGGAAATATCAATAGATGTATAGAAGCTCTAAACTTATATCAGACAGTCAACTTTAAGGCAATGACTTGGTTTCAGCCACTAAAGTTCTTGATTAGAATAAGGAATTACCTTATAAACTGGTCCAAATCCTCCCTCTCCAAGCTTATTATCAGGATTAAAATCTTCTGTAGCTGTCTTTAGTTCAGCATAGCTGAAAGTGAATGTTTTAGCATCTATTCCAAGGAGCTCTGCAATGTCAACATAAACACCAGTTGTAACACTGAATCCATTAACTAGTAATCAATTTGCTTGAGCAGTTTAAAGCAGAAAATCCAGCAACGTTTTTGCAAACTAAATGAGGAACTATCCTTTTCTTAAGCGCCAATGATCAATGTGTTTTAGTCAAGAACATTGTTGGACTGAAGCAGGAGATTGGGTAGGAAGCTTAATAAATGGGAATTTTTCCATAGCCTTGGACTTCATTGGCCACATAAATTATGTTTCTCCCTACTCCTTTTTGGTCATATATGTCTGTTTGTGTGCATACGTATTATTCCAAGACACGTATAGAAAGAGGTTTTAGTAAAAATGCCTATGTATACAAGAAATGATACACTGCATTTTGTACTCAACCTAATATGGAGTATGCGGAGGCCACCTCACTAATAGTGAGTACCACAGCATCACATAAAGGAAAGAGTTCCATTTTTTCTAACATGTAGAGAAAACTGAATGAAGTTTGACAACTATCATGTATGTGCAACATGACTTTTGGCTTACCTTCATCATCATTGGTTGGCGGTTTTCTTCTTTGAACAATATAGAAAACAATGAAAACAGCCAGAAGGCTCACAACCCCAACAACAACAACGAGACCCACAATCAGACCAGTCCTATTCTTCTTGCTGCTTGGAGGACTGTTGCTAACAGTGGGTGTAAATTCTATATCAAAGTAAGATAGTCAATATTATGTTACTAAATTGTGAGGAAACCAATACCTAATCTTTCTAAATTGCATCTATAGTTTCTGCACTTTTTTACCTGGGGTGGCACTGATGGCTGAAATAGAAGGCCCATAAGTACCTTGAGCAGGTACACAGCAAGTCCCCTTTCCAGCCCAAAAGAGATGGATTTCAAGGTAGTTTTGTGAACATTATTATATTCCTTCTGAACAGCTACAAAAGAGGCACCACCAGATTCCTTTCGTATGTCAAAATCCTTTAAAACAAGATTCCCCTGGAGTAAACAAATTCAAAAATTAGCCCAAAAAAAAAGAAAAGAAAAAGAAATGAGGATAAGAGGAAAGAGGTCATTTTATAGGAATATTGGAGAGGGAATACATCAAAGGTTTCATTCAAAATCCTTATCATGATTATAGACATATTTTAGATATCAGAACTATTTTGAGTTTTGGAAATAAATTGCAAAAAAAGTGAAGAAATTACGGAGGTAAGGGTTGTACCGTACTTGACAAAAATTCTGAGAAAAATAAGAGCAAAATAGATAGTTAAAGAAAACATGAGGAGGGGCCAAAATCAATGGAGTCGATACCGTACGTACCGGCCGGTATTTTCCTCACCGGAGCTTAAAACGGTACCGAAACACTTGTGTTTCGTTCCGGTTCAAATACCGGTTATACCGGGTTGTTCCGGATATACCGGACGAAATATCACATATCGGCCGGGAAAATCATACCGGACCGGAACATGACTTTCAGATCAAAAACAAAGAAAAATTTTCAGATCCAATATCTCTCTCCCCTCTTTCTGTAACATATTAACTTACGGTCTCTCACTATGCTCCTGCCGCCGCCAGAAAATCACCGCCACGTTGCCGGAGTCTCATTTCGCTGATCTCCTTCTCCTCCCACTGTAGAGAGGGAAAAATTCCCGACCTATCACAAGCTGACACATCATACTACTGAGTCCACAAAATACAACCAATTACAAAGCACCACGTATTGCTACTAGGTTTTACTATCACTACTCAGAAACCAACAGAAATTTGCCAAGTGTCATGCAAGAACCAATCACACCTCAGCACGTGTAAGCGATGACACAAGCAACCTCGCACGTGTAAGCGATGACACAAGCAAGCTCGCACGTGTAAGCAATGACACAAGCAATCCTCGCACGTGTAAGCGATGACACAGGCGGACCAATCAGGTGGTGACATGTGTCACCAATCGGACTTCGCCACGTGTCGCTCACCCACCCCCAAACTCCTATAAATAGAAGCCTTCCTAAAGCATTTGGGAGAGGGGAGTCAGAAGTACAAAAGCTCTGCAAAAATCAAGTCTCAAAGCCTTCAAGAACTTCAATCCCAAAATTGAAGAACACTCGAAGCAGAATCATCCAAAATATCTGCCTAGATCCTAAAGTTTACGGGAATCAAGCTCAAAGGTCCGAAAAACATCAACAAACCACAAATCGGTGAAGTTCTACGGATTCAAGCCTCTAAAGCCCCGAAGAACTTCCACCATAAACCTTCGAAGACGAAGAACACACGAAGAACACGAAGAACGCGAAGAACAAAGGATTTCTAACAAGCTCATAGCCAGAGATTCATTGCAATTCCGTTTCAACAATCTTCGATCCATCCCTCAACCAAATTGAAGGATATTTCGTGTTCGAGTCAAAATCACATTACCACAAATCCAATCAATAAGTTTTGCAAGGAGATCGAATCAGAGGATCACTCTTTTGTAATCACAGAGAATTGTACCATAATCATCAATACAAATTCGCATTTGTGAAACTATTTTACTTGTTTGATTTATTTCGAACTAAGAATTTAGTCGCTCTACACCCACTTCTTCATCTTCTTCGTTAAATAACCCAGAACCTCTTTCTTGGCGTTTGTTTATGTGATTGACAGCTTTCCCTAACTTTTACTACTAATAAATTCCAAGTTCCAACTTCAGCACCTTTATTATTAATTTATTTGAATAAAATAATTTTATATTTCTTTTATTGTTTTGCGTGTAAGATGAATTCAAACTCATTTCAAAAAAAAAAAAAATTCAAACTTAACCCCTTTTTTTTTTTTTTTTTTTTAATATACAAAAATGAGTGAAAGAAGTTCTAACACAAAAGTATATCACAAAACTTAACTTCCTTTTATTAAGTATTTTATTTATTTTTAATTTATGTTTTTTTTTACTTTATGTATTTTTTTTAACTTCAACTACAGTACACCAAATATATCAATATCTAATGAATTTATTATTATAATAATAATAAATAAGAAAACCTACTACCATGTGTCATCTAAAAAAACTTTGTATTATTAACAATAATAATTAAAAATAATATCGATGTATAATGAATTTTAAAAGAAAGCATTTTAACTAAAACTTAAGGATCCAAGATATTTAAATGAGTTTTTTTTTAAAAGATATTTAAATGAGATGTTTTATAATTTATAAATACTTTTAATAAATTATGTGCACTTTGAGTTTTTCTAACATGAGCTTTATGATTCATCGTTACTAAATTTGAACTCTTTATAAAATAATGGTAATTTCGAAATGATATACTGATATTAACTGGTACCGAAATATTTCGTTTTACTGGCTAAACTGATACAGTCTCCGGTACGAAATTGACTCCCTTGACCAAAATAGAGAACGACTAGTGGCAAATTTAGAATTGATTAGATAATTTCAATTGTAAATATGCATCATATTCAACAAAAATCTATACTGATGAATAAGACAGTCAATATATTTGTTCTTATACTCTTTTTCTGTAAAGAAATATACACTTAGATTGGCATCATAATCCCTAGTGACGATCATGGTGTGAAATTATTAAACTACACAATTAACGGTTAGCAAAGAAACTTACACTTATACACTAGGGTGAATAAACTTTTTAGGCAATGCAAACTTCATTAATGAAAACGCTGAAGTTCTAAAACAATTCGATAATATGATGCATACCTGGATATAAATATCAAAGACATGCCTCCCAAGACTTTGCCATGTGTTAGAGTTTACAAAAGCTATTTCTGCAAACCGGAGGCTCACAGTGTAGTTTCCATTCTCGAGCCCTAGGCCATAGTATCGTAATGATGAAGGAGAGAGTCGAGCTGTTTGGAACAGCTCTGAGTCTAAAGTATTTGTGAACTGTGATAACGAAGAACTTGTATACTAAGCATTATTGGGCCCACTAAAATATCCAACATTACTAACTGCCCACCTTTCTGTGTCAACCACGTAATATGTGGCTGGACCAAGTGTCTCATTATCCCTCTCATACAAAATCCCATTAGAAGAGGTAATCTGAGGCCCACCACACTTAATTGCAAACTCAGAATCTGTAAACAATATATATATATATATATATGGGCAAAACTTAGATACAGTACCTTAGGTACCCCTTTTAAAATTAAAACACCTGTGCACTTACTTAACAGTAACACTGCCGTTTCCTTCTCTGTTTATTTCTTTTCCTTCTTTTTTTTGTTTCTTTTTTTTTTCCCCTGTTTCAGACTAAAGACTTCCCACGAGAAAAGAAGCTCCTACCGTTCTCTCTCTCCCTCTATGTTCTTCTCTTTCTCTCTTTCTTTCCTTCTCTCTCAGTCAGATTAGATGAAATAGACGAATCAAGCTCTCTGAAATCTCTATCTCGCTCTGTTTTCGTAGATTGGTTGGCTGGCACTAAGAAAATTCGTTGGTATGTATTTGCTAAATCTCATTATAGGTTTTCGATTTTAGTTGCTGGGTTTGTGTTATTTTGAGATTTGGTAGAGTTTTTCTTTGTTGATTATGATATGGGTATCAATTTTTGTTATTGGGTCTGTGTTATTATTGCTTTGATTTGTTTTGATTTGGGTTTTCAATTATGGCTGCTGAGTTTGAGTTATTTTGAGGTTTGGAAGAGTTTTCCTTTGGCTATTTTTGATGAACATAGCTTTAGCAATAAGGTAAACCAGAGGAACATAGCTTTAGCAATATTGCTACACTTTGGTCCAAACATGATATACCTGTTAATGTAAAAAATTCAAGATTCCAAAGTGATTTTCTGTATCAACTAACGAAGGGAATATAATATATATAAGCCGCAAAGGAGGGGCTAGCTAGTTAATTTGTGCCAAGTTTCACCTTGGATGCGCCTATTATCTGATTATTTTAAGCATTATACTTTATACTTGAAGTGATGGGCAATTGTAGAAAATTTTACCAATGCTAATGCAATGATGTTCTGCTACTTTTGAGTTCTTGGAAACATATCTCCAGATGTGAAAATTATAGTTATCCCTATCAGATGTGAAAAACTCTCCAAATAATTAAAATGGTGTTCAATGTTACTTGAACACCATTTTAATGAGAAGAATGTTTCCTTGATGATTATAGAAATATAGTCTTTCTTGTCGATAATGAATTGACAGTCCTTTAAATTGTAGTCTTTCTTGGCTGGTTTGCAGTTGCTTAACATTTTTGATATTGCTTTTCAGCTCAAATGCAGTTGCTTTTGTTAGAAATCAACTTCGACAGCATGGAGATGTTCAGGTGTAGTGTTAGTAAATTGGTCCCATACAACCTTAATGCCACTATAAATTGCATATTCTTTTCTTTTCATTTATATTTTAAACATGGGCAGTGTTAACTTTCCTCTTGTTCTGATTTCAGCTAGCTTGTGATTTGTGAAGCATTGGCTCAAGCAATTCTGGTAATGAATTAAATGATCATTTTTTTTAATCTACACAGATTGGTTAGGTATTTTACTTGGGAAGTTATAATGACCTAAAAATGCATATGCCCTACAGGACCAATGATTAGAAGATAATGTCAACATTGTCATTGCTGATTTAGGGTATGCACCTATTTGTTCATATATAACTCTTATATTTTATTGGTGAAGCCAATTTGAGTTGGCTGAATAAATCTAATTCATCCTCTGACCAAAAATTAAAGAAAGACAATGGATCTCAAGATTCACAATTATATGTTCTTTTCCAACTAGAGGTTTAATTGTTTACAAGCTAAAGTTCAAAACATGGTTCAAAATTTTTGTTGGCACTTATTATTCTTGAAATATTTTGTGTATAGTTATTCACTTTGTTCGATTATTTAGAAATGAAATTTTACCATCTTTTGAATACTTTTGTTAATATTTCTCATTTTGCCTTGGTTCTGACTTGTGCATAGGCAGATAGATTGGCAAAGTTTGCCACTTCAAGATTTATGAGGGATGCATCTCAAGGATTGACCATTCATTCCTGGTCTATTAAAGCCTGCCCAGAAAATCTATTCTCACTCACCAAAATGAGTTGATCGAGTTCATTAATCAGACTGATCTTGTTATATCTCCTCACTGATTGGAAAGAATATCTTAGTATCAAGATGCATCAGTGTTAAGCCCAGTAGGAGAACTGAAAGAAACAATTATAATATCCAAAGATATATGCATTGTTTGGACGAAAGATTTATACATGGAGACATAAAGTGATTTGCAGCTCAACCATTTCAAGCGTCTTGAGACATAAAGTGATTTGCAGCTCAACCATTTCAAACGGCAAAAAGACATGTTAGATTGAATAGGCAGTAGGACTTAAGATGTTGAATACATTCAAATTATTTTGTACAATTGCAAGTTATTTAAAAATTGCACAATAAGCATTGTATTTAATTAGTGAATTTTGATTTTACTTTAGTGTACTCTTTTACAATATGCCATGTGATATTTGTAATGTGAGTTCACAATAATAAAACACTGTTTACTTCATTTTATTATCAAAAATAAGTTTTTTTTTTTTTTTTTTGAGTTATAAGTGGTTACGCCATTTCATTTGAATTTCTTGTGAGTTTTGGCTCTATGTTCACCATAGGTTGCCTCATCCTTTATAAAAAGAGTCCACCAGCCTTCATTTGCCTGCACTTAAAGAAAATAATGGGAACTAAGAGCTATGTGTATAGATGTGCAGTACATTTGTGTGGAAGTGCATATTTGTGTATGTGAGAAAAATCTTCTGTGATGTGAAATGATACTGTTGGTTTAGTATTGGCTGGACATGTTAAGCTAAGAAATATATTGGTGCAAATTTTACTTGATGAATGAAAAAATCAATGCTTTCTTTCAAGTTTATGACATCCAAAATACCAAAGTAGGTACTATTTTTCCAAGCGGGTCTTGTATGAAGTGGAGATATGATCTTGAAGGCAAAGCATATAACTAGTAAAGCAATTGGCTACATTCATTAATGATCCAATAAGTATAGCCCTCATCCAAAACCAAGAAGACCCTAAGATTTTCAAGTACACTAATTAAATAATCCACACAAAAAAATTGTACACGTACAACAATTGGCAATATTCAGCTCAAAAGAAATGAATGATGCAACAAAACAAAGTAATGTCACTTGTAGCAATTAGTAAACAAATTATTGATCACATGCTAAAGAACACAGCGATCTGCCACACTAAACTCCTTGCTCTTGCCAAAAAATTATTGATTCATCCAAAGCCACACTAAACTTCTTGCACGCTAAACTCCTTGCCCATGCTACAGAACACAATGGTCTGCCAAAAAACAAAACTCATAATTTATTAGTCACATCAATAGATAGTCTATAGCCTAATTCTTGAAATTTTCATTTATACTAAAAATATATATATATGCACAAAATACCTTGTTAATGGTAAGCTGTAGATACTACCACCACACTAAGTACACATCCATGGAATCTAATGAATACCAGTACTGCCATCCCTTGCAGAATAATCAGATGCAATGCTTGATGCCTACCATTTTCAAGTAAAATTGAAATAGAATAAGCACTAAGTGGAAACAAAATAAGAGTAGCTTCCAAAAGAAATAAGCACCGCTTAGATTCTTTCCTTCAATAAAACAAAATATAAGACACCTCCAAGTATGAAAATAACATTTAAAGGTCTAAAACAGAATATATATGCAAGAAAATTACCTATGTTACTTGTGTATAGTCAACAGATAAAGAAGCTGGGATGTTGACAGTAGTACTTGTCACATGAGTTTCTCCACAAGCATGCTTCCTTTTCCTTGATCCTTTTTCAATAAAACTTTTAGGCCGACCTTTTACACGAGATGTGCCTATTTTTTTCTTAATCCCAGTTGCTTTATAGGCTGATATGACAGATGCAACATCTACATGTTCATTATGAGAAGGATCCATCCCAATTTCATTGGAAGGTAAATCTGTTTTTTTTTTCAAAATCCTTTCCACATCGAGATTTAATTCAACCATCTTCTTAGCTAAAAACACAGATGCTTCTTCAGTTTCAGCAGCCTTACTTGCAATGTTAACTGCATTACGACACAAATCTTTGCACCGATTTGTTATATCCAACTTAGGATCTTCTTTCACAATGCAACCATAGCTATCTAGTACACATCCAACTCTCGCTTGCTTAGTCCACCGCTTCAAAATGTATCGAGAAGGAAGTAGTTTTATATTTTGAATATCTAGCACCTTTAATGCATGACTACATAAAAACCCAGCAAACTCAAATTTGTTACAACTGCAAACAACTGTTTGGTCTGTAGAATTGAAGATAACCGTATGTTCTCGAGTACATCCATACATGCAAACCTTGTACTCAAACAATGGTGAAATATCATAGCATGTATTAACAACCATGTCCAAAGACTTCTTATACTCTTCTTGAAAGAAAGTAAAGATTTTGGGTGTGTAAACATCCCTTGAGTTCTTCAACAAAAGCACTTCCACTCTCAAAACTGGCAAACGCTGGCTCATGTCATAATTGGAATCCAACTCATTGTGGCGTAAGTCTTCAAGTAACCTTTCAAAATGACTAAAAAATTCCAGCACATTATTGGTTGACTTTAGATAATGTCTCAAGCGACTATTGAAGCTTTCACTCAATTGTGTGGTCGTCATATTTGCGCAAAAATGATTTCTACCATATACCATTGCCCATTTTTCTCTTACTTCAAAAATGAATTTCAGCCAGCTATTTTCTTGAAGACCATGTTTATCTAACATTGATTCCCATGCTTGAAAAAAATCATCCTCATACTCATGATCACACATACAACTTTTAAATTCTGCAGCAAATGAATTTGAACTCTGAAAATACCTGTTGAGTTTTTTGAGAGCATTTTGATATATATGCCATCGGCATAAACGATGATGAGATTCTGGTAACACTTCTGCAATTGCTTTAGCCATTGCTGGATCTTGATCAGTAAAAATTGTAACCGGCTTCTTTCCACACATCGCTTTTAAGAGGGTTCGAAATAACCATGAAAAAGTTTCAGCTGTTTCATCATACAACAATGCAGCACCAAAGACCACAGTTTGTCTATGATGATTCACTCCAATTATAGGTGCCAATGGACGACGGTTTTTATTGGTTCGATACGTAGTATCAAAACAAACTACATCACCAAATAAATCATAATCCACAACCATTTTAGGATCTGCCCAAAATATATTAGTTATTTGATCATCAACATCCAACTGTATCTCATAGAAAAATGAAGCATTTTCAGACTTTCTCATCTCAAAATAATGAATAAGGGTAAATGCTTCTCCCTCTTTCATTTCCCTCATCCGTTTAGATTGTAAATGATTACTAATATCTTTAAGAGTAAAACCAAGATTCTCCCTACCTCCAGCTTGTTTACTCATGAACTCAAAAACTAATTTTTGCCTAATCCCAGAGCGATTTGCTAATTCAGCTTCAGCTGCTTGGGCAGCTGATATCTTCCTTTGTGATGGCAATTTATGTTTACTCCGTGGAGTTACAACTTCATGATTGTGTTTCGCTTCAAAAAGGGTAATACAATATTTACCATTTTTTTGACGACTGATAACCATTTGGGCTTCGCAACCACATCTTAATTCCATTCTAGATTTCTTTCCATCATATGCAACTTCCTTCTTGTAACCAGCTTTAAAACAACAAAACTTGCGGGATATGATAGTTGTTTTATCTGTCTTACTTCTATTCAGCCAATCTCTACGAATACTGAATCCAACATATCCAGCATATATATTATAATATAGATATGCCTCATCCTCTGAATCAAACTCCATTCCAATTTTTGGAGTTATATCTTCTTTAGTGTCTGCATTTTCTCCAATTTTTGGAGTTGTATCTTTCTCTAAATCAATAGACACAACTTCTTCAAGGTTGCTCTTCCCATCTTTCTCCATAACCTGTAAATTAACAAACATAATTTATTGCTTTTGATGAAATAAGTTCACTAAAAATATAAAAAATTACTACAATATATGATGGAATTGTTGAAAGAAGTTTAAAAAAAAATTTTTTTGCAATGTATATGCATGAAGAAAGAATCAACAGTATATCAATCCAGCAATGTTTATGTTTTGCAATGTTTTGCTAATATCAACCCATCAACTTCCAAAATATGCAAATCAAGATATTTGTATTTAATTCTCTACGATTAGTGTATGGTTGCTGTTCTAAGAATCTTTTGCCTTTCCAATTTCAAATTTCTGATTTGAACTATCAATCAGACACCAAAGACAAACACCATACATTGAAAAAAAAAAAAAATTAGAACTCAGCTTCATCAAGGTGAACTCAGCCATTGGAAAACTCTTTCAAACCTCAAAATAACACAAACCCAGAAACTAGAATTGAAACCCCAAATTAAAATTAACCAAAGCAATACTAAGACAGACCCATTAACCAAAATTGAAACCTTCATCAGAAATAGCAAAAGGAAAACTCTACCAAACCTCAAAATAACACAAACCTAGCAGCTAGAATTGAAAACCCATATCAAAACAAACCAAAGCAATAATAACACAAACCCAATAACAAAAATTGATACCCAGATCATAATCAACAAAGAAAAACTCTATAAAACCTCAAAATAACACAAACCCAGCAACTAAAATCGAAAACCTATAATGAGATTTAGCAAATACATACCAACGAATTTTCTTAGAGCCAGCCAACCAATCTACGAAAACAGAGCGAGATAGAGATTTTAGAGAGCTTGATTCGTCTATTTCATCTAATCTGAGTGAGACAGAAGGAAAGAAAGAGAGAAAGAGAAGAACAGAGAGGGAAAGAGAGAACGGTAGGAGCAAAGAGTGTTTGGCGGGAGTTCAAGAGTCAGAATGTCTTCTGGAACAGGGGAAAAATAAAAGAAGGAAAAGAAATAAACGGAAAGAAAACGGCAGTGTTACTGTTAAATAAGTGTACAGGTGTTTTAATTTTAAAAGGGGTACCTAAGGTACTGTACCTAAAGGTACTGTATCTAAGTTTTGCCCTATATATATATATATATATATATATTTTAAAAAGGCATTGATGTGTAAGCTCAGTAAAGGCAATTAAATTTAGCGTTCATAAGCATGCTACGCATTTCAATAGCGGGCATGCTTGAATTTAGAATTCTGACCAGTAGTCTGAAAAAAAAAAAAAAAAAAAAAAAAAAAAAAAAAGAATGTAAGTTCAAAAATAGTTTAATTATCTGCAAGTTGAATGTGCGAATTAGTGCTAAGTACAAAAGATTTACATATTTAAACCCAAACTTTTTAAATACTCTTTTAATGATCACCAGTATAGGTTCCTTGGCAGAGGTTCACCGACCTTGCAATTTTTCTTTTTAAAGTACATCAATATTTTGTAAACATTTGAAGTTTCATCAATTCGTATTCTGCTTAGAAGCACCAATCCTAGAGTATAATCTTCTCGAGGTTTGGCCTCAATACCTACTAATACTTTCCAATTTTACAATCAAGTGTGATTTTTTAAATTGTACTTGCATCTTCCAATGCCTTGATTGCAAGGAAAAGCCCGTTGAAGACAGCTCAATCCTGAAGGCAAAACACTAAAGCAAAACAGAAATGCACTTAGGCAAGGAATGTGTCTAAGTGAAACTTAAATGACTAATTTGAGAATAAATTAAAGTGGAAGGATATAATTTGGAGTTTAATCTTAAATAAATATGTTTATATAAAAATAGATTTTCTTGATCATTACATGGGATGTGGATGGGTAGAAAACTAGATATGTAATTACAGTCCATTTTTATATTTTATTTTATTTGAGAAAAAGTAATAGATGACGAAAAACTGATTTGGATATCATGATTGTTACACATTTGATAATTACCATGCACTTAGTCTGCAATTATGCAGTCTACATCAAACAATTATTATTTAGTCCAAAATTTTAAGATTATAACTTTCGAAGTTTTTTAAATTTTCAAACAATAACCAAAAGACTTTGGAAGTTTTGAACAATGACCAAAGACTTGGTGAGATGTTAACAAGATTAAAGACATCTAATGGTGTCATTCATTTTCATGATTAAAGGTATCTGGCATATCAATGACTTAAAAAGAGCTGCAATTATTTTCTTCAACAAAAAATTTTAAGAGATAAACCTAATAAGGGTCTGTTTGGATACCGTTTATTGTTGAAAACTGAAAACACTATAGCAAAATAATTTTTAAATGTGTGAATAGTGTGGGACCTAGTTTTAAAGAAAAAGTTACTAAATGAAGGTACTTGTGGGTCCCGTGAACAGTGCACGGGACCCACAAAAAAAAGCTTCTGCTGGGAAACACACAAAATGCGTTTCCCAAACGGAGGCTAAGCGTGCGTTGGATTTGGATTATAAATGAAAATTATTTCACTATTTAGCCTATTTTTGTTACTATTTATGGGCATCACTGCACTTTTTGACACTATTCATAGGTCACATTGTACTATTTCAACTAACTTTTACATTTATCTACAGTACTTTCAGCAATAATTTTTCAGTTTCAACAAAATAAACGGTATCCAAATACACCATAATTAAACTTTTCTTACTTGTTAATTTGGAAAACTCTGTCTTCCCCATAAGTCCACTCCCCCTAGTAAATTATCAAAATATTACAAATTTATGTATACATATTTAGAAAAAGCTAGTCCATGTTACGAAAGAGCAATCTAAAAATTCATGTATTATATTGTTTAAGTTGCACCAATCACATTTTTGTTACCCATATATCATTGTTTTGCAATACACTTTATTACTCTAAAAAATTTAGTGCAATTTGTAATATCTTTAAAATTTTAGTAATAAGGGTATCAAAGATTAAGAAATAGAAATAACATTAGGTATATAAGAAAAAGAAAAAGAAAAAAAAAACAGTGCTACTTATTAAAAATAGGAAAGATGAAGTTGGCTACGCCATTGTATGCATGAAATACAATACCAAATTGGACCCTCTAGACGTTATCAATTATCACCATATGTTCAACTTTTATTAATTGGAGCATTCTCATGTTGTAGCTTGTAGGTCATGACTCATGACTATACCATTACCAAATTGGACCCTCTAGACGTTATCACTTTATGTTCAACTTTTTTTTTTTTTTTTTTTCTATGTTTATTAAGAAGTTTTCTGCTATTACAATGATCTTAGATACAATATTCCTAAGGGTGTTTTTCATAAGTGCTTCCACTCTAGTAATGTAAACTTCCCTTTAAACCAATAGCTTGAGTACTGGCTTTTTTATTTGTGCAATTGGCATGTGCCTAAATTATAATGATTTAATTAATAATTATGCCAAGAGGTTGCATTTGTCTTATTTTTTGGGTTCTTGACAATATGCTAAATGTGTAGCATAAATGTCATAATAATAAGTTAATTATTTCCATAAATTGATGGTCCTAAATAGGCAAAGGCATTTCCTTAAAATGAAAAGAAAAAAAAATATATATACATAATCTACATTAATAAAAATTTATCCACTATAGGTATTGGATTGAGTGAATTGAAATCTAAAGTATTTTTTTATGGGATTTTTATTATTTTTGAAAAATAATAGATAGGATTATTATGATACTTGATTAATTATAAGAAGGTTTTTATATGAGTTTGAATTTGATAAGGATGTGGTGTAAAACCTATGTTTTACACCATCTAATAAGAAATTACCACATCAGTATTTTGCTTAAAATTCAATACATCCTACCACACCTAATAACATCTCAATAAACTCCTAATTTGGTTGGATTTATATATGGGTATTAGAACTGATTGAGTGTGGTTGTGCTTATTTTTAAATATGTAATAAAATGATGTGGCATATTAAGATTGGAGGGATAAAACATGTGTTTTACATCACGTCTTTACAGAATTTAATCTCTTTTTATATATACCTAATTCAGATAACTTGATTTTCTAACTTTCTAATGGTGTTTCCCTTTAAAAAAAGAAAAGAAAAAAAGAAGGGACTTATAATGATGTCACACATTTTCAAGGTTAAAGGAATCTGGCATATGAATGGCATAAAACTTACTTAGATAACATGATTGCTACATGTTAATTGGTTTCTACAAAATTTATCTATAAATTTGCAATTTGCACCAAACAATTCTTCTATAGTCCAAAATTCTAAGACTACAGCAAACAATGAAAAAACAATTCCGAGACTTGAATTTTCAAAGTCTTTGGATGTTCCAAACAATGATCAAAAACTTGTTGAAACTTGAAACACTAACATGATTAAAGTCTTCTAATGGTATTTCCCTCAACTACAAAAAGGACTTGTAAATTGTAATAGTGTTACACATTTTCAAGGTTGAAGGAATCTAACATATGAATGAAATAAAACTTATTTTGATAACATGATTATTACATGTTAATCAGTTTCCACACATTTTATCTATAACTTTGCAATTTCATCAAACAATTCTTATATAGTCCAAAATTCGAAAACTATAGCGAACAAAGAAAAAAAATCCTGGGACTTGACTTTTCGAAGTCTTTGGAAGTTCCAAAAAATTATCAAAGACTTGTTAAAACGCTAATATGATTTAAGTCTTCTAATGGTGTTTCCTCAACCAAAAAAAAAAAAAAAAAGACTCCTGAAAGTGTCACACATATTCAAAATTGAAGGAATTTGGCATATTATTGACTTAAAAAATGAATGATATTGACAGTTTTTAGACCCCTTAAAACACAATTGGATTAAACCTAGGGAATTAGCCAAGTTGTTACTTAGTCCAATTAAACAAGTCTAGGTTATCACAATAATAAAGATCAAATCATGCAAAGCAGCGGAAAATAAATAACACACGATATGATCACCCAGGAAACCAAACCGGTAAAAACCTAGAGAGGATTTGACCTAGCTATCCTCAAGGTAAACCTGAATCCACTATTTTGAAAAAATCGAAGTTCATACAAAAGGACTTACAAGCACCCCCGCTCAACTTCCTAATGCTACCAACCAGTAGAACTTACTGACACGACCACATGCAAGCTCCGAATCCACGAACTCCTTCTTTCTTGGATTCTCCACCAAATACAAGCACACCTGCTTGTGTTTTCTTTAAGCTTCAATGGCAGCAACTGAATTGATCATCAAGGCGTAGATAAATCTTCTCCTTGAAAACTCTAAGTTTGTGTAAAGGAAAGCTCCTCTAGATCTCACAAGAGATTTACACAAACCGCAAATATGAGCAACACTAAGACGTGGCTAGGGTTTGCCTTTTAAACTTAGGACAAATAAGAAACCCTAAAAACGTTTTAAAACAAATATGGCTGAGTTGGACGAATCTGTAGAAAAGCTTTCTGCCTGAGCTTTGATCGGTCGAGCCTATCGTTCGATCGATCGAGCCAGGTCGAAAGGCACAAAGCCTCCTTGCTTTAACTCGATTCCAACTTTACATTGACACACAACTTTGAGCTAGCTTTAAACACTTCTAAACACATTGTTTTGATCATGGTTTGCCAACAATATACATTAGAGTTCTAAATACATAAAATCCTAAACTTTAGAACCTAACAAACTCCCTCTTTGGCAATCCGTGACAAAACACAACTTAGAAGCTCAAAGTTTACAAAATAAAAAGCCCTTTACAAAATAATGCTCATAAAACAAATTCAATCCTAACTACTATCCATCAGTTGCAAGTGTAGACAACAGTTCAATTGAATTAACCTGTATATTTCCTGAAACACTAAACAAAATGCATAACCGCATGTGTGGAAATAATACAAGTAAACAAAATAACTTCTTGATTTCAAACAACACATAAATAAAGACATATATCAATGAATAACTCATAAATATAAATCAATAAGCAGTTTGAAACAAGAAACAAATAAAGTACCAATCAAACATAAAACTCCCCCTAATAAGAATATCCCATAAAAAACAAGGTAAAAGCTAAAAATGCATAAGTACAAAGTGAAGCACCTAGATACAATCTAAAACTCCACAAGCTCCAACCAAAAACAAATAAACTCCCCCTGAAAACAAAAAACCCTACAAAGTACTCCAAAGTACTCCCAAAGTACTCCCCCCTTTTTGTGACGGAATGCCAAAGGGCAAACAAGCCATCCATCATCAAAAGGGAGGTGGTCTAAACTGCGCCAACTCCGCACGCAAGGCACGGATCTCATCAAGCATGTCCACCAAAATCTATCCTTGAGCCGCCTGAACGGTCAAGACATGATCCAACGTGCGACAAATGTCTGAATCATCCGAAGTAGTTGGTGGAGGAACATCAGCATCAGCAGCTGTACCTGATGTCTCAGTAGCAGCAATACCTGTAGAAGAGGGAGGAGGGGGAACACCACTAGATGACGCACCTCTAGGACGAGAAGGAGCAACTCTCAACTGAGTAGCCCTTTGACGAAGAAAGGTGGCACCTATGGGAGCAATCACATGAACAGGCTCACCAGACAGAAAACCATCTAGACCTAAGTAAAGCAAAATCCTACGTATGAAAATAGGATGAATCACTGCATGCCCTACGGCAGAACTCCTATGAACCTCGTTTAAAGAACGAAGGAACAAGTGAGGAAAACCGATAGACGCTCCAGAAACAAAGGTGTACAAAAACACACATCGCTCTAAAGGGATGGTGTGGAAGTGAGAGATAGGCCACAAAGAATGACACTCAATCCGAAAGAGGAGATAGACAGTCTCGGTAAGCTCAGCGAATGTGATCCGAGGATCAAAACCCCATTGGATAGATGACCTAGTGATGTAAGACATGACAACGTCTAATGAGGGTGACTCATCATAGGGATAGACAGCCTAAGAGCTTCAGCCACTACCCAAGGGGTAATGGTGAACTCTACACCTCGTATCCAACTCCTAACTAGGGTGTTGGAATCATAGATGTGGCAAGAGAGATTTGAATAGAACTCTCTAATCAGGGTAGTTGGGGGTGGATGATCTATCTCTAAGAAAGGCAACCAAACCCTAGACTCAAAATTGGCCCTAATGGCCGGATCAAGCGCATCTAACACAACAGCTCGCTCAGACCAGATCTTACGCCTACAGTTCAAAGTGTCATAGGCTTCTCTACACTTATCATTCTTAAACAGCTCAACTCTAGTGGGAGACTCAGAGGAAGTGGAAGTGGTCCCATGAGCTCTAGTTTTCCTAGGTATGGTGCTAAGATAAGAATCAAAACACATAGTGAAAAAACAAAAAACACAAAACCAAGGGCAGACTGCAAGTTAGCACAAAAACAAAATATAGAATAAAAATCTATATGATGCATGAACAAGTTTAAATGTCATGATGCATGTTCTAATGCAGTGAATTAAGTCCAAAAGGTTCAAATTACAAAATTGGCTTGAACATTAAGAGTTTTAACACAAAAAACCCAAATTTGAAAACCATTTGATCAATTTGAAAAATATTGACGAATTGATCATTACACATGATATAATAACAAAAATAATGACCAAATACATCAATTTGATAAGCCAATTTCATCAAATTAAGCCAATTTGACAAAATCCCCAATTTGGATCACATTCAAAACCCTAGAATTTTCAATTTTTCAAAAACCACAAAATTGATCAAATTAAACTATAGGGAACATCATTATAGCATCATAGCATAAAAACCCATTGATCAATTTCACAAGAATAGGTTCGAATCATCAAAAACCCCAATATGATGAAAGTTCCGAAAATACCCATGATAATGCATGAAAAATGCATGAAATCAAGAAATAAACTTGAAAAAGAAGGGCAAAAGGGACTTACCGGCCTCCAAGGAAAAAAACCTTGCAAAAATCTTGAAGGAAAACGACAAAAATTGGATGGTGGAGCCTAGAGCCAACGCGGAGAGAGAGAAAAGAAAGGAACTATTTGAAAAGAAATTTGAAAAAGTCCAAATTTGACCATTTTTTAAAAAGCTGATTCACGAGTTTCGATCGGTCGAAAATCATCCTCAATCGGTCAAAACAGACAGAGACTCCCTCTCTTCAAATTTTAAAAATTTCGATCGGTCGAAAAACAGAATGAACCGATCGAATAAGGCAGAGGCTCACCATATTTTTGAGGAAAAACACAATTTTTGAAAAACAAAAAAAATTAAACTCAAAGCATTGAAATTTAAGAACAAAAATGCATGAGTATGGGATGATATGATTTCCAAATCAAGAATATTAAGCCCAAAATTCCCAAAAACAAAATTTCTTGCAATCTCCACAAATTTTCAAGCAACAAATTAAGTTTGCACATAATTCAAAGTATTTGCAATAACTTGGTTGATCAGACCATAAACACACACAATAACATGTACAATGTTTAGCAAAGAGTAACTCGTGTAGTGTGTGCAACTAACAAAAACTTGAGATACATGAGAGGTGATATGTGAATAGCAATCAATCACAAAGTCTACAAAATTCATCACAAAGAATTTAAAAGAGACTATCACCTAAAGAGTTATATCATATAACTCTCATATCTCCTAGATCATAAACTTGCAATCATGTAAGTTTCTTGTATTTATGCCTTGTAATATACATTCCAATTTTAAGTTATGTGAGTTTGGCATCAAGCCTAATAGTACACACCAATTTTAAGCATTTAGCAATTAAACCGAGGTTTCACCTTATGTTCTTTTTGTGCATACGCTACACTTTCTCGAGCACAAAATCTTATGATATGCACTAAGGTGTTCATGATTGGCTAGTGAACAGTGGTGAGATGGTTATTTGTGCCTTTATCTAAAAGTTCAAGTCCAACATTTAAAAACATGTGACTTCAAGATTAAGACATAGTAATCAAAAAACCATAAACATCTTTCCCACACAACATGCACTACAAATCTTCAACTAGTAGAGTGCAATAAATAAGCTCATCAAAGCTAAACAAGGTACAAAAGACATGTTATGTGAAAATAAATTGACCAACCTTGTTCTCAAAAGCCAAGAAGAATAGTGCAAAACAAAATGTGTTTCCTTTTTCTTCCCCTCTTTTTTTTTTTTAATTTTTTTTTATTAATAAAAAAAACTAGAATGAAATGCATGAATGTTATGCTATGCAAATCCTGGAAACAAAAAAAAAACCAAAGAACAATGGTCACAAAGGGTAGAGCAATGAAGTACAAGGACCATGTTAGAAAGACTCAGTTAGGTCGAGTCTTCTGCATCCAAAACCTTTTAGATGCACCACGAGCATTGGAGTTCTTATTCACTTGAGAATGATTACCAACTCCAGAATTGGAATAAAGGTTTAAAGCCTTTACCAAATCACCAATAAGTATCATAGGATCAAATACTTGAGGTACAGGTACTTTTGGATTGTTTGCTCTCTTAGCAGCTTGCAGCTTGTAGCAATTTGGACGGATGTGTCCAGTCTTTCCACAAAAGTGACAAACCCATGCAGGCTTATCATGTGTCTTATCCTTAGATAGGGTAGGCTTCTTAGGCTTAGATTCTTTTAGATTAACCTTAATCTTCCTAGAAGATGAACCTTCTAAGGGTTTAGCTACCTCACTCACAGAGGGTTTGACAATTTCACTCATTATCTCACTCACCGAAGGTTCAGAAGAAGAAGATGAAGGAACAAATTTAGTAGAATAGGGAGCGGATACAGAGATGCTATCAACATAACCTAATCCAGTTTTGTCAGAAGACGACTTTTGAACACTCAGTATTTGATCAAGTTTAGAACTAGCAGATCTAGCAACAGATAAATCAAGTTCCAATGATTTAACCTTATCAAGCAAAAGCATGTTTTCAGTTTTCACATTGTTCAAAAGATTATTAGCATCAAACAATTTAACAAGCAAATTTTTCTTTTCAAGCTCAAGAGATTCAATTTTCTTCAGGCCAAGTTCAACATTCATAGCATCCTTTGCAGTAACTTTGTAAAGTTTGTTATAGGCCTCTTGAAGATCTGCATCTTCGGAGAGTTCCCCATTATAAGGGTTCTCTTCAACAGATATGCTCTCATCAACTATAGCAGTAGCAGTGAAAGCAATGAAGTTTCCATCCTCATCACAATCAGACTAATGATCAGAAACTTCACCATCACTAAGGGTTACAGCCATAGCCTTACCTTTAGACTTCAAATAGGTTAGACATTCAGACTTCATGTGTCCATACCCTTGACATCCAAAACACTGAGAGTCCAAGGAATTGTTGGAAGATTGACCTACTCTTTCTTTAGGCTTATCATTGTTGTTAACCTTAGTGGGATCATGCTTCCTAAAATTTCTAAGTTCATCAGTGTTTGTGCCTCTTGCCTTTCTATTGCTATTTCTGAGAAAGTTTTTAAAGTTCTTGGCAAGATAGGCAATCTCTGTAACAGAGAGCTCATCATCAAATCCACCACCTTCAACATCATCAACTGACTTAAGAGCCATTGATTTGGATTTGGTAGTTTTGGGTAAATCCAACTCATAGGATTGAAGAGATCCTACAAGTTCATCAACAGGGATGGAGTCCACATCCTTGCTTTCAGTAATGGTAGTCACTTTGAGTCTAAAGTCTTCAGTCAAAGATCTAAGAATCTTCCTAACAATTTTAGGTTGATCATAAATTTCACACAAGTTATAAGCAGAATTAACAATATCATTCAGTTTAGCATAGAATTCATCAAAAGATTCATCATCAGACATCCTAATGCTTTCAAATTTGGAAGTTAATTGCTACAATTTATTAATTTTGACAGCCTTTGTGTCTTCATGCATAGTTTGGAGGATATTCCAAGTAGTATGAGCAACCTCAACATTTGAAATTCTCTTAAATTTCTCCATAGAAACAGCGTTAAAGATTGCACTCATAGCCTTGCTATTAAACGCAGCTGCTT
This sequence comes from Quercus wislizeni, assembly GCA_023055345.1. NCBI lineage: Eukaryota > Viridiplantae > Streptophyta > Magnoliopsida > Fagales > Fagaceae > Quercus > Quercus wislizeni. The sequence continues at coordinate 15,676,590 of JALGQJ010000010.1, forward strand.
CTTTTTGAGAAGTTTGCCACTCATTAACAGGAGTAGTGGGCTTCTCCCATCCGTATTCAACGGAGTTCCACACCCTTTCATCAATGGATTTCAGGAATGCTTTCATCCTTACTTTCCAATAAGCATAATTATTCCCATCAAAGTGAGGAGGAATAACCAGAGAGTTCCGTGTTCCATGACAACGGGGGTCAAGGATCAGCTCAAAGATCAAAGGATCAAAAACAAAAGAGCTACCCACTCTGATACCACTTGACAGTTTTTAGACCCCTTAAAATACAATTGGATTAAACCTAGGGAATTAGCCAAGTTGTTACTTAGTCCAATTAAACAAGTCTAGGTTATCACAATAATAAAGATCAAATCATGCAAAGCAGCGAAAAATAAATAACACATGATATGATCACCCAGGAAACCAAACCGGTAAAAACTTGGGGAGGATTTGACCTAACTATCCTCAAGATAAACCTGAATCCACTTTCTTGAAAGAATCGAAGTTCATACAAAAGGACTTACAAGCACCCCCGCTCAACTTCCTAATGCTACCAACCAGTAGAACTTACTGACACGACCACGTGCAAGCTCCAAATCCACGGACTCCTTCTTTCTTGGATTCTCCACCAAATACAAGCACACCTACTTGTGTTTTCTTTAAGCTTCAATGGTAGAAACTGAATTAATCATCAAGGCGTAGATAAATCTTCTCCTTGAAAACCCTAAGTTTGTGTAATGGAAAGCTCCTTTAGATCTCATAAGAGATTTACACAAACCGCAAATATGAGCAACACTAAAACGTGGCTAGGGTTTGCCTTTTATACTTAGGATAAATAAGAAACCCTAAAAACGTTTTAAAACAAATAGGGCTGAGTTGGACGAATCTGCAAAAAAGCTTTCTGCCCGAGCTTCAATCGGTCGAGCCTATCGTTCGATCGATCGAGCCAGGCCGAAAGGCACAAAGCCTCCTTGCTTTAACTCAATTCCAACTTTACATTGACACACAACTTTAAGCTAGCTTTAAACACTTCTAAACACATTGTTTTGATCATGGTTTGCCAACAATACACATTAGAGTTCTAAATACATAAAATCCTAAACTTTAGAACCTAACAGATATCATTTTCTCTCATACAAAATTTAAGAGAAAAAGCTACTAATTAAACTTGTCTTAGTTGTTACCCCTAAGCTAACTCCCCCCCAATTAGTTGTAATTAAAATATTACATATGGATGTATACATATTTAGAAAAGGGTCGTCCATTATGTAACAAATAATAATACCTCAAGGGTAATTATGAAAGTAAATTATTTGCACTCTCACCAAATAACAAGAAATATGAGTTTTACATAATGGGAAAAAAAAAAAGAAAAAGATTTTGAGCATATGCCTAATGCATCAAGCGTTGAACAATTTTGATATGGTCTAAAAAAGATTATATGCTGGTTATAGAATTGGCATTTTAGGCAAATTAGATATAAAAGATGGAGTAATCTAATAAGTAGCTCTTGTAATTTAGCATGCAGCAAAATAAAAGTGAATTGTTGTCAATAGTTGATATAGATTCAACATACTAAAAAGGCTTTAGAAATGTGTCATCGACAAGAAATGAGAATAAAACTGGAATACACAAATAATTTTATTGGCATATATATATAGTTTCCTTAGCAAAAAGAATGGAAAATATCTTCAAAATTGAATCTGAGTTCTGTTTTTTGGATACTCTCAAAAGAATGTAAGTTTATAGCTCTACTAAACCAGACAGTTATGATATTTTTTTCCATTACAAAAGGAAAGAAAGAAAGAAAAGAAAAAAAAAAAATCATCTATTATTGTTAGGACATATGTGTTTCACTTGTTAGGAACATATGTCACTATTTTATGTAATTGGTTTATCTTTTGACAAAATGCATTTTACTTGTATTTGGATAGATTTAGGATGTGTTTAAATACTTCAAAAAACCATGTTTTAAGATCAAGTGTTGAAGCCTTCAAGTCTGTACAAGAAAACAAGCTGAAAGTGCAGAATTACTAAAACTCAACAGCTAGCATGTGTCGAGGTATAAGGAAGCTGTTCAGCCCGTGTGCTCAACACCTACTCAACAGCTGCTCGACACCTCCTATCTATCGAGGTTTAAGAATTTCATAATTCTGATTTGATTTTCTTAGAATCCATGAATGTGTCTTTGGGCCTTCTTTTCTCCTAACCCTAGATATATAAAAGAATTGTTTTAAGAGCTGTCAAGAGGTTTGCAAATTGCACAAACATTGAGCAAACACTGTTCAAGCAAATTGTGATCGGAGATGAAGTTTTTGCCCTAGTTCATCTCTTTCTATTGAAGAAGTTGTTGTGTATATGCACCATAGGGTTTTGTGACCAAGTATCTTCTTGATTTTCATCGTGTGGATGAACTAAAGAACTTTGCAGCCAACAACCTTCTCAGTTGGTGATTGAAGTCACGTACCGGGATCTGCGCAACTGGTTAGTCACGTACTTGGGAGCCGTGCATCAAAAGGGGAACTGTCACTACAGAACAAGTCCAATTGGGTATTGGAGTAAGGGTTCAACTGTACGTTGGTAAGGTACTTAGGATTCCTTTGCTTGTAACCACTTGTTGTGATAATAGTGGAGTTTCAGGAGTGGTGATCTGAAAATCACCCCGTGGGGTTTTTGCCGTTAGGTTTTCCCTATTCGTAAATAAATTATCGTGTCATTTATTTTCCGCTGCATACTTTAGTTGGTTGGTGATTTGTTTGTGCTATCATGCGCTTTGCATGTTAATTTGATTAATTAATAAACTTGGTTAATTAATTAATTAATTTGTCACAAGAGGTCAATTCATTTTTGGCCTATCAATTATTATTCTAACTAGTATGTAACCTGTGCTTATGCTTGTTACGTTCAAGATCTTCATATACAAAATATCTAAATAGAAACAGTATAAAAAAAATACTTATTAGTTTAGAAAAAAAAAATAACAGAAAAAATCTAAATAATTTAATTTGTATGAAAAACTAACAAAGGCAAAATCTAATTTTGATTCTAATTAAATTTTATCTAAGATTTGGTTATATATATAGACTAGCTTGTAACCACATGCATATGCATGTATACACTTAAAGATATACAATAAGATGCATAATATAATTCCTATATATATATATAGTTTAAATACTATTGATAGTCATTTTTATATTTTGTTAACTCTTTTAAAAAAAAAAATTTTGTAAGGATATTATTGGTATAAAGTGTAAGTTGTCCATTTAAAAAAAATTTATTGTGAAGCACTTTTTTATTTTTATTTTTATTTTTTATAATTCATTTATTCTAAACTCTTTGATTTTTGTACTTAATAACTCACTTGGATGAATATTTATGATATGGTCCCACATTTGATTCTAAAATTAAGCAATAAAATTCTTTAAGAATAAATAATTTAGGACACATGACGCAAAATTAGAACTCTAATTTGGAATTCTAATTTGAGTTTTTCTCAACTTTACTTATTATATATATATATATATATATATAGATATATAGATTACCTCGGTTTATTTATGTTGATCTCCTCGTTTTCTACACTATATTAACTTACTTGACATAAAAATTTTAATTTTTTTTAGATTAGATGGGATATGTGGTGTAAAATTAAACTCTAATTGAAATCCAATTTTTACACTAAATTAACTCACTTGGCACAAAAATTTAAAATCTTAGATTAGATGAGACACATGATGTGAAATTATACTCTAATTGAATACCAATTTAAAATATAATTGGATTTTCTCTCAACTTTAACTATTAATACATATGCATATATATATATATATATATATATATTTATATTTTATTTTAAAGTATTTTTAATACTCACAGAGCTGTGCGGTGAGCATAGAGCAAACTATTCTTTTGCCTTTTACTAAAAAAAAAAAAAAAGTATTTTTGATTGAATCAAACTGTAAATAATTAGTCATTAATTACATCCTACTACTTTTTTTCCAAAAAGAAACCGAGTATGATGTTAGCTCCACCACTGTATGCATGAATTGGAATTTTATAACACCAAATTAGACCTGAGCAGTGATATCACAATGTCATATACTCTATAATACACATTTTACCACATAAACTAAGATTCTAATTTTTTTTAAAAAAAAATTTATTTAGTTAAATTGTAAAATGAGAATTTTAAAACACGACTTCACAATGTTGGTCATGAGCGTACCTTACAGGAATTAAGACCAATACTATATTCCTTAAGGATGTTTCCAGAAGTGCTTATATTTATGATACTCGGTGTGCACGCACGACTGCATGCACAAGATTTCCACCAAAAAACAAAAAGTGACCCAGAAGACTTTAGGGGGTGTTTGGTTTGTGTTTTCAAACAACCTTTTTCAATTTTTAAATAACATTTCACATATTTTCACACACTTTTTCACACACTTTTTCACCCACACGTATTTTCACAAATGTTTTGAAACAACCATTTTCAGTTTTTAACGCATGTACCAAATGGCCCTTAATTTTCCAAGTCATTGGCCCAACCCATAAAAAATAAAGCTAAGAAGAGGGATTAGAATTGTCTACATGCGCCTGATAATTGCAGTTATGGTCTCTCACCTATAAATATTTGTATCTATGCTTTTGAATCTGATTTCTAAAACCAGCTAGAGCAATGATTTGTTTTAAGTATTAATTTGGTATTCCAATTTAATCCTGCCATTTAGTTTTAAGTATTAATTTGTTGGCCTCAATGATTTGTGGGATTTTCTTGATCTGGACAGTGATGCTTCCGTCCTTCTAGATGACAGCAATGGTAATAAAATCTATTTTAGACCTTAAAGGATTTTGATAAAATTGATTTCATCAAGGAGGAGCTTGAAAAGGCTTGTCCCGGGGTAGTTACATGCGCTGATATTGTCCAGAGATGGCATTATGCAGGTCTGTATTTTATCCTTAATCTTCCTACTCTCTCTCTCTCTCTCTCTCTCTCTCTTTTAAGGTATTTTTGTTAATATCAGAAGTCCTTTCACCTAAGGGTTTTAGCAACAGTTTCAGGCTTAGGATTTGATGATTGGTTGTGGATAATGATTCTTGAATGAAACTTGGGTAAAATGTAAGAAACAGACTTTAAAAGAGTCAATACCTCTTTACATTTTTATATGTCGAGAGGAGTCTATCAATAAGATTCTAAAGTACATATTAGTTTTGGGGAAAGCTTAGAAAGTTAAAGAATTCTGATATGTTCCATTTTTGCTATTTTCGTTTCCTAAAATTGTTAGTCACCTTTAATTAGCCAACCATTTCTTTCAAGCACTTTTTGATTATGGTTTTTTCAAGTCTAAATTTTCAAAAAAAAAATTCAACCAAAAAAAAAAAAAAGAAGAAGGAAAGAAAATAGAAATACTTTTCTTTTTCCAAATATTGTTAAACTGACAATGAAGAACAACTCCTGTGAAGTTTGATGGTGTGCTTGAGCCTGGATGCCATTGTTTGCCATGGGTTTTGGGACAGCAGTTAGCTGGCCACCTTTCGTTACGTGTGCAACAGCTGGGTGTTTGATGTGAAACAAAGACAAAAGGTTTGTTGCGTATATATTTTTTTGCCTTAATTTCTCATTTCTTTTTCTTCTTAGGAATTTAGCTGGAAAATTCTTGTAAACTCTATTGTTCATATGATAGCCACATAGTATCATTGGGTCTTAGATGGGTTTAATTTTTTTGAATTAGTAATAGTGTGAAAAAAAGAATCATATAATTTGGAAATTATATGGGAAGACAAAGGTAACATTTTAAATTTGCAATTTACAATAATTTTTCTATTATGTAGCAATCAGAGTAAAACAATCAATTTGTCTCTGTATAAATGTCGTTTCTTCTTTTCTGGGTTTGAAGCAAGGGAACCCGAAACTGATTGGAAAGAATTAGTATCATACTAATTTGCAAGAAATGTTTGTCTGAAGATGTGTTTTGCTTAATTGTTGTCAAATCATGAGTGACTGCAGAATTAATCTGGAGCTTTTTATTTTTATTTTTTGAGTTAAAAGCAGTAAAGCACAAATATTTTAGGCTAAGCACTATTGTTTTGTTTTAAACTATTTTATATGCTTAAACTTCTGATCTATATATATTTTCAGGATAATGTGTTTGTTATTGTTGTTACTTCTATTCAATACCGGGCCTTGTCAGCCACACTAGAGCACAGATCCAATCCTACGTGTTTGATGGTATGGATGTGTAACTGGACCTTGAAGTTGAAAGTCACCATGTTAGTCTTAATAATGAAATTAAAAGAGTCACGTCCTTTACTATTAAATAAGGTCCCATGGATCCGTATTTGTTAGGAAAATAAATAAATTCTGAGAAGTCTGGGCTTTTCTAACTTGATATTGACTTTTGAAGTTTATTCTAAGAAGTTCGGACTTCTTTTCTAACTTGATGTTGATTTTTTTGAAGTTTATGCTAAAACAATTTTTAAATTTCTATTCTTAGTGAAACAGCTATATAAGATAATCTTTTAATGTTTTGATGTTCTTTATGAAACAGCGTTCTTTCATATAGAGAAGCACCAGTTGACATTCCATGACTAGATGATAATATAACAGAAACTTCACCTTTTTGCCCTTAAGAGGTTTTGATGAAAGAGAAACAGTCAATCTTTTAGGAACATACCCACTCTCTGCCTTTTCTCATTTCCAGCACACTCCCCCCCCCCCCCCCCCCCTTTGTTTTATGGAGTTGAAAAAGGTTTAAAAAGTTATTTGGTTTGTATCAGTTTCTTGATCATCTGAAGATGTGCACAACATTGGGAAGACTAGCTATCAATTCATACAGAAATGCCTCTCTGACTTCAAGGGGACAAGTTGGCCAAATCCAACTATAGCTCTTGATTTCCTTGCTGAGATGAGAATGAGGTCCAAGACAGTAATAGGACCACCACTTAGCCTTCTTCTTCTTCATCATCCATGGCTTAATTTGAAATGAGTGAGTCTGCAGTGGGGATGTCATATTTGCAAGCATTGTTATCTTCAATATCATTTGGGGCAAGTTTTGAGACTCACTACTATCAGAGCTTTTTAAGGGGAAGTGGACTCGTTTTTGCCTATCAGCAATTGATGGCTAAGGAGAAGACTGTGAGATTGGTAAGGGTTTATGCTTCAGATGAATAATCAAACTTTTGAATGGACTTTGATTAGGCAATGATGAAAATGCCTGATACTAATGTTCTTACTGGAACCGTTCTTTGGCTTTGGTCAGCTCCTAAGTTACAGTTTGAGCATAATGAACTCTTGAACTTGTATGTTTGATTGTAGATTCTATGACTTCTACATTTCTTGGCTGTGCTAATTTTTGCGTCTATATATAAAGGCAATGGAATAGAGTGTAGACATTAGTTGAAGCAGCTCAAAGATACTGCTGGAAAAGGCTGGTATGTTTGCGTTTTAATGAGGAGTTCCTATTTTAGATTTTCATTATATTTTCTTCTGTCTGATTGGTTGCTAAGAAAAGGAAAGAGAGGAAAGCTTTGAATTTCTATTACTTTGATGCTCTTGGTTTCAAGTTAATCACTATGGTCCGTTTGGATTGAGGGGGAGGGAGGGGGAGTAGAGTAGAGTATGGTAGAATTTGCCCAAAATTAGCCTATTTTCAGCCAACTCTACTCTACTCCCCTCCACTCTCGCTCCCTTCCTTCTCAATCCAAATAGGCCTTAATTCTCTCCTCAAATAGTCTTAGGTGTAATTGGGTGGAGTAATTTTTTTTTTTTTTTGGGTCTCAACTAACAAGATTTGTTCATTTAGAAGTGTTTTTTTTTTTTTTGGCTCACAATGATTACAATTTTTTTTTTTTTGGTTGGTAAAATGTACATAGGTTCAAGTTGCATGTACAAATGATCACCCCAAAGATTGAGAAAGATTTGCATTTACTGAAGGTGTGGCAAACTCTATTTTGTCTATGTAATTTGTTTCTGTGGCACTACTTTTCAATTATGCTCAAATTATTCTCTCTCTAACATTTTAATTGCTTCAAATTTGTTTCATTTTTGTGAAATTTCTTAGTGTTTCAATTTTCAAACTTATGTGGTTTAGGGAATATGCTGTTATGCAACTTGGGTCACGGTCATGCAGCTATGGAACTATGGAAATATCTAAATGCCTGTGTCTTTGAAAATTAAGGTTATAGCTCAAAGTTTAATTGGATCTTATGCTTCTACTTAAGATTGTTTGGCTTCAGATAATTCACAAAGTGAAAAAATAGGAATGAAGTAGAAGGTAGGGTATTTCCTATTAATGCATTTGATATGTTCTGTAATGAATGTGTAGTCATTAGCCTTTGGTTGGATCCATGTTTAGCATTCGAAAATTCTTTCCTGTGTATGGAAAGTAAAAAAGTTCTACTTAACAAAAAATAATGTTTGTGCAAAATTTGACTCTAGATGGGTAAAATAAAAAATTGAAATTGAAAGGTGGTTGATTTTCCACGAACTGGAATCAATAATAGTTATACAACAGTATGGCACTAGTAGTTGTTTTTCTACCAATGACTTTTACTAGGTTGTTGTTTCATGCCTTTCTGTAACTTTTAAGCAACATCCTTGGTGAGAAGGGTTTACCCTACACCATGAATATTTGATTTGTTGCTCTATTTAGGATGTTTATAGTTTCAATTTTAAAAAGATGATTTAGAAACTCAACTTCGCTCAAAAAGGTTTGTTTGCATTACCCTACCTGAATGCAAATGATTCTATTTGCTTACATGAAATTCACATCAAGAATCAATCCATATCATAATTTTTAAGACTTGCTTTTAAATTATGATGTGCGCTTAGCCTCTTACTTTGACCAAAGTGAGTGTTCTCTTATAATAACATGTTGCAGATATAAGACTAGACCTAATTCATCTCAAGATTTCTTTGGAGTTGAATAAGTTTGACTTAAATAATCTCCCATTTACTTTTGAATTATGCTAGAACTTATTTAGATTTTAAGTCATTTTATATCTATCTAAATAATGGAAAGTTATTCAATACTCCTTGACCAATGCTCTCTCCTCTCACATGAATGATAAGGCCTACCATGAATTAAATTAGTGAGCCTCATTCTTACGTGAGAAGAAGAAACATGGCTCCATAATCGCAATTAAATGATCATATATAAGAACTTATTGTGAAGCTCTTTTTTTTTTTTTGGAAGGGGGGGGGGGGGGGGGATAAGTTTTTGTGAAGCTTGGATATGCATGTAATGGTTTACAGCTTTATCAAGTTAATAGGGCACTTGCTAATTGACTTTGATGGTTCATTCACTTGCTAGGAGTTCAGATTTTTTAACTTGGGCAGGTTATTATATTCTAAATTCTTTGAAAAGAAAGTTTTGTCTTGATTTTTGATTTCCAACCTGTGTTCACTTTCAATCTGATTTCTGTCAGCCAATTAACCAAAACACTTTCATGTTGCCTTGTTTTTCTATCAAATTTGTGCTTTATACAGGACCTTACTTGTTGGAAAATGATTGGAGTGGGTGAATTACATGACAATCTATATCTGCTGAACACTGCATCAACTTGCAAATCTGTTTCAGAAGCTTCTTCAACCATTGAGTCTATTTTTCAATCTTTTGTTAACTCTGTGTCTGATTCTATGTCTATTCCTAGTGTTACCAAGCCTTATCTTTGGCACATGAGGTTAGGACATGCCTCTGATAATAAACTTCATGCTTTACACAATTATATCCCTGATGTACAAACTTTTCATAGCAATAAAAATTGTGTTCTTTGTCCTATTGCAAAACAGAAAAGACTTCCATTTCCATCTTTTAATCATATTCAAATAATGCTTTTGATTTGATCCATTGTGATGTTTGGGGACCATTTGCTAAGCTGACTCATGATGGTTTCAAATACTTTCTCACCATTGTGGATGATGCCACAAGATCCACTTGGGTTTATCTGATGAAATCAAAGGTTGACACTAGACCTTTACTGATTTCATTCTATAACATGATAAATACAGAATTTCATGCCAATATTAAGATCATTAGAACTAACAATGCCCCTGAATTTTTCTTAAAAGAATTTTATGCAAACAAGGGAATCGTTCACCAACATTCATGTGTTGCCACTCCACAACAAAGCTCAGTTGTTAAGAGGAAACACCAGCACATTTTAAGCATAGCAAGGGCATTGAAATTTCAATCTAATGTTCCTATTTCCTATTGGGGTGAATGTGTGTTGACTGCTGTCCGTATCATCAATAGATTACCTGTTACAATCCTAAACCAAAAAACTCCATTTGAAAAACTCTATGGCAAACCTCCTTCCTTTGCTCATTTAAAAGTTTTTGGTTGCCTTTGTTTTGCATCTACTTTATCCCATAACAGATCAAAATTTGATCCTAGATCATCTTCTTGTGTTTTTCTTGGTTACCCGTTTGGTGTTAAAGGTTACAAATTACTTGATTTAACTACCAAACGGCTTTTTGTATCAAGGGATGTCCATTTTCTTGAAACCACGTTCCCTTTCATTTCACCTTCCCATTCTTTTTCTCCTCACACAAATATTCATTTATCTCACATTTTTCCTTCCATAGCTCAACCACCTGCCTCCTTATTTGATTTTCCCACATCTAATGGAACATCTGGTACTCCTACTTATGCCTCACATGATCCTATTTCTGATAATATCTCCACTCATGATGTTCCTTTTGATCTCATTCCTCCTTTAGATAGTTTTCATACTGAGAGTTCTGTTTCAGCTTCTGTAGATTTACTTGATGAAAATTCTGTAGATTCTAATCCCTCTCAATCTATCCAACCTGTCCTACCTTCCATCATTCCAACTAATCTTTCTCAATCTTCTATTCCTTTAAGGAAGTCTTCCAGGATATCTAAACCACCTGCTTACCTAACTGATTTCAAGTGCAGCATAGTTGTCAATGCTAATCTCCCTCCTCTTTCTGCCAACAAGTTAGGTACACCCTTTCCCTTGTCTAATTACCTCAATTCCTCCAAATTATCCTCCAATTATGCACATTTCTACTCCCTCATCTCTGCCATCCCTGAACCTACATCTTACCATGAGGCAGTCAAGGATCGTAATTGGCAGGATGCTATGGCATCTGAAATTGCTGCTTTGGAAGCAAATCAAACCTGGACTATTACACCTTTACCTCTTCATAAAATGGCCATTGGGTGTAAATGGGTTTATAGGGTCAAATACAATGCTGATGGCTCTTTGGACAAATACAAAGCTAGGCTTGTTGCCAAAGGTTTCACTCAACAAGCTAGTTTAGACTTCATAGACACATTTTCTCATGTTGCTAAGCTTACTACTATTAAAACTTTGCTTGCAATTTCTGCTATGAGAGGTTGGCATTTGGTTCAACTTGATGTGAACAATGCCTTCCTTAATGGTGATCTACATGAGGAGGTCTATATGCAGTTGCCTCAGGGATTCCACAACAAGGGAGAGAACTTAGTATGGTCTCAAGCAGGCATCAAGGTAGTGGTACTCCAAGTTCTCAACAATCATTTTGAAGTATGGTTTCAAGCAATCAAAATCTGATTACTCCTTGTTCACTAAGAAGGTTAATTAGACTTTCATAGCATTGCTTGTTTATATTGATGACATTCTCATTGCAAGTAATGATGTTCAGGCAATTGAAGATCTCAAAACTTCTTTGAATCATGATTTTAAATTGAAAGACCTTGGTAATTTGAAATACTTTCTTGGTCTTGAGGTTGCTAGATCAGAAAAGGAAATTTCATTATGTCAAAGAAAGTTTGCATTAGGGGTTCTTAAAGATGCTGGTATGACAGGTTGTAAACCCAACAAGGTACCAATGAAATAGAACTTAAAACTAAGCAAGTATCAAGGAGATTTATTGGCTGACCCTGGTGTTTATAGAAGATTAGTTGCAAGGCTGCTATATCTGACCATAACAAGATCGGATATCACCTATTCAGTCCATAAACTGAGCCAATTCATGGCTAAGCCTAGAAAACCACATCTTGATGCAGCCTATAAAGTACTATAGTACATTAAAGGATGCCCTGGTCAAGGTATTCTTTTATGATCAAAGTCAAACTTACATTTGAAGGCCTACACGGATGCAGATTGGGCTTCTTGTGTTGATACTAGAAGATCCACTACTGGATTTTGTGTGTTCTTGGGAGACTCATTGATTTCATGGAAATCCAAGAAACAATCTATAGTTTCTAGATCCTCAGCTGAAGCTGAGTATAGGGCAATGGCCTTGACTGTTTGTGAAATGACTTGGCTGCTAGCTTTGTTGAAAGATTTGGAAGTTGATCATCCGCAACCTGGCATGCTCTTCTGTGATAATTAGGCAGCAATTTATATTGGTGAGAATCCTGTCTTCCACAAGCGTACAAAACACATAGAAGTAGACTGTCATTTGGTTAGAAGGTGCAAGAAAAGGTGATTCATTTGTTCTTTACTCCTACACATACATAGCTGGCAGACCTGTTTACCAAGGCATTATGCAGTCAACAACTGAAGTTCTTAATTTCCAAGATGAATGTATTAAACATACACAATTCTGAGTCTCATCTTGAGGGGGAGTATCAGGAAGTTAAGAAGAAAGGATCAAAGAATAAGAAGGAAGAAAAGAAAGAACTAAACGACACAACAGATAAGCTACAAATTAATTCAAATCAGTAGCTAAACGACATGTAGCTTTTAGTTGTTAATTTAATTCAGATTGTATCACAAGTGTGTTGTAACTAATTTTCACACGTGCTATAACTAATTCCCTTGTATTGTGGTTAGTTAGTTAGGCTCTGTTTTGGGTGTTTAGGTTTAGAGGTGTATATAAACATAGATTGTGTACAGGTTCATTCATTACATCAATAAGAGAAAATTTTCTCATCTTTTCTCTCAATTTCTCTCTCTTTGACGTCATAGATCTTTTCCTTTCCTTCGTTTCTACTTTGTTACAAAATGAGTGAAATAAACTTAAAGACAAAAGGCTGCACGTATGAGAAGAAAATAAATTGTTAAGGTCTATGATTAAATTGATAAGATTGCAACTGAGTTGTGTTGGGTCTAAGAGATGTTTAAGTGATTCCATGTAGGCCTTGCAATTGGCTGAGTTTTTGGGCAACAATTCCAAAACATTTAGCACTAAATCCACGCACAATTTTCCCAAAACTTAGTTGTCTTGATAAAACAGTGTATATATACAAAACATATAGTAATTTTCTGTTGAATGGCATCGAAAAATCAGACCAACTGATCCACTTACTAAAATGACAATTTTTCTAATGTTTTCTTTCATACATAGAGGCACATGCACCTTCTTCGACATTATTTTATCCTATTAATCTTCCTCTATTTTAATCTCTATGTACAGTAAGAAGAAGAAAAAAATTTCAATCCCAAAGTGTCTCATATGGGTTCATTTCATCTACATATGCGAAGGAATTGAAGAAAAACAGGGATTGCAGTGGTGGAGGAATGCTTCTTAGAGTACTGAAACGGCTACATACAGTTGGTTTTAGCTGATGCTTCTTTCATCTTTTGCTTCTCGTTCTTCAACTTATTCTTCTTCATCCGTGAACTTGCACGACAATTTCTATCGGTTTTGTCCATTTGGAGGTAGGAATTGAGAGGAACAAGAAAGACCGTGAATAGAGAAGTAGAAAACGGGAAACTAAACGAACTGCATTAACTGGGCCAAACCTAGTGGGTTGAACTAGCTATATATATATATATATATATATATATATATTTTTTTTTTTTTTTTTTACATCTGTGTAATACCTTAAAATTAATTAACAACATCAAATTAACTATTTTCCATATGTAATTGCAACCTAGAGTTTTTATTTTTATTTTTAAATGGAATAGAATTTTAACTTATATATGTCGTCAACTATATTGTACATTATTACCCTAAGACACCAATCAATTTTTGGTGTAAATATATTTGAATTCCACATCTATGATTCGACAATAAAATATTTTCTAGTTGAGTTAACTATAACAAAATAATAATAATAATAAGTACATGAAGAACAAAAGGAATGAATAACCTATAGAGAGCACTGGTGGGGTGCTGGTCAAAGACTCTTTGAAGGTTAAGTTAGTGATAGAAAATTCCCCAATAACTCGAAAGTTAGGAAATTAAAAAACTTAAATGATCTATTAATTTTTTTTTTATTTTTTTATTTGGGGGATCAATAATACTTAACATTAAGGAAACCAAAAGCAGAAGTATAAAGACAAGAAATGGAACCCACCAGGGTCACCACTAAGTCAAGAGTCTTGTAGCATATATGGTATATAGTTGTGTTTTTTACAAAACTATCTAAAGTTCAAATTCCTTATTTCACATTGTAACTACCAAATTATTAAGAAGAAAAAAAAATCAAACTCTTGAGATATAAGACAAAAATGGAAAAGATGTGGATCTTACCCTCATGATTACAAATAAGAGGTAATTTAGCAAAATTATGGGCCACAAAATTAATTTTTCTAAAAGTATGATTAACTAAACAATATTATAGAAATCCAATGAATTAATTATTTAATATATATATATATATATATACACATTAATGATTTGATAGTTGGGCGATGATTTGAACCCATGATGTTTTTACTTAAAACAACAAAATGTGTCAATTGAGTTGTAAGGTTTTTATTTTTATTTTTAATATATTTAAATAATTGTATTGGCTAGAATTCTTAATGCTACTACCAATTATACTAGAAATTCTAAATTATTTTTAAAACGACAGTAAAAATTAGAATTAAATTGAAAAGAGTAATGTTATACATAAAAACTATTTTACACATAAATTGTTGATGTGACTAATTCCTATTGATTCTCATTTGTGCCTACCATTAACATAATTTTTTTTACTTAATCATTTACCATATCAGCAATGTATAAAAAATAATGTAACATAGTTTGTATATTTAGCATTTTTCAATTGAAAAATCCAAAAGGTGGGACCTGCTGGGCAGATTAGCACTCTCCTAGTTGAACCAAGTGTTGATCGGCACTGAAGCTCCAAACTACAGAAATTTCTGTGTTTTGGGTAGGATTTTTTTTTTCTTAATTAATTTTTGTGGGAGATAAATATGAGATTATACTATGAATTGCAAAACCTTTAAGTGCTAAAAATAAGGAAAACACTTCCCTCAAGTGTGAACTTTAAGTATTTGAATTAAAAGGGCTTTGGATTTTCATTGGCTGTAGGCTAAAAACCTCTAAAGCTTAGGTTACCAACCCCCACTCAGCCACAAAATTCACTTTCTTTTTCTCCATATTTTCATCACTCTTTCACAGCGTACACAAACCACTTTAAGTCTGTGTATATAGGAATCATTCATAGATAACAACCCAAGTAGTTTTAGGATTTATTAAATCCATCAACACCATCATTACTGCAAAGATCAGTGATACTTTCCTCTCTTCTAAGAAAGTATAGGGCCTGACAACATTTTGGAGTTTTAACTAGTGTGAAATTATATTAATTTGAACAAATTATGATTCACTAAAAATTGAACTGTACACAACAACTGGTCTTGTCGTGCCATCTTGAAAATGATAAAAAAAAATTATATTATTATCTTCTAAAAGTATATCAATGTCTACTATATAATAATGAATTAAAATTTTAAATTAAGATTTAGGATATTTAAATGAGATATGGGTTTATAATTTTAAATATTTTCAATAAATTGTATGAGCTTTAACATATTAATATATAAATAAATATATAATTAGCGGTAATTCTAAAATAGTGCATCAGTATTAATCGATACCAATGTATTTTGTTTTCCAGACCAAACCAAAACGACCTTTGGTACGGTATTGGCTCCCTTGAATTTCAGCCATAAGTGTCCTTATTTTATGGTCAACTGAAAAACAATTTCTGATTGACTAACAATTTTCATTCGCTCCATACACCCGTAAATGTGAAAAATGTTTTTGGAAATTAATTGCAGTCGATGAAACACAGCCAGAGACAGAGTCAAGAGGAGAAAAAGAGAGGGCAGAAAAAAAAAATTAACACTGTTGATGAAGCTAGTAATTTAATAATAGAGTATTTAGTCTAATATAGTATTATTTACAAATGAGTTTGTTAAAATAGCTTTGAGGACTAAATTTGGCTAAATTTGCACCGAGAGTAGCACTAATGCATTATGAGCGCTCTACTAGTAAAAAAAAAAAAAAACAGTTTTGTATTACTAGTTATGTCATAAACACAAAAACAGCAGAGCACTCAGCCAAGAACTGTACGAGGCACACCTTCAGCAGGGTCTGTACGAGCTTGGGTTTGATTTTGAGATTGAGATTGAGCTACCTCCACCAGCTGGCCGAAGATGCAAGCAGCACAAAAAGCTATAGAAAACTAGAGAAAGAGCAATAGAGTGAGATACAAGATTATGGGAAATTCTTACCTAGTCCTGGACTACAAGGTCACCAAGCTGACCTTGTAGTCCCAACCAATAAGAACAATACACATCAGAGAAAAATGCTGATATCATTTAAATTATCCATTATGGTTATGGAAGGGGCTGAGCTCAAAAGTGAAAATGAGGACAGAGAAGATGTCCCTGCAGAACTACCTCGATTTCGTTCTCTCTAACAAGCAAACCGATCTCACCGTCAAGGTTTGTGTGTGTGTTTTTCCGGTCTTCCACCTTGTTTTTAAATTACTGAACATGTATATTAGTATTAGCCTCTGTTTGATTGCCCAGAAATCGGAGGTGGAATCAATTGTAAATGTCTTAATTAACCACTGTTTGGCTGCCGAGAAAATGTAGCAAAGAATAGGAGATGTTATTTATTTGTTCTTTCTAATAATTTTCGTTTTGCTGTTTCCATTGCTGTACGATTTTTTTCTCCTTTCAAAAGCTCAGTAAGTGTGTTACACAGTTACTCAATTAGTTGTTGTTTTACGTTTCTGTCTTTACTTCTCTGAATCATCAATGAAGTTCTTAGCTTTTGATTGGTTCCAGAGAAAATGGAAGAAAGAAAAGACAGGTTGAACTAAAATCAAATTTATCTTTTTCCATTTGGATATAGTCTTATGAAGGATTTAGTTGCTCCTTATGGAAACTGACTAAGCTATTTGATAGAAATTAAAATTGGAATTTTGAAGTTGATCTTTGTCCATAAAGGAGTCACTTAGCATTAACCACTGTTTGAAGTTGATCTTTGTCCATATAACAAACTTGTACAGTTTAGATCTACTCTCTCTAACAAATTTTTTAAAGGGGGAAAATATGAAATCTAGTTTCTACAAGGTAATTGTTACAGCGATTGAATTCTATGCTCTTAGTCTGTAGTATATAGGAACCTCTTGGCATTAGTTAATTTACATATTAGAAAACGTTGGATTTCTGGTATTATCCAGTAAGTGGGATTGCTTGCTTTTGTTCAAATTTGATTTTATCCAAGTTTATTATTTGTCAATTTTATTTTACTTTTTAAAATGGTCCTGGTTTCCAAACTTTTATTTTCCCTTATCTTTATTTACTTGTCTTAATTCTTCTCTTTTTGCAGCATTCCATTATCTACAGAAGACCAAAAACTTGGAGCTAAGGTGCTTGCCTGGTCTTGTGTTTTGAGATTATTGTATCTGATGTGAGACTTTGTTAATTTCTCTCATGTTGCTTGGCATTTGATTTTGTGGCAGCGGGAAGCTTCAATGGATTCTAGAGCAAGCTTTGGTACCAGGTCAAAGTGATCTAGCTAAGAGCCAATGGAGTTTACAGATTGAAAATTGCAGATTTTGGATGGAATCTTTAATCAAGAAGAAAGAGATAGATCAAATGTGGAACTATCATGTTATTATAGCCTTGTAATAAAAAAAATTATATTTTAATACTGTAAGACTCTTGTTATTATGGCATTGTGATAAAAGTGTATGTTTTAATAAAATTTTGTTCATTTTTTATCAAAATCTTTTATTGTCTACCTTTCTCTTTAATCAAATTTTAATATAAGAGCATTCGCATCAAGAAATACTACTCTATCCCATTTTATCATCCCAAAAAACTATTTTATCAATTATACCATACCATTTTATGACATTCTTAACATCCCAACTTTTATTTTCCTATTCTACTCATTAAAATAATATTTGTATCCAATAAAATAATATATTCCAAAACCCAAATAAAAACAAAAACTTAAAACCCAAATCACCTCTACAACCACCTGCTACCACCACCACCACCACCACCAAGTACATACCCAAATTGATTTTTATCTCCAAAACTCAGTACCTAAGCTAATTTTTATCAGTTGAAAACCAAAGTCATCTTTAAGCACAAAAAAAATCAAAATCACGGCAACCCACAAAATCAAAATAAAAAACAAACCAAACCACGACAACCCACAAAATCAAACCAAACCCACATCTTCCTTTAAGCAACAACAACAACAACAAAAAACAAAAAAAAAAAAACAAAAAAAAAAAAAAAAACCAAACAAACAAACAAACAGAACCTAGAACTCCAAACCCGCCGATCCACCATGATCCTCAACCCCAAAGCCACCACAACCCACCATGACCTACCATGACCCACATCGATTCAAGACCCACAACCCACATTGGACTTCAGAGAGCCATGACCCACGCCAGACCAATCTCCATCAAGAAACCCACAAACCACACCCACATCGAAGCAAACCCATTGAAGCAAAACATCGAGACTTCGCCTGGGCTTGGCGTTGCAGGGTGATGGTAGCCAACGATGGCTTGATGGAGAGCAAAGAGAGAGGGAGAAATCTAAAAGAGAGAGAGACGTGGGAGACAGAGTGTAGAGAGTGGGAGAGTCAAAGGAATTATTTATTTATTTATTTATTTTATTTTTTTACAATTGAGCTACAGTGCAATTCTACAATTCCAAAAAAAATTACAATAGTAGCCATTTACAATCCTAGATGCTGAGCACTTTGGGGCTTGAAATGCCAAATTTTCCTTACATTTGGCATTTGCAACCCCCAGTGTGAATGCTCTAATGCAAGACATCAAAATTGTTAAACTTGAAGTAACTGTTTATAATACTTTAGGAACTTATAGTCATTCCTTTGGTTTCTGGTTTCTTTAAAACAACATTTTCGTCCATGTTTTCATTTTTCAAGTTACAAGATGTAGAACCATCCTTAGTGGTAAATGATAATTTTTCCAAAAGATTAAAGAGGTAATGTGATCAAATATATCCTCAAATGACACTTCTAAGCAACTACAAAGAAAATAAAATACAACTTCATTAAACATATTTTTTCTAAGCAATTACTAGGGAAAAAAAATAAAACTTCATTAAACATATCTTCATTATGTTAATAGCATCACATCAATTTTTGAGTAGAAGGTACTTAAACCTGTACATATAAAAAAACCAACATATTTGAGTAGCTTCATAAACCAACTACAAAAACTATCCAAAAAGCTGCTGCAAAGTGTGCAAACAATTGTCCAAATTGTCCTACAAACTAGAATATATCAAATTTGAATTGTTGCTAAAAGCCTAAAATTTAGCCTTGCCAACTTTAGGATACATTGACTTCAATCAATCATTGAATACTTCAAGGCCTTTCCTTGGTGACAAAGGAGCAACATTTGGCACAAGATGCTTGGATAACGCTTGCACTTGACTTCATGAACAACTATACCTTATATTTAGACCTTTTTTTACAAATGGGCTGCGTTGCTGCACCGACGTCCAACCATGGCAGGATCAGGGCAGGACCGGGAGGAGTCTATTGGTTCCTAACATCAGGATCAATTCCTTAACATTGAGCAGAGGAGGGACCGTGAGGTTAGTATGCACACCACGCATACTAGCAGGAGCTAGTCTCGATGAGGGAGTCACATCTCCCACGAGGAGAATACTTGAAGCTTGCAGTTGGAGATTGATTGTCTTCATAGAAGGCTACGCTGTGAGTGACGAAGGACTCCATCAAATTCTAACCCTTCTTCTGAGGACGAGAGGGATGGTAGCTACAAGCCCAAGTCCAAGACTCCTCCCAGTAAGTCTTTTTCGTACGATGAAGACCGTCACTACAAACGGAGGAGTAAGAGTCCTTCTCACAAATGTCTGGGCAATGATGCTATGAGTAGGGCTCTTAACCAGATCTCCAAATCACCGTTTACGCACAGAATTAAAGGGGGAAAACTTCCCCGATGTTTTACTCAGCAAACGTTCACCCTGTACAATGGAAGAATGGATCCTGTGGAGCATGTGAGCCACTTCAACTAGAGGATGGCTGTGCACTCCAAGAGTGAAGCTCTAATGTGCAAGGTGTTCCCATCCAACTTGGGGCCTGTGGCGATGAAGTGGTTTAACGGCGCAGAATTAAAGGGGGAAAACTTCCCCGATGTTTTACTCAGCAAACGTTCACCCTGTACAATGGAAGAATGGATCCTGTGGAGCATGTGAGCCACTTCAACTAGAGGATGGCTGTGCACTCCAAGAGTGAAGCTCTAATGTGCAAGGTGTTCCCATCCAACTTGGGGCCTGTGGCGATGAAGTGGTTTAACGGCTTGAAGGAAGGCTCTATCAACTCCTTAAAGGAGCTTACTCGGGCGTTTAGGCCCGTTTTGTGACTTGGAGCTGGGTTTCTTGGCCTTTGGACTCTTTGTTGTCCATGGCAATGCGAAAGGGGGAGACCTTGAAAACATACTCCGACAGGTATTGGGAAATGTTCAACGAGATAGATAGGGACTTTGATGACATAGCTATAAGGACCTTTAAGGTCGGCTTACCAGCCAAGCATGATTTGAGAAAGTCTTTGACCAGGAAACCGGTCAGAAGTGTGTGCGTAGGCTCATGGATCGCATTGATGAGTATAAGCGGGTCGAGGAAGACCAGCAAAAGGAAAATGGGAAGGCTAAGGTGGTCCCTCAAGATAGAAGAGATCTTAGGCCAGACAAATACAATAACAACCGACCTCGAAGAGATTTTATGGGGGCATTTCGGATCTACTACCACTCAGGTAGTCAGTACTGTGTTCTGAGAGCCTGTACACCAAATCTTGGAAAAAATCAAGAATAAGCCATACTTTCAATGGCCAAACAAAATTTGGGGGGGGGGGGGGGAACCCCACGAAGCACAACCAAAGTCTTTATTGCCAGTACTATCAGGAACGAGGGCATACTATTAAGGATTGTAGGACTTTGTGGAGCCACTTGGAGCAATTAGTTAAGGCCAGAAAGTTGAAGCAATTCCTGCATCAGCCCAACGGATAAGGCGGTCAACCGGGCTTAGGGGCTCCAGCCCAACGAATGCTTCCTCCAGATCATGTTTAGGTATAATCAACATCATCCTGGCTGCCCCGAGAAGAACTGGTCCTCAGCTATCCAGGGTGATGTCTGTGGCTCGCCATCTGCAGATGGCTCGCCCTCTAATCCGAAAAGGAGTAGAGTGGAGGCCCAACCAACTTTAAACTTTTCCGACGAAGACAAGTGGGAACTTGCAGCCACACGATGATGCTCTAGTAGTTACCTTCAGGATAAGAGGGTGCTGGTAGATCAGGGCAACGACACAGAAATCATGTACCCTGACCTATTTAAGGGACTGAAACTAAGGTCCGAGGACCTGACACGCTATGTTTCCCCTCTAATAAGGTTTGATGGCAATGTTGTCTTTCAAAAGGCCAAATCCAACTACCCATTCAGATAGGGACAGAGGTCGTGGAGGTGAACTTCATTGTGGTGGATACATATTCCCCCTACATTGCCATTGTGGCCCGGCCTTGGCTTCACGCCATGGGGGCCGTACCCTCCATTCTGCACTTGAAGGTGAAATATCCGTCTAAGGGACGGGTTGAGAAACTAGTAGGGAGCCAATCCATGGCCAGGCAATGCATGGTGGCCGCAATTAGACACCAGACCAAGAGTGAGTCCTCGGCCTCCACGGCGAGGGACTTATAGCAATCAAGGGTGTCGGTGTTACCTCTAGGGGCAGGGTAGAGGGGGCTAAGTGCGAGCAACTAGAAAAAGTTGTTATTGGCAACAATGAGGAGAAATTCTTCTAGGTCAGAGTTCGGCTACCTCCTCAAAAGAAGGAAGAACTGATAGATTTTCTCAAAAAAAATATTGATATATTTGCATGGAGCGCTTACAAGGCCCTTAGGGTGGATCCGGACTTCATTTGTCACCATTTAAACGTCAATCCATTTGTTCTCCCCAAAAAGCAACCACCTCAGCACTCATCCAAAGAATATTCTGAGGCTATCAAGGAAGAAGTGCTCAAACTTAAGCGGGTTGGGGCCATAAAGGAGGTGTTTTACCCAGAGTGGTTGGCTAACACAGTAGTGGTGAAGAAGAAAAGTGGGAAATGACGGGTGTGTGTAGACTTCACGGATTTAAATAGGGCTTGCCCAAAGGATCCTTTCTCCCTACCTCAAATAGATCAGTTGGTGGATGCAACCGCGGGCCATCCTCAGATGAGCTTCTTAGATACTTTCCAAAGATATCACCAGATACCCTTGGCTCTGGATGATAAGGAGAAGACTTCTTTCGTTACGCCCATAGGGAATTATCATTACAAAGTGATACCCTTTGGACTGAAGGACGCAAGGTCTACTTATCAGAAAATGATGACCAAGATGTTCAAACTACAACTGGGCAAGAACATCGAGGTCTACATAGACGATATGGTGGTAAAGAGTAGGGTGGAGTCTGAGCACATAAATGATCTCATAAACATCTTCGAGATACTAAAGAGATACAAACTACGCCTCAATGCTGCTAAGTGTTCTTTTGGAGTGGGCTCTGGCAAGTTTCTAGGTTATATTGTTACCCACTGTGGAATTGAAGTCGACTCAGATCATATTAGAGCAATCCACGACTTGTAGCATCCTCGAAATCCCAAAAAGGTCCAAAAGTTGACAAGAATGACTGTCACTTTAAATCGTTTCATTTCTCAATTAGCGGATAGGTGTAGGCCCTTCTTTTAGTTGTTGCATAAGTGGAAGGGATTCAAATGGACAAAGGAGTGTTTCTCAGCCTTCTAGCAATTAAAGAAGTATGTTTCTCAGCCACCTATTATGTCCAAACCCGAGGAGGATGAGATTTTATTTGCTTACATAGCTGTAGCCTCACATGCGGTGAGTCTGGTACTGGTGCGAGATGAGAATGGGGTGCAGAAACCAGTTTATTATGTGAGCAAATCATTACATAAGGCAGAGGTTCGCTATTTACCACTGGAAAGGGCCATTTTGGTTGTAATGCATGCTACACGGAAGCTCCCACATTACTTCCAGGCTTATACTGTTGTGGTTTTAACCCAACTCCCTCTCCAATCGCTACTCCGAAAAGTTGACTACATAGGGAGGGCTGCAAAATGGGCAACGATCCTAGGAGCCTTCGATATTAAATACATGTCTTGCACCTCTATAAAGGGCTAGGTCCTCGTCGACTTAGTGGCTGAGTTTGTTGAGCCTTTGTTTGAAGAAAACGATGAAAGGCCGAGTGTGGATGGAAAATCAGTTGGGGTGGTCTCCTTGCGAGAACCTCTACCTTGGAAGGTGTATGTTGACAGTGCAATAAACCAAAGGAGATCAGGCATAGGGTTGGTTGTAGTATCCCCTAAAAGGATCATCATTGAGAAATCCTTAAAGCTGGGCTTCTCGGCCACGAAAAATGAGACTGAGTACGAGGCTTTACTGGAAGGGATGGCTATGGTTTAGAAAATGGGAGGAAAAGCAGTGGAAATGTTTTCAGATTTGAGGTTGGTTGTAGGCCAAGTAAAAGGGGAACTGGAAGCTAGGGATGTAAGAATGTAAGAATATCTGAACCAGGCTAGGAACTTGCAATCAGGATTTGACTCTTTTTCCTTACACCAAATCCTTAGAAGGGGAAATACACATGCTAATTCCCTTGTCACTTTTGCAACCTCCTCGACGCAAAGTCTACTCCGGGTCATCCTGGTTGAGGATCTATGCCACCCCACCGAGACGATGTGGAAGAAGGTCTAGATTCATCAACTGAAGGTGGGACCTAATTGGATGGATCCTATTGTCCTATTCCTTAAATATGACATCTTGCCCGAGGAGAAGGGTAAGGCTAATAAAGTGCGAAGGAAGGCTCCATGATTTTGGCTATCCAAGGACCATAAGTTGTACAAATGCTCTTTTTTTGGGCCGTATCTGCTATGCATCCATCCTAAAGCAGTAGAGCCATTCCTAGAAGTGTTGCAGGAGGGAATTTGTGGAAGCCATACAGGAGGCAGATCCTTGTCTCACAGGGCCCTTACGCAGGGATATTGGTGGCCCAATATATAAAGGGAAGCGCAAGAATACGTGAAGAAGTGTGACTAGTGTTAGAGATTTGCTCCTAACATTCATTAGTCAGGGGGGCGTTCTTAATCCTCTGTCCAAGCCTTGGCCTTTTGCTCAGTGGGGCTTGGACATTGTGGGACCCTTCCCCAAGGCACCGAGAAACAGGAGATGGCTTCTGGTCGACATTAATTACTTCACCAAGTGGGTTGAAGTTGAGCCACTAGCAAACATTAGGGATATGGATGCCAAGATGTTTGTGTGGAAGAACATTATCACTCGGTTTGGGATTCCTCATACCCTCATCTCAGACAACGAACTTTAGTTTGATAGCAAGGCTTTCAAAAAGTATTGTGGTGAATTAGGCATCACGAATAGATATTCAACTCTAGCTTACCCTCAGGGAAACGGACAAGCCGAGGCTGTTAATAAGGTTATAGTGAATGGACTCAAGAAGAGGTTGGATGATGCAAAGGGCAAATAGATGGACGAGCTTCCACATGTCTTCTAGACATATTGGACCATTCCTCGTAGGTTAACAGGGGAGACCACCTTTTCAATGACCTATGGGATTGAGGCTGTGATTCCTCTAGAGATTGGATTCCCAACACTAAGAACCAGTTTATTCACCCTAGACAGCAATGACAACCTACTAGAAAAGAGTCTGGACCTAGTTAAGGAGCGGAGAGAAAACGCTATGGTTCAATTAGCATGTTACCAGCAGAAACTCAAACAATGGTATGATTCCGGTGTGAAGTTAAGACCATTGAACCCAGGTGACTTAGTACTGAGGAAGGTGGTAGGTACTACAAAAAACCCAGCATAGGGGAAGTTAGGGCCCAATTGGGAAGGGCCTTGTTGTAACACCTTAGTAGTAGGCATAGGAGCATACTTCCTAGAAGATCTAGACGAAAATGTTGTGCTGCAACCTTGGAATGTACTATTATTAATGAGAGGCAGCTCTGCCAAGTTTTCATTTATAACCTTATGTGTTGCATTCACTACTTGTGTGAGTATAAAATAGAACCTTGGCCATGCCTGGCTCCTTGAACCACATGCCTTGGGTAAATTAATAATTCACAATTATTTCTCTAAGTGTTAAACAGAACCTTGGTTATGTCTGGCCCCTCAGACCACATGCCTTGGGTAAATTAACACTCTCCATTATTTCTCTAAGTGTTAAACAAAACATTGGTTATGCCTGGCTCCTTAAATCACATGCCTTGGGTAAATTAACACTCTCCATTATTTCTCTAAGTATTAAACGGAACCTTGGACATGCTTGGCTCCTCAGACCACATGTATGGCTCCTTGGACCACATGCCTTCAGTAAATTAATAATTCACGTTATTTCTCTAAGTGTTTTGTTTCTCTTTAAAGACATAGACCCTCCTGTTGATTACACAGTTTTCAATACAAACACATAGTCTTTTTCCTTTTGCTCACTGTTTATATGGGAGCAATTCATTTAAGTTAACAATCACTCATTGCTATTAAGCTTTTGTTAAGATATGGGTGTTCACATTTAGAAGCATCATCAATTTGAAATCTCAGCAAAAGGTAAAATGATAGCTACACCAACCATAGATAAATATTGCAAGAAAATTAAAGATTCATAAAGCGAAAATTGATATCTTTTCATTAAACAGAAAAAAGTAGTACATTATAAACAATGGCAAACTGCCACAACAAAAAGAAAAAAGAGAGAAAAGTAAAGGAAAAATATCCTAAAACTATGTCTTAGCTGGAGGAGGGTCAACCTTGCTGCTCGGCTGGGAGACAGGGAGGTTGGTGACCTTGGGATCAGCTCCTTTGGGTTTGGGATCAGCTTCCTTGGCCTTGGGAATGACATCCTTGGCCTTAAGGGTAGCCTCTGGGCCCTTGGCCTCTGGCAGGAGCTTGACCTCCTTGCCCTTGCCCTTTCCCTTATCCTTAGCCACCTCAGCCTCTTGGTCTTGGTCACCAGCCTCACTAGGCCCTTTGGGTACCTCAGCAGGAGGAAGGGGGGCTTGGGTGGTGGAGGGTTGCTAAGAGGAGGATTAGGCAAAGGCAGTAGAAGGGGGGAATGCAGCTGGAACCTCACGGATATCTGTAGGGTAGAAGATATTCTCAGCTTTCCTTCACTCCGAGGTGGCCGAGACTCCTACCAGGTTGAGGGCTTCCACCCATAACTCTTGACAGTAACCCCTGCAGACCTTGGTCTCCTACACCGCAAGGTCATAAGACACCTGCCTCAAAGCCTCTGCCACTTCCTCAGCCGTCCAAGCTACTCCCTTGGCTCTTTGCAGCTCTGCCTTCAGCTTCAAGACCTGTTGTTTCCCTATGGCCAGTTCTATCTCAGTATGATAGAGTTTTTTTGCGTTGATCCTTAGCCTGGTCCTGGGCATTCTGCAAACTGGCCTCAACATTCTTCCACACCCTCTCCTCTACGGTCAGCTTTGTGGCAAGCTCTTTGTTCTTTTGCTCAGCGGCTCCCAAGGCCTTGTTAGTCTTAGCGCGAAGATTGGCCTCAACCCTAGCCTCGTTTCTGGCATCCTTGACCCACTCCTCAGCCATAAAAACCTCCTAGATAGCGTGCACATTAATAACAAAGAAGTGAGTTATAAAAAAAATAAAAAAGAAAATAAAAAAAGGAGAAGAAGGAAAGCGCCCTTTGTGAGGCATGCCAATGAACTTACTAGGGCTGGATCGTTCTTCATGGACAAGAAGAGTTCTAGCTGCCTCATGTCTTTCAAGGCAGCCATATCCTTCAGTAAAAAGAAGGGCTGCTCCAGGGCCTCAGTCAGATAATGGGCGTGCCCTTTTTGGAACTCCCTGATGGAGGAGTTCCATGGAATGGCTGCCCCGTCCAACTCTAGCAAAAGGCCCCAAGCAGGGTTTTGGTGGTGCATCTCGGCCACGTGCTGGTCCTCCCTACTCTCCACCGAGAAGGCCCGCTCTTAGCCCTTAGCCGTTTTTTGCTGCTTTAACTCCTTCTGGCGAACCACCTCAGCCACCTTCTTCTCCTTCCTTTTCTTCTTTAGGATGGGCAAGGGGAGTAGGTTAATTGTAGGAGAAGGAGGGGGGGGGGGGAAAGCAGGAAGATGTTAGGACCTTGAGGCACCTTTCTATGCCAGCTCCTTGTTCCTCTCTACAAGGAGCTCCTTCAAGCCTTTTTTCCTATTCAATGTCATTTCCTCTTCGTCCTCTAAGCTGCTATCTATGTGTGCAATGACGCAATCAGGGCTCATCTTTTGAGTCCAAGACTTTAACCACCAGTTCTCCTATCTTTTCTCCCTCTTCCTCGAGATGGAATTGGTCTATCTCGGCCTTAAGTGATAGGCACAAGGAGGCTATCTCTTCTCTTAGAGCTGCTACCTCACAGGGAGAACAATGGAAGGGCAGCTCAACTGGCGGGAGATCTTATCGGGCTAGAAAATTGGGCACTAAGACGTCTATCCGGGCTAGCTGAGAATCGGCTGCTCTTATCGCATGGCCCACGTCCTAGAACTTATTCGACAAGGGTTTGAAGTCGAGGATGAGGTGGACAGCTCACAATTGCCTGTCTTTGCTCACAAACACTTCAGACCTCAGTACCTTGTTAAGGCTCGCGACGTTGACAAGGTTAAGGTTAGGAGCTACGTGCCTTTTATCTGCAAAAACATCTGAGAAGCAAAACCACGGTCAGGATAACAAAGCCATCCATCAGAAATAAACAGAGTACTAAAAAAAAAAAAAAGCAGTGAAATCGCAAAGTTAATGCCCATGTTTTTAAAAAAAAAAAAAAAAAAAAAGAATAAACCGAGTGTACCCCACTGGCTTTTCGTCCCGGACTGAGCAGTGAAGACCATTGTGCCATTCCCCTGAGACTATCAAAAAGTCATCTTTTATGCCTTTGTTGGATTTAGGGAGGCACAAGACAAGCCTGATGTCAGAGGATCTAGACTTCAGGTAATACCCTGAGTCCAAAAGCAGGTGGCTCTCATACTTCCAAACGACGTCATGCTAGGTGAGGTTTAGCCCCATTTGCTCGTTGAGAGCATCTACACTACCCAAATCCTAAAGAGGTTAGGTGCACACTGGTGAGGGCACAGCCTATAGGCGATTAAGTAATCACTGGTTACCTTACCCATAGGAAGCATCATCCCCCCTTCTATGAAGACGATCATAGGAATGATGACCTCCTCTTCATTCCTATGGGCAAGCAAGTGATCCGGAGCATAGTACTGCAGGTAAACTCCCTAGGGAATGTGGTACTTAGCCCTAAATCTCTCCATATCTGTGGGAGAGTTTATGAGGTGAGTGAATCTAACCATCTAAGTAGACTAAGGTGACGTGAAAGAAATTTTCAAGGAAAGAAAACAAAGAACAAAAGGCCGAGGAGAAAAGACCCTAAAAGTGAAAGAACTTATGAGAATAAGCACAAAAGTTGCCTTCGGGACTTCTTAAAGGCTTAAAAACTTTTTTTGAAAGATCTGGAAGACTTGGAAATTTGGAAAGCCTTGAAGATTTGAGAGTTTGGGAAGTCTGGAGAGCTCGAAGATTTGTAAAGTGGGGAAAATGACTCCCTTAGGTGCCTTATATAGGGGGCGGAACTGGGTGGGAGCTATCCCGCCCAAAATTTGAGAAAAAAGGCCAGCTGTAGGATCTCCATCTCACCGTAGGATGTGGGGAACAAAGTGCTGCCTAGAGCATTTAATGAGACGTTGCGGACTCCGAAGCGCCAGAATGGTTATTGGACACACGAAGTGGCACTTTCACGTGTGAAAGTCAAAGAAACGTGTGAAATTAGTATGCCTAAGTCAAAACCCCATTTCTCTCCTAAAAAAAAAAAAAAAAAAAAAAAAGTTTTGAGGGGCTATTATGGGGCACAAGAATTCAAATAAGGTACCTATGCCACGTGTCATATTCGTGGTCGATGAGCCCATTATTGTGTCGAGGAGGCCACACACTCGGACAATGAGGCCATGTCAATGGCATATTGCCAGGGGAGGTCCTACTGTTGAGAAAGAGCTTTGAAGAGAGAGTCATCCCTGACATGACTAAAGGGATGGTGGCTACCCCCACATTTAATGCATCCCACCTAATCTCTTGGCTACATTTATGTGAAGAAAACCTCTGAACAATGCTGTCTTGACTGCCGCAACTCACAAGGGATTTGGGAATGTGTCTGATGGAACAAGCACTCAAGTGGTGGACTGGACGATCAACAAATGGAGGGCCAAGATCGCCTGAAGGGAGCTATATAAGGTGAGAGACCTTCCAAGGAGAAGGGGCAGAAAATCAATAGAGGAAATATTATAGCATTAAGAATAGAAACTGTTATCAAATCTAAGAGAAATATATTTAAAAACTACTCTCCTCGGACATTGCCAAGGAAGAATTTCTGTGCACCACATTTGTCTATTCATTGTTTTTTCTTTACTCTCTTACCATTTTTAGCCCAGGGAGGGCGTTGCCCACTTCATTGAAGCCTAACTTTTTAGTCCACTCTCTACAAATTTATTGTATTGGGCTTTTTGGGCCTTAATCCATTCATCTTTTGGACTTAAGAATCGAAAGCCCGCCCGTACAGATACAAATTATGTTCTTGACACATCAATTTGTAAATTTTTTATAATAGCTTTAGTATTTTTCATTTTTCATATACTTAATGGTAATTTAGCTAGATTTCTATTAATCCATAATTTTTTTTTTTTTTTTTTGTTGGTTGTGGCGAGTGGAAAGGAAATGTTAAAGTTACTACTATAAAATGTTTACAAATTAATGTGTTAAATGTCAATACATGTGATTGGTGACACTTCAATAAGATAATAATGAGTATTTAATTTTTGGCAAAAGTACCATTTTGGTCCTTATATTTTCAGGTCACGGTCAGTTTGGTCTCTATATTTTGCTAGCAGTCAATTTGATCCCTATCATTTTCAAGCTGCAGTAAATTTGGTCCTTACCGTTAACTACTAACAGAAAATGCCTAGATGACAAATAGTGTAAATTGTTGGCATTTTAAAGCTGATATAGCTGCTAAAATAATAATAATAAATTTCCACATCAGCAAAAAAAAAAAAATACTAATAAAAATTTATCAAGAGCCTAAATCTATTGGAATTATTCAACGAGTCCCCTCTCATATACCAAAGCAAAGACTTTTCGCCACCACCTGACCCAGATTTGGATTCATTTCTCCCGAATAGGTTCTTAGATCGGACCAAAGTGAAGGGACTCATGGTTTTTTATTTTATTTTATTTTTTTAATGAAATGGATAAAGAGAGGGGACTCGTGGTTCACTAAATGTTGATTTGGGTTTTAATTTCAAGATTTCCCATATTTGAACGTTTTGGTGTTTAATTTTTTTTTCTTATCTTATTTATTTAAAATTGATAAATTAATTTTCCTAAATTCAGATTCTTATGAGGTAATTTATTATTATTATTTTAGCAACCACATCAGCTTTAAGTGTGTCAACAATGCACATTGTTTGCCACCTAGACATTTTCCATTAATAGTTAATGGTAGGGATCAAATCGATTGTTACCAAGATATAGGGACCAAATTGACAACGACCCTATAATGTAAGGACCAAAATAGTATTTTGGCCTTAATTTTTTTCTTGTCATTGGTGACACATTAATGACACATGTTATCCTTTATAAAAGAAGAAGATACTATTTTGATCTCTACATTTTGGAGTTACTATCAATTTGGTCCCTATATTTTCATATAGTCAATTTGGTCACTATTATTTTCAGCTTATAGGCAATTTGGTCACTATTATTTT
Source organism: Quercus wislizeni (assembly GCA_023055345.1). Taxonomy (NCBI): domain Eukaryota; kingdom Viridiplantae; phylum Streptophyta; class Magnoliopsida; order Fagales; family Fagaceae; genus Quercus; species Quercus wislizeni. The sequence goes on from JALGQJ010000010.1 coordinate 15,707,605, forward strand.
CAACTTGCAATCAATTTAGTCATTACTATCAACTTACTAATGGAAATTTACTACAAATTGAAAATAATATGAAGCAAATTAACTGCTACCAAAATGTAGGCACCAAATTGACAGTGACTCCAAAATATAAGGATCAAAATGATATTTTCGACATTATAAAAAGATCTTGTATGGGAAATGATTCCTTTATTCTTTCCTCTTATAATTATATTTAGCTTTAAATTTTTAGGTCCAAAATTAACTTCTGGCAATCCCTACCACAAAATAAATAAATAAAAACTACTTTCATAAATTTTTATGCAGACTTAAATAACTTTTCCTCACTAGTGTTAGCTAGGAGTCATACAATTTCTCTGGAACATACATCAACTAGACCAAAGGATAGAGATTTGGCAAAGAGGTAGTGTTTCATAATTATTATTTTTTTTTTTCATTTTTTACCTTTTGTGATAACGTCAAAAATTAATTTGAGTTAAGGGTAGTCAACACAAATTTAGGGTGTGAGTTAGTACTGTATTTTGTCCAACCAAAAACTTTTGATGAAAATATGAGTTTTAAATCAAAGGATTTCATGAATTTAATGAGTTAAATAGTCAAACCCCATCTTTTGTTGATTTCAATCAATTTTCATTAGGCTGACTAAATTCGATTGACCTTTAATTAAAATCAAACCATTTGATCGGATTAATTTTAGTCATCTATTAAAGATCAAGAAATTTCTTTGGATTTAATTGTTATTGAAAAAAAAAAAAAAAAAAAAAAAAAACTTGAATTGAGGGAGATGTCGTGAAAATAAGAGAATTACACAATTGGATTCACTTTACTGTTTATTGGGAAAAAATTATTATTTTATAAAAGGTAAATTCCACTTGAACCCCCCCTAAGAGGTTTGAGCTAATACCAATTAGGTCCAAAACTTTTAAAAAACAATCAACTTGATCCTCAAAAGACAATTTTATCCCTAACTCCATTTAGCACTATTCACTCGTCTGTGAGAGACCGCGCCCCCGGCCCGTTTTTTTATAGGATGTTGGGCTAAACCCACATGAATGGGTGGAGTCGTGTTGTTGTCTCTCAAAATGGAGGTTCGACTAGTTATATTTTCCCCCTTAGATTAGGGGTTTTACAATGGAGTCGCCACTTATTTAATTATTGGAAAAACAAGAAAACCATAATTGAAAAATTTCTTATTTTATTAATTTGAAATTTAATTTACATTGATCATAGGAAAATTACATGGCTTTGGTCCTAGATACAATCTAAGATAAAGTACATGACTTTGTTTCCTAGTTACAATCTAGAAATTGAAAATTACATGGATAAGCATTTGATCTATTAACCCTTGATCTAAGTTCGGAGGCTATGTTACAAGGTGGGAAGGTGTTAGGCACCCACCTTGCCCGGTGAAACCGGTCTTCTAGACTATGGTAGCCAACATTCATATCACATCATCCAATATGTTATCAATCAATTTGCATGTTGAATTTAATGTGTGTGCATGTGATAAACCCTAATTCAGTTAATTAAGCATGGCATTTGGATTGAAAAATAAACTCTAGTGAATGTGTGTGGATGGTGATATCCTAGATTCAAGAATTTGAAAGAATTATTAAACAAACATGTTTTTCATATTTTTGATTTGAATTTAAGATTAAAACTAGTGATATGCATGAACATGTGATGAACAATCAAGAACATGTGAAGAGCATATAAGAACATTCAAACATATTCAAGAGAATTTGAATAATTACTATCATGCTTTAAGCCTAAATTCCTATCATGGCAACACAAAAAACAAGTAAAGGAAAGGGATTATACCTTCATGCAATATCCATACGGTGGAGGAGAAGACTCTTGGTAGAGGTCCTAAAGGTGGAGGAAAAGAAGAGTTAGGAGAGGAAGAGTGAGTCTCACTCAATACCTTGAGTCTCAGGAAGACCAAGATATGACAAAACTACTCAACTTCACTAAAACTCAAGAGAGGAGAAGAGAGGGGGTTTTTGTGTGTCTTCGAATGAAGGAGGGGGGGGTTTATATAGTAGTGGTGGAGAGAATATGAATGGAAGGCCATTTAATGAGGGTTGACAAAGAATCATGAACCTAGTCCTCATTTTAGCCTTGGGGGAAATCTGGTGCATTAAATGGAAAGATTGGTGGGAGTGAGGAGCAAGCCAAATTCGGTTTTCCCGCAACTGCTGTAACAGCTTGTAGAGCTAACTTCAAAAAATCATATCTAACTCAATTCTGATCGGAATTGTCTCATTCTTGTGCTCAAATTGAAGCCCCGGATGTCTAGTTTCTGGGAAAATTAACCTCATTCACAAATTCAAAATATTTTGAGAGATATGGATGAAATGGTAAGCAGAGGTCATTTGTTTGAAAATGGTTTCAGCACAATTAACATTAATAGGTCCCAAATTAGCTCTCAATTAACATTAAATGGCTTCAATCACTCCCATTTCAGACTTAATTGGTTTTAAATTTACTCTAATTAAAAGATAATTGCACAAATTACTCATTGAATAATTAATGTTTTACTATCTAATTAATTAGGTGTATGCAACCTCACCATAAAATGTAGTCCTAACCAATCAAATTATGACACATCATTGATCTCAAATTGATTACATTTATAACCAATTGAAATCAATTGTTCATAATCACATATAGTCGGACTCAATTTGTGACAGTGCATCTCAGCCATTAAAACTTGATTTGATGATAACTTTCAATCTGGTGGTCTGATTAGGGCTTATGACCAGTCGATTTGATCGTTACGACATCAAGATCATTTTGGTGAAATGAGATTAAGGATCTAATGGCCAGAATCAAGATGCATATTTCCAAGGCAAAATTACCCTTTTACCCTCCATATGAGGTTAAATGCAGGTTGCAAAATGGGGTGTCAACAGAATGCCCCTCATTGGCAAAGCTTGAAAAGCGAATGTCAATGTATGAAAGAGACACCTAACTTTGCAATCAGTATTTAACCGTGGTGAATGTATGATGCATGTAGATAAAAATGCAGATGATCATGTAATGGATCAAAATGTGGACCGAATCTCGAGGGAGATTGCCTACGTACCTCTTGGTGGGGGGATCAGGTCCAAACGTAGTTCATGCATGCAATTTTTTTTTTTTTTTTTTTTTGAGTGAGTACAAGATATGCTTACCTGGAGGACGACGGATCCTGGCTCATGTTTTCAGAAGACCAAGGATTTTTGGGCTTTGACTCATGTTTTCAGAGGATCAAAGGTTTTGGATCCTGGCTCATGTTTTCAGAGACCTAGGATTTTGGGGCTTTGGCTCATGTTTTCAGAGGACCAAAGGTTCTGGATCCTGGCTCATGTTTTCAGAGGCCTAGGATTTTGGATCTTGGCTCATGTTTTCAGAGGACCAAGGGTTTTGGGGCTTTGGCTCATGTTTTCAGAGGACCAAAGGTTCTGGATCCTGGCTCATGTTTTCAGAGGCCTAGGATTTTGGATCTTGGCTCATGTTTTCAGAGGACTAAGGGTTTTGGGGCTTTGGCTCATGTTTTCAGAGGACCAAAGGTTCCGGATCCTGGCTCATGTTTTCAGAGGCCTAGGATTTTGGGGCTTGGCTCATGTTTTCAGAGGACCAAGGTATTTTTGGGCTTTGGCTCATGTTTTCAGAGGACCAAAGGTTCTGGATCCTGGCTCATGTTTTCAGAGGTCTAGGATTTTGGGATCCTGGCTCATGTTTTCAGAGGCCTAGGATTTTGGATCTTGGCTCATGTTTTCAGAGGACCAAGGGTTTTTTGGGCTTTGGCTCATGTTTTCAGAGGACCAAGGGTTTTTTGGGCTTTGGCTCATGTTTTCAGAGGACCAAAGGTTCTGGATCCTGGCTCACGTTTTCAGAGGCCTAGGATTTTGGGGCTTGGCTCATGTTTTCAGAGGACCAAGGGTTTTTTGGGCTTTGGCTCATGTTTTCAGAGGACCAAAGGTTCTGGATCCTGGCTCATGTTTTCAGAGGCCTAGGATTTTGGATCTTGGCTCATGTTTTCAGAGGACCAAGGGTTTTTTGGGCTTTGGCTCATGTTTTCAGAGGACCAAAGGTTCCGGATCCTGGCTCATGTTTTCAGAGGCCTAGGATTTTGGGGCTTGGCTCATGTTTTCAGAGGACCAAGGGTTTTTTGGGCTTTGGCTCATGTTTTCAGAGGACCAAAGGTTCTGGATCCTGGCTCATGTTTTCAGAGGCCTAGGATTTTGGATCTTGGCTCATGTTTTCAGAGGACCAAGGGTTTTTTGGGCTTTGGCTCATGTTTTCAGAGGACCAAAGGTTCCGGATCCTGGCTCATGTTTTCAGAGGCCTAGGATTTTGGGGCTTGGCTCATGTGTTCAGAGGACCAAGGGTTTTTTGGGCTTTGGCTCATGTTTTCAGAGGACCAAAGGTTCTGGATCCTGGCTCATGTTTTCAGAGGCCTAGGATTTTGGATCTTGGCTCATGTTTTCAGAGGACCAAGGGTTTTTTGGGCTTTGGCTCATGTTTTCAGAGGACCAAAGGTTCCGGATCCTGGCTCATGTTTTCAGAGGCCTAGGATTTTGGGGCTTGGCTCATGTTTTCAGAGGACCAAGGGTTTTTTGGGCTTTGGCTCATATTTTCAGAGGACCAAAGGTTCTGGATCCTGGCTCATGTTTTCAGAGGCCTAGGATTTGGGATCTTGGCTCATGTTTTCAGAGGACCAAGGGTTTTGGGGCTTTGGCTCATGTTTCCAGAGGACCAAAGGTTCTGGATCCTGGCTCATGTTTTCAGAGACCTAGGATTTTTGGATCTTGGCTCATGTTTTCAGAGGACCAAGGGTTTTTTGGGCTTTGGCTCATGTTTTCAGAGGACCAAAGGTTCCAGATCCTTGCTCATGTTTTCAGAGGCCTAGGATTTTGGGGCTTGGCTCATGTTTTCAGAGGACCAAAGGTTCTTTGGGCTTTGGCTCATGTTTTCAGAGGACCAAAGGTTCTGGATCCTAGCTCATGTTTTCAGAGGCCTAGGATTTTGGATCTTGGCTCATGTTTTCAGAGGACCAAGGGTTTTGGGGCTTTGGCTCATGTTTTCAGAGGACCAAAGGTTCCGGATCCTGGCTCATGTTTTCAGAGGCCTAGGATTTTGGGGCTTGGCTCATGTTTTCAGAGGACCAAGGGTTTTTTGGGCTTTGGCTCATGTTTTCAGAGGACCAAAGGTTCTGGATCCTGGCTCATGTTTTCAGAGGCCTAGGATTTTGGATCTTGGCTCATGTTTTCAGAGGACCAAGGGTTTTTTTTTTTTTTTTTTTTTTCTTTGGCTTCGACTCACGCCAATGTGTGTGGGCTTTTTACCCTAGTACCTGCAAAATAAATATTTTCAATTAGTAACAGAGTTATTCATTGAAAAGAATTCAGCATACCTGGCAAATGCCCCTAGTTTGGGACATACTCCATGCTTTGAAGAATGCTGGGGGTGGATAGTTGACTTGATGTTGCATCACTAGAGAATGTGGAAGAGGATCATAGCTTTCTGTTCCTGAAGAAGAATTCAATGAAGATTTTTTTTTTTTTTTTTTTAATTTGGAAATCTTGAATTTTTTCAAGGAATTGAAAATTTTGATTGGTGATTTTTTTTTTTTTTTTTTTTTTAAGCAACCTAAGAAGTACGAGCCCAACGCCCTTAGTCCTAAGGCCCTTTTTGAAATTTTTTTTTTTTGAAAAATTTGGAAGTCTTGAATTTTTTCATGGAATTGAAAATTTTGATTGATTTTTTTTTTTTGAAAAATTTAGAAATCTTGAATTTTTTCAAGGAATTGAAAATTTTGAACTTTTTTTTTTTTTTTTTGGAAAAATTTGGAAATCTTAAATTTTTGAAAAAATTGATTGATGAAAGTTTTTTTTTTTTTTTTTTTTTTGAAAAATTTGGAAGTCTTGAATTCTTTCAAGGAATTGAAAAAATTTGATTGTTGATTTTTTTTTTTTTTTGAAAAATTTAGAAATCTTGAATTTTTTCAAGGAATTGAAATTTTGGAATTTTTTTTTTTTTGAAAGAAACCTAAGAAGTACGAGCCTAATGCCCCTAGTCCCAAGGCCTTTTTTGAAAATTTTCTTCTTTTTTTTTTTTTTTTTTTTGAAATATGAAGATTTGTTCATTATTAAAAAGTGAAGAAGATGAAGATGAAGATGGAGTAAAAGTGATGAAGATTTATTCATGATTATTTTATTATTATTTTTTTTTTTTTTTTTGAAAAACCTATCCTTTGAATGAGAATAACTTTGGCTAGAAGTCGATGCGGATTGCCGGATAAGTCCTTGCTCAATTCCTGCAAAATGATAATTTCAATTAGCAATGGATTTATTCATTGAAATGAATTGGAAGTACTTACCCAATGCCCCTAGTTTGGGGCATATTCCATGCTTAGATTGAATTTAAATTCATTTGATGTTGTGGCCATTGGGGAACATGAAAGAAGATCATGGTTCGTCATCATTAGTTCCTACAAAATGGCTTTCTTTCTCTAGCTTGTAAGAAACCAGTTATCATGAAAACATTTTTGGCCAATGCCATTAGTGTAGACATGCTTGCAAAAAAATGGATTGATGCCTCAAATGAAACCATGCTTTCATGCGAGAAGGACATATTTGCATACAATATAAATAGGTCAATGCCCCAAGTTTGAGCATGCTTGATGCAAAACAAATGAGCTTAGCCTAACATGCACCCAAACAATTTTGTCACATTGTTTTGAATTTGTTCTTCAAGGTTGTTTGGGTGATTGGGACCGAACCTTTGAAAGGTTGCCTACGTACCTCTTTCATAAAGGATCAGGTCAAGACGTAGTTCAAGAGAACTGGATTTTGAAAAAGAATGATTTTTTTTTTTTTTTTTTTTGAAATGAGATTTCTTTTTTTTTTTTTTTTCTCTCTTTTTTTTTGGAAAAAAAAATTTCCATTTTTTTTTTTGGAACAAGATGTGATCCTTTGAACAACCATTTTGGAAAATCATAGTGTTTAAGAATCAAACAAATCTCTTTGATTATGAAGAATCAAGATCATTAAACTCATGTAATCAAAATTTGCTTTTTTCTTTTGAACATTGTCAGATTAAGTCTCCAAAGGCAATCAAGAGATGAAATGAGATAATATTTAGGAAACACATTGTTGGGTGAAAACAAGGAGAGTGCTCCAAGTGTGAAATTTCTTTTGACTCATTTAAGGATTTGAGAATTTGAAATTTTTTGGCATCAGACATATCATCCAGTGGAGTTTGACAATTTTAAGCATTTTTCCTTTTCAATTCAAGAGAAAATATTATGAGAGTTTAAAATGCGCCTACAATTAACAAAACTTCAAGGAGGTCTTGTTCATGGGTTGTAATGTAGGCCGGGTTTAGGTTATGAAATGAATGATATAAAGAGGCTCAAAATTCCCTATGATGTTTCCCCAAGTATGCATTACTCAAAAATCAAATATTGGAGGAGTTTTCTCATTTCTTTGTTGCCATCTTCTCACTAGTCTTCAATGTTCACTTGTATCAACATTTGTTTTTAAACTCATTCATCTTGAATCATACTTCTAGACTTTCATCTTGTAAAATTCTTCTCTTTTTAGGTTGCATCTTCAAGTTTCCAACTTGGTGGGATTTTCCTTTTTTTTTTCTTTTTTTTTTTTCTTTTTTTTGCCTTATCTTTTGCCTAGACCACCCTTTTGGGTTTTCAGCCTAGCAGGCCTTTTTTTTTTTTTTTTTTTTTTTTTTTTCTTTGGCCCTAACTTTTGCCTAGACTGCCCTTTTGGGTTTTCAGCCTAGCGGGCTTTTTTTTTTTTTTTTTTTTTTTTTTTTTAATGTCTCTCATCTCTTGATTGAATGAACTTTTTTGGGGATATTTTGCCTTCCTTTTTTTCTCAGCTTAAGTCATTTTGATGCACTCTCTAGATCTCCTTCTTGCCTCGATGTGCTTGCACATTTCTATGCTTGATGAATCTTTTCCTTTTTTGATGAACTCTCTTTTGGATGAACCTTGTATTCCTCTTGGAATGATGAATTTTAGATTCTTCAAACCTGATGCACATTTTGCTTTCTCTCACATTGATGGAATCTCATTTCTCTTTCCTTGATTGAGTGAAAGCTCATTTTTCTTTAATGATCTCTTGCCTTTAGCCTAATGAATTCTCCACTTGTCTTAAATGTCTTCTAGGAGAGATTTATCAATTAGCTTCAAAGCTACAAGGTTGACTCCTCCTTAACGTGAGATTTAAGCATGCATACTTTGAATTTTCCCACCCTAGGTTTAGATTTTAGTGGGTTCATGCAAAAAAGAGGCTAAGTGTTTAAAGGCTCAAATGGGCTAGCAAAGGATAATTATCATTCTAGGTATTAAGGTATAATCTTGTTTTACCAAAGACGGCCTCCTATCCCTAGCAATGCTTGCTTGTAGGCACAGTGACTTGAGCTCTTTTAATAAATTCCTCTTAAAAGAAAAAGTATGAATGCTCTATTGGAGACAAAAGTTTCCAGAAATTTGGAATGAATGCATGAGATTTTTGAATTTTCTGATGGATAGATTTTCTTTGATTGCCTTGTAAGACCATTTCTTCTTCTATTCAAAGTAATTTAGCAAAAGTGTTTACATGTATCTAATGAAATTAATCATTTCTCAGTACAAGTTGATTGTTCAAGCCTTTAAACACCACAATTTAGAAAAAAATTTGTCTAGGGGATCCTCATGTACCATTTTGAAAAGAAGACTTTAAAGAATCTTGAAATCTTTGAAAGAAAAAAATGGGCCTTTTTTGAAAAAGTCACTAGGAAGTCCAATGTCCCTAGTCCAAAGATTTTTTTTTTTTTTTTGAAAATTTTTCTCTTTTTTTGGGAAAATTTTGGAAATCTTGAATTTTTTTTTTATTTTTTTTTTGTTTTGTTTTTTTAATATATATACACAAACAAAGCTCATTAAATGCTACATGAAATTTTTGAATTAAAAAAAAAACATAGAAACATGGAATAAACAAACAAACTTTAAACTTAACCATGATGTTACAAACCAAATGTGGAGTGAGGTAAAGTTAGGCCATTTGCTTCTTCTTGGTCTATTTAGGATGCTTGAGGCTTGGTATGCTTGAACCTTGATTATGATGAAATGGCTTGGGCTTGCACTTGGAAGGCTTGAACCATATGATCAATTGGTATTTGCTTGAAATGGCTTGGGCTTACACTTGGAAGGCATGCATCTTGTGAGTTTTTGGCCTTTGAAGTTGATCATGCGTGTACACCTTTGATGGGCTCAAGTGTTGGGCTTAGACTCATTCAAGAAACAAATTGGGCTTCCTTCACTTTTAGACTTTTGGGTTTAAGTTCATTCACAACATATAAGGTTCAAACAATCATGATGGGCTCAAGCATTGGACTTAAGTCATCATGGTTCAAACAACGGCCAAACAAATGCGTAATGCAATGCAATTTACATGGACCGACCTAAAGATAGGTTCTATGGGTCATTACAACATGGGTAGAAGTTAGGTTAAAGGTCCCCACAAGCTAGGACGTCGTACCTCCCAACTTGTGACGCCAGGAGCGCCGCGTTGGTCCGAACGGTACAGTTTGTCCCTATGAACCACCATGGCATAACCATGATGATCCTTGTCGCGGTGGGTGGTAGGTTCACCGCTGGGTATGTGAGTCTCAGGAAGACCACAATCCACGGCTAATACTACCGGGCTTCCGGGCTAGCACACAAATAAAATAAATTTCATTCAAGCAAATGATGCATGACATGCAAAATAATGACGTATTAGACATATTATATACAAAAAAGCAATAAACAAACAATGACATGGTTGGCCACCATAACCTAATTGAAGCTTAGCCCTCAATATCCCCAGTGGAGTCGCCACTGTGAGAGACCGCGCCCCCGGCCCGTTTTTTTATAGGATGTTGGGCTAAACCCACATGAATGGGTGGAGTCGTGTTGTTGTCTCTCAAAATGGAGGTTCGACTAGTTATATTTTCCCCCTTAGATTAGGGGTTTTACAATGGAGTCGCCACTTATTTAATTATTGGAAAAACAAGAAAACCATAATTGAAAAATTTCTTATTTTATTAATTTGAAATTTAATTTACATTGATCATAGGAAAATTACATGGCTTTGGTCCTAGATACAATCTAAGATAAAGTACATGACTTTGTTTCCTAGTTACAATCTAGAAATTGAAAATTACATGGATAAGCATTTGATCTATTAACCCTTGATCTAAGTTCGGAGGCTATGTTACAAGGTGGGAAGGTGTTAGGCACCCACCTTGCCCGGTGAAACCGGTCTTCTAGACTATGGTAGCCAACATTCATATCACATCATCCAATATGTTATCAATCAATTTGCATGTTGAATTTAATGTGTGTGCATGTGATAAACCCTAATTCAGTTAATTAAGCATGGCATTTGGATTGAAAAATAAACTCTAGTGAATGTGTGTGGATGGTGATATCCTAGATTCAAGAATTTGAAAGAATTATTAAACAAACATGTTTTTCATATTTTTTATTTGAATTTAAGATTAAAACTAGTGATATGCATGAACATGTGATGAACAATCAAGAACATGTGAAGAGCATATAAGAACATTCAAACATATTCAAGAGAATTTGAATAATTACTATCATGCTTTAAGCCTAAATTCCTATCATGGCAACACAAAAAACAAGTAAAGGAAAGGGATTATACCTTCATGCAATATCCATACGGTGGAGGAGAAGACTCTTGGTAGAGGTCCTAAAGGTGGAGGAAAAGAAGAGTTAGGAGAGGAAGAGTGAGTCTCACTCAATACCTTGAGTCTCAGGAAGACCAAGATATGACAAAACTACTCAACTTCACTAAAACTCAAGAGAGGAGAAGAGAGGGGGTTTTTGTGTGTCTTCGAATGAAGGAGGGGGGGGTTTATATAGTAGTGGTGGAGAGAATATGAATGGAAGGCCATTTAATGAGGGTTGACAAAGAATCATGAACCTAGTCCTCATTTTAGCCTTGGGGGAAATCTGGTGCATTAAATGGAAAGATTGGTGGGAGTGAGGAGCAAGCCAAATTCGGTTTTCCCGCAACTGCTGTAACAGCTTGTAGAGCTAACTTCAAAAAATCATATCTAACTCAATTCTGATCGGAATTGTCTCATTCTTGTGCTCAAATTGAAGCCCCGGATGTCTAGTTTCTGGGAAAATTAACCTCATTCACAAATTCAAAATATTTTGAGAGATATGGATGAAATGGTAAGCAGAGGTCATTTGTTTGAAAATGGTTTCAGCACAATTAACATTAATAGGTCCCAAATTAGCTCTCAATTAACATTAAATGGCTTCAATCACTCCCATTTCAGACTTAATTGGTTTTAAATTTACTCTAATTAAAAGATAATTGCACAAATTACTCATTGAATAATTAATGTTTTACTATCTAATTAATTAGGTGTATGCAACCTCACCATAAAATGTAGTCCTAACCAATCAAATTATGACACATCATTGATCTCAAATTGATTACATTTATAACCAATTGAAATCAATTGTTCATAATCACATATAGTCGGACTCAATTTGTGACAGTGCATCTCAGCCATTAAAACTTGATTTGATGATAACTTTCAATCTGGTGGTCTGATTAGGGCTTATGACCAGTCGATTTGATCGTTACGACATCAAGATCATTTTGGTGAAATGAGATTAAGGATCTAATGGCCAGAATCAAGATGCATATTTCCAAGGCAAAATTACCCTTTTACCCTCCATATGAGGTTAAATGCAGGTTGCAAAATGGGGTGTCAACATCGTCTCTTTCTCATCCTAGACTCTCTCTTCTATTCACTGTGATTACTCTAACATGAGCATAGATTTGAGCAGAAATCACACTACACAGCTACACCATCTCATAGAACACAAACATACACACATAACCATACAAATTCCAAAACCTGAAACCCCCCAAAATCATCCCAGATTACCAATTATACATAGATTCATATGCACACACTAACAAAATCACCATATTAGAGCCATTTTGAGACAAACCCTAAATCAAAAAATAACCACAAATCTGCATATGACCATACCCAAACCCCCTTTCAAACCCAAATCAAAAATCACCAAATCCTTATATCACATAAGAAACCCAATCCATAAATTGAGCAAGACCTAAACCAACAAAGAACCAAACCAAAAGAGAAAAAAAAAAAAAAAAAATAGAACAGAGAAAGAGGATAGAGATCGACGGCCACCAATGGTGGCATTGCCAATGGTGGTGGCGGAGTTTGTGGATCTTTGTCAAATGTTCCCTTGACATTTGACACACAAACCCAAACACAAACAAAGACCCAAACCCAGAAATAGAGACCCAAACCCCGAAACGAAGACCCAAACACGTTTGGCACCAAATCAGAGCTGTTGGCATGGAACAATAGCAATGGTGGAGATGTGAAGCTCGAAAATCCCTAGCCAAATGTCTCCACGGCACTGATTTGAGAAGAGAGTAGAAGATGGTAGTGTTAAAAATGGGTTTTGACCATGAAAGAGGGAGTCTTCAGCCGTCGTGGGTATGGGTGAGAGAGAAAGGGAGCTAGAGGTTTGAGAGAGAGAGAGAGGAGAAGGGTTTGGGTCTGAGATGAGAAGGGTTTGGGCTAGTTAGGGACAAATTTGTCTTTTAAAGATCAAGTTGGTCATTTTTGAAAAATTTTGGACCTAGTTGGTATTAGCCTAAACCTTAGGGGGATTTAGTGGCATTTATCTTTTTATAAAATCTGATTAGATTGCCATGATAAATCTTTCTGGGGATATTGTTGCAATTTTTTTCCCCTTTGACTAGTTGGTCCTAGGACAAAAAAATTCTCATGATGAATCTTTCTGGGATTTTGCCACAAATTTCCCCCCCTAATTTGATTAGTTGGTTTTGGAAAAACCAAATTAATCTTACATTGATTTGATATACATGCGTTAGAGCCACAATTTAAATTTAGAAAATTACGTTATTTCTCCAGGAATGTACGTCCAATTACTTTCATAAAAGGAAATTCAAATTTAATTTGAATCGATCCCGTAAAGCTAAACCCTGTTGAATAATGCACCTAGCTTTTTCATGATTGTGTCTAGCACTTTCCCATGCAACTAACTAGGCCGCATGTTCCCTATAAAAAAAAAAAAAAAAAAACTAGGCCGACACTTGTCACCATCTTATGCATCCACTCTCTCTCCTATAATCGATTCTGGCTGGCCATAAGGGATTTCCTACCATGTAATGCACCTCACCTCATTTTCCTTACAAATCACCTCTTTTCTACTATAAAGAGGAAAATGACCTTACTACTCAGTACTCACATAAGGCTGTACACAGTATGATACAACCGGTTCTGCACCAAACCCACAGGTGTGAATCGTGATTTCTTCACGTGCCTAACCCACGCCTCAATTGTAGAGCGGTGGGAATTGGTTTACAGAAGGTGTAGTGCACCATACTAGCTCGATATGGTTAGTTTGATTATGTAACCTTGGAAGTAAAATGCTATAAACATTGACTCAACACGGTGAACTTAACAAAATAAAAAATAACTCTAGATGCAAATATGATAGATGACCTTAAGAACGGAGTCAGAAATTTGAGTTAGGGAGACAATTTTTTTTTTTCAATCATTTAAAAATAATTGACATAGGCCACAAATATCAAATAGGTGGCTAATTTATTTATTTTTTTGAGATAAATAAGAACGATAATTTTATTCTATTGATAAAACTTTTTTTTAGAAAGAAACTAATAAGAACCAACTAGTAATAGTGGATTTGAAAATTAATAAATATTTTTTATTCTTGATTTGTCTTCTAATTTCTAAATACCCTTTAATAGTCATGGATTTGCTTTTATTATCCATTACTGCTCTTAATTTGATATTATATATTTAACATCAATGAATAATAAATGCTTAATAATGTATAAAAAATATAAATAAAAAATATTTAATAATAATTTGATAGATGTGTCCAGTGTTCTAACTTTCCAAAAATTGCATGTTGTTTTTGTATTTGTACCCGTGTCAGTGCTTCTTAGATTAATGTCATATTCTTCCGTTTGACCAATTTTATTCAAGTCAGCCACTTTCAACTCTCCTCCTCACATAAATTTTGATTTTAGGGTCTATTTTTCCATTTGAAGCTTCCAAATCAAGCAAAATGATCTATCACTCATTTCTTCTGGGTTCAATTAATGCAAAGGTTTCTTCTAGGGTCTTTAACTCACTCATATGCCTTTCACGGGTAATGTTGTCTCAACCGATTTTGTATTTCCGGTTGTTAGTGTTGCCAATGCCATCATCTGTGCACCAACGTTTGTGCCGTGAGTCGATGCCACCACTCTTGTCACCCATGCAACTATAGACCGACAATAGCAACCACAAACTAACCATAACAGCTGTGTTCCAGCCATAATACTTATGTTCCGACATTGTTCATCACTTATCACCATTGTTTGCTATCATCGATCTTTAACTTGCGTATTCCGAACTCCAATATTCCACCTTGAATTTGGGAACATGCATGATAGAGATATTAAGGCCCAGGCCCATTGTAGAGTCTAGATTTAATCTACTAATACTACTTGTACTGTTATATTGAAACTCCTATATGGCATAATGCATATTTGCACAAGCACTATAGCAAAATCCCATTTTGCACAATAGATGCATAAATTGATGTGGGTATGCGAAATCCCCCCCCCCCCCCCCCCCCCCCAACCATCTAATTGGGGGTTAACTTTGACCAAAAAATTAGACATGTGAAAAACACATGAGATTTGAATAATTGAGGGTATCTATAAGGCATTTAACATGAACAATAGGGAAGATGGACTGCACGGTTCCTTGTGTCGAACCTCAGCCTGGGAAGGTGCTACCTAGTGATTAAATTTCTTCAAGGTCATAGGCTACCTAGGACAGCAAACAGCAAACTTAATTTCAAAAAAAAAAAAAATGTAGGAATTTATGTCCAAATTAAGACAATTTCATCAAACAATGTCGTAGATTCTCACATAACATATTTCCACACCAAAAAAGAAACCTTCTTTACTTTTGTTACAAGTAACTTTGCAGGCAGAAAGACATAAATCTCTGCAAATTCTTGAATAGTGTGCTCTACGTGTTACGAATTAAGGTTTATCACAAACATCAGCGAACAAGAAAAAAAAATATTAAAAATTACACCAAGCAATTTATCCCCCCAAAAAAGGGAGAAAGATGAAGACTAATTCTCACCTAGGGTTTTTTATAATCTTACCAAGCATGAGCTTAGAAGCATTTACTGGGAATTATCTGCATGACCCACCATGATTGTACTTTCTGAAGAGTCATGATAGATACTAACTGTTTCTTTAGCTTTAACACCACTTGGTCCACTTCTTGAGCTGGTTATATCATCAAATTGCCAGTCAGTCAAATATCCAGGCCTTGAAGTTACGGTGCCAACTTCAGTGTCTCCCAAAAGCATTGCCACCACACGTGACATTGATGGTCGTAATGTAGGTGATGCTTGAGTGCACAAAAGAGATACTCTTATCACTCGTTTTACATCTTCCTCATTGATTTCTGATAACGTAGGGTCCACAAGTTCAACTTCACGATTGTTTTCATATAGCTGCCAAGTCTGTGAAAGATAAGATTTATCATAGCACTGTTAAGATGAATGTGTGTGAAGAGAAAAAGTGAGTGGGAGGAAAAAGAGAGAGAGAGAGAGAATAGTAGTTTATATTATTTTATTAGGTAGAGAAAGAGACTAAGAGAGTATTAAACAAAATCTAAAGAAAATCAAATTTCAAAAGATTTTTCATGATTTTTATAAGGCTAATAGAAAATATAAACTAGCATTAGAAAAATTACAAAGTTCAGTAACAAACTTGATTGTTGCCTAAGGCCATAACTCCACTCAATATATTTTTATTAAATGTGAATTTTGACAAATCTACTATTAGATTACATTTTCTTTTTATATACTCTATACTTGCAAAATTTTCAAAAGATCACAAATCAATACCTATGTCATCAATCAAATATTTGAATTTTAAGTTTTTCTAACCTAAAATTATGCATAACAAATAAGTTTATGAATTAAGTAGTAAATAACATCCAATTGACACGAAATTTGAAATATTTGTTAAGAATATAAAAAACATACAGTTCAATGGTTATATTTTCAAAATATGTAGTTTTGTTAATTTTTTTAATGGGAGTTGTAACCTTAGACTATAATAAAGTCATTTGTAGCCAAATTTTGTCATAAGAATTATTATTTCATTTAAATAAGACCATTTTTGAAAATAATTTTATAAATAAGCACATTCACTTGCAAAAATATAAAATTTTAAATCATAAATAAATGTAGTAAAGAACCCAAGTTCAATGGTATTAATAAATTGAGAGAAAGATAAAGAAAATACATATATTTTTTTCTTATCAAAAGATAATATTTATCCAATAAAGGACATGGCATATTTGGATCCAATAAGTGACAATCCAAATAAAAATTTCAATATCAAAGAAAGTGCGAACTTTAAAAATACAATTTATGAATAAATGAGAAATACACATGACAAAATAAAACTTATTTAAGACAGTGTAAAACTAAAAAATAATAAATAATAATAATAATAAATAAATAAATAATCCTATACCAACTAAAATACTGGAGACACTCACAAATTTAGCTGAAAAAACCCAATATATATACCCATACCCAATGGTGCTTTCACACTTACATAATAATCATACTCTCAATTCACACATCTGGGTATCTTTCAACACAAAAATTACTTCCATAGTAGTCTTTGAAGAAACCCATTTCAAAATTCTTTTAAGAGTCTTCTTCTCTCTACAATGGCCGAAAAGTGGACTAAAGTTATCAAACTCTTTGCAACACTAACTATATTTTAGATTGGTAGTGCTTACTTGCTTAAGTGTGAGATAAAAATTAGTGGCTTACGCAATTAAGCTGACATGTTTGTTTAAATTTAAAGGTATCTTATTTTTAAAATGCATGGTTGGCTTCACCTTGAAACAAATAGGCTAGTATCAAATAAACTGACCAAATTAAAAACATAATATAATTCTTAGTGGACTAAGGATAGCTTTCTTATGGGATAAGAATTATCAAATTACTTCTTTAACATAGAATGGACTTTTTTTCCACTTTAAGAAAACCCAAACTATATCAAAATAGGATTTTGAGCTAATTTCTCTCAAATGTCAACACAACCACGATCTTACTAGGGAGATTCATTTCATTTCCTATTAAGTGGAAGGGGATAAGTTATTCTGGTTCCCTATGATTTCCATAATTCCCTTTTGATAAAATTGCGTTTCAAACCTTCAATGTTGCTTCAAGTTTAAGAGGAAATAACATACTTATAGTTATGGATAGATAACGGTTGTGATGAACCAAAAACCATAGCCTGATCCCAATTAAAAAAAGAAAAAAAATAAATTAATAAATGCTTCTGGAATTTTGTCACAGACCATGCAACCAATTATAGAAAAAAAGAAGAAGATAAAAATCACATATATGAAGCAAAAAATATTGTTCATACCCATTCAAGAAGATACGTCTTTTCTTCTTCAACCAAGTTTTCGTCAAAATTTGGCCTTCCACTAATAATCTCTAAAGCCACAACACCAAATCCAAACACATCTACCTTCTCTGTAAGGTATCCACGCATGGCATATTCCGGTGCAAGATACCCACTATATTAGTAATAACCATATGCACAGTTAGTCCAACAAAAATAAAATATAAGAATAAGCCAAGAACTTTATAACTCATTTAGCACCTCCTAGTAATTTCAATAAAGACATTTAGGATTCCTCATTTCATATTGTAACTATCAACTTTATCAAAAATAAGTAAGAGAATACAATGAATTATATAATTAAAACAAAAACAAAAGCAATTTGCTAAGCCCCATTAAGATAAAGGATCTTACAAGGTGCCTGCAACACGGGTGCTTATGTGTGTCATTTCATCATTATAAAGTTTGGCCAAGCCAAAGTCAGATATTTTGGGGACAAGGTTAGAGTCAAGCAGAATATTACTAGGCTTCATATCTCTATGTATAATTCGAAATTGTGAGTCCTCATGAAGATAAGCTAAACCTCTTGCAACACCCAAGCATATACCGTAGCATGTTGACAAGTTGAGATTCAAACCTGTGCGTCCTGAGTCATGCAAAAATGTAAAGCATAACACATACACAAAGAGAGAGAGAGAGAGAGAGAGAGAGAGAGAGAGAGAGAGATTTATTCACATACTAAATAATGCTTGAGCAAGACATCCATTCTCTAGATACTCATAAACAAGGAGTTTTTTATCTCCCTCAATGCAACACCCATGCAATTTCACAAGACTACGATGTTGCACAGCTGATAGAGTAGCAATCTCAGTTATGAACTCATTCTTTCCTTGGTGTGATGCTACAGATAGTTGTTTCACGGCAATGACTCTCCCATCAATAAGTCTTCCCTATTAAGGACAAATTTTCAAACAAATTTATTAAAGAAAATAACTAAAGAAACATCATTACTTACCAGTCCACATAACTTATTACAAAAAATTTGATTCCCCACAATCCACATAACACTATTTTGCACAGAATTCTTGACTTTCCTAAAACAATATCCTCGCTATAAGATATTTGTAATGTAATGAATTTTGGACAATAAGGAATTAAACTATTACAATCATGACTTAAAATTGTTTAGGTTATGTGTAAGAGAATGAAAAAAAGGAGAGTTTGGCTAATTAGGATGGATGGCTTAATAGATGCAATTTATACTTCTTATCTGATTGACGGCTCAAGTCATACAATGTAAAACAAAACCACACAATATTTTTATATATAAAATTTATATGGATAAAACAAAAAACATGGTAGCTGCTTAATGGTTATCTTCACCATGAAATTGTATTTGCAGTTTAATGATTTTCAATTTCATGCCTCATAGACTCATACTATTGAAAGTAAAAGTATTAGCAAGGATGACAAAATTCCTAATATAAATGCCCTACAAAGCACTATATTGCTTTCATTTGGTCCAAAACTTGGATTTTTAAAATCAAATACTTGCTTTCTAGAGTCTTTTTCCCTCCAATGATGCAAGCAATACAACTAGCAAGCTATAAACTACCAAAAAGATCATCTTATGGATCCCATTTCCTAGATCAGGTAACCAATGACCATACAAATCTCTAGAAAAGAAAAATAATATCGTTATTTGATGCTCCCAACAATTAAGTTAGTCACAAAAAAATAAAAAATAATAATCTTGTCTGCTAATGACTTTAATTTTTTGGTCAGAATCTCTTGATACTAAAGCATTGTGCAAATTCTTTAATTGTACCAAATGTGATCACTCAAAATGCTATACCTTCCACAAATTGTAATTACTCTAATGGTTCCCATAATTATCAAATCTAATAAACATCAGTAGAGATTTTTTTTTTTTTTTTTTTCTAAACACTACATTTTTAACAGTCTTTCGCAAACAACTACTTAAACAATAAACCATCCATGAGGATATTAAATTTCTAGAATCAGCCATTCAATATTTATAACATAGTTCGTTTAAAGTGAGACTACTTAGAATGTATGTCCAATAATTAATTTTTTGGGCTAATAGCAATTTAAACCTTATAGTTTGGGTTGATTGCAATTAAACCTTGAACTTTTAAAAAGCCATTTGGGGGTTTTATACCCTGGATGCTAATGCTCTAATTAGTTTGTTGTAAATGAGTGATTTTCAATAAAATATTCAATTGCAATTGAGATCCTCTTTTCAACATAGGATGCTTTCTTTTATGATTATACCAATTATAAAGAACAAGTTCCACTGACTGAACAGTCCTACAAATCCACAGTAACCCTAAAAAAGGCAAAAAAACCATAATTTTGAATTTGTAATTGATGTAGAACAGACAGCACATGCCTCCCCGGAGTAGCAGGGGCACAGGAAATCACAACGCAAGATCAAAGGGGGGTGCCAGTAGGGGGCCATCGAGGTAACAGTGTCGAAATTGCATGAAATTTGGCAGGTTAAAGGGAAATGGCATTCTGATCCAGATTCATGTCATGAATGTCGCCAAATTTTAGGCAAATTCCTTCATTAAGGCCCCGAAAACAATGTTTTTGGTATTTATAGTAATATTTGTTTTTCCTTAATAACTTTTAGTTTAAAAGTTAGAATAAGGTCTCATCTGTTTTGGGACGACCCTTAAGGTCAGTAGTTTATGATTTTGCATTTAACTCAATTTTGCCATTTTTAGTAAAATTCGGTATTTTTGTCACTTAATCGCGTAATTAGTGCAAATTAGGGTTTTTAGATGTTTTTCTCAGTATTTATATGTTTTGTAGCTGTCAGTGGCAAATTAAACTATTATCAATAAACACAGACATTTTGTCAAATTTTCTTCTAGTGGATTCCAGTTTTATCCTCCTTGTGGATTCAGGGAAACCCTTCGTGGATTCGAGGTTTATTACCAGGAACTAACAGTTTAGTTTCTGTTCTATCAAGAGAATATCGTGTGTGCTTTCTTTAGGCTTCCGCAACGTCAATTGGTATCAGAGTCTTGACTTACCCTGGTCTGATGGCTAACCGGCGAGGCGGTGACCACCACAACAATGACGGCAGTGACAACGTCAACAACCCAGTCCTCACTAAGGCTGAGTTCCTTGATTTTCGTGATGAAAATCAACAATTTCGTGATTCAACCTAGCAGACTTTAGACCAGATTCAAGAAGCGCTTGCCACCTTGCTTAACCGAAACCCTAATCGCGATGACGAAGAGCGACGTGATAACTGAGCGCGTGGCCCTCCCCATCATGGTCCAAACCGGAACAGGCAGCAAGACTACAATGAAGCTGAGGAGTATGCAGAGAGAGTCCTTGGAAATCATCGTGGTCCGGCGAGGGATAATGGCCGAGATTATCAGGAGTTGAGGGACTATCGGATGAAAGTAGAGTTACCATCCTTTAATGGTAATGTCCCCATTGAAGAGTATCTGGATTGGGTCAGTGAGGTGGAAAAGCTTTTCGATTATATGGGTACAGCAGATGACAAACAGGTGTGTTTAGTGGCCTACAAATTAAAGGGAGGAGCATCTGCCTGGTGGGATCGTGTTCAATTAGACCGTACCTATGAACAAAAGCTTCCAATACAATCATGGAGGAGAATGAAAAGATTAATGGCAGATCGGTTCTTACCACCAGATTACCAGTAGGAGTTGTTCAGACAGTACCAGGATTGCAGGCAGGGTACTCGGACAATTAATGAGTACATGGAGGAGTTTGACAAGTTGGCGAATCGCAATGATTTGGAGGAAACTGAAGATCAACGGATATCCAGATTTGTACATGGGTTGCGAGTTTCCATCCGAGATCAGGTATCCTTACAAACCCTATATACTTTAAATGAGGCTGTAACCCTATCCAAGAAAATAGAATATCAACATCTCAGGATAGGTTCGAAGTTTTCCAATCGCAATTCGGTGCCCTCTAGTTCCACTGCCAACAAAGGTAAACAACCCATGTTTACTCCACGATCACAACCCGTGGCTAGGGAGAATAGTGGTGTCAACCAATCCATAGTGGCAGTAGCAGGTTTTGCAGCCCAGCCGATAGCAAACGCCAACCCCTATGCTAGGCCAACTAGGAATAAGTGTTACAGGTGCGGAGAACTAAGACATCGATCTAGTACTTGCCCTAAGTGAGTCGTAGTGAATCTGGTGGTGGCAAAAGAGGGCGAGGTAGACAGTGAACAGGAGGGTGAAGAGGTGTATAATGATGTTGATCTGTATGCCTATAATCCCAATGAGGTCCAAAAGGACGAGGAAGGCATGCCATTAGGGCAGTCTTTGATGATTCAGAGGTTGTTTCTCACTACAAGGGTGGAATATGGTGATCAGCGGAATGGGATCTTTCGAGCACGATGCACCATCAGTAAGAGGGTTTGTGATTTGATCATTGACAGTGGTAGTGTAGAGAATATTGCGTCAAAGAGTTTGGTAATCAAGCTGGGACTGAAAACAGAAAAGCATCCCTTTCCGTACACGATAGGTTGGATTAAGAAAGGTACGGAAACTCTTGTTACTCAACAATGTCGTGTTACTTTTTCTATGGGTAAATGTTATGTAGATGAAGTAGTTTGTGATGTTGTTGAAATGGATACATGTCATTTAATACTGGGTAGACCTTGGCAGTATAATGTAGATGCTACTCATAGGTGTAAGGATAATGTGTATGTGTTTTTTAAGAATGGTAGAAAATTTGTCTTTGGTCCTATTAAGGAATGCAGTATACCCAAAGCTTTTAAAGTGGAGGGGAAGCCAGCACTCCTCATAGTGAACAATGAAGATGAGTTTGACAGGGAGTGTAAGGAGTTGAAACAGGTATATGCGGTAGTGGTGACGGATGGCGAGCCAAAGAAGGTTGCTGAAATACCTGATTCAATTCAATCATTGATCAAGGAGTTTGAAGTGCTTTTTCCAGAAGAGCTACCTGCAGGTTTACTACCAATGTGCGACATCCAGCATTGCATTGATTTAGCTCCTAGAGCTAGTCTACCAAATCTGCCATATTACAGGATGAATCCTCAAGAGGGTCAGATTCTACAGGGGCAGGTGGATAAGCTTCTGAGCAAGGGGCAAATCAGGGAGAGTATGAGTCCATGTGCAGTACCGTCATTGTTAACACCAAAGAAGGATGGGAGCTGGCGTATGTGTGTGGATAGTCAAGCCATCAACAAGATCACAATCAAGTATCGATTTCCTATTCCCCGACTAGATGACATGTTTGATATACTGAGTGGGTCTAGGTGTTACACTAAGCTGGATCTCAAGAGTGGGTATCACCAAATTCGAATCCGACCTGGAGATGAGTGAAAGACAGCTTTTAAGACAAAGGAAAGGTTGTATGAGTGGATGGTAATGCCTTTCGAATTGTCCAATGCTCCCAACACTTTCATGAGACTTATGAATCAGGTATTGAAACCATTTATTAGAAAGTTTATGGTAGTTTATTTTGACGATATCCTGATTTATAGTAAGACAGAAGCAGCCTACTATAATCATGTGCGAGAAGTATTAGCGATATTACAGGCCAATGAGTTGTATATCAACTTGAAGAAGCGCAGCTTCTTAACTGATAAGTTGTTGTTCTTAGGGTATGTGGTAAGTGCGGATGGGATTCATGCTGATGAGGACAAGGTCCATGCAATCAGAGAATGGCCAATCCCAAAGACAGTGACTGATGTGCGAAGCTTCCATGGGCTAGCAACCTTCTATCGGAGGTTTGTTCAAGATTTCAATAGCATAGTAGCTCTTATCACTGAGTGTCTGAAGAAGGGGAAGTTCTCATGGGGAAAGGAGGCAGAACAAAGCTTTGCCTTGATCAAGGAAAAATTGAGCACAGCCCCGATTTTGGCATTGCCCAACTTTGATAAAGTGTTTTAGGTGGAGTGTGATGCATCTGTGGTTGGAATAGGCGTTGTTCTTTCACAAGACAATAGACCAGTAGCATTCTTCAGTAAGAAAGTTTGTGAAGCTCGAAGTAAATGGTCGGCCTATGAGCTGGAGTTCTTTGCTGTAGTACGGACTCTTAAGCATTGGGAGCACTACCTGATTCAGAGGAAGTTTGTATTATATACGGATCATCAGGCATTGAAGCACATCAACAGTCAAGTTAGCATTAAAAAGATGCATACTCAGTGGGTAGCTTATATACAGCGCTTCCATTTCACATTGAAGCACAAGTATGGTATCACTAATAAGGTGGCTAACGCACTCAACAGGCAAGCATCTTTGTTGACCACCCTACATACTGAAGTTGTAGGGTTTGATTGCCTCAAGGAGCTATACGAGAATGATGAGGATTTTGGTGATATTTGGGGTAAGTGTCAACAAACTCATACTGCTGTTAATAGTATGTACATCCAGGATGGTTTCCTCTTTCGGGGTAACCAATTATGCACCCCTAAAAGTTCATTGAGCAGATTATTAGGGAGCTGCATGGTGGAGGTTTGGGTGGACATATGGGTAGAGATAAGACCATAGCACTGGTGGAAGAGAGGTATTATTGGCCACAACTCAAGAGGAATGTTGGCAATCATATGAGGAAGTGTCCAATTTGCCAAACTGCTAAGAGTCAATCTTAGAATACTGGTTTATACATGCCTTTGCCAGTTCCACAAGCACCATGGGAGGATCTGTCTATGGACTTTATACTGAGTCTTCCTCGAACCCAGCAAGGTATGGATTCTGTTTTTGTTGTGGTTGACAAGTACTCAAAGATGTCTCATTTCATAGCATGCAAGAAGACTTCAGATGCTACTCAAATAGCCAATCTATTCTTTAAGGAAGTTGTGCGTTTGCATGGAGTGCCAAAGTCCATCACCTCTTATCGGGATACCAAGTTCATTAGTCACTTCTGGCGAACTTTGTGGAAACGTTTTGACACTTCCTTGAATTACAGCAGCACTAGTCATCCTCAGACTGATGGCCAGACAAAAGTGATTAATCGCACTTTGGGGAATTTGATCCAGTGTATCTCAGGCGAGAAGCCCAAGCAGTGGAATCTTGCATTGTCCCAAGTAGAGTTTGCATACAATAGCTCAGTCAGTAGAAGTACTGGTAAGTCTCCATTTGCTTTCGTCTACTGCGTGCCCCCAAAACAAGCTTTGAACTTGGTACCTTTGCTTGAGCTTCCAAGAGTGAGTCAAGCAGCAGAGAATATGGCTGAATGTATTCAGGCCATGCAAGAGGAGGTGAGGCAGAAACTTGAAGTTACAAATGCCAAGTACAAGGAAGTTGCTGATAAGAAGATACATGAGAAGATCTTCAATGTTGGGGATTTAGTGCTAGACTATCTTAGAAAGGAGACATTTCCTATTGGTAACTACAACAAATTGAAGGATAAGAAGTATGGGCCATTTCCGATTACTAAGAAGATCAACAACAATGCTTATGTGGTTGCTCTTCCTCCAGACACGAACATTTCTTCTACCTTGAATGTTGCTGACTTATATGATTATCATCCTCCTGATGAACCAGATAGTGGGAACTCGAGGTTGAGTTCTTTTCAAGTGGGGAGACTGATGTAGAACAGACAGCACATGCCTCCCTGGAGTAGCAGGGGCATAGGAAGTCACAACGCAAGATCAAAGGAGGGTGCCAGTAGGGGGCCATCGAGGTAACAGTGTTGGAATTGCATGAAATTTGGCAGGTTGAAAGGAAACGGCGTTCTGATCTAGAGTCATGTCATGAACGTCGCCAAATTTTAGGCAAATTCCTTCATTAAGACCCTGAAAACAGTGTTTTTGGTATTTATAGTAATATTTGTATTTCTTTAATAACTTTTAGTTTAAAAGTCAGAATAAGGTCTCGTCTGTTTTGAGACAACCCTTAAGCTCAGTAGTTTATGATTTTGCATTTAACTCAATTTTTCCATTTTTGGTAAACTCGGTATTTTTGTCACCTAATCA
This sequence comes from Quercus wislizeni, assembly GCA_023055345.1. NCBI lineage: Eukaryota > Viridiplantae > Streptophyta > Magnoliopsida > Fagales > Fagaceae > Quercus > Quercus wislizeni. The sequence continues at coordinate 15,733,120 of JALGQJ010000010.1, forward strand.
CGTAATTAGTGCGAATTAGGGTTTTTAGATGTTTTTCTCAGTATTTATATGTTTCGTAACCGTCAATAGCAAATTAGACTATTATCAATAAACACAGACGTTTTGTCAAATTTTCTTCTAGTAGATTCCAGTTTTATTCTCCTTGTGGATTCAGGTAAACCTCTCGTGAATTCGAGGTTTACTACTAGGAACTAACAGTTTAGTTTCTGTTCCATCAAGAGAGTATCATGTGTGCTTTCTTTAGGCTTCCGCGACATCAATAACCAACACCAAAAAATTTATTAAAAAAAGAAAAAAAAAAGTGTAACATATTTTATGTTATGGCAACTTAGACAAGTTTGAATGGGAAAATGGCCTGAACCAGAAAACAACTAGAAAATAGGACGTTTGTTCATTTGATTAAAAGTTTTGAATAACTTGCAACTCTTACTATAGTTGTAAGACAACAATAACAAAAGATTCATGTGCATTAGAAATAATTTAAAAAAAAAAAAATAGAAAGAGCTTCTGGCTATGGGGTTATGAATTAATTTACTTCTACAATAATTGCAATTGTCAACTTCTCGGCAGTCAGGTACAAGATATCATGGTAAGGAGTGCCATGCAAATTCACACAAAAGGGAAAAAAATGAAAATAGAAGAATATAGAAGGAAAATATAAAGGAAAGAAACAAAAAGATAAAGAGTAATGTTTCAATATGTGATTTGTTAATTGTTATTGCTTGGAAATAGCAATAGATGTATAGCAGCTCTAAACTTATATCAGACAGTCAAATTTAAGGCAATGGCTTGGTTTCAGCCACTAGAGTTCTTGATTAGAATAAGGAATTACCTTATAAACAGGTCCAAATCCTCCCTCTCCAAGCTTATTATCAGGATTAAAATCTTCTGTAGCTGTCTTTAATTCAGCATAGCTGAAAATGAATGGTTTAGCATCTATTCCAAGGAGCTCTGCAATTTCAACATAAACACAGGTTGAAACACTGAATCCATTATCTAGTAATCAATTTTCTTGAGTGGTTTCACGCAGAAAATGCAGCAAGAGTTTACATGCTAAATTGAGAAAGTATCCTTTTCTTAAGCATCAACCATCAATGTGTTTTAGTCCAGAACATTGTTGGACTGAAGCTGTAGATTGGGTAGCAAGCTTAACACATGGAAAGCTGTTTATAAGCTGAGGCTTCATTGGCCACAAAACTAACATTTTCCCCTACTCCTTTTTGGTCATATATGACTGTTTATGTGTGCAAGTTTACTAAGAGACATATTAAAGAGGTTTTTGTAAAAATTCTTGTGTAAACATGAAATGATACACTGCATTTTGTATTCAACCTAATATGCAGTATGCAAAGGCCACCTCACTGGTAGTTAGAAATATAGAGTTCCATTTTTCTAACTAGTAATGCAACTGAATGAAGTTTGAAAACTATGTGCAACATGATTTTGGCTCACCTTCATCATCATTGATTGGCGGTTTTCTTCTTTGAACAATATAGATAACCACGAAAACAGACAGAAAGCTCAAAATTCCAACGCCAACAATCAGACCCACAATCAGACCAGTCCTATTCTTGTTGCTGCTTGGAGGTCTGTTACTAACAGTGGGTATAAATTCTATACCAAAATAAGATAGTCAATAACATGGTTACTAACATGTGAGGAAACTAGTACCTAATCTTCTGATTTGAAACTACAGTTTTTGCACTTTATCACCTGGGGTAGCACTGAGGGCTGAAATTGAAGGTCCATAAGTGCCTTTATCAGGTATACAGCAAGTCCCTTTTCCAGCCCAAAAGAGATGGATTTCAAGGTAGTTTTCTGATACCTGAACCTTATTATATTGTATCTGAACAGCTCGGAAAGAGGCACCACTGGCATTCTTTCGTATGTCAAAATCCTTTACTACAAGATTCCCCTGGGGTAAACAAATTCAAAAGTTCACAAAAAGACAGTAATGAGGATAAGAGGAAGGAGGTTGTAACACCCCATAATTTTGATACCAATTAAATTATTATACGTAAATTTTAAAAGAGGCCTATAATTAAATGAATTAAATTAATTTGGGCCTAAGGTTTTAAAAAGAAGATAAATACTTTGAGATATGAAGCCCAAGTGAGGTGGCATAAATAATCATATGGGCCTTGAAAACCCTAGCCTTTTACCTTTTAAGTTACACTGTTTGTACATAAGGAGTACTTTTTGTTTTCAGCCGCAACTTGAGTGAGCTGCTTCTTCTCTTCTCTGCGACTGTGTAGGAGAATCAGGTCAGCTCTCCTCTTTATTTGGGTTCTTGTATTTATGTGTTATCTAGCAAGTTTCTATCTAGCTTAAGGGCTATTGATATACCACGCACCTAGGATGGAGAATTTCTGCATATATGAGTTTTTGTGATGCACAGAACATAGGGGTAGGTATGGACTTGAAATTCAACGTTGTCATCATGTTAATAAATAAAATCTGATTATGGCTAGAACATCCTCCCACGTTTTCAGAGAGGAATTGTGCATGAAATGGCTTTAGTAGCTAATAGGACAATAGGCATGACTTCATAAGGTCTAAACCATCAATATATATTAAACGAAAAGGATATAGGCATGACTTATCCGTATTTCATGGGAAAAGAGGTCCTATACTATTTTCATACTAGATAAAGAATAGTCAAATATGGCTGCATGTAGCTTTGAAATTGTATCTAATAGGCTTGGACTTTATCAATTGGTTTGTCACCATGTGAAAGGAAAAGGTTGCTTTGTGGTTTATATATATAATTGTTTATAGTCTCACTCTTTTCACCACCTTGGTCGTTGTCCAAATAAGTGTCCAGCAGTGTCCTTATGCTTTACGGCATCAAGGGAGCTTTGGGTCATTGGGTGAATGAAGTATAATATGTGGCTGCTCCTATTTGGCTAATAGATATAAATGCTGGGTTGATTAGATATGTATATATATCACGTGGCTTCCAATATTAGGTGAATAAATAGAGAATTTTGGATATATCAATATTGTTTAGGATAAAACCGTTTAAGTGTGAAAATAGATTTTGAAGTGGGAAATTGTGCATTGATGAACCTATTTTTGGTGTTGCTAGGTTCTAATTCTACTGAATTGTTGTGATTCAAGGGAGGTTGATTTTCTTTATTTTTGCAACTAAGAGGTAAGTGGTGTTTACTAATTTTGGGGGTTTTCCCAAAACAATGTCGATTATTAGACTATTTTATATCAAAGAAATATGTTGATATTCTATAAATAAATTGATATTGTATAAATGGTTGATGTGCACATTTACTATTCATTTTATGAAAAACTTGTGGGACAACGTAAATTTAGTTAAACTTATATGTGTGAATATATCTTTATATTTTTTGAGAATTATGAATGGATTGTTTTGTGAGCATATTGATTTTGTTTTAAAAAAAAAACCTATGGCAAGTCGTGATTAGAAGCTCAGTATGATATTAGTCCTTAGCAAGGGACAATCATACTGTAGCTAGTCCTTAGCAAGGGACGGTCCCAAAAAGGGGACAGTGCACATTTGGTAGCTCCTTAGCAAGGGAGTAAAATATTGAGGATCCAAAAAGGAAGCTCCTTAGCAAGGGAGTGCACCTTTAGGTTCCAAAGGAGCCATCCTTAAAAAAAGGGGATGAAAAGGAGGTTCCAGTCCCAAAAAGGGGACAGCACAACCCTGTCAACGGGGCGTAAACGTTGACCACGAGAAAAGCCTAGGAAATTGTTTAAGTGATGGTATTAATATATATATATATATATATTAAGATGGCTCACGATATAAAGATATTTTTCTTTTACATGAAATATTTAATGATAAATATTGATGAGTTACAAGTTATGAAATAGCTGTAAGAATTATTTATTGAAGGTTGTTCCCACACCCCAATGTTAGTGAATTCCACTTATTGAGTTATCTCACCCCCCTTTATTTTTCCCTTTACAGATACATTAGAGGGGTTTTTGGAGTAGAGATTCTTGAAAGACAACAGTTCGAACTATTTTTTTAGAATTGAGGATTTCATTTCTATTTTATGGCATTAAACATTGTATTTGGAGAATTATTTTTGAGGACGTTTTGTATTTGGCAAATTAGAGCTCTGACTTTGATGATGAGATTCAAGGTTGCTAGTAACTTTTATTTAATATTTTTATGGAATATTCAGGTTAAATAGACTTTTTATCGATTATGATTTTGGGGCGTTACAATTGTGGTATCAGAGCTTAGGATATGATTCTGTAGACACTTGAAAACTAGGTTATGATTTTATAGACACTTGAAACTAGGTTATGATCTTGATTTTTGTCAGAGCATTTGGAATTTAGGTTATGTTTGATGAGATATTTTAAATAATTTTGGCAATACTACTTCTTATGTGTAGTAATAATTGTTGCACCGTCTATATTTCTTGATTTCTTTGTTAACTAGGTATCATGCCACCCAAAAAGAAGAGAGTAGCTAATTCCAATAGCGAGGAACCTATTGTTAATTTGCGAAGGCCAACCAAAGCAAGAGTTGATACTGAGGCTGAAGTCACTCAAGACGGGAGAAATAATGAACGTCCCAGGGTGACACGCACTGATCCTTTGGATGAAGCTGCTGCTCGACTGTTGGACAGGTTGGCCCATGTTGCTAGTAGAGGCGCAGGTAGAGTAGAGGCAAGGGCTGGTTGCTCTTTTGAGACTTTTATGAAGCAGAATCCCCCTTCCTTTGATGGGAAGCCAGATCCTACAGAAGCTGAGAATTGGTTCTTGCAGATGGAGAAATTGTTAGAAGCTTTAGATTGCACTGACTCTCAAAAGGTGCGCTTTGCAACTTTCAAGTTGATTGGGGAAGCTGAGCGTTGGTGGAGATCCATTAAGGCCATTTTGGAGGGAATGGACACTGATAGAAACCCCATCACTTGGGAGAAATTTAAAGGGGTTTTCTATGATAACTACTTCCCTGAGGTGGTTCGGGAACGAAAAGAGAGGGAATTTACTGATTTGGTACAAGGAAGTATGACTGTTGAGCAATATGCAGCTAAATTCATCGAGTTATCTCGCTTTGGACCTCACTTGATCCTTACTGAGGTGAAGAAAGCAAGCAGATTTCAAAAAGGGTTGGATGAGAGACTTCGACACCATCTAATTGCATCAGGAGTTGATAATTATGCAGAGTCAGTTAAGAGAGCTATGAGACTGGAGGAAGATTTCAAGAACAATGTTAGGAAGGAGAACCCACCTAGAAACACTGGACCAGCAGGCTTTCGACAAGGTAGTGCTCAAGGTCATTGGAACAAGAAAGGATCTTTTGGGAGGTCTGGGAATAATTCATCATCTAATAAGCTAGTAGATAAGAATCCACCCCAAAATGCTCAAGGTAGAAGTTCGAATGCTTGCCCTACATGTGGAAGGTTTCATGGAGATAAGCCGTGTTTCTTTGAAGGAAAGGCTTGTTATAATTGTGGGAAGACAGGACACTTAGCTAGAAGCTGTACTTCTCCTCAACAAAACTCAATGGCACAACCTGGAAAGGATGATCAGAGGAGGAGAGCTCAAGGGAGAGTGTTTGCACTCACACCACAAGACGTTCAAGCTTCAGATACTGTGGTTACAGGTATCCTCCCTTTATTCTCAAACTTTGCTAAAACTCTATTTGACTCTGGATCTACACACTCTTTCATCTCCTCTCGATATGCTAAGTTCTGTGATAAGAAACCTAGACCTATGGATTATGACTTGTCTGTGGCGACACCTATCGGTGATTCCTTGGTGTGTAATTCTATGCTTAAGTCTTGTGTCATCCAAATTGAGGATAGGGAAATGTTAGCAGATTTGATTTTGATGGACATGTATGACTATGATGTAATTTTGGGAATGGACTGGTTGGCTGCTTATCATGCTAGTGTAGACTGTTTTAAAAAAGAAGTGGTGTTTTGGCCTCTAGGAGAACCTGAATTTCGGTTTAAGGGCTCTAGGATGCATGCTTTACCTAGGGTGATATCAGCCCTTCGAGCTAAATGTCTTTTACGAAAAGGATGCCAAGGGTACCTAGCTCATGTGGTGGACACTAGGAAAGAGGTATTGAAGTTGGATGATATCCCTGTTGTAAGGGAGTTTCCTGATGTCTTTCCTGAAGACCTACCAGGGATACCTATAGATAGGGAGATTGAATTCTCTATTGATTTGCTCCTTGGAACTTCTCCTATTTCGAAAGCACCATATCGGATGGCACCAACTGAACTTAAGGAACTCAAGGAACAGTTACAAGAACTCCTTGATAAGGGGTTCATCAGACCAAGTGCATCTCCTTGGGGTGCACCAGTCTTATTTGTGAAGAAGAAGGATGGGACTATGAGGTTGTGTATTGACTACCGTGAGTTGAATCGGGTTACTGTGAGAAACAAATACCCTCTCCCTCGTATTGACGACCTATTTGATCAATTACAAGGGGCACAAGTCTTCTCTAAGATTGACCTTCGTTCTGGGTATCACCAGTTGAAAATCAAGGGTGAAGACATACCCAAGACAGCTTTCAGGACTAGGTATGGGCACTATGAATTCTTGGTAATGCCTTTTGGATTGACCAATGCTCCTGCTGCATTTATGGACTTGATGAATAGGGTGTTTCATGAGTACTTGGACCGCTTTGTTATTGTCTTTATTGATGACATCCTAATCTTCTCCAAAAGCATGGAAGAACATGAAGAGCACTTGAGAATTGTTTTTCAGATTTTGAGGGAGAAGAAGCTATATGCCAAGTTTAAGAAGTGTGAATTTTGGCTTGACCAAGTGGTGTTCCTAGGGCATGTGATATCTAAGGCAGGGATTTCTTTAGACCCTAGTAAGGTTGAAGCTGTGGTTGATTGGGCAAGACCGACGAATGTAAGTGAGGTTAGAAGCTTTTTGGGCCTTGCTGGCTATTATAGGAGGTTTGTGGAGGGATTTTCCCGTATTGCAACCCCAATGACTCAACTAACTCGTAAGAGTGCCAAGTTCGTGTGGACAGAAGAATGTGAAAAGAGTTTTCAAGAACTTAAGCAAAGGTTGGTCACTACACCAGTACTAACCATCCCTAGCAACTCGGGAGGCTTTGTCATTTATAGTGATGCTTCAAGAAAAGGGCTTGGTTGTGTGTTGATGCAGCATGGTAAAGTCATAGCTTATGCATCCCGCCAATTGAAAAGTTATGAACAAAATTATCCCACTCATGATTTAGAGTTGGCTGCAGTGGTGTTTGCATTGAAGATTTGGAGACATTATTTGTATGGTGAAAGGTGTGAGATTTATACAGATCATAAGAGCTTGAAGTACTTCTTTACTCAAAAAGAATTGAATATGAGACAACGAAGGTGGCTTGAGCTGATTAAAGATTATGATTGCTCAATCAATTACCATCCAGGCAAGGCTAATGTGGTAGCTGATGCACTTAGTCGGAAGTCTTTTGGATTCTCAGCCGCCTTGTTAACTACTCAAAATGAGATCATTAAGGACTTGGAGAGGATGGGAATTGAAATTGTCATGGGTGAGTCCCAAGTCTTTATGGCCAGTTTGACAATACAACCCACTTTGATTGAGAAGATTAAGAGTTCACAGGTTGATGATGGACAAATTGTAAAGATTATAGAAGAAGTACAAGAAGGGAAGAGACCAGGATTTAATGTGTCTAATGATGGTGTTTTGAGGTTTGGAAATAGACTTTGTGTGCCAAATGATTTTGCATTAAAGAAGGAGATTATGGAAGAAGCCCATCGTACCCCATACTCAATGCACCCTGGTAGCACTAAAATGTATCGTGACATTCGAGAAACTTATTGGTGGAATAACATGAAGAGAGAGATAGCTCAGTTTGTGGAGCAATGCTTGACTTGTCAACAAATTAAGGCACTACACCAGAAACCTTCAGGACTGCTACAACCACTTCCCATTCCTGAATGGAAGTGGGAGCATATATGTATGGATTTTGTGACTGGTTTGCCAAGATCTCCTAAGGGACATGAGGCCATTTGGGTAATTGTGGATAGAATGACAAAAACAGCCCATTTTATTCCTGTTAAGATGGCTTACTCACTTGATCAGCTAGCACAGATATATATTGATGAGATTGTGAGTCTTCATGGAGTTCCAGCATCAATTGTGTCTGATCGAGAACCAAGATTCACCTCAAAGTTTTGGGAAAGCCTACATAAAGCTTTGGGTACTAATCTTAGCTTTAGTACAGCCTTCCACCCACAAACTGATGGGTTATCAGAAAGGACTATTCGTACTCTGGAGGATATGTTAAGGGCTTGCGTATTGGATTTCAAAGGGAGTTGGGAAAAATACTTGTCTTTAGTGGAATTTGCCTATAATAATAGCTACCACTCTAGTATTGAGATGGCTCCCTATGAGGCTTTGTATGGTAGAAAATGTAGGTCCCCATTGTGTTGGGAAGAGGTTGGTGAGAGAAAATTGTTGGGACCAGAAATCATTCAGATGACATCTGAGAAGATTGATTTGATTCGTAAAAGATTACAAACAGCACAAAGTCGACAGAAAAGTTATTATGACAACTCAAGAAGGAAAGTAGAATTTGAAGTTGGAGATATGGTATTTTTGAAAGTCTCCCCAATGAAGGGTGTGATGAGATTTGGGAAGAAGGGGAAGTTGAGCCCCAGATTTGTTGGTCCATTTGAGATCCTGAAACGTATTGGTAAAGTTGCCTACGAGTTGGCCTTACCGCCTACACTTGCAGGAGTGCATAATGTGTTTCATGTTTCCATGCTGAGAAAGTACATCCCGGATCCTTCACATGTCTTGAACTATGAGCCACTCAAGATCAAAGACAACTTGACTTATGAGGAAGTTCCAATCCAAATTCTTGACCGCAAGGATCATGTACTACGCTCCAAGACCATAACATTGGTCAAGGTTCTTTGGAAGAATCACACAGTGGAGGAGGCATCTTGGGAGCGAGAAGATGAGATGAAATCAAAGTATCCAAAGTTGTTCATTAACGAAGGTATGTACGATTTCGAGGACGAAATTTTTTAAGGGGGGAAGGATGTAACACCCCATAATTTTGATACCAATTAAATTATTATACGTAAATTTTAAAAGAGGCCTATAATTAAATGAATTAAATTAATTTGGGCCTAAGGTTTTAAAAAGAAGATAAATACTTTGAGATATGAAGCCCAAGTGAGGTGGCATAAATAATCATATGGGCCTTGAAAACCCTAGCCTTTTACCTTTTAAGTTACACTGTTTGTACATAAGGAGTACTTTTTGTTTTCAGCCGCAACTTGAGTGAGCTGCTTCTTCTCTTCTCTGCGACTGTGTAGGAGAATCAGGTCAGCTCTCCTCTTTATTTGGGTTCTTGTATTTATGTGTTATCTAGCAAGTTTCTATCTAGCTTAAGGGCTATTGATATACCACGCACCTAGGATGGAGAATTTCTGCATATATGAGTTTTTGTGATGCACAGAACATAGGGGTAGGTATGGACTTGAAATTCAACGTTGTCATCATGTTAATAAATAAAATCTGATTATGGCTAGAACATCCTCCCACGTTTTCAGAGAGGAATTGTGCATGAAATGGCTTTAGTAGCTAATAGGACAATAGGCATGACTTCATAAGGTCTAAACCATCAATATATATTAAACGAAAAGGATATAGGCATGACTTATCCGTATTTCATGGGAAAAGAGGTCCTATACTATTTTCATACTAGATAAAGAATAGTCAAATATGGCTGCATGTAGCTTTGAAATTGTATCTAATAGGCTTGGACTTTATCAATTGGTTTGTCACCATGTGAAAGGAAAAGGTTGCTTTGTGGTTTATATATATAATTGTTTATAGTCTCACTCTTTTCACCACCTTGGTCGTTGTCCAAATAAGTGTCCAGCAGTGTCCTTATGCTTTACGGCATCAAGGGAGCTTTGGGTCATTGGGTGAATGAAGTATAATATGTGGCTGCTCCTATTTGGCTAATAGATATAAATGCTGGGTTGATTAGATATGTATATATATCACGTGGCTTCCAATATTAGGTGAATAAATAGAGAATTTTGGATATATCAATATTGTTTAGGATAAAACCGTTTAAGTGTGAAAATAGATTTTGAAGTGGGAAATTGTGCATTGATGAACCTATTTTTGGTGTTGCTAGGTTCTAATTCTACTGAATTGTTGTGATTCAAGGGAGGTTGATTTTCTTTATTTTTGCAACTAAGAGGTAAGTGGTGTTTACTAATTTTGGGGGTTTTCCCAAAACAATGTCGATTATTAGACTATTTTATATCAAAGAAATATGTTGATATTCTATAAATAAATTGATATTGTATAAATGGTTGATGTGCACATTTACTATTCATTTTATGAAAAACTTGTGGGACAACGTAAATTTAGTTAAACTTATATGTGTGAATATATCTTTATATTTTTTTAGAATTATGAATGGATTGTTTTGTGAGCATATTGATTTTGTTTTAAAAAAAAAACCTATGGCAAGTCGTGATTAGAAGCTCAGTATGATATTAGTCCTTAGCAAGGGACAATCATACTGTAGCTAGTCCTTAGCAAGGGACGGTCCCAAAAAGGGGACAGTGCACATTTGGTAGCTCCTTAGCAAGGGAGTAAAATATTGAGGATCCAAAAAGGAAGCTCCTTAGCAAGGGAGTGCACCTTTAGGTTCCAAAGGAGCCATCCTTAAAAAAAGGGGATGAAAAGGAGGTTCCAGTCCCAAAAAGGGGACAGCACAACCCTGTCAACGGGGCGTAAACGTTGACCACGAGAAAAGCCTAGGAAATTGTTTAAGTGATGGTATTAATATATATATATATATATATTAAGATGGCTCACGATATAAAGATATTTTTCTTTTACATGAAATATTTAATGATAAATATTGATGAGTTACAAGTTATGAAATAGCTGTAAGAATTATTTATTGAAGGTTGTTCCCACACCCCAATGTTAGTGAATTCCACTTATTGAGTTATCTCACCCCCCTTTATTTTTCCCTTTACAGATACATTAGAGGGGTTTTTGGAGTAGAGATTCTTGAAAGACAACAGTTCGAACTATTTTTTTAGAATTGAGGATTTCATTTCTATTTTATGGCATTAAACATTGTATTTGGAGAATTATTTTTGAGGACGTTTTGTATTTGGCAAATTAGAGCTCTGACTTTGATGATGAGATTCAAGGTTGCTAGTAACTTTTATTTAATATTTTTATGGAATATTCAGGTTAAATAGACTTTTTATCGATTATGATTTTGGGGCGTTACAGAGGTAATTTATGGGGAATTGGAGAGGGACTACATCAAAGGTTTCATTCAAAATCCTTATCATGATTATAGACATGTTTTGGATATCAAAACTATTTTGGGTTTTGGGATTAATTGCAAAAGTAGAGAAGAAATTACATAGGTAACGGTTTTACCATAGTCAACTAATTAAAATAGAGAACCTCTAGTGGTCAATTTAGAATTACTTAGATAATTTCAATCGTAGGGAAATGACTAGTGTACACAAAATTGTGTGTAATAGGCAGTTTGTAATAGGCATTTCCCTTCAATTGTATATATGCATCATATTCAAGAAATTTTCTGTATTGATGAATAATACAGTGACTATATTTGCTGCATACACTTTTTTTTCTCATGTGATTGTATACTAGGGTGAAAAAAAAAATTTAGGCAATGCAAACTTCATTTAAAATAAAACACAGTAATTCAAAAACAATTTGATAATATGATGCAAACCTGGATATAAATATCAAAGACACGTCTCCCAAGACTTTTCCAACTTTTAGAGTTATTAAAAGCTGTTTCTGCAAACTGGAGGCTCACAGTGTAGTTTCCATTCTCGAGCCCTAAGCCATAGTATCTTAATGATGAAGCAGAGAGTCGAGCTGTTCGGAACAGCTCTGAGTCTAAAGTGTTCGAGAACTGAGATGATGATGAACTTGTATAGTGAGGATTATCAGTACCATTAAAATATCCAACATTGCTGACTGCCCACCTGCCTGTGTTAATCACATAATATGAAGCTGGACCAAGTTCCTGGGATTCATTTTCAGTAGGTATGTCACTCTCATACACAATCCCACTAGAAGAGGTAATCTGAGGACCACCACACTTAATTGAAAAATTATAATCTGAAATCCAATATAAAAAAAGCAGTCATTGATGTGTAATCTCAAAAAAGGTCATTAAATTTGTGTGTTCATAAGCATGCTATTCATTTCATTACCGGACATGCTTGAATTTAGAAACCTAATCTATTCTAGAAGTCTATTATAAATAAACTAAAAATGTAAGTTGAAAAATAATTTGATTTTGCTGCAAGTTGAATGTGTAACTTAGCGCTAAGGACAGAAGATTGAATACGCTATTAATAATCACCAAGTAAGGGTTCTTGCTAGAGGTTCAATTGACATTGCAATTTTTTTTTTCTAAAGTACATCAAGCTTCCATTAAAAATTGCTTTATATTGAATTGACACTGAAATATAGCTATGATACATTGCCAATTTAGCCCTTAAAAATACAGATCCAATATTCATATGTACTAAAAATTTGGGATGCATCTTAATTGTACTATGTCCATATCAATATTTTGGGATGCATCACTATGTATTCTTCTTAGAAACACCAATCCTTGTGTATAATCTTCTCCTTTTTTGGCCTCAAATGACAATACCTGCTTTCCAATCTTGCATTCAAGTGTGATTTTTAAATTGTACTTACATCTTCCAGTGTCTCGATTGCAAGGAAAACCCCGTTGAAGACAATTCAATCCTGAAGGCAAAACACTAAAAGCAGAACAAAAATGCACTTAGACAAGAAATATGGTGCGTAATGGTGCAAATGAAACACTAGTTATTAAAGCAGAAATAACTGAATGATACAAATGTTCTTACTCAGATTAAGCTTTCACTCATGTAATAAGAAATGATCTCTTGGTGAAATGCAAATAAGCATTCTCCTAATAATACTAATCCATCATTGCCCCATGATGAAAGAGGTTTCTTTAAGAGTGAGTTTGACCCCAAAAAAAATGTTTTTTGCTTTTTGTCTCAGCTTTAATTTGAAATTTAACATATCTTTTCTATAAATAAACTAGATTTTATATTTTTGCCACACATTTAACAAATAACTTACCAAAAACTATACCCTTTTTCTTATATTTAGCAAATAAGCATTGAGAAACTAGGGTTCCATTCTAGGTGGAGGGATCTAATGATGCAGTGTATATCTTTTGTTTCTTATTCTGTTGGGATCAATGGGAAGCCATGTGGTTAATATTACTCCTTGGGGTCTTCATCAAGGGACCCTTTGTCACCTTACTTGTTTGTAATTCATGTAGAAGTTCTTTCAACACTTAGGGTGCGTTTAAATACTGCTTATTTTACTGAAAACTGAAAACAATAAAAATAATAATTTCTTATTACTGTTCACACTAAAAAAAACTGTTCATTTGCCTATTTGCACTGTTCATGTCCCATGAACAATGCACCAAGTGTTGGTCCCAAAAAAAAAAAAAAAAAAGCTAAAACGCAAAACGCGTGGATGTGGATGTGATCCAAATGGTACCTTACTAAAAAATCTATAACTTATGGTCACTTTGGGGGTGTATCCACTTGTCAAAGGGGTCCAATCTTTCTCACATAATTTTTTGCAGATAATAGCCTTATTTTCTATGAAGCTACCATTGAGGAATGTGATTCTTTGCAATGGATTCTTAAGGTGTATGAGAAAATTTCTAGCCAACAACTTAATAGAGAAAAGACATCATTATTCCTTAGTAAATTCTTATTTTTATCACTTTATCTCACAATAAGTGTTTTCATGGAGGAGTCGAATACTAATATAATAGTCTTGGGATTTAATCTAATTAAGAAAACCTGTAGTATAGACAAGACTAATAACATTTTAAACTAGATTAGAAACAAAAATTTGTTTCATTATGGTAAAACTCATGCATTAAAATAAGAATATATAGCATGGAGAAATTTACCTGCTGTTTAAACTTTCTATTGTGAAATTGTTGGCAACTAAATTGCTGCATATTATGTGCATCATAAGATATGAATGTCAGTTTTTATTCAAGAGTAGAAGGCTAAAGAATATCAGAAAAATAAATATAATATAAAAAAATTTCAAATACAATAGTATACAACTGTACATACAGTTGCAAATTTTGTTCGCTGACCCAAGAAGGAAGGCTTCCCTCTAAATTATTGTAAGACAAATCACTGCAAGAATAACATAACAAGGATGTTAGATACATAATCCATTTTACAGTAATCACTAAACTATTACATGGGGATCAAATCTTATATTAACCTGAGTGTGTTTTAACATTCAATTTAAAAGCATCTTCTCCATACAATTGTTTTAGCTCACTATATATAAATGTTCACTTAGCTCATATAAGATTTAGGGATGTGGTACTCAAGTTTTTCTACCAAAATATGATCCAAAAATAGCTTAGTGTTAATAAGAGATAGGATTCATACGACCCCCCCCCTCTTGAGTCTTGACATCAGATAAATTATTACTTCTTGTATATATACACTTATACAGCAAAGATTCAAAAAAGTCTAATACATATTCAATCAACAAATAAGGGAGTTTTTCAATTAAAAATCTAATTGTTCGACACCTCCATTTTCATTTTAAATGTTTCATGATATTGTTAAAAGGAAAATAATGTCTTATGTACTTACATGTTGAGAAGAGACATGCTTTTTTGTGCAGGCACAGTGCCGCTTAACTTATTATTTCCAAGAAACCTGATAATGATATTAGTAAACATGTTTCAATACTAGTGTTGTTAAAAGTGCTAAGCGCATTTAAGCGCAAAGGCCTCCTAGAGCCTAGGCGCAAATGATTAATGGTCAATACAACAATCAAGTGATCAATTAATCATATAAATTACAATAAAACATTTTATATAATTTATATAACATTTATATAATTCTCTTGTGCTTTACAAAATATATGCAACCATGATATTTGATGGCCATGATTACAAAACATAGTTGAATCAAAATAGAAGTATAGAATGAAAAAGGCAAAGGCTAAAAAGTACTAGAATGATAAGTATTGTTATCTTTGCCTAACAAAATCAATGAAAATATGCAATGCAATCATAATTGACATAATCATCATCCCCATTAAGCAAGGGACCATCATCATTGTCATCACAAGATTTGTAGCCCTCATCATCTTCATCTCCATCATGAGGAGCATGTTGTGAACTAGAACTTGAACCTGTTGCTTGACTTGAGTGTTTGTTTGTGTGGTTGTGGTCCAAAAGGTCTAGAATATCTAAAGAGGTAGGATTAGGTGTATGTTAGCACACCACACTATTAGTTTTTATATATTAAATCAATGGTTTATATCAAACATATTTAGATCTAATGGCTAAAAATCAAATGAGGATTTTTTTTTTTTTTTAAATTACAAAAAGCTCAAAAAAGCGCGCTTTGGTTTAATAAAAAAGCTCTAAAAAGCACGCTTAAGGCAAACATTTAAGAAGGTGCCTCGCTTTAGAGGGAAAAAGGCCCAAGGCCTGTGCACTTAGGCGCACTTTTAACGACACTATTCAATACAATAAAGAATAATATTGCGGTGTATAATATACAACTAAGAAAATGAGGTATATTACAAGTGAGAGAGCAAACTCAAATTGAAAAGTGCGTCTGGAATCTGTCCTGTTATATTGTTGAAGCTCCAATCCCTAAACAATGTAAAACAATATTATTATTATTATTATTATGTATTGATAAAAAAAAAGTTATTATCACACGGTTGTGTGATACATAAAACCAGCTGTCTACAAGAAGTAGTCAACCATTAAAAATTTATAATCCTGATGCAACTAGAGCCGTTAAAAAATAAGCCAGATGCACCATCCCAACAAGAAAAAAAAAGGATGGAGAAAAGATAAGAGAAGCTAAAAAGAAACGGGGTGAGTTCATTTTGCACGTCATAAGGAGCCTGATAACTATATCACTTAATTTTATCAGTATTTACCATTTAAGTTTTAGTACAGGGACCCATATAAATTTGTTTCTTCAGGTTGGGGTCATCCAACCTGATAAATGGCAGACATGTTCCTGGTTTCATTGCTTTGAACAATAATCAAATTCAATCTAACTCATTTCCAGCTCCACATGTATCTAAATAGTCACCCACTAATGACATACTTACAGCAGTCTCAACTGTTGGTAATCTCCTATATTGGATGGAATTGAATCAGAAATTTTATTATTCCTCAGCACCCTGCAACACATATAACTAAACAGTTATACCATATTCTGGAAGAACAGTAAACAATGAAAGAAAACATGTCTTCATCATCAGGAATCAGAAACACAGCTGCTTTGTTGTTTTCTTACAAGCTACGTAGAGATGTCATATCCTTTATAAATGCTAGTGAAGAACTCCCATGAGACAAATCACTTATTATCCTGAAATAATATCACACATAAGATTGTTCACTTTACAGATCTGCAAAATACAAATAAAAGTAACTAAGAGATGTAGAGACTCACAAGTCTGTCAGAGAAGTCAAATTGGAAAACGTTGAGGGTATTGGCCCTTCAAAAGAGTTTCCTCCAAGCTTCCTACAAAAGCATTTTAGAGTAGTTAATCATGAATTGTGCACAAATGCAACTTTCCTGTAGAATTTACAAGTAAACACTAAATCATAACTCTTACAACTAACAATGTTTCACTTTGACTTTGTTATGAAACTTGAGCTTTATCAAGCATGATTTAGAGAGAAACAAATAGGATAGGGCTAGCAATATCATCTTACAAGTTCATAAGTTTTGTCCAATTCCCTACGAAGTCGATCCTGCTGCCTGTGAGTTCAGTGTCTAATGCCCACCTGAGACCACACAAAGTATTTCCTCACACAGTCTTGTCACTATTTTTAAAAAAATATTTATCATTATATATAATTTAGAAAGTTTGCAATTGAGAAAAGTAGTGAGGTAGTTCTTACACTATCTCAAGGTTTCTTAAATTAGCAAATGTTGAAGGAATCACACCACTAATTCCAGAACTACCAATGTAGCTGTCAAGATAAAGAATTCACATGAATCAACTGATATTTGATTTCCTATCCACAACTCAAATAAAATTTATTAGTAACAGTTAATGAATTTAACGACCAAAAGACAGGTCTCAAGCCATTTTTAGATTCTGGATCAAGTTACAAACTTGTCATGAGAACAATTTTCAAAATTCCACATGGAAAGTATCTACAAATTAAATTTCAAATTCAATGTGATTGCTGATGCTAAATCTCTGCAATAGTAGTATCATTTTTGCCAATTCATTACGGCTAATAGTAATGTACCATTTAAAATATATTTTAAAAAATTATGATTCACTATTTTTTTGTCCTGGTATAACATATAGTCTTGCATATGAAAAACTTGTAATTGGCATATAATATTTGTTGTGACAAAGTTCTTATGACATGAGCCACAGACATGATATTACTAGAAGCTTGACTAGAACCATTCCAAAGTCTGCCTAACCCGGCTATAAAATATATTCAAATAGATTTTCTGAACTTACAGCTGTTCTAATTTCAATAAATTCCCAAGCTCAGATGGGAGAGAACCTGTGAAGTCATTTCTCAAAATAGACCTACAAAATTAACAAGAAAAACAATAAATGAATTATAATTTATAAACCAAGGATTTGATTCTCTCAGGTGCAGATCATCATGATCAAGCATGTGAAATGCATAATTCCAGCCCAAAAAACGATTTATGTGAAATACAGAAACTAACAGAATAGGTGTTCTTTACACTTGCATCTGAGTGACTACTAAATTCATATTTTTGTGAAAATCTTCTTCAAATATTTTTAATGGGACGTTATATATGCATCCTATGGGCCTTGCACCATCAGTATCTAAAACAAAACACCACCACCAAGATGCCACATAGATGACTTACAAATTTTGAATGAGGATAACTTACAATGATAATAAATTCGTAAGATTTCCAAGTTCCTTTGGAACTGTCCCGGATAGTGCATTGACGGCAAAACTCCTAATTTAATAAACATCAGAAAAAATAGAAATGTTAACTAACATTAAATGTACTATGTTCTATGAGTTTCAAATCAAAACTCAGATGGGCTTACAGGTATTGCATGCGAGTTAGATTGCCAATGGACGCAGACAGGTTACCTGTCAAGTAATTATTGGCCAAATTCCTGTAAGAAACGTTGGAAGCTAAGCACATTTAGTAGATTATAATGAAAATGAACCATCCTGGAAAACTAGTACACCACATCTAATGTAAATATCGATTTGTTGACATACTGCATTACAATTTCAAGGTCTAAGTTCTATGAATTTAATCAATATTCATGCAATATGCAAATAAACAAACATATAAAGAAGAAATCATACAGATTGAAGAGGAAAGTCAAACTCCATAGTTCATCTGGGATTACACCAACAACCTTGTCATTAACCTTCCTGTAAAGAAAAGTAAATAAATAAATCATCAACCATGGAAAGAAAGATTCATAAATTGAAGAGATGCTCAAGATATTCTGTAGTGTAGGTTCTGTACTTTTACATATGACTCATAGATGCCACTGACCTGAACTGGCACATGAGCTTCCATTTTATCAAAATTTTGAGCTGAAAATACTTTGATTTTTTATGATGGTATGATATGAGTGATATTACATTCTCAAAATTCAAAACCCTTTTATATATAAACTTTAAAAAAAAAAAAAAAAAATTGACTCCTAAAATAAAATTTTGAACACCTTAACTCAAAATTTTGTTTAGACCCAGCTGAAATAAGCTTGACTATGATTATCTTAGTGCTACTTTCACAATATTCTCACAATAATTTTACAATAAAGATTAAGTAGCAAGTTGTAACTGGTTTTTATCTAGACCCACAACTAACATCACTTTTTTACACACCTTTAACAACTTGCCACCTAGATTTTGTTGTGAAAGTGTTGTGTCAGTAGCACTACATTTAAAATTGCTCCTTTGTTAAAAATAAATAAATAAATCTTCTCTCCAAACTCTAGTTAACTTTGCCGTTGACGATGGAATAAAACTGTTTTTTCCTGCACTTTTCTTCTTCATCAGCAAAAAATGATTCCACATGTACAACCAACCAATTTGTATCTACAACTAACATCACTTTTTTACACACCTTTAACAAATTGCCACCTAGATTTTGTTGTGAAAGTGTTGTGTCAGTAGCACTACGTTTAAAATTGCTCCTTTGTTAAAAATAAATAAATAAATCTTCTCTCCAAACTCTAGTTAACTTTGCCGTTGACGATGGAATAAAACTGTTTTGTCCTGCACTTTTCTTCATCAGCAAAAAATGATTCCACATGTACAACCAACCAATTTGTATCTACATCTGTGATTCATTTCTCATTTTCTCTATTTCTCTTTCTCCCTTCAATGTTTTCTTTCTATCTAGCCAAGTAGTTTGATAAGTGCTCTATAGATTTCCAAGTCCGAGAAGTCTTTTAGTGCTTGCTCTTATTCCAAGAGAATGACCTCATGTATAGTTAACAAGTCATACACTTCAAAAGCAAAAACTTATAGCAACCACTATTTTTTTTTCTTAGTTTCACATTTACTCCTAATCCTACTCCTAGGTGTGTTATTATTCTTCTATATCGTATATTTTTATTTAATTGATATTAGATATAAAAAAATTATTATTAATTTGAAAAAAATGTATGATTAGTTATTTAATTATATTTATTTATGCATTTAATGGTTGTTGTCTTACTGATCTTTTAAACTATTAATAACTTTTTTAGACTATTATACAATATAATTGTATTGCATGCTAAATTGTATTTAAAATACTATTTTAGATTATTGTATATAATATGTGTGGGGGCCTTTTTATGTTGATGGGCCTGAACCTCTTTGCTACACCAAGGCCTGTGAGTTAGTTGGTAAGGGAGTTACTAGCCCATTGGAATTATACCATAGGCCAGCTTGTGCGCAAGCCAGGCATGCCCAATGTTGAGGCAGCTCAGGAATGGTACGGCAGGCAGGGCACAACAGGTATAGTCGTGGCAGAATAACTATCACAGCTAGCACAGCAAAAGATACTACAACAGAATGACTTCTATAATAAAGTATGCCAAATGAAGCTACAGCTAAATAACTAATACCACAAATAAAATAAAAGGGGTTATAGCTAAACAACTGAAACAGCAAATAGACATGAGGAAATCACAGCAGAACAGCTAAAAAACACATAAAACACTACAGCAAAATGAATAACTACAAGAGCATCAAACAAGCTAGAAGGTACCACTAAAGAGTGGTAATGACGATTCTAAGTAAGTGTGATAGGGATGATTAGCTTTCCCAGTCTTGGGTTGAATCGCTCAGTAGGAACGGGTCCAAGAAGGGAACCAAACACCAACACAGGTAATCTCGTTACAGGTTTCTACCACTGAAATTACTCGTGCTAGAGAAAGGCCCTAAATGGTTTTGGATTCCGATTGATAGAGTTTCAGAGAGTGGGAATGTCGAGAGGAAAAAAAAAAAAAGGTCTACTGAAGCATGCCTCTATTTTTGCTATGTTTTCTCTCTTCCTTTTTTTTTACCACTTAGTTTTTTCTTTTGTTATTTGGTTCTTAGTTCTTTCTTACTCTTTTCTCCCTTTTCGTTCCTCCCCTTTTCATGGTTACCTCTCTTCCTTTTTATACTGCTTGATGACATGGGATTTCTCCCTTTTGTCCCTAAGGCTCCACCAACCGTTTTTGGTTTTTTTGTGGGCATCTCTCCAGGATTGCCCACTAACTCGTTGGTTGCTCGGCCACTACCTTTGCTCAAAGCGTGCTTGCTGCACCACTCCCCATCCCCAGACAAAATTCCTTATTTTGTTTCTCTCCTCTCTCAATTTCTACCTCCCTCAATAGATAAGGATTAAGCTACCTCACCACCTACCTCTATGGCATGCATCAAGTGGCCCCAGCCCTTTGCTTGCCTCTTTTGGATGAAATGCCATCCCAGCAAGGCATGGCGTTTCCCTAAAAGAAGCCTCGGTAGGAACTCCAGAGTAAACCCCCCTTTCTCCCCACCACCAAACTACACCCTTTGAATTCCTTGACTAAGAGCCCACCTCCCTTGTATTAGTTGGGTACAAGTAGGTGATGCTCCAGCCCTTGTGTGAGCTCTAATATCCTCTACGTTTGTCTTCCTTTACTCCCATGCCATTCCTGCCATTCTTGCCTTATCTCATTCTACTACGTGTGCTGGGTTTGTGCTTATCTCCCACGGCGTGAAAGGTGCGTGGGCTTTTGGGCTTGTATTGCTTCCCTTCCTTTCTTCATGGATTGGGTATTGTCTAGGCAGAAGTTTCCGCCCTTCCAGCCTACTGGGCTTTCATTTCTGCTGTTCTTTTTCTTATCATGCCTGTAGGCCTACTAGCTTTCATTCTTGCCATGTTAGCCCATTGAATTTATTACCTCCTCTCTTGGGTTTCCCCGACCCATTTACTTTATATTTACCTCTTATTACGCTCATTGATCTGTTAGCTATCAATTTTGCCATGTTAGCCCATTGGGTTTATTACCTCTTTCCTTAAACTTCCTCAGCCCATTTACTTTATCTTTACCTCTTATTGTGTCCATGAGCTTGTTGGCCCATTGGGTTTATTACCGGTTCTCTTGGGCTTCCCTAGCCTATTTATTTTATCTTTACCTCTTATTGTTTTCATGGGTCTGTTGGCTGTTATTCATGCCACGTTGACCCATTGAATTTATTACCTCTTCCCTTGGGCTACCCCGGCCCATTTACTTTACCTTTACTTCTTATTGTGTTCATGAGCCTACTAGCTGTCATTCCTGCCACGTTAGCCCAATGAATTTATTACCTCATTTTTACCACTTATACTCCTTTTTATCACTTATACTCCTTTTTCCTCTCATTTTCCTTATTGTTGGGCTTTTTCTGCTATTAGACCTTTTGTCAAAAAAGGGTATCAACAATATGAAAGTCATACATAGAAAAAAAAATTAATTATTTTATTTTTTTCTTCCCACAACAAATTCCTAACTCTGACACTATTTACCTTCATAAAAATAAAAATAAAAAATCCTAGAGCGCCCACTAAGCACATAGGAAGCACCACAAGGGCACCCCCATGGCAGCTTTGTACTTTCTTGGGTAGCATAAAAATTAATAATTTTTGTGATTTCCTATTTAGGTGAACTTATTTGGCCAAAATACACTGATGCTCCCTTAAATTTACCAACTGCTTAAAAAAAATTATTGTTAATGGTCATTTTCATAACTACCGTTAGTCTCCTTACGTATATGAATAGGAGAGAAATGATGTGACTGTTTTAAAGTGATGTGGCAATGTTGTTCTTGCATTGGGAAAAACGGTTTGCCCTAATTTTTACAAGAAAAAAAAATTAATGAGTGTCCTAAGAGCATTAGTTTAGATAATATTTTTAGAAATTTTTTATGGAAAAAAAAAAAAAAAAAGGTAACTAACTTTTTTAACAGCTTTTTATATTTTCCATGAAAGTAGTATTAACACTTTTCTTAAATGTCCATTAACAAATTGCCTAAAGGCATCCATTGACAAAACTCTTTAGAAAATAATATATTCTCTTCCCTCTATAATCCTATATATCCTATTCATTTGTATTTTTGTTTTATTTCTACTCTATATCGTTCACGTCTGCAAAAGCAATGAGATGAACACACATTATCAGGTAAGATTCTTTATATCTTTTCAAATCATTGCTCTATATACGAAATTCAATAAACTTTAATCTAATCAGTTTATAATAAATAAATAAAATCTGTCACACAAGAGAGACTATTCTTACTTGGGTACAGCAGGGTGTGCAACAAATAGTTGATATGACAAATTTTTATTGGTTCTAATTTGAATCCACAACTAACATCACTTTTTTTACTTATCAATAACCATCTATCATATCAACCATTTGTAAAAATGTTTATAATTTTATATTTTTTTTAATATTAAAAATACTGCTACTTCACTTAAAAAGAGCCACATCATCACTTTATTATCCACATAGGCTCATTTTTTAAACTTCAATGACCAAAAGTAGGAATGACAAAGGGTTTGTACTGTCTCATCCCCAACCCTACCCTTAGGACCCCGCAAGACCTGCCTTGATATCAATTATACTTCAAATTACAACTAATTGATCATCAAATCAAACTAATTTTTACCAAGGACTAAATAATATTGTACAAAGTGTTTAAAAAGACAACATTACAACAAAATCAAAAAGTCTTAATATCCAAGCATTTAAATACTTAATAATACAAAACAAGTCTCTTAAGTCTCAATATTAATAGTCTAAGACATAACACCACACAATGCACTCTTAACGTGATAGTCATTCTATAAGTACAAGTTCTTATGGAGTAGAGGGAGTAAGAGCCGAGGATCAAGTCTTTAAAAGTGAACTTCACATACATATACACTTAGTTTAGATTAAAAAAAACAGCCTAAGACATAACAAACACACATAAACACTTTTAAGATTAAAAAAAAAATTCTAAGACATCACAATATAATCCAACCTCCTAAAACATAACAAAGTACGCATTGCTTAGTTCTTTAAGAATAGTCTTTCTCAATGCGGAAACCCGTCCTTGCACCACAACCTCTATAGGGTGGAGCAAGGAAGGGAAAAATTGGCATCCCCAACTAAGAACTCTTACTTTGTAAACTTTAGGGTCCATAAGTATATTTTGACAAACTTAATTTCATCTTAAAAGAAAATAGACATTTGACTCCCCAAAAATTGCTCATTGATTACAATATAAATAAATAAATTTAAAATAAAATAAAAATCAACCTTAACCAATCTGTGTAAGACACTTGTTAGTCAAAACCAGAGAAAATGTATAATTTTCTATAGTATTAACTTTTTCAAGGAACAAAGAAACAAAACAACTTACTTTCATCTAATGTATTACCTTTTTCAAGGTATAACTTTTTAAGTATTTTTTTTTCCTGAGTTGACGATAACTAAACAGTAAGTTAAAAATAATTGGGACTAATTATATTGACTGCTGAGAAAAAGTAAGAACCAAATTGGAAGCGACTCCAAAATATAGTGACCAAATTAAATGGTAATTTCGCCAAAAAATTATTGAGCTAGAATAAAAGAGATACTTGTAATCTACTAGTAAAGAATTTTATTTAACTTGAACCACGCAATTTTTTTTTTTTTTTTTAAGGTATGGATATTGTAAATTTATAATTCTATGCAGAAAAAAATGGCATGGAAAACAAAACATGAGGATATAAAAAGTGAGACACGTACAATTGGGTAATATGGCAAGTAGAGTTAGCCGAACACTCGCATTTGATTAAGGGGTTGTAGTTTTGGTTGTCGATGTCAGTCAAGTCGATGGCCACTCCACTACATAGTTCCCCACTTATATTCCATTGACCTAACGGTGCTGAGATCCCCCATTTTTGAAATATTGAATTCAAAATTCTCACTGCAATCAAATTCACAATATAAAGTCATTTTGTCGAGTTTACAAACAACAATGGCTTGAGACTGTTTAAGCAATAAAGTATGTACAGTAATAACTTTTAAAAACTTTAAGGTTGAAACAATCCAATTTTAAAAGGTGTAAAATTATTAATGTTTAAAAAATAAAAAATATGATTATATCCAAATTTAAATATGAAAAAGTGTCAACTCAACATATATTTATGAATGCGAATATATAAATAGGTTAAAGGGATGGTGGCTATACCAACCAAAAATATATGAAAAATTTTAGCTACAAAATTTATTGTAACTTAATTAAATGGAAGTGAATTTTGACAAATTTACCATTGGATTATATTTTCTTCTTATATCATCTATGGTTGCAAAAATTTTAGAAAATTCAAGATCAATAGCTATATTATCAATGAATTGTTTAAATTGCAAATTTTGTAGTTTAAAACTATGCATAAAATATAAACTTATAGATCATAGAAAAAATAATATCCAATTGGCACAAAATTTGACATGTGTATTATAAGGGTAAAGAACATGCAATTCAATGGTTAGATTTTCAAAATATGTAGTAATATTAATTTTTTTTTAAAGGAAATTATAGCCTTAGACTACAATTAATTTTGTAGCTAAAACTTTGTCCACAAAAATAAATAAATAAATAAGATATATTTTTTTTAATTATTGAAGTAATTTATGCATTATAAAATAATATCAATTTTGGAATCAAGTGAAACTAACATTATGCTAATCACAACTTTTTTTAAAATGTAAATATCGTAACTTTCATTAAGAAGAAAAGAAGTTCAAAATATCGTGAGCCAAAGCAAACTTAAGCATACTAAGATTTTCGTCTATCCATGTTACATAATGATCAACACTCTTGGCATATTGTGCCAAGACATGTGCAAGTCAATTCTCTTGACGCTTCACATGACAAACCTGGACCCTTGGCATATTACCTAATCACAACTTATTACCATGACAAATTGTGAAAATATATATCCTTGACATTTTCACACATTTTCACCATAATTTTTTTAATAAATTGTAATAATAAGTGGAGATAAAAATTTAAACAATGATTATTTTTAAAAAAGAGATTAAATAATACCACATAACCACAATACTATTTTTAGTTTTAGATAATCATATACCTAATTTATGACACACCTAAGCCCCACTATTTTTAGTTTTAGTTATTTGAAAGTTCAAATTTGTGTGAAAATACAAGAGCTGTTTAAACCCCCAAATTAAAATTACAACTCGGTTAATTTTACTCTAACTTAAACTAAGTATGGAATAGAGTAAATGTGAGCAAACAAACAATATAACTACTATAAGTCACATTCATCAAAGCACAGCAGTAAAATGAAAGCTTAAAAGAGTAGGGAAGAAAAATGCAAACACAAGATAACACGCTGATATGTTATCGAAGAGGAAACCGAAAACCTCGGTGAAAAATCTCTCCACCGCCCTCCAAGCGGTAAATCAATCCATTAGAGAATAAGTTGGAGTACAAGAATAACAAAGGATCCTCCAAGCCTAATCTACCCCCATGTACTCGAGCCCTTCAAGCTCCTACTATCAACTGACTTCGCCAAGCCTTGTCTTCTCTAGCCAGGGACAGACCTACACTAGGACAGAGGGGGGCTATTCCCCCCCCCCCCCACAATTAAAAAAAATAGTATAAAAAAATTAAGATTTTTCCTTATATATATATATATATATATATTTGTCTCTCCTCCTCTAAAATATTTAGATATTGACCTACAAGAAAGTAAATAAATAAATAAAATTCATGCCCCTTTAACTACAAAAACAAAATAAATAAACAAAAATCGCACACAAAATAAGAAACACTTATTTTGTATGTAGTATTTTTTTGAATATAAAATTGATGTTAGTTTTTATTTTCATAAATTTTTTTTTGGTTTTAAGCTTTGGCCCCCCCCCCCCCCCCCGGTATGAATCCTGGTTCCATCCCTGTCTCTAGCTCTCCGGATCACGCAATATGCCCGATTGCATCCACCAAGCCTTACCGGCTTCTTTTGGCAAATCCTCAAAACTTCCCAAACTCCAAAACACTCTCCACACTCTGAAAATGTGTGGGTTGTATTTGGGTACAAATCTCCTCTTAATGTATGACAATGGGAGAGGGAATGAGAAGAGGCTAGAATGATTTCTCACTAAGGATGAGTAGATCTCTCTCTAAAAGATGGGTGTGTGTGTTGTAGAAAACATATCTAGAGTTTTTCTCTTTGAATGGTCTCCTTACCATTTCTGTGGGTAATGAGGGTATATATAGTATGGGTGAAGGGTAAAAAAATGACACTTAAAAATCCTCAAGGTAGAATGTTTCGCGAGTATCTCGCGAGAAGGCTTTACCTACGAGACACTCGCGAAACTGACAGCTTGGCACGACTCATTAGCTTCTAGTCATATGCTTCTCACGTGGCTACTTCACGGGTTAGCTTCTTGCAAGCTTCTCGTGAAATCCACTTTATCTTCAATAAAGCTTGAGTCTTCACCAACTTAATGCTAAACCTGTAAAGTTGTAATTTACAATTTTGCATTTTGTTGGCTTTAATTTCATGCCAAATTTGATTGTAATTTTATTCAATCTTTTATACCCTGTATTTATTGTGGGATTTTATTGTAAGAATTGTGTGAGAGAGAGAGAGTATGTGAAGATTTAAGCAATTGAAGACAAAAGAGTTTTCACAAGTAGCTCGCGACTAAGCATCTCGCGAAATGATGCGTATGCCCTGCACATGACTGGAATGTGAAGAATTAAGACAGATGGAAACAGCTGTGTTTCGCGAGTAACTCATGGGTAAGGCCTTCCCGCAAAACACCCGCAAAACATTCTATTTTGCCAGACTATCATTTCTGATACACACTTTCTGTGCCTACCCTATTTGTACCCACATTACTCACAGATGTTGAGGAGTGCTTTTGAGAGAAAACCCTAGCCACAAACCTTGAGAGTTAGAGATTGTTATACCCACATATCTCTACACATTTATGTGTGGATTTTCCTCAACTCCTACCTCCCCATTTCCATACTATTGAGAGATTGATAGCCCAAACACTTACCACATCATTTCAGAGTGTTCAGTGAGGTTTTGGTATTGCTGGGAAGTATTGGAAGAAGTGAAGGATGGCAGATGCAACATGGAGCTTGTTGCAGGATCCGAAGAGCTAGACAAGACACGGTTTCGAGAAGCCTTGTTAGAGTAGGAGCTTGGAAAGCTTAAGTACATTGGGTAGATTAGGCTTGGAGGGTCTTTTACTAACTCATGTATCCCAACTGATTGTCTAGTGGATCGATTACCGCTTAGAAGGTGGCAGAGAGGTTTTACGCTGAAAGTTTCGGTTTCCTCTTCGATAACACATCGTTATGTTGTCTTTGTGTTTGCATCCTTCTTCCCTACTCTTTTGGCTTTCATATTACTGTTGTGTTATATTGATTATGGCTTAGAGTAGTTTATTTGTTCATCCGCTCGCTTTTACTTTATTCCACACTTAGTATAAGTTAAAGTAAAATCTATCGAGTCGTAATTTTTAATTTGGGGTCTAAATAGCCCTTATATTTTCACACATTTTAGAGCCTTCAAAACCCAATACAATAAAATCCCACAAAAATACAAGGAAACAAGTTTATGTAATTACAACACTTTTTGTCATGGAATAAGCCAACACTAATGTTATGAGAAAAATTATAACTTAACATTATTCAAACTATGCTTTTGGGTTTTGGTTTCAAGGACCCTTTCGTCAACTGGATCATGGAATAGTAACTGGGAGTAAAACATATATATTTAGGCATGGAAGAGGACAGAGACGAGAGGACCCACTCTCACCCTTATCTATTTATCTTGGGCAAGAGATTCTCCATAAATTGCTTGAGAAAGAGTTTAGACTAAAGCACATTAGTGAGGTGAAGGTTATTGGCAGTGGACCTTCAATTATGCATGTCATGCATGTGGATGATGTGACAGTAATGGAGCTAGAAATTTGTCATTGGAGAGCCGAGTAATAAATTAGACGATTAACACAATCATCCATACTATATACAATTATCTAGAATAACATTATAAACACAATTCAATATACAGTACAATTTTTTTTTTTTTTTGGATAGATATGTAAAATACAAGTTAAGTAGATTAATTTACAACTCAATAGTTCTTAATTTGCATATTGACCTAGGTTTTGAAATTAAATTACAACACATTAATTATAATAATTAAGATTAAAAAATATTATTAATAGCTTAAAAGATGGCTTAAAAAAATATAACAATGACTGAAATTTATAAAAATATTTGAATCAGTTAACTAATCATATATTTTTGTCAAATTAATAATAATTTATTGTATTTATATGTTATATAATATATTTATCAATTAAAAAATAAAGAATAAAAGAAGAAAAGCCACACACCACAACTGAGAGTAAACTAAAGTGATATCAAGTTTTACTTTTGAAGTGTATGGTTTTTAAACCAATTGGAGCAAGCAGAAGTAGAAGCTTGGAGTCTGTAAACTGTAAAGCACTTAGTATCAACTACTTGAAGTAAAGAAGGGAAAGAAAAGGCAAATGAGACAGAAAGAGACAAAGGAGAAAACTAAGGGAATGCAACTGTAAATCTACTGGTGGCAGTGGCACCATTAGCGTAATTTTTTGAAGATGAAAGCAAAAAAAAAAGTGTATGGAATATATATCCTTCAACTATCAATACCAAAGTAAGCCAGGGAAATTTTTTGCTAAAAAAAAATGAGGGAGCAAAATTTTGAAACCTTTTTTATTTCTTGAGAAAATTGTTAAATCCAAGGAATTTCTTCACCCAAAAAAAAAAAAAAAACCAACGGAGGATGGGGAGCCAGAAGGTTATCTTCTATGAAAAAAATTCTAAAATTTTGGGATATTTTTATTTATAAGTGTATATATTTTAATTTTTTTTAAAAAAAATTAGGGGGCCATGGCCCCAACGTGGCTCCATCACTATGTGGTGTCCATTAACTAGTGTTTTGCAAAGTATTGTGGTCGGTTAGATCAGGTCATTAATAGAAGTGAAAGGCTAAGTTTATAATATTTTCACAATAAATCTCATGTAACTAGTTATTATTGGCTGTTACAGGTGTAATTTAAACCATGGATTCAAATTAAAACTAATGACTTTTTTTCACCAATAATTTGTTGCGAAAGTATTTTGAAAATGTTATAAACATAATAGCACTTCTCTTAATAGAAACAAATGTGGGGTGTTTTTGTTTGAGCACAGTCCAAAACAAAACAGCAGAGCTCTAAAACAGATTCTTCACACGAAAAGCCTCAAGGGAGACTCAATCTACAAATAATTTAGATGGTGATAAATTGCCTCAAGGGAGACTCCGTCTACAAATAATTTAGAGGTGGATAAATTCCACATTCATCTGTTGGCTACAGATGAGACACCAACATTGTGAATGAATATGTAAAGAGGGAGTTGTGTGATAAAATTGGCAGATCAAATATCATATGATTGCAACATGCAGAATCAAGAAACCAGTAAAAGGATTTTACTACTATAGTAGAATGAATAAAAGAAAATAAAATTTGAAGATGGGATAAGACTTGGCTGATAAGTAAAGGCTGCTAGATCAACTACTGCGACTATAAATGTCGTAATGGAGGACAAGCTAAAGATAAACGTGTTAGCCGTTGGAGTTGGAGGATGTAAGGCAGTTTGCAACGGAGAAATGCTAAGTTGGTCAATGGTGTAATGCGGTAGTTGACTCAACTTGGGTGCTGAAGTGGTAGGATTGCGGGGCAAAATGCATTGACGTGGGAGGATGATGTGGCACAAGTTCTGACATGTCAGCACTAGTGTGGTTGCTAACTAGCACTATAGATGTCTGTTAGCTTTTGATGTATAAGGGTGACGCGTTTATAAGGGTAGCGTGTGTTAATCACTCCACAAATAAGACACCCGCACATTTGCATCAATATTTTGTCCAAAATCTTTAACAATGAACAGTGTCCTTAATACTAATATTGAGACACTGTCCTTAATAGTTTGGTTCGTGGTCCGATTTTCAGTAGTGATTCGGTGTCCGATAGTATTTTTGATAGTCCAACAGTGGGGCTTCGATGGTCCGATTTGTGCTTCAGTGGTCCGACCTATTGTTCCATAAGATTTTCGGTGGTCTGATCTGATTTCTATGGGTTCTTTGTGGGTCTTATTTGATTTTTGAAGGTGGATGGTGTTTATTTTATTGTTTTTCTTTCTTTTTTCAGCTGGTAGGGTGATGTGGTAGTGGGTTTGGGTTTGTGATTTGGTTGTATTTTGGTGGTTGGGGGCTGCGGTTGTGGGTAGTGATGACAGTGGTAGTTGTCATTGTTGTAATTGTGGCAGTGGTTGAGTGGATTTCGCCGCTAGTGGGTTGTGGTGGGTGCTGGCTGATGAAATTTTTTTTTTTTTTTTTTCTTTGGTGGTGACTGACAATGGCTTGAGTTAAAATGAATTGACTTCTTCCAATTAATTAATTAATTAATTATCCAAGTTAATTAATTAGATCAAATTTCTTGCAATAGTGTGGCAGCACAAATAAATTACCAAATTATTTAAATGCAACGAAAAAATTTGACACAGGTAATTTGTTCACAAATGGAAAAATTCACCAGGGCAAAACCCTACCGGATGATTTTAGGGTCACCACTTCCAAGAATCCACTATTATCAATCACAAGCGGTTACAAATATAAGAAATCTTACTAAACCCTTTGGTCTATCCTAAAATACCAACCTACAGTTGAATCCTTACCCTAATACTCAATTAGACTTGTATTGTAGTGGTAATCTTTCCATTCAATACACAAATCCTAGTACGTGACTAAATGGCGCCTTTTTGTGAAGGGACGAACCTCTCTCTTAAAAAGTATTGTTCGCTTTGGGTGAAGACCTTCACGAATTTGCTAAATCTCATATCAAGGAGAGACACCTCCCACCTTCAACTTATAAGCACTGGGCCTAAGTGAAGGTATACCACTCTCACATGAGGGGTACACCTTCAATTAGGCCCAGTGCCAAATAGGCAACCGCCTAAGGCCTTGATATTTTTACCAATAAAAATATTCCTATACCAATAGAAGTATTAATTAAGGCCTAAATATTCACCAATAAATAAAAAGTAGTTTTTTATAAAAAAAAAAAACTAGTTAAAAAAAATATTTTCATTGGCTAAATCAATCATTTAATCTCTCACACATAAATGTTAAAAAAAAAACGCATTAATCTAACACTAGTATATAAATTTATACTCAAATTCTATTTAGAAATATCAAATATATAACTATATTTAAATTTTCAATCATAATTTTTTAGTATTTGGTTACTTCATTCAATGAATAGTGTTTATTTTAGTTGTATAGTCATTGAATAATGCGATGGGTTCATTTTAATTTGTAATTTTTTCTAAAAAAATAAATTTTAAATGAAAAAAAAAACCAAAAGTTAAATAAATATTCTATTAATATTCAAAGTATAAGAATAGACCTAACTTGAAGTTGTCGCCTTAGGCCCCATAATACCTTGAGTCGGCCTTGCTTCACCTAAAGCAGACAATACCTTCTAACGAAAAAGTTCGTCCCTCCACAAGTATCGTTAACTTTGATCAAATAAACAAACAAACTTTCCAAAACATAAAAAATTTAAAAACAAACTAAAAGTCAAGTACTTATTTAATATTTTCACATTTCAATACAATTTTTTTGGTTTATGCCCCATTTAATAAACTTTATGAAATTATTAAGTTTATTATAAAAGAAAATTCTACGTTTACTTTATACTTGCAATATAAATTTACATTGTAAGTAAAATATAAACATTTAAATGTCCATAAATTGAAATAGGCTATAGAGTGACCCCATAATGTAGAGCTTTTTTAATAATAAACAATAAAAACTTTATTCAAAACCAAACAACAGTATTTAAAAAGGAGTAAGCACACACATCAATGAGTCTATTTTTTTTTTTTTTTTTTAAGGGTAAGATATACACATTTTGGCCTAAAACTTGTCCACATCAGTGGATGTATAGAATTGCAAATATACAATCTTGCTATGGTAATTGTCCACCACCACTGTTCACATGTAAATGATTTTTTAATTCTTTTCATCTCTCTTCTTAACAAATCTATTTTTCTTCGTCCTACTCTTCCCATTTGTCTTCTTCCGACAACAAAACCACCCCTGGCCCAGCCTCAACCACCAACCAAAGCAATACCACCCAAATATTAAAACCCCAAAACTAAAATTAGAATAATTCATCATAGAACTAGATGAAATCAAAACACAAAATTAACAAAAAGCCATATGAAATCAAGTGAGGACCATGGTAGCACGATATCAAAATCGGAGGTGGCAGTGGTGGGTCGCTGCAATTGAGGCTTGCTTGGGTTGTTGGTGGGAGTGATGATGGATCAAGTTTAAGATGCTACTAAGAAGAAGAAGAGTAGTGCGGGTAGCGGCGACTAGGAGAAAATTGAGAGGAGAGAGAGGTGGGAAGTGAGGGGCAAGGATGAGAGAGAAGGTCAGGTGTGAGTTTTAGATTTGAGAGGTAAGAAAGAATAAATGAAAATATTAATAAAAGAAGAATAAAAATGATTATTTTAAGGGTAGATTACAAAGTTAGTCCTTATCCTTTGCACTATATTTCAATTTGATCTATTCAATTGTGTCAATTTAGTCCCTAACCTTCTCAATTTCGTGTTATTTTAGTCCCTGCCATTATCTCATGGGTAGAAAAAAAAAAGATTAAAAAAATAATAAAGGAAGATTAAAGAAAGAATAAAAAAAATGAAAAAATGATATTTAAATGAGATAGAAAAATGATAGAAAGTTTATTAGAAAGTGTATTTAAAAAAGTAAATAGGCAAAAAGTAAAAACTACTGTTTGTTCTCCAAATAGTACAAAAATATAAAGAATCTACTTAAGATACTTTAAGAGTGCCCTCCTAGAAAAAATTAAAACCATTGATGTAGAGTATTTAGTCTAATATGTCATTATTTACAAATGAGTTCGTTGAAATAGCTTAGAGCATCCGCAACTGGAAGGCCATATGGCAAATGTAAGATATATTTGGCATTCAGGCCCAAAAAATGCCTAACAACTGGAAGGCTAAACTTGAAAAATTCTAAATTTTTTTGGCATATAACTACAGTACCATCTTAAATCTTACATTTAAGATGGTACTGTAGTTGAATGGTATAAGGAAAAATAAATTTTTAATACTCTCTGGACTATTTAACCCGGAATTTCTCTCTTCTCTCTCATTATTTCTCCTCTTTTCTGTCTCTTCCTTCTCTCTTTCTCATCTGCTCTTTGCTCTCTTCAGACCCAAGACCCCGTGGGTTTTGACAACGGTGGAATCGGATGGCTCCGATGGATCGGCGTGAGGGCTCCGATGGCTCCGATGGGTTTGAATCAGAGCTCCGATGGCTCCGATAGTGATTCCGACGAGCTCCAATGGGTATGATGACAGTGGGTCGGAGGGTGGGGTGAGGGCTCCGATGGGTTTGAATCGGCTGAGGGCTCCGGTGGGCCTGAATGGGTTTGGATTGGCGTGAGGGCTTCGGTGGTGGGTTTTTTTTTTTTGGGTTTGAAACTCTTGGATTGTGTTCAGTTTTTGTTTGGTGTGAAGATGAAAGAAAATAAGAGAAGGTTCTGGATAGGTGGATCGGTGTGTGTGGTGATCGGTGTGTGTGATGACGGGATTGTGTTTTGTTTTTGTTTTTGTTTTTGTTTTGGGTTTCTGTTTCTGTTTCTGTTTTTGTTTTTGTTTGTGTGTGTGGGGTGATGGGTTTGGATAGGTGGATCGGTGTATCATTGGTCTATGTGTGTGTGTATGGCTCTGTGTGTTGAAATCGGTGCTAGAGGTTGAAGGAGAAAGAGAGAAAAAGGAATAGAAAACAAGCAGCACAAAATAATATGCAGTTTTGTATTATTATTTATCTCGTATACACAAAAACAGCAGAGCACCCAGCCAGGATCTGTAACCCAACAATCCAAAGGAGAGAGAGAGAGAGAGAGAGAGAGAGAGAGAGAGAGGCACACCTTCAGCAGGGTCTGTCGGAGGTTGGGTTTTATTTTGAGATTGAGATTGAGCTACCTCCACCAGCTGGCCAAAGAAGCAAGCAGCACAAAAAGCTATAGCTAGAAGTGGTGGTGATCCCACCATGGCGTTAATCTTTTTCTATAGAGATTGATTAACAAAATTGATGAGCAATGAGAATGCAGAAAACTAGAGAGAGCAATGGAACAAGTGAGGAGTGACCGGCGATGGAAATTGAGTTATTAAAAAAATGATGCCAAACAGTCCCTTAGTGATTTGCTCAGCCACAAGACCTGACTAAATGCATTTCCTACTAAACAAGTCAAGCAAAGAAAAGTCCATCCAAGTGGCATCCGGTTAGGCAAAATGTTTTGGTTTTTGCCTTTTTTTTTTTTTTTTTTTTTTGTCTCAATTTTTTTTTTTAATTTTAACAAAATTATCTTTAGTACAAATAAGATATTTAAAAAAGAAAAAAATCTTTTTGTCATATATTTAATAAATAAATTACAAAAAAGTATATATTTTGTCTAATATTTAACAAATAAACTATTGTAAAACCGTGCAATACCAATACATATGTATTCGAAATTTTTCACCACTCATTTTAGTCACGGGGAAGGATTGTTCTCTTTTTCTTCTTTTTAATATGAAAAATATGAAATGAGGTTTATTGATGAGAATTTTATTAATTGTTCTGTTCAAAAAAAATTATTGAATTATTATAGACCTTTATCTAAGTTTGACGTTTATAAATATTCAAGTTTTGACTGGTGTTATCTTTCTCAAAAAAAAGAGAAGTTTTGATTTGTGTTAGTAGACGACATGCGATAAGGAGACATTGTTAAAGCACGTCCAGTTTGTGTGTGGGTTTGCATAAAAGTATAAATTTTTTATTTTTATTTTTTTTTATATATAACTTAAAAAATAAGTTCATTCTCAAAAAAAAAACTTAAAAAATAAGTTTTTTTTTTTTTTTTTTAGAATACTAAGTATTTTAATACACACACGGGAACATAGAAGAGTTTCTTAAAGAAATCAACAGTGGTATATATTCAAAATAGTCTAACTTAAAAAATAAGTTATATAAATATGTTCATGGCTAAAAATTATATACTATATCATATAATAAAAGTTAAAAAATGTCTTAAGAAACTAACAGTGGTATATATCCAAAATGACCTAACTTAAAAATGAGTTATATAAATATGTTCATGGCTAAAAATTATCATATAATAAAAGTTAGGCTTAGAAGCCACGGTTAGGCTAAGTTGCTTCACCAAATTACAATAACTTTTTAAATAAAAACAACCTTTTGTTTGTTCTTACCAACTTCTCCTTAATGTTTTTATAAAACATGCAAC
Organism: Quercus wislizeni; assembly: GCA_023055345.1. Taxonomy (NCBI): domain Eukaryota; kingdom Viridiplantae; phylum Streptophyta; class Magnoliopsida; order Fagales; family Fagaceae; genus Quercus; species Quercus wislizeni. The sequence goes on from JALGQJ010000010.1 coordinate 15,769,117, forward strand.
CTCTTGGTCATATTTAAACTTATTTTTCTCTTCACTTTTTTTTTTTTTTTTTGGTGGGGATAAACACCAAAACTTAATACTTAATACTTAATATCAATTTTTTTTTCCCGATACGAAACCTATTTCTAAATTTAGTATTTGGAAAATGCTACGCCCACAATATTTTCACAACACTTTCATAGCTAATCAAAGGTGGTAAGTTATTATTAGTTCTAATTTAAACTTACCACTGAAATTACTTTTTTGTTCACCAATAACAACCCGTAACAATCTATCACTTAGGATTTGTTGTGATAGTGTTGTGAAAATGTTGTGGACATAGCATTTTTATTAGTATTTACATTGAACAATTTTTTTCCTAATAAACAACTACTTTAATTCATTTTATATTAATTTCTTGGATATGTTAGGATATATTTTCTCAAATTAAGGGATAAGATTTAACAAGTGTTTAATTTAGGTAGAAAAAAAATTTGACACAAGCGATTGAGCAACACCTATAATTTTTTTTTCTCAAGTTGCATCTTACGTTTCATTACTTATTAAAATATTTTTTTATTAATTGTTAGGATATAATTTCTCAAACCAAGTGATAAGATTTAACAATAATTTCATTTAGTTAAAATTTTATCATCTAAGTTTCAGAAATTTATATTCTGCTCCAACTAAAAGTCTGTTATCAAAACTTATTTATACTGTTTTTAGTGTATTCTTATATACTCTACGGACAACTTCTTCTTCTTTTTACGGCTTCTTCTCTCTGTCTTTTTTTAATTTTTAAAATTTTTTTTTAAATTTTACAAACAATACTTATTGCTCTAATCAATTTTTTCTCTCCCTCATTATCAATAATTATCTTTTGCTTATAATTTCTATATGTTAATTAGAAATCGAACTCTCTTTTTCTTTTTCTTTTTTGTTCTTTCTTATTATTTAAGCAATTTGACGTTTGTAAAATCCATAGTAGAATGCTTTATCAAACTTACCATCCACAATCATGTATTTCTCTTCTTTGTTTGTTCTCTTCCTTGGACTTAATTTTTTACATGTCTATTCTTAAAAATAAAAATTACATATCTCAAAAATATTTTTAGGGGAAAGTAAGTCTTTGTTCATTGTGGGTATTAACCTCATGGCCTTGAATGAGCAATATTCGAACATTCTAAGTATGACATTTTTGGAATATTATATAAAATGAGTCATACCTTCAGGCTTCTGGTTTCAAATTGTCTATGTGCTTTGTTCTTCATGATCAAAAGCTTGATTAGCAAAAGCTAACTTCTTCTCCATACCAAATTTTATTATGTGTTGAAGGAATTGTACATTATACAATCTTTTGTGCAAATGAAACATATTGTTTCCAAATTTACAAAGCATGGTGCTTAAAAAAAATAAAGAGAAAGATATCATAATTTTTAGTTTAACACCAAAACAAAATGAAGCATACTTGTGCTGATTATAATTTTATAGTACACAAAAAATACCTCAAGCAAGTGAGTTGGCTGTTTACATCACCAAGAAAAGGAATTAGATAGAACCCATAACGGCCTGTTGATCTTGGGCTTGGGCCTTAGACCAAAGGGCAATAACAGAAATACAGAACTCAGGAAGTGAAATCATAGGAAATGCGTATTAAGCTATGTTTCCTTTGATGTACTAAATCCCCAAAATTGTGATTCGTTGCTTGTTTGATTGGCTATATTATTTTTAGTGTCAAAGTAATGACAAATTTGCGTAAATTAGATGAATAGAGATAATTTACTTTTTATTTTTAAAATAATAATATATATATATATATATATATATAAATTGAAAATACACAAAATAAAAAATGCTAATGATACTGATTATTAAGAACGAAATGTCCGACCAAGTCAAGAAGCCAATGTCTAAAAATCCGAAAAGTCAGACAAAAATTAAAATCAGTATTGCATATATCACTCTGACCAAGTAGATCTAGTATACGCACTACTTTTTTTTTTTTTTGTTGAGAAAATAGTATACGCACTACTTGTATCTCAAATTTCAACTTAACATTATGTCAAGGCTCCATTTTCAAAGCACCCACTTAAACAACTTTTGTATATGGTATTTGAGTAGACTGATTGGTTGTTGTGGGTATTAATTTTGTGTCCTTGAAGGAGTAATGAGATGGTTGGCAGGTCAAACTTGTCTTCATTGTTGGACTTCAAATTGTCTATAACATGTCCACAACCTATTTTGGGTGGTTGGGGTTCTAAATGCAGGTCCACAGTCAAACTAATTTTCCTTTCAGGATCCACCTATTTATATTTTTCATTTATGAGCTTCACACACCATTTTAGGGAATGAAACGATACTTTCCACCAAGCTTAATGTATAAAAGATATAGTATATTGGTTGATCATTTTGTCCTATGGAAAACCACTCTTGTTGGGTAGACTAGATCCATATAAGAGAAGTCTCATTAGCATATAAAACCAACCGTTAATAAAATGTGAGGCTTAATTCTCTAGGGCACTTCCTCGTTATTCAAATCTAGCAACCACTGTAGTTGTGTGACCATAGGTACTTTTAATGTTGTTTAGTCAAATTAGGGTTTTATACGTTTTTCTAATTTCCCTAGGGTTTTTTAGCTGCTTTAGGTTTTTTTTGCCACCTAAATTTTCTTTTTATTATTTAAACATATTATAACATTTAAGGCAATTGTTAACGGGTAGGTACCTTTAGGACAATCGTTAATAAACAAATTTTAGAAAGTTTTAATACAACTTTTATAGGAAATATAAAAAAAACTATTAAAAAAGTCAAATATTTTTTTTCTTTTTTGATAAAAAGTTTATTAAAATAGTTTTTAAACTAATACTCTTAGAGCATCTGTTAACTTTTTCGACCCCTTTTGTTGTATTGGACTCAAGTCTTTGTTTATTGTTGGTGGGTATTAACTTCATGACCTAATCGGATGAGTAATAATATAGTTGGTTGGTCTAAATTAAATTATCTTCATCATTGCTCATTATGTTATTGCTATCAACGTCATGACCTTGAATGAGTAATAATACCGTTGGTGGCCGAAATTAATTGTCCTCTTCCTTGGACTTAATTTTTTACATGTCTATTCTTAAAAATAAAAATTACATATCTACAAAAATATTTTAAGGGGAAAGTAAGTCTTTGTTCATTGTGGGTATTAACCACATGGCCTTGAATGAGCAATAATATATGTGTGTGTATATATATATATATATGAATTTGTCTTCATTCTTGGAACTTAATTTTCACTTTTTTTTTGCTTCTCCAAAAAAAAAAAAAATCAAACTTTTTTTTTTTGAAGGGGTCCCTAATTAATCACAGATCCACAGTAAAACTTATAATTTTTCTCTCAACTCCACATTTTTTATTTATTATTTATTCACCAAAACGTCATTCAAGCTAAAAATTCACAAGTTTGGGACCTAAATCAACCCTAGGCCTCTGAGTGATGTCTTTATTGGAGAATAGGGGCTTGAGTCATAAGGAATACAAAATGAGGTGTCTATAGTTATTATATACTAACATTTTTTTTTTCAAAAAGAAGTCTTTCTCTCTCTCTCCCTACAAAACAAAGGGATTAACAAAAATTAGCTTTACATGGAAGACTACACCACCACAACCACCACCATCACCAACCTACAAGCCAGTAGTTTTTTCACATTTTACATGCACTTCATTTGTCTTTCAAATAATCTGTAAAGTTAGTTTCAAAAGCTCTCTAGTGTAATTAGTAGAGCTAATTAATACACCCAAATTTTAATTACAACTAGATTAATTTTAAGCTAAACACAATTAATACAAAATATACTTGATTTGCCAATTAATTAACCGAAACATTCATTAATTGCATGGATGAACACAAGGATGCAATGCTATAATGTAAAAGGTAGTAGGAAAAGAATAGCAAACTCAAGATAACACGCGATGTGTTATCCAAGCTAAAATAATCCACTAGTGAACAAGTTGGAGTACAAAGATATCAAAAAGACCCTCAAGGCCTAATCTACCCAAAGTACTTGAACTCTTCAAGATCCAGCTACTAATAGACTTCTTGGAGTCTTGTCTTCACTAGCTTCTTGGATCCTACAATACTACTCGATTGCATCGCCAAGCCTTATTGACTTAATTTGGCAAAGAAATAATGCCTCCCAAGCTCCAAAAATACTCCTAACACTCAAATTATGTGTGGGTTGTGTTTGGATAAAATCTCCTCTTAAGGTATGACAATGGGAGAGGAAAGATAGTAAAGAAAACTAAAAGAAACGTGTAGATGATTGTTGGTTTGCAATGTCTAACTCTCCAATGGATTTCTAGGGTTTTCTTTCTGAAACTCTTCTTACAATTTTGTGGGTAATGTAGGCTTTTATAGTGTGGGTAAAGGAAGAAAGGAAATAAGGAAACACACATAAAGCAATTGTTAATGGCCTTTTGCAAGTCAATCACAAGTTGGCCAAGTCGCAACCAAGTCATGAGATGCCTTTGACACTTGAGTCATTTGAACTTCCAACATGTGCTCCTCATGTGGCCTTTCATGGGTTGCAGTAGTCACGAGCCAGTCACAAGCAAGTCACGAAATCTCTTGTTCTTCACAATTTTTCACCAAGTTGAACACTATACCCATTACATTTAATCCCACAAAAATATAGGTTAATGATTGAATGAATTACAATCAAATTTGACACAGAATTAACGTCAACATATATGAATTGAAAATCACAACTATAAATTGAATATATATGTGTGTGTGTGTGTGTTTAAATGTCTAAAATTAATACAGTTTTTCACATGACTTATTAATTATTAATATAATCAATTTACTTTAGGTGAAACTTTATTAAAGTATTAAGTGTCTCACTAATTATTAATATAATTTTGATTTATTTACATATAATTAATTAAGTTATCCATCGCACTAGTTTGGTACTAATTGTATTAAAAGTAAATGCATACTATGATCATTTAACAATTTATAAGTTTTTTTTTTTTTTTTTTTTTTTTTGAGAAACAAGTGTGCACACACACACAAGGGAGAGGAAAAAGGTTCCAACACAAAGGCACACCACAAATTTGAAATTCCACTCAAAAACCATTATAACTTTTAAGGGAGGGTGGAGCAAGTTATATTACACACAACACACTCTCCTAAGCAATGTGTAACAATTACCCATTCTTTTTTTTCTTTTTTTTTCTTTTTTTTTTGAAACAAACACACACACACAAAGGAGAGGGAAAATTGTTCAATTTGTAAGTAGTAAACTAAGATTTTGAGATATTCAAAGGTGGAAAAAAAATATTGGAGCCGCACTAATTGTGTAAAACAAATTCACCCAAATCATTTTCCAAAACATATAGCACATTTCACATTAAATTCTATTCAAACTTCATACAGACAATTTTGTCATATCAAGTCACATAAGCATAACTCGGCATGTCATATATGGGTATCAAATTTTTTTTTTTTTTTGAGAAACAAACTAATTGCTAAACACACACACACACACACACACTTTAATTCCACTCTCTCACCAAGCTCAAACACATTACTTAACCCAAAGTACCACTACAAACACTATTGAACTCCCATAAAAATAAAAAACATTATTGACTTGTTAGGTATCATAATCATTAATTAGGTCGGTGCCATCAAACCCTCTTCTTTATCTCATTGGCTTTTTTTTTTTTTTTTTTTTTGGAGAAACTTTATCTCACTAGCTTGTCTACCGTCTAACCAGTAATCCATCTTCAGAACTATAATTTTATTTAGCTTTGAATTTTTCGGTCCAAAATTAACTTATGGCAATCCCTACCACAAAAAAATAAAACAAAACAAAAACTACTTCGTAAGTTTTTATGCAAACTTAAATAACTTTTCTTCACCAGTATTAGCTAGCTAGTTCATACAATTTCTCTGAAACATCTATCAACTAGACCAAAGGATAAAGATTTGGCAAAAAGGCCCCCTTTGACTAGTTGGTTTTGGAAAAAAAAAAAAAAAAATCCAAACACACTTTAATTCCATTCTCTCACCAAGCTCAAACACATTACTTGACCCAAAGTACCACTACAAACACTATTGAACTCCCATAAAAATAAAAAACATTATTGACTTATTAGGCTTCCTAATCATTAATTAGGTTGGTGCCATCAAACCCTCTTCTTTATCTCATTGGCTTTTTTTTTTGGAGAAACTTTATCTCATTGGCTTGTCTACCGTCTAACCAGTAATCCATTTTTAGAACTATAATTTTATTTAGCTTTAAATTTTTCGGTCCAAAATTAACTTATGGCAATCCCTACCACAAAAAAATAAAACAAAACAAAAACTACTTCGTAAGTTTTTATGCATACTTAAATAACTTTTCTTCACCAGTATTAGCTAGCTAGTTCATGCAATTTTTCTGAAACATCTATCAACTAGACCAAAGGATAGAGATTTGGCAAAGAGGCCCCCTTTGACTAGTTGGTTTTGGAAAAAACACTCCCATGATGAATCTTTCTAGGATATTGTCACAATTTTTTCCCCTATGACTAGTTGGTTTTGGAAAAATAAAAAAATAAAAAAATCCAAACACACTTTAATTCCACTCTCTCACCAAACTCAAACACATTACTTAACCCAAAGTACCACTACAAACACTATTGAACTCCCATAAAAATAAAAAACATTATTGACTTATTAGGCATCATAATCATTAATTAGGTTGGTGCCATCAAACCCTCTTCTTTATCTCATTGGCTTTTTCTTTTTCTTTTTTTCTTTTTTTTTTGAGAAACTTTATCTCATTGGCTTGTCTACCGTCTAACCAGTAATCCATCTTTAGAACTATAATTTTATTTAGCTTTAAATTTTTCGGTCCAAAATTAACTTATGGCAATCCCTACCACAAAAAAATAAAACAAAACAAAAACTACTTTGTAAGTTTTTATGCAAACTTAAATAACTTTTCTTTACCAGTATTAGCTAGCTAGTTCATACAATTTCTCTGAAACATCTATCAACTAGACCAAAGGATAGAGATTTGGCAAAGAGGCCCCCTTTGACTAGTTGGTTTTGGAAAAAAACTCCCATGATGAATCTTTATGGGATATTGTCACAATTTTTTTTCCCTTTGACTAGTTGGTTTTGGAAAAAAAAAAAAAAAAAAAAAAAAAGAACCTTTCATTGATTTGATATGCATGCCTTAGAGCAACAATTTAAATTTAGAAATTACGTTATTTCTCATGGAATGTACTTCCAATTACTTTCAAAAAAGGAAATCCAAATTTATTTGAATGGGTGCCTTGGAAATCCAAATTAAAAAAAAAAAAAGGAAGTCTAATTACTTTAAAAGCTAAATCCTGTTAAAAAATGAACCTAGCTTGTTCCATGGGAAAGTCATTTACCATATGTTTGGTTAGTGGAAGAGAATGGAAAGGAATGGAAGAGAAAAAAAAAGTAGAAGAGAAAAGGAAAAGAAAATATGTGTTTAGATGCAAATGAAAAGATAAATTAAATATATTTTACACTTTTATCCTTTTAATTTACAAAGAAATAAGGATATAAATGTAATTTCATATAAAAAGTCAAAACGATTTAAGGGTACAAGAGTAACTTTTTGAAGTTGGATAAAAAGTTAAAAACAAAAAATTGGTGGCATTCATGAAAATGTTTTCTCCCCACATTTCATTTATCTTCTCTACTCTCTTCTAACCAAACAAAGGACAAAAAGCCTTTTAGCTTACCTTCTCTCATTTTCCCTCAAACCAAACATAGCATTAATTATTCAAACATTTTGGTCAAGGTGTGTTGTGTCCAACTTAATTAAGCTAGTTTCATAAAACTGCTTGGAAAATACATATTGAAATTCGAATGGGACCTACATGGCCATGTCGCAAATTGGCAATCCATGATTGTGTCTAGAACTTTCCCATGCAACTAACTAGGCCACATGTTGTGGTGGGATAGGGACACCTGTCACCATCTTATGCATTCCTCTCCCCCAAAGGTGGTAATGAATTTGATTCTCTCTCTCTCTCTCTCTCTCTCTCTCTCTCTCTCTCTTATAATCGATTCTAGTTGTAATGCACCTCACCTCATTTTCCTTACACATCACCTCTTTTCTATAAAGAGGAAAATGACATCACTACTCAGTACTCACATAGGGTCGTACACAGTACAATGCAACCGGTTTTGGGGGGCAACGGGTTTGCACCAAACCTATAGGTGTGATTTTCCCTTATGTCTGAACCGCACCTTAATTGTGGAGGGGTGGGAATTGGTCTACACAAAGTGTGGTGCACCATACTAGCTTAGTATAGTTAGTTTGATTATGTAACCCTAGAGGTAAAATGAAACATAAACATTTACTTATTAGGGTGAACTCACCAAAGTAAAAAATAACCCTAGATGCAAATATGGTAGATGACCTTGATAGCAAAATGTTTATCTTGGGGTACTTGTTTTCGTTTGCATAGGGATCTGTCTCATGGCAGTCTAAGCTATAAAAGTGTGTTACTGAGCAAGAACACTATGTACTATGCACACATGAAGCACATTAATGTGAGTGCTATTGACTAAGACAAGTTGTTGAGTAACAGTAGATGAAATTGAAGATGAGTCACACAAATGAAAATTCAACTGACATGTTGACCCAGGTTCTAACTAAAGAAAAGTTTGAGCTTTGTGCTGGGTTAGCTGACATGGATTTGTGCTACAGTAACCATGTAAATTTATATTAGCAATATTCATTTTGCATTTAGTTTTTAATTTTTTTTTTATGGATCGCAAGGATGAAGGAAGAGAGTGGATGATTGTTGTTGTGTGTGAAAAAAGAGAAACAATTTAAAAAAAAAAAAAATCAAGAAATACTGATATTTAAATGAAATATAGTGTAAAATAGATACTCTAACGTGAGTGTTTTAAAAAGTAAGTATGTAAAATAAAAAATGTAGATTCTTATGCTAAAATAGATAAAAATGAACCCACAAGCTAGTAAAGTGTCATGCCCCGAACCCAAGTAAGAGCTAGGCATGTGACAATAGCCACACACTTATAAAGTTTACACCCTACAAGTGTGTAAGGCCCTCTTAACAATTAAATAATTATCCTCAAAGAAAATTTCATCAATAAATTTTGAAAATATCCTCAATAATGCAATTCTCAAAAGATCTCCAATAATAATCTTCCAACAACAAAATAAAAATAAACTAAATCCTTTAAATCTAAAAGTCTACACAAATGGTAATCTTAAACACAAAAGTTCAAATCTTATTCCATTGATTTCCTAAACTTCACTTATGCGCACATCCCGGCGGAAGCCCAAACATATGCTACTCTTCCTTATCAAAATCTAAAAGGAGAAAAAGGAGGTAAGTTGACAACCCAATAAGTAACCAAAATCCTAATAAGTTCTATTAAGCAATAGATCTATAAAGTAATAAGATGTAATATGAGTTTTCAAAAGTTATAACATACTATGTGTTTTCAAAATAACTGAAAAAGATTCATATCTTAAAATAATAAGTTACACATATATCACATACTTTAATCTTACAAATATATCATAGATGATTTAGAAAATAGTCAGTTTTCTATATATCAAAAGCTATAACTTGCAATAAGTTCTAAAACACATAAGCAATTTTAGTGACTCAAAATAGTTCAACTACTCAAACATTGCCAAAATCACATATGTAGTTTTAAGGATTCAAAATAGTTCAAATATTCAAACGTAATTCATTTTCTTAACAATCTTATGACTATGGTCACACTATATCCCCATGACTGGGCATCAGAGTACCAATGAATAACTCACATTGGTTTGGGTATCAGAATACCAATGAATAACCCCAATTGTCTGTGTATTAGAATCAATTCATAGTCAAATTGTCCATAATCATATATAAGAAATCATAGTTTCTAACAAAAATATATCTTATTAAAGCATGTATATAAAAATCATATACTCAGTATTAAAATATATTTGTAATAATCATTTACTTGAAATCAATAGTATTGAAATAAAAATTCTAACAATTATGAAGAATTTTCAATAGTTAAAAATACATTAATATAAGCAAAATAAAACCCAATTAGGATAAGGTTACTTACCTCTAAAAACTATTCCAAAAGAAACTTTTCCTTAATACTTCCTCTAAAATCCTTAAATATCACCTAGAACAATTTTCAAATATTTTACTCAATAATCAAATAATTTAAAAATAACTTATAACGGTACCCGACCAACTGAGAGATTACTAAAATATCCAATAATTTCTCTTTATTATCTCAAAATAAAAATTCATGTATTCAAATATATATATATATATATATATATATTTATATCCTCTACTACCACTAACAAAACCTAGAATACATATAATCATTTAGGGTCAAAAGCACTGCCTAGGCCATCTTCTATAGTTCTACACGTGTTCTTCTTTTTCTTTTCTTTTCTTTTTTTATTTTTCTTTTTTTTTCTGCCACTTCTGCCTCTAGTTTTCTTTTGGCATGAGGACAAATCACACATCCACACACATCGCACAATCAATCAAATTGAGGCATCACATAAAGCCAGCTTTTAAAGTTTTTTATTTTTTTATTTTTTTATTAGTTAAGTGTGTGGAACACACTAAGTTGGCTGAAGAAAAATATAAAGGGAGTGCTAATATAAAATGGTTTGACAATGTTCGTTGAAATATTAGCACTCCATTTGTCAATAAAATTATGTACTTTAAACTGTTTTAGCTAAAAAATTACTACTATTTTTTTTCTCACTCTCTTTTTATTTACACCATATTATTTTTGTCTTTAAACTTACCATAAACTTTCTAAATTCTCTATCATTTATTGTAAGCTATGATACTAAAATGATAAAGCAAAATAATGAATTGATCTAGTTTGGTCCAATAAGATAGAATTATTTTGTTTTTTTTTTTTTGTTTTTAATAAGGAATAAAAGAGAATCCTAAGCATTTTTAAATTTTTATTTCAAAAAAAAAAAAAAAAGAGTGGAAAAAGAAGAAGATAAGAATAAGAAGTTAAAAGAGCAATTAATGCTTAAATTGAAATCAGGGAAAAAGGGAATTTGAATCAAATCGAAGAATGTGTGTTTGTGAGGTGGGAAGTTTGTATTTACCTAGGGCTTGTGATTATTTTAAAATTTAAAATTTGAAGAGGTAAGCTAAATTTAAGAAAAAGGAGATGAGTTTTGTATTTTAATTTCACACAGAATTTCTAAATGAATTTTATACCCCTACTTATCTATTTGCTTGAAATAGTATTAGCTAAATATTATGGGTGGTTAGATAATAAGTAACTAATTTTCCCTATTTTTTATACAGAGAATTTTAACCTATGGTATCTGCTTTTGATGAAAACTCTTTATCATCAAACCAATACAACAATCAGTTTTTGGTATAGGTGGGGATTGAATCTCAGATCTTTTATTCAACCATCAAAAATTTTAACAGTTGAGCTAACTAAAACCCACCCCTATTTTCTTAATATATTGAGATATAATAAAAATGATCTCACTAGTGGATGTTTTGCTAATACATAAGTTTTATTTATGAAATTGAATTAATGATTGATTTCTTGTCTTTCTCATGTTTATTGACTTATGGTTGGTGATTTTCCTGGTATTTATAGAGCGAGTTTGATCTTTGTTAAGGACATTGTGGTCAAATAACACGAAATGGGCTTGAGGCCCACAAAATTCTTCACAAATATAAAGCCCAAAAGTAGCCGACTTTCATGCCAATCCGTGGCTTATTGGAAATGACCAAGCCAGCACATGAATTGGGAGTGTAGCTTGTGGCCTCTAACCCTTAATTAAAATGAATGGCCCACATAAATCCATTGCAAATTTGATCCAAGAGGTCCCATTTTGATGCCAACCCGTGGCCTTATATAGCCAACCAAACCAGAACAAAATTGTACTGGTCTGGGCCCATGGATGAAGCCCAATTGGACATTACACACTAAACAATTACACAAGCATACACCTACATATTATTTATTTTCCTCTCATCCCCATCCTATTTCGCAACCACACGTAATGACACGTAACGCCAACGCACACTCACACCACCAAGCATCCCCTCGCCGTTGAAAACCCAGGCCTCTGAACACTGAATTCACTGTCAAACCCATCCACCAAATTCTCTAAAATCAGTAAGCCCATCTACCAAATCAATAAAATCAGTAAACCTTCAAAACAAAATCAGCAAATTTTCAATCAAAATTAGTAAATCCACCGGTGATGGCAACGACGAAGGACAGAGATTTGTTCAAGGAGGAAATTGATTGGCCATTGAGGTTTTATTCAAAGGAAAAGAGAGAGAGAGAGAGAGAGAGAGAGAGCTTGCTCTAGTTGAAAAATTAGTTGAAGAATAGAGGAAATAAAAAGGAAATGTCCAATTTATTATTCAAATTCAACTTGATAAAATACCATGACTATGTTACTTTAAGCTAATAAGTAAGAAAAAAGGAATGATCATGTACCACTGGGTTTTTGTTTTGAATACAAACAACGAAGGAGGGTTATATTTTATTCACTGCCAGAAGCAATGTGTTCTCATCAGTATAGTGAGCACAAGCACAACCAAATCACCTCTTCTATTGCTTATAGGCTTCCTCCTCTCTTGCCAATTGCATGAGGCCACTCTTCAAAAACAAAACAGCATTCATTATAGGTTTGATAATGCAATATGATTCTTCAAACAAGATACTATGTACATTTTCCAACATACCACAAAACTTGAGTCAGTTTACTTAACTTTGGAGATATAATTCCATCAACCAATGAGTTATGGAGAAAAAATGAAAACCATCACCATAACTTTGCAGAGAATCATATATGTTCATGTTCTAATGTAAAATAGTGGAGCTTCTACCATAAATTTGCATTGGATCATGGGTTAGGTTTGCTTGCCTACCAACTGGTTTATGATCTTGTTATTCATGTTGATAACTCTTACTATGAGCCCTAAATGCCTCTTGAATTTATGAAATAAAAAATATTAAGTTAGAACAACACTAAGTTTTCTCTTAATTTACAACTGCGCTAAACTCACCTTGCTTTTTCCAGAGTAAATTAGGCAAGGATCCTGAAAAATGGGAAAGGTATGCATTTGTTTCATCTAACTTCTTTTATATACGTTATTTGACCAAACATCTAACAAAAAACCACAAGATGCTAACAAGTATGAATTTCAGACTGCCTCCATGGCTCCATCTTATAGGTCCCAAGCAGCACAAAGCAACTTCTGAAGAGTAGCTGATTAATATGCAACAATTAATAATTTAAGAAAATAGAGAAAAGTCAAAATAAAATTCAAAGCTAGTACTTAGAAAATAAATTATTATAATGATTCTGAAAATATTTTACAAGAGTTCCTAGAAAGTACATAACAATTATACCAATACGTTAATATTTTACATGTTATTACTCCTACAACAAAACAAAACCAAATTTCTTCACGTGGCAATAGTCGATAAAATCTATTCAAGTGGTAAGTTACCGCACTTAGCGCACTATATCTAAGTTACACTTACACTACCATATTTCCAATAAAATAAAATAATAATAATAAATAAATAATCTAGCACAACCAAGCATGCTGCTCGCTTTATGAGAGTTGAGTGAGTATAGGGGTAGCAGCTATCATGCTTATATGTCTTTTGGAATCATTAAACTTGAACAAACTGCTCTCCCGTTGCTATATATTCGCAATATCTATAAAATATTAGCCAACCTTCATTTTTCAGCAAAATAGCAAGATCTCACAAGCCAATCATTTTGGCTACATAGAGATATTCCTTCCAATACTAAGAAGGAATAAAATTTTACGCATGGGGTACAATACCAAGGAAAGGCATGGTATTGTTACCCCAACCTTAGCTTCCATCCAAGTATTATGTGAAGTGGAAGTGCCAATTGAGTTATTTTCATTTAAGAACCTAAGTGATGGAGTGTACACAAATAAAGAAACTTCTTTTTTTAATAATTTGATAGTTACAAATATGGGAGAAGTGGGATTTGAACCCTGATTTCTATAATGAAGAAGAGTATTGTATGCCACCAAGTTGTAACACTCTTGGCAGATAAAGACACTAATATCAGAAAGAATTCATCTTCTTTTAGGAGAAAATATTTTAATAACGACCAAACCTTAATCCTAAAAATTTGGGTTAGTTATGGATATTCAAAAGATTAGCCATGGCCCATCGTAAGCCACAAATATTCCTTTTTTTTTTTTTTTTCCCATTCTATATGCAATATTTTAAAGACATTGTACATGTCACTATGGTTAGACTTTGTTGTATAGGTCACAAAACCCGTACAAATAACTCCACCATTTCTGTCACAGTGAAAGTACTAGATTATATCAATTGATTCTGTAAAAGACTTTACTTCAACTCTAAAGAGGAAAAATTATGCATGACGGAGCTATCTGGATGGAGGTGGCACGAACAGACGTGGCATGTACAGGCCGAATGGCCGCGTGGCATCCAGCCCATTATTATGTGGTCTCCAAGGAACCTTAAATGGAAAATACTTGCGATACACAATTAGCCTTGGTTTGTAGAATCCCAACATGAGTAGAATTCTAGAATATACATGCATTAATGAGTATCTTCCCCATAAGGAAAAGACTTTTTCCGCAAGCAAAGGAGTCTGGCTCTACGCGACTATAAAAACCCAAAGACCCTCAAGAAAAAGGTACGCACAATTTCTCTAAAGCTCATACTCTCTAACATTGTTGGAGCTCTCTTCTGACTTAACCTTCGAAGGGTCTTTGGCCGATACCACACCGGTACTCTCTGTAAGGTCTTTTTCTGTGTTGGGCAGGTCTGGTGTCGAGCGTGTTGGAATCATATGGCTCACTGGTGATTTTTTCGGCATCATCAATTGGCGCCATCTGTGGGGAATACGAGTAATCAGTCATTGCTTTATCCCTGAGACAAAAGGTCAAACAGTCCAAACTCGATCAATGGTATCAGCCAACCAAGAAACTGGAAATCACCCCATTGTTGTAGAATGGCAACTGCAGACACTCTCGGCTGCGATCGAGCGACTTACTCAACAAAATAAAGCTCTTATGCTACAAAACCAAGTGTTGGAAGTGCAAATTAAGCATTCGCAAGAACATCAAGTCTTATTGCATGATCAACGTAGAAGTGGTCATAATCACTATCCACCCCTTCGAAATATTATAGAACGGAACAACAAATAGAAGAGAAGACTGACGACTACAATACTGTAGGACGACGAACGATTGGCCAAAAAGAAGAAAAGAGGCCTAGACACTCTAACAGCCAACCCGTTCGCTCCACCCTACTAAACGCTCCTATCGACCATATACTTACACTTATCAAAGACAACCCCATGTTGGAATGGCCGAGGAGGATGAATGGGGATCCAAGAAAGTGATCAAAGCACCAAATATTGACATTACCACCATGAACATGGACATGACACAAAATAGTGTTATGATTTGAAACAACAAATAGAGATCCTTGTAGGCCAAGGGAAGTTGGAGTGAACTGGAGCAACCCAGCAAGATGGAAGACCAATATTCCACGAAAAAGGCGTCTTTTGGACGACAACCACCCTACAAGAGAGACTCAATGGGTAGAAGCTACCTCACCCTTAGAATACCGAATGCCTGAAGAATATTTACTCTACTTGCGATTAAAAAAAAAGCAAACAACCAATACCGCCTACCCTTCTACAATATCTCCGAGGTAGTACCAATCATCAAAGTCGCCAAGGTGACGAACAATCTGAGAGATGATCAACTCCAGTAGCGAAGGCAAACATGGAAGGGGGGCAATAGACGAGAAATATTTGTACAACGCATCGGGTGAATGGTCACTATACTAAGTTACCTACGGGTAGACGCATGGCCAAAATCGCCTATGGGTGGGCGGCCACTACACTAAGTTACCTACGGGGAGATGCATGGCCAAAGTCGCCTACGGGTAAATGGTCATTATACTAAGTTACCTACAGGTAGACGCGTAGCCAAAGTCGCCTACGGATGGACAGTAACTACGCTAAGTCACCTACAGGTAGACATATGACCAAAGTCAACTATGGGTGGACAGTCGCCATACTTAGTCACCTCAACAAGTCCATAACCCCAAGTGGACGACTAACAAGGTGATGAGGTAAGTCACCCCAACAAGTCCACGACCTAAGGTGGACGTCCAAAAAGGTGACAAGGTAACATTTAGTCACCTCAACAAGTCCACGACCCAAGGTGGACGTCTAACAAGGTGATAAGGTAACACTTAGTCACCTCAGTAAGTCCACGACCCCAGGTGGACGACCAAAAAGGTGACGAGGTAACACTTAATCACCTTAACAAATCCACGACCCAAGGTGGACGACTAACAAGGTGACGAGGTAACACTTAGTCGCTGACCCAAGGTGAACGACTAACAAGGTAACGAGGTAACACTTAGTCACCTCAACAAGTCCATAACCCCAAGTGGACGACTAACAAGGTGATGAGGTAATACTTAGTCACCTCAATAAGTCCACGACCCAAGGTGGACGTCCAACAAGGTGATGAGGTAACACTTAGCCACCTCAATAAGTCCATGACCCCAGGTGGACGACCAAAAAGGTGACGAGGTAACACTTAATCACCTTAACAAATCCACGACCCAAGGTGGACGACTAACAAGGTGATGAGGTAACACTTAGTCGCCGACCCAAGGTGGACGACTAACAAGGTAATAAGGTAACACTTAGTCACCTTAACAAGTCCATGACCCCAAGTGGACGACTAACAAGGTGATAAGGTAACACTTAGTCACCTCAACAAGTCCATGACCCAAGGTGGACGTCCAACAAGGTGACAAGGTAACACTTAGTCACCTCAATAAGTCCACGACCCCCAGTGGACGACCAAAAAGGTGACGAGGTAACACTTAATCACCTCAACAAATCCACGACCCAAGGTGGACGACTAACAAGGTGACGAGGTAACACTTAGTCGCCGACCCAAGGTGGACGACTAACAAGGTAACAAGATAACACTTAGTCACCTCAACAAGTCCATGACCCCAAGTGGATGACCAACAAAGTGATGAGGTAACACTTAGTCACCTCAATAAGTCCACGAGCCAAGGTGGACATCCAATAAGGTGACAAGGTAACACTTAGTCATCTCAATAAGTCCACAATCCTAGATGGACGACCAAAAAGGTGACGAGGTAACACTTAATCACCTTAACAAATCCACGACCCAAGGTGGACGACTAACAAGGTGACGAGGTAACACTTAGTCGTCGACCCAAGGTCGAAGACTAACAAGGTAACTAGGTAACACTTAGTCACCTCAATAAGTCCACGATCCAAGGTGGACGACCAACAAGGTGACGAGGTAACACTTAGTCACCTCAACAAGTCCACGACCAACAAGGTGACCTAAGCGAACGACCAATAAGGTGACAAGGTAACATTTAGTCACCTCAATAAATCCACAACCAAAAAAAGACAACCCAAAAAGTGGACGGACCCCGTCCATGGACAAAAGTGGACGGACACCAAAAAAAAAAAAAAAAAAAGAAGATGGTTGCATGTCCGTCCATGAACAAAAGTGGACGGACACCAAAAAAATTAAAAAAAAAAATTGAAGACGAGGTAACACTCAGTCACGTTGGCAAGTCCACAACCCAAAGTAGACAGACAAAATACCTTTAAGAATGAGACACTAAGAGAGGACTACAACGCGTCCCAAAGGTTGAAAGTTCGGGCATCATGTGTCCCGGGGGCAGTGTATCAATGGCCTACCATGCAGAAGGATGCCCAATCTTACGTATAAAGCATACGACAAATTCCAACACTGCAGCAAGACCTCAGGGCTAAACACTACAAAAGGAAGCCGACGGACACCTAATCCTCATCCCAATGGGATGGATCGTCAACCAAGGGTACTGACGATCAAGGATGCCAACGACACCTGATTCTCATTCAAAATATAAGTCCTTCTACCTACGAATGGAAGGACAAACCAAGTCACAAGTACCTTGGTCGAAATTTAAGTCCTTCTACCTACGGGTGGAAGGACAAACCAAGTCAGCAACAAGTGCCTTAGTCAAAATTTAAGTCTTCCTACATAAGGGTGGGAGGACGAACCAAGCCACTCTGGGTGGGAGGACGAACCAAGCCACTCAGAAGTGCCTTGGTACAAAATTTAAGTCCTTTACCTAAAGGTAGAAGGACGAACCGAGTCACTCACAAGTGACTCGATACAAAATTTAAATCCTTCTACCTACGGGTGGAAGGACAAACCAAGTCACTCACAAATGGCTTGATCGAAATTTAAATCCTTCTACCTACGAGTGGAAGGATGAACTAAGCCACCAACAAGTGCCTTGGTCAAAATTTAAGTCTTCCTACCTTCAGGTGGAAGGATGAACCAAGCCACTAGCAAGTGCATTGGTACAAAATTTAATTCCTTCTACCTACGGGTGGAAGGACGAACCAAGACACTCACGAGTGTCTTGATCGAAATTTAATTCCTTCTACCTACGAGTGGAAGGACAAACCAAGTCACCAACAAGTGACTTAGTCAAAATTTAAGTCTTCCGACCTAAGGGTGGGAGGACGAACCAAACCACTCACAAGTGCCTTGGTACAAAATTTATGTCCTTTACCTAAAGGTAGAAGGACGAACTGAGTCACTCACAAGTGACTCGGTACAAAATTTAAATCCTTCTACCTACGGGTGGAAGGACAAACCAAGTCACTCACGAATGTTTTGATCGAAATTTAAGTCCTTCTACCTACGAGTGGAAGGACGAACCAAGCCACCAACAAGTGCCTTGGTCAAAATTTAAGTCTTCCTACCTTCGGGTGGAAGGATGAACCAAGCCACCAGCAAGTGCCTTGGTACAAAATTTAATTCCTTCTACCTATGGTGGAAGGACAAACCAAGACACTCACGAGTGTCTTGATCGAAATTTAATTCCTTTTACCTACGAGTGGAAGGATGAACCAAGTCACTCACGAGTTCCTTGGTCAAAATTTAAGTCTTCCTACCCTCGGGTGGAAGGACGAACCAAGTCACTCACGAGTGCCTTGGTCAAAATTTAAGTCCTTCTACCTATGGGTGGAAGGACGAACCAATCCACCAAAAAGTGCCTTGGTCAAAATTTAAGTCCTTCTACCTACGGGTGGAAGGACGAATCAAGTCACTTACGAGTGTCTTGGTCGAAATTTAAGTCCTTTTACCTATTGGTGGAAGAATGAACCAAGTCACTCACGAGCGTCTTGATCGAAATTTAAGTCCTTCTACCTACGGGTAGAAGGATGAACCAAGTCACTCACGAGTACTTTGGTCGAAATTTAAGTTTTTCTACCTATGGGTGGAAGGACGAACCAAGCCACCAACAAGTGCCTTGGTCAAAATTTAAGTCTTCTTACCTTCGGGTGGAAGGATGAACCAAGCCACCAGCAAGTGCCTTGGTACAAAATTCAAGTCCTTCTGCTTACAGGTGGAAGGACAAACCAAGTCACTCATAAGTGTCTTGGTCGAAATTTAAGTCCTTCTACTTACGGGTGGAAGGACGAACCAAGTCAGTCACATTAGTGCCTTGGCCAAAATTTAAGTCTTCCTTCCTTTGTGTGGAAGGACGAACCAAGCCACCAACAAGTGCCTTGGTACAAAATTTAAGTCCTTCTACCTACGGGTGGAAGGACGAACCAATTCACTCACGAGTGCCTTGGTCGAAATTTTAAGTCCTACCTGCGGGTGGAAGGACGAACCAAGTCACTCACGAGTGCTTTGGTCAAAATTTAAGTCTTCCTACCTAAGGGTGGGAGGACGAACCAAGCCACTTACAAGTGCCTTCGTACAAAATTTAAGTCTTTCTACCTACGGGTGGAAGGACGAACCAAGTCACTTACGAGTGCTTTGGTCAAAATTTAAGTCTTCCTACCTAAGGGTGGGAGGACGAACCAAGCCACTCACAAGTGCCTTCGTACAAAATTTAAGTCTTTCTACCTACGGGTGGAAGGACGAACCAAGTCACTCACGAGTGTCTTGGTCGAAATTTAAGTCCTTCTAACAACGGGTGGAAGGACGAACCAAGTCACTCACGAGTGTCTTGGTTGAAATCTAAGTCCTTCTAACAACGGGTGGAAGGACGAACCAAGTCACTCACGAGTGCCTTGGTCAAAATTTAAAGTCTTCCTACCTTCGGGTGGAAGGACGAACCAAGCCACCAACAAGTGCCTTATTACAAAATTCATGTCCTTCTACCTACGGGTGGAAGGACGAACCAAGTCACTCACGATTGCCTTGGTCAAAATTTAAGTTTTCCTACCTTCGGGTGGAAGGACGAACCAAGCCACCAGCAAGTGCCTTGGTACAAAATGTAATTCCTTCTACCTACGGGTGGAAGGACGAACCAAGTCACTCATGAGTGCCTTGGTCGAAATTTAAGTCCTTCTACCTACGGGTGGAAGGATGAACCAAGCCACCAACAAGTGCCTTGGTCAAAATTTAAGTCTTCTTACCTTCGCATGGAAGGACGAACCAAGCCACCAGCAAGTGCCTTGGTACAAAACTCAAGTCTTTCTACTTACAGGTGGAAAGATGAACCAAGTCACTCACGAATGTCTTGGTCAAAATTCAAGTCCTTCTACCTACGGGTGGAAGGACGAACCAAGCCACCAGCAAATGCCTTGGTACAAAATTTAAGTCCTTCTACCTACGGGTGGAAGGTCGAACCAAGTCACTCACGAGTGTCTTGGTCGAAATTTAAATCCTTCTACCTATAGGTGGAAAAACGAACCAAGGCACTCATGATGAACTTGGTCTGTCTATTTGTATGCATTGGCTTCACTCACTCCTAACCTCCCTTGACATAGCAAAGAACACATAATGAAAACAGCCCGGTAAGGGCTGTACAAGGGAACGAGAAAGGAGTTTGATAAAAAAGAGTTTGGGAATGTCCCGCTTAGTTAACAAACATCGAATTTGGAGTCGGGGCAGTATGAATACGAGACTATTGAAGTGAAGTTTGGAATCATTTTTGTTTTCTATCTTCAGATTACCAAATTGGAGAATCACCAAGGCCTTTCAACGATTCGATGCGCCCCCCTAAGCTAGACGCTTCACCTACCTGACCTCAGAGAGAATAGAATGAGTCGCCCTACTAGCTCTAAGAACCAAGTCACTCATGAGTGCCTTGGTCAAAATTTAAGTCTTCCTACCCTCGGGTGGAAGGACGAACCAAGCCACGAACAAGTGCCTTGGTCAAAATTTAAGTCTTCCTACCTAAGGGTGAGAGGATGAACCAAGCCACTCACAAGTGCCTTGGTACAAAATTTAAGTCCTTCTACCTACGGGTGGAAGGACGAACCAAGTCACTCACGATTGTCTTAGTCAAAATTTAAGTCCTTCTACCTATGGATGGAAGGACGAACCAAGTCACTCATGAGTGCTTTGGTGAAAATTTTAAGTCCTACTACCTATGATTGGAAGGACCAACCAAGTCACCCACGAGTGCCTTGATGAAAATTCGAAGTCTTCCTACCTACGAAAGGACAGACGAGCCATGTCACCCAAAAGGGCATTGGTCAAAATTTAAGTCCCCTGTGCCATAAATAATTTCAGGCCAGCCAGCCAAAGACTGATAAGTCTCTTAGGATCCAAATCAAACCATCACCCCACGGGTCCTTCCACTCCGAGATCACGGACCCATAGGGTGAAGAGGGCAACTGAAGAGGAAAAATTCTGCATGACGGAGGTATAAGGACGGAGGTGGCACGGATAGACGTGGCATGTACAGACCGAATGGCCGTGTGACATCCAGCCCATTATTATGTGGTCTCCAAGGAACTTTAAATGGAAAATACTTGTGACACACGATTAGCCCTGATTTGTAGAATCCTAACATGAGTAGAATTCTAGAATATACATGCATTAATGAGTATCTTCCCCATAAGGAAAAGACTTGTTCTACAAGTAAAGGAGTCTGGCTCTACGGGACTATAAAAACCCAAAAACCCTCAAGAAAAAGGTACGCACAATTTCTCTAAAGCTCATACTCTCTAACATTGTTGGAGATCTCTTCTGACTTAACATTCAGAGGGTCTTTGGTCGGTACCACACCAGTACTCTCTGTAAGGTCTTTTTCTGTGTTAGGCATGTCTGGTGTCAAGCGTGTTGGAATTATATGGCTCACTGGTGATTTTTTCAGCATCATCAAACTCTTTTCACTTTTTTTTTTAGAGGGAACACTTTTCACTTTATATACACACTTTAAAGGTTTTTATTTTTATTTTTCGATAAGTAATGAAAATCTTATTAGGAAAAAGTTAATGGATACTCTATGGATATTTTTTAGTGCACTATTTTAGGAAAGTTTTTATGAAGAAAAAAAAAACACAATTAATATTTTGATAGCATTTTCTATTTCTCATAAAAGTAGTATCAAAACTTTCGTAAAATGGTTTATTATTATTTGTTAGAGTAATTTATATTATTTTAATGTGTTGTATGTAAATATAAAATCTGGAATATGGGTGAGCTGTAAAATGGTATGGTAAAATAAATAAAGTAAGTTTTATAAATGTGCAAACCCATTGATGTCACTAATGACTATAACAGTTGATCAAAAAATAAGTACTAATTTTTCTTAAAAAAATTTTGAAAAATGTGTAATAGAAATCGATTATGATGTTAGCTCCACCATTGTATGCATGAATTGGAATATTATAACACCAAATTGGACCTGAATAATAATATCACAATGCCATATACTCTGTAATACACACTTTACTTTACACATTTTACCACACGAACTGAAATTCTAATTTTTTTTTAAATGATTTAGATAAATTGTAAAATAAGAATTTTAAAACACTTCTTCACAAGGTTGCTCACGAGTGTACCTTACAGGAATTAAGATCAATAGTATTCCTTAAGGATGTTTCCAGAAGTGCTAATATTTATGATATTCGATGTCCACACGTGACTGCACGCACAAGATTTCCACCAAAAGATCCTCCCAAAAAAAAAAAACAAACAAAAAGCGACCAATCCTCTGCTTTGCTCCAGCCCATAAAAAAAACAAACAAAAAGCGACCAAAAGGAACTTAATTTTCCAAGTCATTGGCCCAGCCCATAAAATAAAGCTAAGACGAGGGATTAGAATTGTCTACATGCACCTGATAATTCATCAACGCCTCTTTGCCATTCAGACCAATCCTCTGCTTTGCTCCATTTCAGAAACTCTTTTTCTTTTAAAGAGGCGACTTCACTGCTTAGTTGCAGCGTCAAATAATTAGGTCAGGTTCTAATATATATTTCAATTATTATTATTACATCCTTGTAATATTACCTTCATTTTACAGATTAAAGATTTTGTTGGTTGGATTGCATGAAGAGTGGTTTTTTTTTTTTTTTTGAGGGTGGTGTTAATCACTCTAGTGCTACCTTTTATTTCCTCTATATTTTCAATTAGATACTTTTTATTTCAATCATGTTCCTTGTAGAGTTTCATTATTAAGCCGAGTTCCGCTATTAGGGTGGGTTTATGTACATTTGTTGCTTTCTGTTTTCTGATGTGGGTGGGTTTATTTGTTTTACGTTGCCTAATATATGGCCCAGGAAGTGACTTTTGATTCTGAATTTTGTTGGCTTTGTGAATTTTTGCATTGCTATTCTTGTGTGTAGTGTGATTCTTAGCATGCGTATGAAGTTTTTTTTAATTAAAATATTAAACAAGACAGAAAATTGTATGTTATGATTTTTGGGAGTATTGATACGTTATTCTGATTTAATCTCGGTGTTGTGATTTCTTGCCATTTATTTGCATGTTTTAATTAGTTGGCCTTAAAGTTCTGTGGAATTTTCTTGATCAGGGCTGTGCTGATATTGTTTCTATTGCCACCAGAGATGGCATTATGCTGGTCTGTTCTCTATCCTGAATTTTTCATATGTTCTCTCTCTTTAAGATATTTTTTGTTAATATTAAGGGTCCTTTTAGCTAACGGTTTTAGCAACAGCTTAAGGTTTAGGATTTGATGATTGATTGTGGATAATGATGCTTAAATGAAACTTGGGGAAAATGTAAGAAACAGATTTTAAAAGAGTTGGCATTTTCATTACATTTTTATATGTTGAGGACTCTATCAATAAGTTTCTAAAGTACATATTGATTGTGGGGAAAGCTTAGAAACTTAATGAATTGAAAATATGTTCCTAGTGATTTTTGCTGTTTTGTTTCCACCAATTGTTACACAAAACTTTACTAGTTGTTTCAGGAACTTTTTGGTTATAATTTTTCAGGCCTAAAGTATCAAAAAATGAAAAATGAAATACTATACTTATTGGAGTGCTCTAATGTAAACTTCTATACTTAACATTACGGGCTGGTGGCCCTTTCTATCTCTTTAACAGGATGGAGGGAGAGCATTCATTCATATTTCAGAGCACTGGCCAACATTCCACAACCAGATTATAAAAATGTATGTTCTGATTTTTGGGAGTATCAGTTCATTATTCCAATTTAATCCTGCCATTTAGTTTTTTAAGTATTAATTTTCTGGCCTCAATGTTTTGTGGGATTTTCTTGATCTGGACTGTGATGCTTCTGTCCTTTTGGATGACAGCAATGGTAATAAAAAGTATTTCAGACCTTAAAGGATTTTGATAAAATTGATTTCATCAAGGAGGAGCTTGAAAAGGCTTGTCCCGGGGTAGTTACATGCGCAGATATGGTCTAGAGAGGGCATTATGCAGGTCTGTTCTTGATCCTTAATCTTCCTACTTTCTCTCTTTTAAGATATTTTTGTTAATATCAGGAGTCCTTTCACCTAAGGGTTTTAGCAACAGTTTAAGGCATAGGATTTGATAATTGGTTGTGGATAATGATTCTTGAATGAAACTTGGGTAAAATGTAAGAAACAGATTTTAAAAGAGTCAGTACCTCTTTACATTTTTATGTGTCGAGAGGAGTCTATCAATAAGATTCTAAAGTACATATTAGTTTTGGGGAAAGCTTAGAAAGTTAAAGAATTGAGATATGTTCCATTTTTGTGGTTTTGGTTTCCTCAAATTGTTAGTCACCTTTATTTAGCCAACTATTTGTTTCAGGCACTTTTTTACTTTAGTTTTTTTCAGGTCTAAATTGTCAAAAAAATTTAACCCAAAAAAAAAAAAAAAAAAAGAAAGAAAGAAAGAAAGAGAAATACTTTTCTTTTTCCAAATAATGTTAAACTGACAATAAAGAACAGCTCCTGGGAAGTTTGATGATGTGCTTGAGCCCAGATGCCATTGTTTGCCTCGGGTTTTGAGACAGCACTTAGCTGGCCACCTTTTGTTGCCTGTGCAGCAGCTGGATGTTTGATGTAAAACAAAGACAAAAGGTTTGTCGCATATATATATTTTTTGCCTTAATTTCTCATTTCTTTTTCTTCTTAGGATTTTAGCTGGAAAATGCTTGTAAACTATTTTTCCTCTTTTACGTTCTGCATAATCTCTGCATTTTGCTGCTCTAGTTCTTTGTTTTTCTTGACCAAAATTTCACGCTATTGGAGATCCAATTGATTGGACCATGGCTTCAAACCAAATTACTCAACAAATACATTCACAAAGGCGCCAATTAACCTAACACTACAAACACCACCTTTATTATACTTTCCGATATCACCAACCTAATGTCCCTGAAACTTTAACAATACCAACTTCATTCAATGGAAACATCATAACACAAGCACTGTACTCCTACAAGCCTATTCCCTACATGATGTTGTGGGTGGTAGTGGCAAATCTAAAAAATTACATTCATGGGTAGCATTAGGAATCGACAAAAAACTAGGACTACCAACCTGTTGTTTGTTCGTCTAATATGGCAGAAAGTAACAGCAGAAGTAGAGAGAACAAAAAAGAGCTTGCAGTAGACCAGCTGTAAAAAAAATAAAAAATAAAAAATAAAAATAAAAATGCTGAAGGGTGCAACAATAAGGGTTTTTTTTTTTAGGAATTTTAGTTATAAGGGTTTAAGAAATAGGGATTCAATACTTTTAATAGGGAATGCCTATTCCTCATTATTCATAAGGAATGACTATTCCCAGTAATAAAAACACAACCTAACAAGTAACAACAAAATAGCTATTCACTACAATAGCTATTTTGTGCGTAGAGGATCATTGTATGTCCACTTGCTCAACAAACAAACATTTGAGAATTGAGATCAAGAATATTCAAGTAATGTTGACTATTAGCAAGTCATGCATCAAACTCCTGATCCTCTACCATTTTTTCCCTCAACTTTTGAAGCATCCTTTGGATGATGTCGACTGCTGATCTGATAGACTAAATATGATCTCATTTCGGATACACACATTGGTGCTTCCTAGTGCTGTAACCAATGTTAGCTTATTATTGTACTCCTCAGGGATGGACCCAGGTGGGGGCCCAAGGGAGTCAGGCGTGTCCTAGGTCCAATTTTTTATTTTACAAGTTATATACATCATTTTTGTAGTTGCCTCCATTCCAAAACCTTAGGCCCCTTTCAACTAGAAATTATCCAACACAAAAACTTAATAAAAATAATAAATCATTCCCAATGTTGATTGTATTTTAGCAAAAAAAAACTATTTTATCACCAAAAAACCATGTGTTATTGGAAAAACTAAAGCTAAATGTTTCGCAACTACAATAAACTGATATAAATACCAATTGATTATAGCAAGTTATTAAAAATAAAATATAATATTTTATTAAGATTATCTCTCTGCCTTAAATTAAAAAAACTCAAATTCTCTTTCTTTATTATTTTAATGAGTTGTTTATATTATATTAAATGAAGTGGTAAAAAAATAGAACATTTGATGTTGGGTGTATTGTAAAGTGAGGTGGTAAAATAGATAAATTAGTTTTTTGAGATGCTAAAAGCTAATTTTTTTTAGCACCACTACTGTGAATGTTCTAACTTAAAAAAATAAAAAATAAAAATCCTAGCTAGCCTAGTATTTAAAAAAAAAAAAAACATTATTGTGCTTTATTATTATTATTATTTATTTTTGTGTGTGTCTTTGTTGGTAGATGATAGCATTTTAATGTATTAAGAAATAACGATTTTGTGTATTTATAATTTATTAATACTATATGGATGCCTATTTGGAATTTTTTTTTCTTATTCTCCAACCTCCTCTAATTTGAAATCCTAGGTCCGTCCTTGGTACTCCTTAACACGAATTTCAAAAATCAATTTACGCAAGAAACCCAATGGAACATAAGTTATAAGAGACAAATGCCCTTCACACCTTATGTCTAGCATCACAAAATGAAAGAGAACCATGATTATATACAAAGAAAAAAAGACATAAGTCTAAACAAAGTAAGAGCACCAAGAATTGAACAAGCTACTATAAAACATAGGCCTACAAGTCTAAGAAGTCCTGTTAAGAGCCTTGTGGGAGTAGGGGGTCTAATTTTATCTGATAGTATGTTGTTCACAAGAACAATGAAAGTTCAAGAGTCTTATGACTCAATTGCACTACCTAGTTCTAATTTTATCTGATAGTATGTTGTAATATGTTTTTTAAAAGAAAAAAAATATATATATATATATATATATTCATAAGTATACACACTAGTGATCTTTGGACCTAGAGAGTTCTCCACCACCATATAAGCCTTACAAAGGAAAGGGTGCCTTTTTGAGGAAAACCTTATTGGCGAAACCATAAAGATTATTAAAAAAAAAAATGCTTGGTTTTTTATTTTTTATTTTTATTATTTTTTAGAAACAAAATGCCTGGGGTTAGTGATTTTAAATTTAGGCCCTGTTTGTTTCAGGTAAAATATATTCCATATTTTCTGATGTTTGGTGAGACTAAAAAAGTCAATCAATGGATTTTTTGTGGTGAATGAAGAATTAACACCAAATTGGTGGCAAAACGTTTTTGGTGGCAAAACGTTTTACACTTGTAAAAAGAGTAAAATGTTTCCAAGAAACGCTTTGGCTTCTTTGAGGCAATCTTTGTATGTTCAGTAGAAACTCTATTAAAAGCAGAAATCATATTTAAGTTCGATTTTTTTTACTTAGAGAATCTTGGAAAGGGTTATGCAACTCTATTTGGTAAATAAGAGTGATTGAATGGGACATAAAGGAGTTATAGAAAAGGAATATCATAGCTACTATCTGTAAGCTTGCTCTGGCTGCTACAGTTTAGTGTTTACTATGTTTGGGACCAAAGAATTGCAAGAATTTTCATTAAGTGGGTGTAGGTGCTTTTTAAGTTAATGAGCTAAAGCTTGTTTTGCTGTACTCAGGCCCGCTCTGCTGTGGGTCAAGAGAGTTAGGCCTGGCTCACTATTCTAGCAGGACCTTGCTAAGGGCCTGTTTGTGCACAAGTACAACATCCCAAAATAAAGACAGCAAATAATAACAAATACATGCATGTTAGTCCACAAGTGTCAGTACACGTTTTACAAATTTAAAAGTGAATGTCCTATAGCAAAAAAGTTAGTTGTAGTAGATAAGTTAGTTATTAATATGGTCAATATAGCAGAATGCTAAATGATACAATGGCATGTAAGAGTGATGCGGTAGAATGTAAAATGACAAGTCTTTCCACACGAAGTGAACCAAAGAAAACCCAAACCTCATATCAGTTAAATATTATTTACCATTCAATCTATAAACTCAAATTTTATGCATTATTTATACTTTTTTATAATCATTTTATGATTATTTTAAATTACAAATACTTGAGTTTAAAGAATTGATTAATGGTATAACTGGTAATCTTTGATTACTTTGAAATTTTATAAGCATGGAGACTATACAAAAATAATATTATGTAATTCAACGGTGAATTTTTCAAAATTTACATCCAATTAAAATATATTATGCGGTGTAATCCACAAATATATTTGAAGAAAAAGAAACACATGATATAAAAGCTAAAACCAAGCTAAAATCGTGATTGTCAAACGTTAAGTCTAGCATTGGTTAATAGAGGGACCCGGATAAGGATAGCCTGATTGCTACTCCTACACGTCTAGATTGCAACTCTACAATCAGCATCAAGCAATTATTATATAGTCCAAAATTCCAAGACTACAACTTTCCAAAGTCTCTGGGAGTTCCAAACAATGACCAAAGACTTGTGAAACGTTTATAGTAAGTCTACTAATCTAAACCACACATTTTCAAGGGTCATTAAATCTTTTAGTAAGAATAGTCGTATTTCGTTTTCAAGTATTTTGGGTTGGGTCGGGTCGGTTTTGGCGAGTTGGCTACACACCCGTACACTAGCTAGTTTATCTCTGCAAGTCTTTATTGACGGACAAGAAATATGAGTTTTACAAGAAAAATTAGAAAAGAAATAAAAAGAAAGTAACGTGATAATCTCAAAAAGAGGTAAGTTACTTTACAGTCATTATTTACTAGCCTCTGAGCTCACGCACATGTTCAGAGACTCTTCTATTTTTTGAGTAAGAATTAATTTAGAGTATTTATTATAATTTGGGATTATTACATTTTCCAATTAAAAAAAAAAAAAAAACCTAGAGGTGTGATAAAAAATTATTTCTCCACACCCCTAAGATTTTTTTTTTTTTTTTGTGATGATACTCATCACATGCGTGCTTAGAGGCTAGTTATTTATAAGTTATGCATATATATGACAAACAATGTAGCTTGCAAATCATGGTTGTTGACAGGCTAGTTATTTATAAGTTATGCATATATATGACAAACAATGTAGCTTGCAAATCATGGTTGTTGACGTTTTTTATGATTATTATTTTTGTTAGATGTTTGGAAAAAATATTTTAGATTTTAGGTTATAAAATATTAATCAATATGGGCCAATATTTAAACAATTACACAGGTTAAATTTCAGGTTTATTTTATGAAATATAAATGATTATTTTTGTTTTATTTATTGCACTCACTTAAAAAAAAAAAAAATCATTGACCACTGGCAAAGCATGTACTCAAGGTTTTTTTTTGAGAAGATTGTATATGCTTAAGCTAACTGTTTGAATAGTGATTATTTAATATTTAGATCACTATTTACATCAAACATAGAGTTCAAGATATAACTAATTTGTTTTCATAATTACACACGTTTTTTCAAAATGTATTTGCATTTTTCAATGGCAATGCATGGGGTTAATTTTTTTTTTTTTTTTTTTTTACGTAGAATAAATTTATTTTATTTTTTCACCATAGCTTGCAAAATATATCTTTTAAGGTGTAAATAATTCTTTCTTTTTTGCAGTTGATTCACCTTGCAAGATATATCTTCTTCTTCTTTCTTTTTTTTAATGTAGAAAGTTATAACTTGCAAGAAAATCAATACCAGTATGACAATTATTAAGAGAATATAAATATTACATGTATTGATATATACAAACATAATTAGGGTCATTCTTTTATTGAGCTATCTTTTTGACAACAACTATACATTAATGACAATCACTTTAAATTGTCATGCCAGTCATACATTGAAGTAAACTATATAAAAAACAACGACTTCAAGTTATTCTCGAAATCATACAGTACTCAAGTATTAGTGTATCTCACAGAACTCATCCAAATTGGCTTCTTCTTTTTTTTTTTTTTTTTTATGCTATCCAACAATATTGTCAATAAGTTAACCTGGAAAAGATAAAATAGAAAGAGGAAAAAAGAGAAAAAAGGTTTCAGTTAAAACTTAAAACACATCCATATTGGAGAAATTATAAGATCTACATG
Organism: Quercus wislizeni; assembly: GCA_023055345.1. NCBI lineage: Eukaryota > Viridiplantae > Streptophyta > Magnoliopsida > Fagales > Fagaceae > Quercus > Quercus wislizeni. Next base: position 15,799,856 of record JALGQJ010000010.1, read on the forward strand.
GTGGACAAGTGATGTGGTCCACCATTCCATTAAAAAACTTTCACATGTTAAAGTTGTTAGTTAGAATTTTTTTTTAAATAAAAATTAATTATTGACTCAGCAATTTTAAACAAGTGGAAGTTTTTTAGTGGAATGGTAGACAAATGACGTGGTCCACCAAAGGACTCTATAATTTTTCTCCATATTGGCCTTTATGCAGTTCAAAAAAGTTGTGTATAAGTCAAACATGAAAAAAAAAAAAAAAAAAAAAAAAAAAAAAGGAGGAAAGAGAAAGGGAAAAAAAAATTTTAATTTTTGGTATTATTATAAAAATTAGCTGTTAAAATACTCACAAATTAAAATAACATTATGCACTTATGTAGTAAACAAACCAATAACATATCAGTGAAAAAGACTCTTATTTTCCGCCATGTCAAACTTCTTAGATTATTACCATGTTAAACAAACTATGAACATGCCAATAGTTTTATTTATTAAACAAATATGAATGGCATTTTATTTCCTAAAATGAATCAGATAAAAGAGGGAACTTAAGGAATTCTATTTTAAGTGTATGACCCGAAGTAAACAAATTATTTATTCCTATATTGTTGCAAAATACAAAACCATGAACCACAAAAGAAAAAGGAAAATAATAAAAAAGAAAACCAAGCAAACAAAAAACGTAATGATGAGGAAGAGAGACTTTTCCCTATAAGATTTGCAGATTCACTTAAAAAGAAAAAAAAAAAAAAAATATCGGTTATATGTTTTTTTGTTTTATTTATCTAAAAAATATCATTTAAAAAAAAAAAATTAAGGTTTATGGTTACATACTTTCCTTTCCAGTAATGTTGATTATGCAGCTCTATCACAAAATGGCTCTAGCAAAAAATTTGCCTGCATGATAAAAAAAACACTTTGTCAACCAAAATTTAATGAAACATAAGAATAAATTTAATGACTACCAAAATTTAAGGTTTAATGTTGCTTATATACGTTTCTTTCCAACTGTGTTGATCGGGCAATTCTATCATAAAATGGCTCAAGCGAAAAATCTGCATAAACAGAAAACAAATTCAGTGAATATATAGTGTACAAAGAGGATGTGGTACCAAAATTAAATGTTTACATACCTTTTCAGTAGTATTCATTCAGGCTCTGAAAAACAGTATGAGACGGGAGGTGAATGATTTTGATTGAGTGAGTTCACTGATTTTATGTTTTTAGGGGAAGGTTGAATGGTGTTTGACATTGCTAACCCTAATTCTAAGAGGAGTTACCGTTTATTTTTTGAGGGTATTTTTGGAACCACATAAAAGAGATAATTTTTTAACAAAAGAGATGAATGTGAGATATTTTTAAAAAAATGTGATTTTAATATCTGTATTTCAAAGTAGTATGTGATTGTTTTTTTTTTTTCAAACAAATAAAAAGATAAATGTGCATTTCTTTTTTAACAGAGTAAATGTAATTTATTTTTTGAATGTCTATTTGAAAATTGTGTAGTATTTGAAAAGATTGGGATAATGATAAGTGCTTTGAAAAGATTGGGATTAGGATAAATGCCTTTCCTTTTTTTTTTAATTAAAACCACTCTTCCACTAACTCATGTTTTCAAAACAACCCTACTTATCAAAACAAAAACCTAACATAAGTTGAAAGAAAAAATTAAAAAACCCTATCCTTATCCCACGGTAACCTACATCAATAATTCTATCCAAAAAAGATAAAACCTCATCCAATAGGTTGAATATATAAATATATATATATTTTAAACCCTATCCTTATCCCATGGTAATCTATATCAATAATTCTATCCCAAAAAAAAAAAAAAAAAAAAAAACTCATCCTTACTGATCATGAATGAAAAAGAACGTGAAAGAAAAGAAAAAAAAAAAGAAAAAAAAGAGGAAATTGGTGTAACGTTATTGACCCTATTTTTTAAAAAACTTGTAAGAAAAGTTATTGGATACTTGATGAGGGTATTTTTGACATGAAAAAAATACAGTTGAAGGAGGGGAATCCTCTTATATATAGTATAGATTAAACCAAACTATTATACATTTTTTTCCATAAAAAAGGAAAGAAAAAAAAAAGAATAAAAATGTTCATCGATTATTATTATATTTTATCTTTCTTTTTCTTTTTTTAATTTTATTTTATTGAATCTAATTGTAACCAAGTGTAATGTTGGCTCCGCCAACTGCACACATGAAATTGGAAATACTACTCCAAATTGGAGTATTGGACCCTCCTGATGATGCTATCACTTTATGTTCAACTTTTATTGCTTGAAGCATTTCCAAGTTGTAGGTAATGAGCACCTATATTCCTTACACTAATTAAGAAGTTTTCTACTTTTACAGTGATCTATGAACACGAATTAAGAATTTTTCTTCTTTTACATGCAGTGCGTGGTCTATTCTAAGATACAGTATCCCTTAAGGATGTTTTCAGAAGTGCTTCAACTCTAGCTAATAAACAGCCATTTGAATCAATGGCTTGGTGTCGTCAAAACGTCTGCATATATATCAGTAGATGAGACTGGCTCTAATGGATAAATAATAATTGCGACAAGATTAACGCGTTTGTACTAATTAACATTGAAGTTTAAATTATGTCTGTAATGCTTTTATTTCTAGACCAAACAAAATCATAGTAAAAAAATATATATTTGTGGGAAACCAGGAGGTACAAACATCCTCTACCAGCTGCATCATATATCAAATGACCCAATACTTGATGCAGAAACATGGACAGGTGTTTTCTATTAGAAATGAGAACCGAGTGTACTGATTAGGAGTTCCAAAACCCTCCAAGGTCTTGTCTGTCCTTTATACTTGTGCTTTTGGCATGAGCCTAAATAACGATAATATGGTTAAAAAATATGCTAATGTCGAAAATTAATTATTTTCCTTAAACTCATGTCCTAAATAGCCAGACAATTCGGGTGAGTTGGGCCGAATGGTTCCCCATGTACCTTTAATTGAATGGGGGAACACAAGATCCTCAATTTGAGCCAAGGTGGAGGAGTGGAGTATGACAAAAAAACTTTTAAAAAAATTTTAAATAATTAAAAATCTATCTTCTACACATCTTAATATGAGTCAATATAAATCTAACGTAGATAGAATTATTATTGTTAGACATATTATGGCTCAAGTGGTTCAAATTAATTGAGTTTATTGTAATACAAGTGCTTAATATAATCAGTGATGAAGCCACATTGGGGCCCCCCCCAAAAAAAATCAAATATATATACTCAAATATAAGTCATACTAAAATTAAAAATTTATCTTGAGTATGTAGGTTGATTGGCTCCGCCCCCTCCCCTCAATCCCATTAAAAATGGGAGATGTTATGTCTACAATATTTTTACAACAAATCATACGTGGTTAGTTGTTATTGGTTCAAATTTGAAACTAACACTAAGATTATTTTTTTGCCCCAATAATAACAACTAATAACAACCTGCCACTTAGGATTTGTTGTAAAAATGTTGTAGAAATATTGTAGACATATCATTTCTCATTAAAAATTTGATATGTTTATAAAAATTGGATTAACTGAATCCCTAAAAAAGAAATTGACTTAATAGAAAGGGTTCATTTAGTTTTTGCTTGTTTCTTATTTAAAAATTTTTAAAAAGCGAGTAAAAAACCTTCCCTCGCTTCATAGAGGTTGATGGCTGGCAAGCAATGGAGGCAGCAAAGTGCCCTCCTCTTCTTTAAAAAAAAAAAAAAAAAAAAAACACAACAGCAACTCTACTAGCAGATAAATCGGCATTTGATTTTGGAAAGATCAGCACAAAGTAGATGAGTCCTTCTCCCATTCTTCTATATATCTCTATATTCTTTGTTTCTCAACTTTCTTGTTTTTTATTTTATGTTGTCTGGTACAAGTTTGGGCACGTACTGCTAAATACTTTTAAATATGATTGACTCACCATAGATGTGTGGTTTTGATATTTTGTTAATAATTTTATGCAGATGAATAGTAACATTTCTTAGAACTATAAAACTACTTTTAGAGATAGAGATTGAATTTAATTTGTTATCTCACTACAAATTTTGCAAATACACAATAATGGAAGGGTTACAATATTTTTACAACAATGGAGGAGTTAGGCTATTAGCAGTCAAAATAAAATAAAATATTATATCCAAATCCACCCCAACTAAAAATAATTGTGTTGTGAAAATATTGTAATCTTTATTGCATCTTAGATTTTCTTTTTAAGAAGTGATATGATCACAACATTTTTATAATATTTTCACAACAAATTATAGGTAATTAATTATTATTGGTTCTAATTTGAACCTACCACTAAGATCACTTTTTCACTTCACTAATAACAGCTCGTAACACCTTGCCATTTAAGATTTGTTGTGAAAATATTGTGAACATAACATTTCTCTTTTCTTTTTGACTAGTTAATAAAACAATGATACTAGGGATATTACACATAAAGTTTACAACTTGATAATCATCAATCACAAAATATAATTCAAACATATTTATTTATCAGGTGCTAATTTTACAAAATATAGCATTTGTATCAAAATATTATAAAATATAGTATTTGTATAGTTTAAGTGCCGTAACTCGATTGACTAAAAGGGTTCAAATCCAAGGTTTAAATCTTGGTACTTTTAACTCTAAATCTCACTTATAAATAACAAAAAAAAGTATTAAGCTTATTACAAGATTTTTTCATGAATTCTAATTTAATGGATAAAATATATCATATAAATATAGTACACATTGATTTATAAAGTGCTTTCCATTAAAAACATATTTATAAAGTGCTTAAATTACATTAAAAGTACTGTTTTTTTATTACTATATATACAAACAAATATAGTTTATATTTAGAGGAAAAAAAATTAACCATATCCTGTTTCTATTCAGCCCCCGACCCTAATGACAAATTTTTGGCTCCACAACTAAATACAATATGTAGCGTTTTAGGGCTTTCTCATTGTGGACGTAGGCCATTAGACCGAACCACGTAATCCTTTGTGTATGCTTTCTCTTTCATGTTTCCGATCATCATTCAAATATCACACACAATCACACAACAACTTTCACAATTATCATAATTGTATATATAGAGAGATTTTATAAATCTAACCCAAAAACTTGATTGCTACACATTCAATCTAGCATGAATAATAGAAGAGTTTTACTATTTACACATTATGTCTGCAACTCTACAATCAGTATCAAACAATTCTTATATATTCCAAAATTCAAAGACTACAACTTTCCAAAGTCTTTGTGAGTTCCAAACAATGACAAAGAACTTGTGAAGCATTAATTGGAGATCTAACCTATACCAGATGTTTTCAATGGCTTCTAGTAAGACTAATTGTATTTTATTTTCTTCCTTACAAATTGATGACAAATATCTTTCATTATGACTTTTAGTAAGAATAGTTGTATTTTGTTTTTTGGCATACAAATTGATGACATATATCTTTCATTCAACCAACATAGTTAATAGAGGGACCTGGATAAGGATAGCCTGATTGTTATGCCTAAGCGTCCAGATTGCAACTCTGCAATCAGCATTAAGCAATTATTATACAGTCCAAAATTCCAAGACTTCAGCTTTCCAAAGTCTTTGTGAATTCCAAACAATGACAAAAAACTTGTGAAGCATTAATTGGAGATCTAACCTATACCACACATTTTCAATGGCTTCTAGTAAGACTAATTGTATTTTATTTTCTTCCTCACAAGTTGATGACAAATATCTTTCATTATGACTTTTAGTAAGAATAGTTGTATTTTGTTTTCTGTCATACAAATTGATGATAGATATCTTTCATTCAACCAACATAGTTAATAGAGGAACCCAGATAAGGATAGCTTGATTGCTACAACTACGCGTCTAGATTGCAACTCTGCAATCAGCATTAAGCAATTATTATACAATCCAAAATTCCAAGACTTCAGCTTTCCAAAGTCTTTGGGAAGCCTTTGGGAGTTTCAAACAATGACCAAAGACTTGTGAAACGTTAATAGTAATGTCCGGTTTGGGGACAACTTATTTAGTTGAAACTAAAATTTTTTTGCTGAAAATATTGTAGATAAAACTAAAAGGTAGTTAAAATAGTACAGTGGAACTTATGAATAGTATCAAAAAGTGCAGTAGGGTCCATGAATAATAGCAAAAATAGGCTAAATAGTAAAACAAAATGACTTTTTAAACCATGCCAAACGCACACTAAGGGTGTGTTTGGATACCACATATTTTGTTAAAAACTAAAAACACTATAGTAAAATAATTTTTAAATGTGTGAATAGTATTGTGTGACCCATTTTTAATGAAAGTTTTGGTGAAAAAGAGGTTTATGGGTCCCGTAAACAGTGCTCGAGACCTACTGGAAAAGACAGAAACATGTTTCTAAAAAAAAAAAAAAACCCAAAATGCAGACGTTGAAATGCAGACTCAGTATCCAAACAGATACTTAGCTTATTTTTTGCCAAATTATTTTACTATTCAGTTTATTTTTACTACTATTCATGAGCCCCACTGTATTTTCAACAAAAAGTTTTCAGTTTTAGTAAAATAAGCAAATCCCAAACAGACCCTAATTCTACTAATCTAAACCACACGATTTCAGGGTTCATTGACTCTTTTAATAAGAATAATCAGTATTTTGTTTTCTCCCATACAAATTAATGGTAGATATCTTTCATTCAACCACCGTGTGTTTCAACAAGTCTTTTGGTCTTTGCTCAGAACTTCCACAAGACTTGGGAAGTTATAATCTTTTCTATTAACCAATGTGTGTTTTCAAGGTTGATGAATGATTGAATCGAAGGAAACGAACAAGAAATTGAAGGTAAAAGAGTTCTGGGTTATGAAAAGAGAAATAAGAGAGTTTAGGAAGCGAAGAGAAAAGGAAACTAAGAAGCAAGAGATATTTAGATAAAAAAAAATAGAGAATTAATTGAATTAATTTATCTCAGTACAAATATATTATTTATATATAAGAGATAGGCTTAATTGCTCTACTAGCCATTGTTAGGTTTTCATAACAAACCATTAATTAACTGCCCTAACAAATGTAAATAATTCAACTGATTCCATAACAGAAACGCCAGTGCCAGAATCGTGTTAGCTATTCCATAAACAACCACAGGTCATTTGTCACTAGTATTTAAAAAAAGACTTCAACAAATTCAGTATCAAAGCCAAGATTTTAGTTCATGATTCATGATTAAAATAAAAAGTAGGATAAATTAAAGTAATTCCAAAAATGTTAATTAATATAAATTAAAATTTAAAAGCTCAAATTAGTGTGAAAACACTATAGTTTGTTTAGACCCCCAATTTTGATTACGGCTTTATTAATTTTACGCTTAACACACTTAATGCGGAATATACATGATTAGCAAATTAATCAATCGAAGCATTCAACAATTGCATGGATGAACAAATAAGTGCAATGCTAAAATGGAAAGGGTAGTGGGTAAAAGAATAGCAAACCCAAGATAACACGGCGATGTGTTATCGAAGAGGAAACCAAAAAACTCGGCAATAAACCTCTCCGTGACCCTCCAAGTCAAAATGATCCACTAGTGAATAAGTTGGAGTACAAGGATACCAAAAAGACCATTCAAAGATACAAAACTAAAAAGTAGTTAAAATAGTACAGTGGAACTTATGAACAGTATCAAAAAGTGTAGTGGGATCCATGAATAATAGCAAAAATAAGCTAAATAGTAAAAAAAAAAAAAAGGGTTTTTAAACCATACCAAACGCACACTAAGGGTGTGTTTGGATACTACTTATTTTACTAAAAACTGAAAATACTGTAGTAAAATAATTTTTAAATGTGTGAATAGTGTTGTGTGACCCATTTTTAATGAAAGTTTTGGTGAAAAAGAGGTTTATGGGTCCCATAAACAGTGCCCGAGACCTACTGGAAAAGACGGAAACAGAAACATGTTTCTAAAATAAAATAAAATAAAAACCCAAAATGCAGATGTTGAAATGCAGACTCAGTATCCAAACGGATACTTAGCTTATTTTTTGCCAACTTATTTTACTATTCAGCTTATTTTTACTACTATTCATGAGTCTCATTGTACTTTTTAGTACTATTTATGGGTCCCACTATATTATTTCAACTAATTTTTACCTTTATCTACAGTACTATTCATGAGCCCCACTGTATTTTCAACAAAAAGTTTTCAGTTTTAGTAAAATAAGCGAATCCCAAACAGACCCTAAGTCTACTAATCTAAACCACACGATTTTAGGGTTCATTGAATCTTTTAATAAGAATAATCAGTATTTTGTTTTCTCCCATACAAATTAATGGCAGATATCTTTCATTCAACCACCGTGTGTTTCAACAAGTCTTTTGGTCTTTGCTCAGAACTTCCACAAGACTTGGGAAGTTATAATCTTTTCTATTAACCAATGTGTGTTTTCAAGGTTGATGAATGATTGAATTGAAAGAAACGAACAAGAAACTGAAGGTAAAAGAGTTCTGGGTTATGAAAAGAGAAATAAGAGAGTTTGGGAAGCGAAGAGAAAAGGAAACTAAGAAGCAAGAGATATTTAGATAAAAAAATAGAGAATTAATTGAATTAATTTATCTCAGTACAAATATATTATTTATATATAAGAGATAGGCTTAACTGCTCTACTAGCCATTGTTAGCTTTTTTATAACAAACCATTAATTAACTACCCTAACAAATGTAAATAATTCAACTAATTCCATAACAGAAACACCAGTGCAAGAATTGTGTTAGCTATTCTATACACAACCACAAGTCATTTATCACTAGTATTTAAAAAAAGACTTCAACAAATTCAGTATCAAAGCCAAGATTTTAGTTCATGATTCATGATTAAAATAAAAAGTAGGATAAATTAAAGTAATTCCAAAAATGTTAATTAATATAAATTAAAATTTAAAAGCTCAAATTAGTGTGAAAACACTATAGTTTGTTTAGACCCCTAGTTTTGATTACGGCTTTATTAATTTTATGCTTAACACACTTAATGCGGAAGATTCGTGATTAGTAAATTAATCAATCCAAGCATTCAACAATTGCATGGATGAACAAATAAGTGCAATGCTAAAATGGAAAAGGTAGTGGGTAAAAGAATAGCAAACCCAAGATAACACGGCGATGTGTTATCGAAGAGAAAACCAAAAAACTCGGCAATAAACCTCTCCGCGACCCTCCAAGTCAAAATAATCCACTAGTGAATAAGTTGGAGTACAAGAATACCAAAAACACCCTTCAAGCCTAATCTACCCAAAGTACTTGAGTCCTTAAAGCTTCAGCTACCAACGGATTTCTCGGAGTCTTGCCTTTACTAGTTATCCGAATCCTACAATAACACCCGATTGCATTGCCAAGCCTCATTGGCTTCTTTTAGCAAATACCCAATACTTCCAAAGCTCCAAAACACTCTATACACTCTGAATAAGTGTGGGTTATATTTGGGTACAAATCTTCTCTTAAGATATAACAATCAGAAAAGGGAGGAGAAAAGACTACAAGGATTTCTCTCTTGAGGATAAGTAGCTCTCTCTAACAATGTGTTGTAGAAACCTCCCTAGGGTTTTCTTTTGAATAACATCCTTACATTTTTGTGGATAACGAGGGTATATATAGTATGGGTGAAGGGTATAAAAGTCAGACTTAGAATCATCTAAGCAAAGAGTTTCACAGGTTACTCACGGGTTAGCCAAGTTGCAAAGTGACTCGCAAAATACAGGTTGACACTTGACTCTTCAGCTAACAACATGTGCTTCTCATGTGACATTTCACAAGTTGTCCACTCGCGAGCCAATTGCGAGCAAGTCGCGAACTTCACTGTCTTGAGCAATCTTCACCAACTTAATACTAAACTTATTACAAATAAATCCCACAAAATACAAGGTAATAAATTAATGCAATTATAATACTTTCTGACATTGAATAAAGCCACATAAATGTTATATGAAAAACCATAACCTAACAAAATTAATTAATAAATTAAAAAAAAAAAATCTTGGTCAATGACTCAACATACAAGACCACTATTTGTTCTTGTTTTCTTTGCTCAACAAACACTACTTCACGGCCAGCATATTCTTTGAAAATGTAAAATAGTGAACTATAAAAGACTTAACTTCCACACTTTTCACTTTATATACACACTTTAAAGTTTTTATATTTTTAATAAGTAATGAAAATTTTATTAAGAAAAGGTTAATTGATGCTTTGAGGAATTCTTTAGTGCACTATTTTAGGAAAATTTTTATGAGAAAATAAAGAAAACTGTAGGGACACGTTTCGCAGCCCAAGCCCAAAGGGTATGGGATATTGGCCCAATGAGTCATATACAATAAATTTGTAGAGAGTGGGTCGAAAAACTAGGCCCTAATGAATTTGACAATGGATAGTATGTATTTTGAAGATGATCAAGCAAAAACAAGAAGTGTTGATGTGAATGGATTCACGGACCGAAGAGGTAAACTTCCTTATAAATCAATTTAACTGATTACAAGTATAATTCTGATGTCTACATTATTCTTTCTCTATTTTTCCGATCCCTTCCTCATGGAAGGTTTCTTACATTATATAGCTCCCTCCGGGCCATCTTGATCTTACACTTGTTGATCATTTGAACCCTTACTTGAGTACCTGTCCCATCAGACACCCCCTTTGGCTTTTTATAAGTTGTAGTAGTCAAGACAGCACTGTTCTGGGGTCTTCTCCACATAAATGCAGACAGAAAAGTAGCTGCATTGCATTTAATGCGGTGGTAGTAGCTTTCCCTTAGATATTTTTTAATTCTCATCATCCTTGTACGTTTATGAGACATATCCTTGTCACTAGAGCTTCCTCGACGGTCGCTTTGATCATTAAGATCTTTATCTGATCTATGTTTAGCTTGTCCAAGGGAATATTCCTCCTCGAACCACCTTCCCAATGGTATCTTGCTTATTAAGCACTAAGTTTGAACCATTCATAACCATTCGTTCGTCCTCGGACTACCACGCTCTCGGCTAAGGCCCAAGGCCCAATACATAATTTGGGCCCCTAACACTACAAAAACAATTAATGTTTTGAAAATATTTTCTATTTCCCATAAGAGTAGTATAAAAAATTTCATGAAATGTTTTATTATTGTTATTTGATGGAGTAAATTCTATTATTTTAATATGTTGTATCTAAAAATATAACAACTGGGATGTGGGTGAGTTGTAAAATGGTATGATAAAATAGATTTTTCAAGTGTAAAATTTATGTTTTTTAGGTACTGAAATGTGAATGCTATGAATCTTTTATAAATGTGCAAACTCACTCATGTCACTAATAGAACTACAAGGCTCTTGGCATCCAATCCCCATAGTCAAGCCCATTAAAACAGCAACGTTTCGGAAAGTGAAAAATATAAATAAATAAATAAAGTTAAAATTGGACATAGAATTGATGAAATGAATAAATTGAAAAAAAAAATTAAAATGAAATTAAAAAAGATTAAAATTAAAGAAACAAAATGAAATAATGTTAGAGGATATAATTTGTAATATATATAATTTTTTTATTTAAATTTTCTTCATGTAATTATCTATTTTTTTTCTCTAAAAATAAAAACAATTTGAGCAAAAAGAAATAGATGACATTAAACAGTCCCCGATAATACAATTTCTACACTTTCAGCCTAGCATGGTTAATTTAGACACCTAGACAATATAATTGCTACGCGTTTAATAATTGCTTGCTACATGTTCAATCTACAGTGACTCAGTGGTCTGAACAAACAATTCTATAGTCCAAAATTCTAAGTAATAAAGACAGACCCTGCAGAAAAATATTCTTCCCAAGTCTTTGTAAGTTAAACATCAACAAATAATGAATATCGAAATTATTTTTTAGTGATTGGTTATATAGTTTGTAAATGTACTGGAATAAAATTTATAATATTTCTAACTTGATTTTTTTTTTTTAAATCATCGTTAAATAAAATAACTGGTTTTTACTAAGCACACGCCAATAATAAGTAAATTAAAACAATATTGGTTTTGGAATACACAAGTCTCACCAATTTCCTTAGCACAATAGATGAAAAATAACATCAAAATTGAATCTGACGCTCTGTTTTTTGTATACTCTCAACACAATATAAGTTCACAGCTATGCAAAACCAAATTATCATTTTGCATTTTTTTTCCATAACAAAAGGAAAGAGGAAAAAGAAAACAATGAAATGATTTTCTTTTTATTCTAGTTTGCCTTTTTTTTTCAAGTATATTTCATTGAATCATATTGAAAATAGTCAGTCATAAGTAATCCCCCCTTCCCTTTTTTTTCTACCAAAAAGAAATTGAGTATGATGTTGGCTCTGCCATTGTATTCGTGAAATTGAAAATGCAACACCAAATTGGACCTTCCCGGTTTTTTTGATGAACTGAAAGACTATTAAAATTTAAAACACAAACAGCAAGATTACAAGGCATTAGACAGAATCGTTAACTTGACTACCCAGCAAGATAGTATCAGAGATGGTGTTTTGATTCTCCAGTGGGTGTCACTGCACTTGGAATTCAACTTTTATTAATTTTGCTGTCGGTCATGACTCATGATCAAATTCATACCTTAAACAAATTAAGGATGTTTTCCGAAGTGCTTATATTTCAGCCAATGGATCAGCCACAGGATTGCAACCCCTTCTAGGCCAAATGTGGGAAACCAGGAGGTTTTGAACATCCTCTACAAGCTGCACCATATATCAAATGAACAGAGAAATTCAACAATTATGGCAAGAGGATGTCTTATTTCTTATTTGCTGGGTGGGTGGTCCTTTACGATGTGCTAAATTTCTAGCATTTTTTACCCCCCCCCCCCAAAAAAAAAAGTCTAGCATAAATGTCATAGGTTAACTATTTTGATAAGCTGATGTCCTAAATAGACAGAGACAAATATATCCACTATAGGTTTGTTTGTTTTTTTTTTTTTTTTTTGAGAGAGAGAGAGAGAGAGAGTTTTAACCTATGACGTCCACTCCTGATGATAGATCTTTATTATCAGACCAAGACACCAATTAGTTTTTGGTGTAAGCGGGGATTGAACTCCAAATCTCTTATATAACCATCAGAGACTTTATCAATTGAGCTAATTGAAACCCACCTACTATAGGTATCAATATGAGTGAATCTAGATTTAAAGTATATGGGATTATTATGATACTTGTTTATAATGAGTTTTAGTTCTTAAAATTTGAGCTGGATAATCTGATTTTTTTTAACTTTCAAAACTAGTTCTTATAAATAAATAAAAATAGAGTAACTCATCCAGTAAATAATAATAATAATAATAATAATACTGTAAACCACAAGAGAGTGACCCACAAGACCTTAATTTTGTCTTTTTGAGGAGACACAAGACCTTAATTTTCCATGCCATGGGCCAAAGACTTTTTGAAACATTTTACTGGCTTAAAGTCTTTTCTAAGATAATGAGAGCTGAGATGGTAAAGAAAATTAAAGCCCCCAACCCATAAAGTACGCTAACACTAGGGATTAGAATTGTGTTGTGGCTGATAATCGTGGTTATGGTCTCCCACTGGGTTGAACCTGTTAGAAATTAATTCATCATGAAAACTGCTGGAAGAAGAATGAGATTAGTATTAGTTTCTCTTCTAAAAAAAAAAAAGTTTTGTGTTAGTTTCTCTTCCCAAAAAAAAAAAAAAAAAACTATTAGTTTCCTCCCTTCAAAGAAAGTATTGTGTAGGCTCACAATAAATATCTTATTAAAACACTAATTTGAAACTTACCAGGATAATTAACACAATTTCTCCTAATTCAATCTAGCATGAATCTTTAGCAAATAGTTTATATAGTCTAAAAGTGATGCTAGTCAATAGTTGAATCATGATGTCATTACTTTGCAAGTCTAAATTGAATTTCTAACTTTAACCAAAGACTCATTCAATGTAATTAGGATTGAAGTCTTCTAACAGAATCACATGTTTTGAAGTCTTTTTGGATAATTCAATAGTTATAACAAAGGAGGGAGGCTTTGAATCATGGAGATACTAGGAGGTGTCAACTAATTGAGCTACAAAAATCTTGGCACAAGTTTTGAAGTATATTCCCCTATAACACAAGTTTTTAAGTTTGAATGAATTTAGAGAATCAATGATTTTTTTTTGAAACACATAGAGGGTGTTTGGCATCAGTGTTTAAACACTGAATACTTATTTCTACAACACTTTTTAACCCACACGCATTTCTACAACACTTAAATAACGATACTAGAAATCTCTAATCAAATGAGCCCAAGAATCAATGACTTGAAAAGAGTAGTTGTATATCATCAAACAATTATATAGCTCAAATGTCACGCTAGTTGATAGTGGTACCATGCGGCCACTACTTTCCAAGTCTAAATTTATTTTACGAACACTAACCAAAGACTCATTGCAACATTATTAGGATTAAAGTCTTCTCTAATAGTACCACAAATTTTGAAGTTTGTTTGTTTTTTCAATTCGATAGTTATAACAAAAGAGGGAAGATTGGAATCCGTAATGTCTCCATTGATAGTTATACACTATCTTTTCAAACAAAGCAACCTAACACTAAATAAATTTTAATTTAGGTTTGATTAATTTCATTGTGCAAATTTTAATTAATATGTAGATTCTATTCCAAAAGGTCTCTAATTGATCACTGCACACCCTTGGTGTGATGGTCACTCCATAAGTATAAGTGCTTGTGAAGTGTGGGGGTCAATGGCTAGGGTTCAAGTCACTAGGAGGGAGCTTCACATACATATATACTTAGATTAGGCTAGAGTAGAATTCTATCTTGTATAAAAAAAAAAAAAAAAATGGTCTCTAATTGACTTTTTATTTATTAATACTTATTGAATGAAGGTTAAATTACAAATTACACCTCTAACTTTGACTTAATTTTTAATTCAGTTCTTTAAGTTTTACTCTCTATCGTTTTAGTCCTTTAACTTTCATTTGTTTTCATTGTATTCCTTCCATCCAATCCACATTGGACGATATTAAACTAATAGCAAGATTGGACAATATTGACGGAATGACTAAACTAAAAACATATTTAAGTTAAGGACTGAAAAAAAAAATGAAACTTAAATGACTAATTTGAATATAAGTTAAAGTTGGAGGATGTAATTTGGAGTTTAAACTTAAATAAATATGTTTATATAAAAATAGATTTTCTTGATCATCACATGGGATGTGGATGGGTAGAAAACTAGATATGTAATTGTAGTCCATTTTTATTTTTATTTTATTTGAGGAAAAGTATTGGATGACATAAAACTGACTCGAAATATCATAATTGCTACACATTTGATAATTTCCATGCACTTAGTCTGCAATTATGTGGTCTACATCAAACAATTATTATATAGTCCAAAATTTTAAGATTATAACTTTCCAAGTTTTTGAAATTTTCAAACAATAACCAAAAGACTTTGAAAGTTTTGAACAATGACCAAAGACTTGGTGAGATGTTAACAAGATTAAAGACTTTTAATGGTGTCATTTGTTTTCACGATTAAAGGTATCAGGCAGATCAATGGCTTAAAAGAGCTGCAATTATTTTCTTCCACAAAAAATTTTAAGAGATAAAACTACTAATTAAACTTTTCTTACTTGTTATTTTGGAAAACTCTGTCATTCCCATAAGTCCACTCCCCCTAGTAAATTATCAAAATATTACAAACGTATGTATACGTACTTAGAAAAAGCTAGTCCATGTTACGAAAGAGCAATTCAAAAATTCATGTATTATATTGTTTAATTTGCAAAAATCACATTTTTGTTACCCATTTATCATAGTTTTGCAATAGACTTTATTACTCTAAAAAGTTTAAACTTAAATAAATATGTTTATATAAAAATAGATTTTCTTGATCATCACATGGGATGTGGATGGGTAGAAAACTAGATATGTAATTGTAGTCCATTTTTATTTTTATTTTATTTGAGGAAAAGTATTGGATGACATAAAACTGACTCGAAATATCATAATTGCTACACATTTGATAATTTCCATGCACTTAGTCTGCAATTATGTGGTCTACATCAAACAATTATTATATAGTCCAAAATTTTAAGATTATAACTTTCCAAGTTTTTGAAATTTTCAAACAATAACCAAAAGACTTTGAAAGTTTTGAACAATGACCAAAGACTTGGTGAGATGTTAACAAGATTAAAGACTTTTAATGGTTACCCATTTGTCATAGTTTTGCAATAGACTTTATTATACTAATTTGGAGTTTAAACTTAAATAAATATGTTTATATAAAAATAGATTTTCTTGATCATCACATGGGATGTGGATGGGTAGAAAACTAGATATGTAATTGTAGTCCATTTTTATTTTTATTTTATTTGAGGAAAAGTATTGGATGACATAAAACTGACTCGAAATATCATAATTGCTACACATTTGATAATTTCCATGCACTTAGTCTGCAATTATGTGGTCTACATCAAACAATTATTATATAGTCCAAAATTTTAAGATTATAACTTTCCAAGTTTTTGAAATTTTCAAACAATAACCAAAAGACTTTGAAAGTTTTGAACAATGACCAAAGACTTGGTGAGATGTTAACAAGATTAAAGACTTTTAATGGTGTCATTTGTTTTCATGATTAAAGGTATCAGGCAGATCAATGGCTTAAAAGAGCTGCAATTATTTTCTTCCACAAAAAATTTTAAGAGATAAAACTACTAATTAAACTTTTCTTACTTGTTATTTTGGAAAACTCTGTCATTCCCATAAGTCCACTCCCCCTAGTAAATTATCAAAATATTACAAACGTATGTATACGTACTTAGAAAAAGCTAGTCCATGTTACGAAAGAGCAATTCAAAAATTCATGTATTATATTGTTTAATTTGCAACAATCACATTTTTGTTACCCATTTATCATAGTTTTGCAATAGACTTTATTACTCTAAAAAATTTAGTTCAATTTGTAGTATCTTTAATATTTTAGTAATAAGGGTATCAAAGATTAAGAAATAGAAATAACATTAGGTATATAAGAAAAAGAAAAAAAGAAAAAAAAGAAAAAAAACAGAGCTACTTATTAAAAATAGGAAAGATGAAGTTGGCTACGCCGTTGTATGCATGAAATACAATACCAAATTGGACCCTCTAGACGTTATCACTTTATGTTTTTTTAGCTGGGATTATTAAGAAATTTTTTGCTATTACAATGATCTTAGATACAATTCATAAGTGTTTCCACTCTAGTATTGTAAACTTGCCTTTAAACCAATGGCTTGAGTACTAGCTTATTTATTTGTGCAATTGGCATGTGCCTAAATTATAATGATTTAATTAATAATTATGCCTAGAGGATGCCTTTGTCTTATTTTCTGGGTCCTTGACAATATGCTAAATGTGTAGCATAAATGTCATAATAATAAGTTAATTATTTCCATAAACTGATGGTCCTAAATAGGCAAAGACATTTCCTTAAAATGAAAAGAATATATATATATATATATATATATATAATTTATCCACTACAGGTATCGGACTAAGTGAATTGAAATCTAAAGTATTTTTTTATGGGATTATTATTATTTTTGAAAAATAATAGATAGGATTATCATGATACTTGATTAATTATAAAGAGTTTTTTATATGAGTTCGAATTTGATAAGGATGAGGTGTAAAACCTATGTTTTACACCATCTAATAAGAAATTACCACATCAGCATTTTGCTTAAAATTCAATACATCCTACCACACCTAATAACATCTCAATAAACTCCTAATTTGGTTGGATTTATATATGGGTATTAGAACTGATTGGGTCTAGTTGTGCTTATTTTTAAATATGTAATAAGATGATGTGGCATATTAAGATTGAAGGGATAAAACATGGGTTTTACATCACATCTTTACAGAATTTAATCTCTTTTTATATATACCTAATTCGAATAACCTGATTTTCTGACTTTCTAATGGTGTTTCCCTTAAAAAAAAAAAAAAAAAAAAAAAAGGGACTTATAATGATGTCACACATTTTCAAGGTTAAAGGAATCTGGCATATGAATGGCATAAAACTTATTCAGATAACATGATTGCTACATGTTAATTGGTTTCTACAAAATTTATCTATAAATCTGCAATTTGCACCAAACAATTCTTCTATAGTCCAAAATTCCAAGACTATAGCAAACAAAGAAGAAAAAAATCTGAGATTGAAGTTTCAAAGTCTTTGAATGTTCCAAACAATGATCAAAAACTTGTTGAAACTTGAAACGCTAACATGATTAAAGTCTTCTAATGGTGTTTCCCTCAACTACAAAAAGGACTTGTAAATTGTAATAGTGTCACAAATTTTCAAGGTTGAAGGTATCTGACATATGAATGACATAAATCTTATTTTGATAATATGATTATTACATGTTAATCAGTTTCCACACATTTTGTCTATAACTCTGCAATTTCATCAAACAATTCTTATATAGTCCAAAATTCAAAAACTATAGCGAACAAAGAAAAAAAATCCCAAGACTTGAATTTTCGAAGTCTTTGGAAGTTCCAAACAATGATCAAAGACTTGTTATAACGCTAATATGATTAAAGTTTTCTAATGGTGTTTCCTCAAAAAAAAAAAAAAAAAAAAGAAAGACTCCCGAAAGTGTCACATATTCAAAATTGAAGGAATTTGGCATATTATTGACTTAAAAAATGAATGATATCATTTTCTCTCATACAAACTTTAAGAGAAAAAGCTACAAATTAAACTTATCTTAGCTGTTACCCCTAAGCTAACTCCCCCTGATTAGTTGTAATTAAAATATTACATATGGATGTATTCATATTTAGAAAAGGGCCATCCATTATGTAACAAATAATAATACCTTAAGGGCAATTATGAAAGTAATTTATTTGCACTTTCACCAAATAACAAGAAATATGAGTTTTACATAATGGGAAAAAGAAGAAGAAGGAAGATTTTGAGCATATGCCTAATGCATCAAGCGTGAACAGTTTTGATACGGTCTAAAAAAGAATATATGCTGGTTATAGAATTGGCATTTTTGGGTAATTAGATATAAAAGATGGAGTAATCTAATAAGTAGCTCTTGTGATTTAGCATGAAGCAAAATAAAAGTGAATTGTTGTCAATAGTTGATCTAGATTCGACATACTAAAAAGGCTTTAGAAATGTGTCACTGGCAAGGGATGAGAATACAACTGGAATACACAGAATTTTATTGGCATATATATAGTTTCCTTAGCAAAAAGAATGGAAAATATCTTCAAAATTGAATCCGAGTTCTATTTTTTGGATACTCACAAAAGAATGTAAGTTTATAGCTCTACTAAACCAGACAATTATGAAATTTGTTTCCATTACAAAAGGAAAGAAAGAAAGAAAAATAATCATCTATTATTATTCTAACTAGTATGTAACCTGTACTTATGCACATGAATGATGAACTGTAGTGGTACTATTGATGTTAGTTTTGATTATTAAATATATAGGACATTAGTTCGACCAAGATATTTGGATGTACTAAAATGATTTTTCCTTACAATTTTAATGATATTAGTTACTCCAAGTTTTTAATTACATTGTTGTTATGTATATAATTTTGAAAATCACTATTGGACACTACAAATGCAATATCAATTCACTATCATTTTCTATATAATTCTACTAAATACAACGCAAAATAAAAAGAATAAATTGGTTCAATGATATCTATATCTCCTATATTGAATGGGGATAGGTGCATATGATCGTTTAGCTCAATTACAATTTGTTACGTTCAAGATCTTCACATATAAAATATCTAAATAGAAATAGTATAAAAAATATACACATTAGTTCAAAAAAAAAAAAATCTAAATAATTTAAATTGTATGAAAAGCTAACAAAGGCAAAATCTAATTTTGAATCTAATCAAATTTTCTATAAGATTTGGTTTTATATATATATATATATATATATATATATATATATATATATATATATATATATATATATATATATAACCTGGGTTTATTTATATTAAACTCCTTGTTTTCTACACTATATTAACTAGCATATAACTCCATGCAAACACGTGAATGCATTTTAAATTAAACAAAATTTTTATTATAAAAATATAAATAATTAGTCAAATTAATTTTTTTAAAGCATATAACACATGCATTGACACATACATATAGATACATTTAAAATTAAACACAATTTTTATCATAAAATATAGATAATTAGTCAGATTATTATTTTTTAAAGTAAACGTAATTAGTCATATATTAAAATTCTTATCTAAATTTAATACTACTTACGATCATTTTTTTTTTCTAATTTTTTAATAAGATAGAATGTGTGGTGACTTTTTTTTTATGTGGTGATTTTTATTGAGTATAAGTGTGTGTGTGTGTTTTTTTATTTTAAATTTTATAGTTTATTAATATTAGATTCTTAGTATTTTGCACTCATCAACTCACTTTACATAAAGATTAAAAACTTAAGTAGACACATGGCACAAGCTTAAGTAGATAATTATGATGTAGGTCCACATAAATTTAGACAAATTGCGCAAAATTGGATTATGATTTCAAATTCTAATTAAATTTTTTCTAAACTTTACCTATTAATATATATATATATATATATAGATGATTTATAAATTTGAATTTTTTTTAGTTATGTGATTATGTTTTTTTATGATTTATTATATTTGACTCATCGTTTTCTACACTAAATTAACTAATTTAGTATAAAAATTTAAAAATTTAGATTAGATAGGACACGTGATGTAAAATTAAACTCTAATTGAAATTCAATTTTTACACTAAATTAACTCACTTGGCACAAAATTCTAAAATTTAAATTAGATAAGACACATAAAAGCTAAGAATTATGCTATATAGTGAGTCTACAGCGTACGCTAGTTAACGGAGTGACTCTTAAATTCTATACATATAGTCCACAGTCAACGCTAGTTTGTTAAAATAATGTCATTAAAATGATTCTAAAAAAAAAAAATCATTAAAATAAATTTTCCAGAGCCACGCTGGTTAATACTAAGTGACCCACGGATTTCCATTTTAAAAAAGAAAAAAGAAAAAAAGAAGTGAGCCACAACCACAAGACCTTAATTTTCCAAGTCATTGGCCCAACCCATAAAATAAGCTAAGACGAGAGATTAGAATTGTCTACATGCGCCTGATAATCGTAGTTATGGTCTCTCCTCTCTCGCCTATAAATAAATGCATCATTCCTTCTGATTAATGTATCTAAGCCATCTCATTTCCTAAAATATCACTCCTTTCCTTCTGAATCTGATTTGTAAAAGCAGGCAGAGCAGAGCAAATATGGAGCGGCTATTACTCTTACTCATTTGCTTCCTCTTCCTTTCTCAACCTAATAATTGTTCCTCTTCTCTCTCTTTTAATTCATCAACGCCTCTTTGCCATTCACACCAATCCTCTGCTTTGCTCCATTTCAGAAACTCTTTTTCTGTTGGAGGTCTTCCTTGTACTTCTTATCCTCCGAAGAATTCGTGGAAAATGGGTACAGATTGTTGTGGGTGGGATGGGGTCACCTGTGATACGATGACAGGTCATGTCATTGCTGTCGACCTCAGTTGCAGTGGCCTTCAAGGTCCCATCCATCCCAACAGCACGCTTTTCTCTCTTCGCCATCTCCAGCGGCTCAACCTTGCTTACAACTATTTCAGTCACTCCACAATTTCATCTAAGTTTGGTGGCTTTGCGAACATGACGCATCTCAACCTCACTTGGTCCTCTTTCGCTGGTAATTTCCCATCCGAAATCTCTCAGTTATCCAAATTGGTTTCACTTGATCTCTCTTGGAATTTTATGATGAGAATAGAAACGCCTAGTTTGAAAAGGCTTGTTCAAAACCTAACCCATCTAACTGAACTTGTTTTGGATTATGTTAGCATGTCTTCTGTTTCACCTAATTCTTTCATGAATTTGTCTTCCTCTTTGACATCTCTTAGTCTTTCTGAATGTGGATTGAAAGGGAGATTCCCAGATAATATATTCCACCTCCCAAACCTCCAGATGTTTGATGTTTCACATAATCCTCTCTTAT
Source organism: Quercus wislizeni (assembly GCA_023055345.1). Classification (NCBI taxonomy): domain Eukaryota; kingdom Viridiplantae; phylum Streptophyta; class Magnoliopsida; order Fagales; family Fagaceae; genus Quercus; species Quercus wislizeni. The sequence goes on from JALGQJ010000010.1 coordinate 15,821,959, forward strand.
CATTCCACACGTATAGCTATAACATTGCAGACTATACCTTGCCCAGACTTCGATATTTATCTTTGTCATCTTGCAACATAAGTGAGTTCCCGTATTTCTTAAAATCCATGGAAAATTTAAGCACATTAGACCTTTCCAACAACCAAATCAATGGCAGTATTCCGACGTGGTTGTTGGAGGTGAAGATGGATTCATTGAGTTACCTGAATCTTTCATACAACTCCTTGGCAAGAATAGGACACCTTCCATGGAAGAACTTGCTAGTTCTTGATCTTCATTCTAACTTGCTTGAAGGACCACTTCTAGTACCTCCACCATACACTTTTTTCTTTTCAGTCTCAAGGAATAATTTAACTGGAGAGATCCCTCTCTTGATTTGCAATCTCAGTTCCCTCCAATACCTTGATTTGTCTTATAATTACTTGAGTAACATGATTCCTCCATGTTTGGGAAACTTCAGTAATCGTCTCATAAATTTGGATTTGCAAAGTAACAATCTTCATGGTACTATCCCTTCAACATTTGCAAAGGGCTGTTACTTGAGAAGTCTTAAACTCAATGGCAACCAATTGGAAGGGTCATTTCCGCAATCATTGGTCCATTGTAGAAATTTGGAAGTTCTAGATTTTGGTAACAACAAGATTAATAGCACCTTCCCTCGTTGGTTGGAAACTCTTCCAGAGTTGCGGGTTCTTATCTTGCGATCAAACAATTTTAATGGTGCCTTAATCAACCCCAAGACCAAATTCCCATTCCCAAATTTGCGAATCATAGACCTCTCTCACAATGAGTTCCATGGACATTTGCCGACAAAACTTTTCAAGTATTTAAAAGCCATGAAGAATGCGAGTGCAGACAAAGGTGAATTGAAATATATGGGTGATAATTATTATCAAGATTCTGTGATAGTGGCAATGAAAGGGCTTTTCTTTGAATTGGCAAAAATCCAAAATCTATTCACAACCATTGATTTCTCCAACAATAATTTCAAAGGAGAAATTCCAAAGTCAATTGGAGAGCTTCAGTCATTGAAGGGGCTTAATTTTTCACACAATAATCTTATAGGTTGTGTGCCTCCCTCGTTGGGGAATTTAACCAATCTTGAATGGTTAGATCTTTCATCAAACAAGCTTGAAGGTGAAATTCCTATACAATTGGTAGATCTCACATCACTGGCATTTTTAAACCTATCAAAAAACTATCTTTTTGGACAGATACCCCAAGGTAAACAATTCAATACATTTACAAATGATTCTTACAATGAGAACCTTGGGTTATGTGGATTTCCAATGACAAAAGCTTGTGGCAATGATGAGGGACAACAACCACCACCATCGTCAACCATTCAGGAAGATGATTTCAAATTTGAAAATGGGTTTCATTGGAAAGTTGTATTGTTGGGGTACGGTGTTGGATTCATGTTCGGATTGGGTTTGGGTTATCTTGTGTTCTCAAGTGGAAAGCCAATATGGCTAGTGAATATTTTTTATAGAGAACAAGATAATAAGGTACGAAGATTCAAGAAGAATGCTCGTGGACGAACTCATTGAAGAAGAATTTGGTGGATGCAAATACTGATTCTAGGTACATTCTTATATGCTAATAATATATTTGAAAATAATCAATTTCATAATTTTTTGGTTCACTAAAACTGTGTCTTTAAATAGTTAAGATGATTTTTCATTTCTAATTTGCTTTATTCTAGTCAGGAATGGCTATACTTGTGTTAATGTGAGGCTTATTACTAGTATTACAGGGTGCATAAGCTTCTATGTTTCCTTTCAAAAAAAAAATTTCTGTGTTTAAAGTATAGCTATACAGGAGAGTAATTTGATGTACTGATATTGTTTCTATTGCCACTAGAGATGGCATTATGCTGGTCTGTTCTTGATCCTGAATCTTCCTATATTCTATCTCTCTCTTTTAAGATTTTTTTTGTTAAGGTCCTTTCAACTAAGGGCTTTGGCAAATGTTTAAGTTCTAGGATTTGATGATTGTTTGTTAAAAACGATGCTTAAATGAAAGTTGGGGAAAATGTAAGAAACAGAAATTAAAAGAAATGGTATCTCTTTACATTTTTATATGTTGAGGAGTCTTTCAATAAGATTCTAAAGTACATATTGGTTATGTGGAAAACTTAGAGAATTAATGAATTGATAATACATTACTAGTGATTTTTGCTGTTTTGGTTTCCACAAATTGTTAGAGTCACCTTTACTTAGCCAACTAGTTGTTTGTAGAACTTTTTGGTTATAATTTCAGTAAAAAATGTCAAAAAATTTTTAAAAAATGAAATACTTTTCTCATTCCAAATTCAGCTAAACTAACACTAAAGAACATCTCTAAGTAACTCATTTTATTGGTGCTCTGATGTAAACTACTATACTTGACCTCACAGGCTGGTGGCCCTTTCTATCCAGTGTTAACAAGATGGAGGGACAACATTCATTCATATTTAATGAAGCACTAGCCGGCATTCCACGACCAAATGATAACATAACATAGACACTTCACCTTGTTGCCTTTAGAGGTATTGATGAAAGATAAACAATTACTCTTCTAGGTACTATCTCTCTGCCTTTTCTCATTTCCCCCTTATTTTATGGAGTTGAAAAGGGTTTAAAATGTTATTTGGTTTGTATTGGTTTCTTAATCATCTGAAGGTGCACGTGACATTGGGAAGGTTCACTGTGAATTCATATAGAAATGCCTCCCTTACCTCAAGGGGACAGGGCAGCCAAACCCAACTATAGCTCCTGATTTTCTCATTGAGACGAGAATGAGATGCCAAGACAGTAATTGGACCACCACTCAGCCTTCTTCACCCATGGAATCATTGGAAATGAGTGAGTCTGCAGTGGGGATGTCATATTTGTAGAATTGTCATCTTTGATATCATCTGGGGCAGGTTTTGACACTCACAACTGTCAGAGCTTGTTAAAGGGGAGAGGAATCCTTTTTGCCGATCAGAAATTGATAGCTAATGAGAAGACCGCAAGATTGGCAAGGGTTTATGCTTCAGATGATGGATCAATCTCTCGAATGGACTTTGCTTGGGCAATGATGATGATGTCAGGCCTTAATGTTCTGACTGGATATCAAGGTCAGGTCCGAAGAAACTGCTCCTTGGCTTTGGTCAATTCCTAAGTGACAGTCTGACCATAATGAACTCTTGAGATCTTTTTTCTTTCATGTAAGTTTCTCTTATGTTCTATATTTGATTGTAATGCTGTGACTTCTACATTTCTTGCCTGTGCTAATTTTGAGTCTATATATAAAGGCAATGGCATAGAGTAGACATTAGTCACAATGATGAACCTTACAAAGAAAAACTGCATATTAATGTGTTTTGGCTGTTGATTTCTTTTGACATATAGAATTTAAATGTTTTGATTCTTACCAAAAGTTAACAAATGCTGCAACATCCAAATTAATATTAAGGATAGAATTCTTTAGACATATGTTGAGTTTGTGGTGTTAGAACCTCATTCCCTCTCCTTTGTGTGTGTGTGTGTTTGTTTCTCATAAAAAAGAAGCAAACCTTATGAAAATAGTAGTGTTACATAGGGTGAATAAATAAATAAACTTTTTCCTAGTTCATATGAGCTCATCATTTGGGGCCTTCTAGTTCTGTGTTCTCTACGCTGGGCCTTATCAATGTCAATATGACTAGTGTAGTAGCCTTAGCTTCTAAACCCAGTGAACCTTTTCTTCTTGCATGGCCGAAAAAAACAATCGAAAAACCTTAATAACTCAGAAGTCAGAACACTCAAACCTTAATAACTCATTGGGGTTTTGCTTGTGTTTCATTCCCCGTGCACTGTTTAATATTTTTTGTTTTTACAAAGGAGCTGTTTGAGTTATATTTTTTTCCCTTTTTTGGGGTGGGGGGAATAGAATGCCAAAGAGTAAGTAAGTGACTGGTCTTTCATGGGAACCTAAATTTTTAAACAAGAACCCATAATGGGTGTGAGAGTGAATCTCAGAATCAGAGTGAAACCAGTGCACTTCGGAGACGTAAATTTTTAAACAAGAACCCATGATGGGCTTTTCCTCTCCAAAAAGTTAAAACAAATTTAAGAGAAAGCATCTCAAAAATACTGCTGGAAAAGCTTGGTATGTCTGTGTTTCAATGAGAGTTTCAATTTAAACTTTTCATTATATTTTCTTCTATCTGATTGTTTGGCTGAGAAAGAGAAAATAATGCAGGAGCATAACCCATTTCAATATTTCATTTTAGATTATCTTTATCATTTATGTTATCTTTACTTGGGTTTATCTTTAGTATTGGATTAGTATTTGAGATTGTTTAAAATGCCAGAAAGTAAGTAAGTGATTGGTCTTTCATGGGAACCTAAATTTTTCACCAGGAACCCATAATGGGTAGCCTAGGTTGTCTTGCATCAGAAAGAGAGGAAAGCTTTGAATTTCTTAAACTTTGATGCTTTTGGTTTCAAGTTAATCACCAACTCTTCTCATTTCTTTTGGTGTATATGGGTGGAGGAATTTAGTTTTTATTTGGGGTCTCAACTTACAGGATTTGTTCATTTAGAAGTGTTGTTAAATTTACTAACAATGATTACATTTTTTTTTTTTTTGGGGTAAAATGTGCATAGGTTTGACTTGCCTGCACAAACCATAACCCCTGAGATTGAGAAAGAGTTGTGTTTACTGAAGGTGTGGTGAACTCTATTTTTTGTCTATGTAGTTTGTTTCTGCGGCACTCCTTTTCAATTATGCTCAAATTATTCTCTCAGTAACATTTAATTGTTTAATTTTTTTATAGATAAAAAAAATATATTGTTTTAATTGTTTTGAATTTGCTTAGTGTTTTATCTTTCAACCTTATGTGCTTTAGGGGATGTGCCAATATGTAACTTGGGTCACAGTCATGCAGCTATGGAACTAGGGAAATTATTGAAATGCCTGTGTCTTCGTAAATTAATGTTATAGCTTAAAGTGTAATTAGATCTTATTCTTCTACTTAAGAGATTGTTCGGCTTTAGATAATCCACAAATTGGAAAAATAGAAATGACATGGAAGGTAGGGTACTTCCTATTAATGCATTTAATATGTTCTATAATGTATGTGTAGACATTAGCCTTTGGCTGGATCCATGTTTAGCATTCGAAAATTCATTCCTGCGTATGGAATGTAAAAGTTTTACTTACCAAAAAATAGTTTCTATAAAGTTTGACTTTAGATGGGTAAAATAACAACTTGGAACTGAAAGCTGGTTAATTTTCCACAAGTTGAACTAGAATTGATAATAGTTATACAACAGTATGGAACTAGTAGTTGTTTTTCTACCAATGATGCTAACAGGGTTGCTGATCTTCTTCATGCCTCTTGTAACTTGTATGCAACATCCTTGGTGAGAGGGATTTACCCTGCACCATACAAAGATGATTTTTGAGGGATATTAATGATATCTTTAGTCATATATTGCTGGTTAGTTTTCTTGTAATATGGCATTGGCATAGTAAAGTATAAAACTTGGTCTGGTCTTGAAGTAATTATGATGGTAGTGTCCTAGGATCTTTGATTTGTTGCACAATCTGGGATGTTTATAGTTTCAATTTCAAAAAGTTGATTCTACAACTCAATTTCATTCGGAAAATTTTGTTATTGACTTGAATGCACATGATTCTATTTGTTTACATGAAATTCACATCAAGAACCCATCAAAACACATAGTAATTTAAGATGTGCTTTTAAATTATTATGTGCTCTTACTTTGACCACAGTGAGCATTCTATTATCATAACATATTCCCAATACAGGACTAGGCCTAATTCATCTCAGTATTTCTCTTGAGTTGAACAAGTCTTACATAAACAATCTCTCGTTTATTTTTGAATTATGCTGGAACTCATTTAGATTCTAAGCCATTTTTTTCTTACCTATAAAAGAAAAAAGAAAATGAAATTTAAGTCATAATATATATATCTAATAATGGGAAGTTATTCAATACTCTTTGAGCAATGCTATCTCCTCTCACATGAATGATGGGGCCTAAATTTAATTAATGGGACCTATTATGATGTGTCAGGAAAATAAATTGCTCCCTGTGTACTAAATAATTACAATTAAATAATCATATATAAGAACTTAATGTGAAGCTTCCTTTTTTTATGTGGGGATAAGTTACTGTGAAGCTTGTGATATACTGGCTATGGGTTTATCAAGATAATAGGACACTAGCTTTTTATTTGACTTTGATAGATCATTTGCTTGCTAGGATTTTAGATTCCATAACTTAGGCAGGTTATTATTGATTTCTGAATTCTTTCCTACGTTCACAATTACAGTTGAGAAGTGCCATTGATCTGAAAAGGCACTACAAGAAGGGTGATTCAAAATCCAAAACATTGCTCAAGTATTTCCTGGCAAGTCTATTTGTAATTTCTAGACTAATAGTATAGTATGTGATATCTTGGAGCTTTAACTAGGACTGTGTGTATATTCTCCTTTGGGTGGTATACATTTTGTTATTTAGGCTTGGCTAATTCATACACCATTTGGTCTTCTGACAATTAGATCGGGGATGGTGATAGTGTCAACATCATACTTCTTCACGGTTAGACTAATGAGGAAAGAGAGAAAGAAAACAATTGCAGCTGAGTTGTTATCTGATTTTACCCTTGCTGACTACAGGTGAGATAAGCAATACTATCTTGTGTTTGGGTCATAAACCATATGACCATATCACAACATGATGTGTGAATTTAAAGGGTAAAAAGAATGTGGTGTTGTCATTCGTAAAAATGTGTTCGTTTGCCTATATAGTTTAAGATGAAATCAGCTAAGGGAGTAATCTAAAATGTTATAATAGCATGCTTATCTCAGTTGCATCTTCAAATGGACTCACAAAAAAACTTCAGACTGACATAATTTGTGAAGAAGACAGCTATGATTTGAAGCATGGTCATCATATATAATAGTGTAAAAACGTGAGAGAGAATATAGTATTTATGCTTTGTATTTCTAGAAATTATTTCCAGCAGAAACTTCCATCTTGACTCACCCCTGACGTAGGACAACCACACTAACAATAAAATAAAAGATAAACCCTAGGAGTCAGCACCTAAGGGTCGCTTGGAGTCAGCACCAAGCAAACTGGAGTCGGCACCAGTGAAAAAAAACAAACGTTTTTTTTTTATAATTCTCAAAACTGTCTTACAATAATCTGAAAAAGTGTTTAAATAGCCAACGATAAAAAAATGCATAAAGAAACCCTAATCAATAAATGTTCGGGCTTGCTTAATGTCAAGCCCAATAACTAGTATGCTCCATCCATAAGGCCACAGGTTGGGCCGTCTTCTTCTTGTTCTTCCTCCTATATGTGCGCGTAATTGGGGGCCTGTATCTCGTGTCCGCACCAACTCCCCCCAGGTGAGAAGAACTCGACCCCGTCGAGTGGAAATCTGAAGAGCTCTGATAGTACTCCAGCAAATCGGGATCCAGTCGCCGTAGCTCATCTCGAGTAATCCATGTGCAATCAGAATCTGGTCGCCCTCGCCACCGAACTAAGAAACGGTGAACTCCTCCATCCCTGGTAGAAACAATCTGCTCATCTAAAATAGCATCAATAGATTCTTTATGTGCATAGGGCAAATTTAAGGGTGAAGGAATGGGAATAGGGGCATCAATAGGATTAGGCAAAGACTCATCAAAAGGGGTATCAGGAATAGCTGTGGGGCTTTTATAAGCCACTAGATCCTCAATATTAAAGGAGGAGCTAATACCATAATCATGAGGAAGGTCAATGACATATGCATTTGGGCCCATCCGTTTCAATACCTTGAATGGTCCGGCACTACGAGCCTGCAATTTCTTAACGGTCCCAGAGGGAAACCGTTCAGGTCGAATCCGAATCATGACATAATCCCCTACCTGAAACTCTGCATGACGTCGATGAGTGTCAGCATGAATTTTATATTGAGAATTACTTGCCCGAATTTTTTTGTGAATCTCATTGTGCAAATCATGAATATGTCGTGCAAATGCCTCAGCAGACTCAGAAATCCTAACATGTGGGGACATGGGCAAAAGATCTAAGGGCTTCCTAGGCGTATATCCATGCACAACCTCAAAAGGACTAGCACCTATGGACCTATTGACAGAGCTATTATATGCAAGTTGGGCTACAGGAAGAATGGAATCCCAATTCCGATTGGCTTCGCCCACTAGACACCGAAGGAGGTTGCCTAGACTACGATTAACCACCTCAGTTTGACCATCAGTTTGAGGATGGAATGCCGTGGAAAATTTCAATTTGGTGCCCACTAAATGCCACAAGGTCTTCCAAAAATAACTCATGAAGCGAACATCCCTATCAGATACTATGGTTTTGGGAAGACCATAAAGTTTGACAATCTCATCAAAGTAGAGCTTTGCAATCTTAGAAGCATCAGAGGTCTTAGAACATGGTAGGAAATGAGCCATCTTGGAGAAACGGTCAACAACTACTAGAATGGAATCATGCTTCCTAAAGGTGCGGGGCAAACCTAACACAAAGTCCATACTCACGTCCTGCCACGGGCGGTCTGGCACAGGTAGCGGTGTGTACAGGCCAGTGTTTTGCTTACGATGTTTGGCTAGTTGACATGTACGACACTGACCAACTATCTTGGCAACACCTCTCTTAAGACCAGGCCAATAGAACTGACGTTCCACTTCCTCAATTGTCTTGTCTCGGCCAAAATGACCTGCAAGACCTCCCGCATGTATCTCCCAAACTAGGAAATCTCTCACTGAAGATCGAGGGATACATAACTTGTTGGCCTTGAACAAGTATCCATCTTGAAGGGAATAATCATCCAGGATTGGCCGTGGGATATTACTTAGGCTAATGTAGAGCTCCCCAAAATCTGGGCATGATTCATAATCATCCTTAAGTCGTTTAAACCCAGTAACCTTAACACTCATGATGGATAGCAAAGACACCCTTCGACTTAGTGCATCAGCAGCCTTATTCTCAACTCCCGCTCTATGCTTCACTACAAAGTGGTAGCGTTGCAGAAATTCAACCCAACTACCGTGCCTAAAATTCAACTTCTTTTAGGAATGGAGATAGCGCAAGGCTTCATGATCAGAGTAGATAACAAATTCTTGAGACAACAGGTAATGGCGCCAATGCCAAAGAGCTTGAATAATGGCATAAAACTCTTTGTCATATGTGGAGTACTTTTGCTTAGCATCATTCAACTTCTCACTGAAATAAGCAATTGGGTGACGCTCTTGGCTAAGTACTGCCCCTATACCAATACCGGAGGCATCACATTCCACTTCAAAAGGCTTGGTAAAATTAGGGAGACGCATGACAGGTGCCTCAATCATCCTTTGCTTTACCTCATTGAAAGCCTTAGCAGCAGCTTTAGTCCAAACAAACTCCCCTTGTTTCATGCAATCAGTGATGGGGGACATAATGGTGCTAAACCCCTTGATGAATCGGCGATAAAAGGAAGCGAGCCCATGGAAGCTTCGAATTTCATGGATATTTCTAGGCTCGGGCCACTCCACAATCGCTTGAACCTTTTGGGTGTCGGCAGAAACTCCCTCAGAGGAGACTATGAAGCCTAGGAAGATGACTCTATCGGTGAAGAAAGAGCACTTCTTAAGGTTACCATATAAACTCTCCTTCCTAAGGATAGCACAAACTTGAGTTAGGTGGTCGAGGTGTTGCTCCCTAGACTTACTATAGATGAGGATGTCATCAAAGTATACAACCAAGAATTTCCCCATAAAAGGCTTGAGCACCTGAGTCATCACTCTCATAAAGGTACTAGGAGCATTAGACAATCCAAAAGGCATGACCATCCACTCATATAAACCATCCTTCGTCTTGAAGGCAGTTTTCCACTCATCACCAGAACGAACCCTAATTTGATGATAGCCGCTTTTCAAGTCTATCTTGGAGAAAATCGTTGCTCCAGCCATCATATCCAACATGTCATCCAATCGAGGGATAGGAAAACGATATTTCACAGTGATCTTGTTGATGGCACGACTATCAACACACATCCTCCAGGTTCCATCTTTCTTTGGAGTTAAGAGTGCAGGGACTGCACAAGGACTCATGCTTTCACGAACAAAACCCTTTCTAAGTAATTCTTCTACTTGCCTCTGCAACTCGGCATGCTCTGCAGGGCTCATCCTATAGTGAGGCAAGTTAGGTAAGGTCGCCCCGGGCACAAAATCTATTGCGTGTTGTATGTCACGCATGGGTGGTAAATGGTCGGGGAGTTCCTCAGGGAAAACATCCTTAAATTCTTGGAGCACTGACTTCACCTCTTCAGGTTGCTCCTCACGGGTCTCTCCATGAAGTTCCCTAGCAACTAAGACAAACACAATAGATTCTTGGACAGCTACCCTTTCAAATGCCTTTGGGCTTATGATGTGCAGGCCCTTCGCCTTTGGTGCTTCTGTCTTCTTGCTCATGTCGATTGGCTTGGGTTTCAAAGGATTGAGCACAATTTTCTTACCTTCAAACAGAAATGAGCAAGAGTTGGCTCGCCCATGAAGGGTGACATCCAAATCATAAAGCCAAGGTCGACCTAAGATGATATGCCCTACATCCATGGGGATTACGTCACACCATATTTCAGCCTTGTAGGTGAGGAATTGAAGTGGGACAACACATCTTTCTTTTATGGCTATGGAGGAGGTATCTACCCAAGAAACTTTATATGGGTTAGGGTGTGGGGTCAATTTCAAGCCTAGGCGGGAAACAACGCTAGAAGATACTGCATTAATGCAACTTCCACTATCTATGATAACCTTGCAGGTTTTGTCGCCACACTTAGTGTAAGTTTGAAAGATGGCACTCCTCCGCCAATCATCAGTGCCTCTTTGCTCTGCCAAAGCACACCTTACCACATTCACTCTAGGGACACCAAAGTTCTTGAAATCGTCAACTTGGGGAGAAACGGCTCTAATGCATGCGAGGTAGCTAGGATAGTCCTCCCAAAAGAGGTCGGCTCTTCCAATTAACTTCATTCTGGCATACCTCACTCTCTTATTCTCAGCCCAATGGTAGTAGTCAAAGAATTTGTCCATTTGACGTAACCAATCAGTGAAAACCCATGGGTCAAGGCAGCCATCAAAGGTGGGTGCTTCTATCTTTTCCTTGAACATCCTATCATCAAAATCCCTAGGGTCATTGTTATTATGGTGATCATGCTCAAAGTTTGGAGCCCTGTTAAAGTAACCGTGGTGATTTTGCCTAGGTATGTTATCTCCTTCATGGTTACCAGTTTCTCTTTGAGACGCTTCAATTTGCCCAACCCTATCCATTAAACTACGAACATTTTTTACTAGGTCATCTAAGGTTTGCTCTAAGGAGGGCCTAGGTTCAGAAGTGGATTGATGTTCAGAGTTTGACATAATGCGACCACTACGTAAACGCATGCACACTATATTTCAGAATGCAAATGAGATTCACAAAAGTTTAAGTAACTAATTCTCAATGTAAAATTAGGTCAAGCAAGAGTGCATGTAGAGATTAGATCAATGAATCAAATGAGTAAATTGCAGTCAAGTAGTGACAGGGTTCACAATACTGAAAGATAGCCCAAATAAAAGTCAATTTCCAATAAGCTCCACAATTAATAATGAGAATCAAATATTTCAAAGAAATTGGCTTCTTTTTTTTTTTTTTTTTTTTTTTTTGAATTTTAGAATGGATACCAAAAGGAAAGCACAAATAATAAAATAGCTATTTGGAGCTCAAAATGGGTAGGCCAAGGGGGTATGGTGGGATATGCACACAAAAAATATAAAGATAATATTTTTCAATGAAACAAAATTGAACCCACCAAAGAGAGTAAGAGTTGTACCCTAGTCAGTGGCCAACCTTCCACACTAAATAGTCACGGGCTTAGCTCCTCAAGCAAGTGGATCTGACTTGGACAAGTGAACCTGTAAAGAGCAATTTAAGGAGGCCCAATACATGCAATGGGCTGTGTCACAGTAACAGCAATTTTTTTTTTTTTGTTCTTTTTTCTTTTTCTTTTTCTTTTTTTTTTTTTTTTTTTTTTTTTTTTTTTTTTTTTTTTTTTTCGAGTTTGTGGGTGCGGGTTCTGTGATCAGAGGCGGGCACGGATGGCGGTCACTGGCTTGGGTGGCGTCACTGGCTTCTCTGCTGGCTTGGGGATAAAAAACTCATGCGGGGCTGCGGGGTATACACGGATTGCCGGGGCTGGTCTAGGCTTCTGAAAGATCTCATGGGGCAAATACTTGAAAGGTACTGACATATTGGCTGGTTTAGGCTTGATGGTTTTTTTTTTTTTGCTTTCTATTGGTTGTCTACGGTTGTGTGTTGTATGGATCGGAAGTTTGCTCTGATACCAAAACTGACGTAGGACAACCACACTAACAATAAAATAAAAGATAAACCCTAGGAGTCAGCACCTAAGGGTCGCTTGGAGTCAGCACCAAGCAAACTGGAGTCGGCACCAGTGAAAGAAAACAAACGTTTTTTTTTTATAATTCTCAAAACTGTCTTACAATAATCTGAAAAAGTGTTTAAATAGCCAACGATAAAAAAATGCATAAAGAAACCCTAAAGAAACCCTAATCAATAAATGTTCGGGCTTGCTTAATGTCAAGCCCAATAACTAGTATGCTCCATCCATAAGGCCACAGGTTGGGCCGTCTTCTTCTTGTTCTTCCTCCTATATGTGCGCGTAATTGGGGGCCTGTATCTCGTGTCCGCACCAACCCCCTTATAAGCAAAAGTTAATTTTGAGTCCTCTATTGTGCACCTTATACGTTTCCATTGCTACATTTATCCAAACTAATTCTGAATATATTTTAGGAAGTTGTTACTTTGTCCTTGGTTTTGTGAAAAGCACAATCAATTATTTCTATGATAATCTGTGTTTGTATTTGATTTACTTCTATTGGTATTGCCAGAATTTCTCTATGAAATGAAGCTTTAATTTCAATTTGTAATGTATCTTTGCTTTGTTTTCCTTTATTAATCTTCCTCTATTTTAATCTCTATGTACAGTAAGAAGGGGAAAAAAAAAGTCCAATCCCAATGTGTCCCATATGGGTTCATTTCATCTACATATGCAATGGCAGAGGAATCCCTGTTGGGTTTTAGCTGATGCTCTTGCGTCTTCTGCTTCTCCTTCTTCAACTTATTCTTCATCCGTGAACTTGCCCGAAACATTCTCTCAATTTTGTCCATTTGGAGGCAGGAATTGAGAGGGAAAAGAAAGACCGTGAACAGAGAAGTAGAAAATGGGAAACTAAATGAACTACATTAAGCGGGCCAAACCCAGTGGGTTGTACGAGTCAGAATTTTTTTTTTTTTTTTCATCATCTGTGTAATACCTTAAAATTAGTTAATGACATCAAATTAACAATTTTCCATATGTAATTGCAACCTAGAGTTTTTATTTTTATTTTTAAATGGAATAGAATTTGAACTTATGTCGTTGACTCTATTGTAATTGTTCTCATCATCATGTTAAGACATCAATCCGTTTTTTGTGTAAATAGATTCGAATTCCACATCTATAATTTGACAATAAAAGATTTTCTAGTTGAGTTAACTATGACAACAACAACAACAAAAATTAAATGGTCTATTAATTTTTTATTTATTTTTTACTTGGGGGATTAATAATACTTAACATTAAGGAAACCAAAAGCAAAAGTATAAAGACAGGAAATAGAAACCACCAGGGCCACCACTGATATGGTAGTTTTAGGATTTATTACATCCATCAACACCATCATTATTGCAAAGATTAGTGATACTCTCCTCTCTTCTAAGAAAGTATAGGGCTTGAAAACTTTTTGGAGATTTAACTAGTGTGAAAATTATGTTAATTTGAATAAATTATAGTTCATGGTTTTTCTTTTAAGATAATGCAACAATACACATAACATACTGTATATAGTTTGTATTAACTTAGATTTGATTTTCTCTAAATAATTTTTAATTGAATTAGGTTTATCCTTTTCTATATATTGTCTAATTGATATATTGATTAAACTCATTAAATATAGGCTAAATTACACATTATACTCAAATTTTGCATTGTTCTCAACTCAGTGCTTTTATTTTCACCTTTTTTTTTTTTTTTTTAATTTGAATTCTTAATTTTAATACTTATGGTGAGATTGGACAAAATTGACAGAATGACTAAATTGATACTAGATTACAATTGAAAGAATAAAATGGGGGGAAATGAAATTTAAATGTCTAATTAGAAAATATATTAAAGTTAAGCATTTTGTAGTTTAAACTTGAATAAATACGTATAAAAACAACTTTTTATTGATTTTTCTTGATTATTGCAAAGGATCATTGCACGTAGAGATATGAACTAATAAATCAGTCTCTCTCTCTCTCTCTCTCTCTCTCTCTCACACACACACATTTATTTTGAGGAAAAATAAATAAATGACATAAAATTGACCAAGATTACATGATTTCTACATATTCATTTTGACTTGGTTTAATAAAGGGAACCAAATAACATTATTGTAACACATTCAATGACCGCACGTTCAGTTTGCAATTTTGCAATTTGCATCATAAAAATTATATAGTCCATAATTCTAAGACTACAACTTTCCAAGTCTTTGGAAGCTTTGAACAATGACAAGACTTGGTGAAAACGATTGACGCTCATTAAGCGAAAGATATGTTAAAAATTATAGGATGTCTTAAGTCTTAACCAATCAATATATATATATATATATATATATATATATAGAGAGAGAGAGAGAGAGAGAGAGAGAAAGAGAGAGAGAGAGAGAGAATTTAATTGTAAATTTAATCTTGAATAATATCGTTATAAATAAATAATTTTTGTTAAATTTTTTCGATCATTGTAAGCATACCAATTTCTTTTAATAATAGAATATTTGAGGAAAGAGAAACAAATGACATAAAACTAACCCAAAATCTTGATTGATGCATGTTCAATTTAGCACGAATAATAGAGGGACTGGATAACATAATATCTACACATTATGTCTGCAACTCCGTAATCAGTATCAAACCAATGATGGAGCTAGATGGGGTCAGGGGGGCCATGGCCCCCCTTGAATTTTTGAAATTTCTACTAATAGTGCTAGTTAATCTAAAAATTACCTTAAATTCTCACTAAATTTACTTAAATGGCCCCCTTAGGATTTTGAAAAAAAAAGAAAGAAAGATTGATTTTAGTTCCTCATTTGCAAAATTACTCCTCTTTAAATCCATTGGGCCGTCCTCAAATTTCAAAATTAGTTCAAAAAGACACTTTAACCAAAAAAAAATAAAAAAATAAAAATTCCAGCCCATTCATTGCCCATAGCCTATCCAAATTCATACAAACAACAAAAAAAAATTTCAATAAATCCCAAATCAGTAATATTATCCACCAAAAAGAAAAATCCTTTGTAATTAAGGTTTCTTATAAATTCAAATACTAGTCATTTAGAGCTATAGGCAGTTGCACCACGCAAACGCACGTTTTTATACTAAAACACAACAAGAAAATATTTGGTATCAAATGATACTATGTCAGCGATATCAAAATACAATAATTGTAAGACAAGTTAACAAAAAATAACTAACCCACTAACAAGTGAAAAACATGGGTTAGTAGATAGTTATTTTTGCACACATGTCTCTTTTTTATTGGATTTTGGTATGGATAACGTGGTATCATTTGTAAAATACTTTTTCCATCACAACACAGATTTGAAGGGTGTAAATACCTAAAATATCCTCGTAACTTTTCTAAATGACGAAAATATTAGTTGCTTAATGACAACTTCTACCTGCTACATGACGTAGCCTACATCTCATTGTTCTCAAATTCTCAATGCAAGTTGTAGAACACCATCACAGCAAAAGCTCTAATAGTAGTTAAGAAACACTAGGCAAAGGCTTCTAAACCTGGTTTACCAAAATGGCACGCAACTGGAAATAGAAGGAAGATGCGTTGGCAAAGCCTCAATTGCACCATTTGCAAGCTCAATCACCCCAGTTGCAGAACACCATTGTTGCAGGTAGGATCTTTCTTTCTTTTTCTCTCAATAATTTTCATTTAGTTCTTTGTGGTTTTGATTTCAACTTTTCCACAAATAAAAAAAAAAAGTTGTTTAGAATGGCAGTTTGACTAGGAAAGTTTTTG
The DNA here is from genome assembly GCA_023055345.1 of Quercus wislizeni. Classification (NCBI taxonomy): domain Eukaryota; kingdom Viridiplantae; phylum Streptophyta; class Magnoliopsida; order Fagales; family Fagaceae; genus Quercus; species Quercus wislizeni. Next base: position 15,838,108 of record JALGQJ010000010.1, read on the forward strand.
GGAAATTATAATATTACTGATTATATTATATTGAAAAGTGCTACGCTCATAATATTATCACAACAAATCATAGGTAGTAAGCTGCTATTGGTTCTAATTTGAACCTACTATTGATATTACTTTTTTGTTTACCAATGATAACTCGCCACTTAAAATTTGTTATGGTAATGTTGTGAAAATATTGAGGACGTATTTCTCATATTTAAGGGGCCGTTTGGTATGGCCTTTTAAGCAACAGTTTTTAGTTTTTAAACAACATTACACGTATTTCTACACACTTTTTCACCCATATGTATTTTCAAAAAATACAAACAACGATACTAGAACAACGTTACCAAACAGCTCCTAAAAAACTCATTATAATTTGTCTAAAATTAATGCTTTGAGTGTACCTTGAGTCCTTGATATTAGAATTATGTCTTTTTTGGTAATCTAGCTAAAAACAATAATTTTTCACAAATGGTCAATTGACAAAATGCCTTTTTTTATTTTTTAACCCAACAATTGCATGTGGTTTTAAAAATAGTGTTTTTAAATGTACGTTTAAAAAAACGCTAATTTCTAAAAATGCACTTTTTTTTTAACGGCTTATCCAAAGAGACTAAAAAAACACCCAAATCTATATAGGAAAAAAAATATCCCTTACACCACTGCTGCCATTTTTGACCTGCAATTATCTGTTTGCCTCCACAACTTGCCGGTTTGCCACTCTTAATCGCCACCTGAGTGAAAGCCGGACTCCAATTTAGGCTTTTAAGTTCCAACCTTACTCACTGTGTAGGTGTATCTTTTTCTCTCTTTTTTTTGGCTAAACTGCAGGTGTATCTCTTTCTCTTTGTTTATGCATGTTAGTCCCCAAGAAAAAGAGAGGAAAATGTTGAAGAAGAAAGGGAGTAGAAACACGATGACTCTCAAAGACTTTCACGATGGATCCATCCCAACTCTGAGAGAGAGAGAGAGAGAGGTGTTTGCTGCTAGAGTTGGAAGAGGGGTATTTAGGTCTTTTGGCTTAGAGCCACTTAAGCAAAAGTCACATGGGAGGCATGTGATTGTACTTGCTATCTAACATAGCAGTGAATTTATCATTAGGGTCCGTCTAACATAGCAGCGAATTTATCATTAGACTGCAAAGTGTAAATTAACGGTCATAGTTTAGGGTGCATAACATATATTAGAAAAGTTTAAGATGTAAAATGTGATTTGAGCATCGTTTAAGATGGTAAAGTATAATTTCTCCTGCTCTAAAAGAAATAGTCTAGTTTATGCTTTTGCCTTTTGAATCTTCTACAAATTTCTATTGGTTTTGTTATGGTTTACCACTTGCATCTGTTATAATATTATAGTTTTGATAAATGATAGTACTATCTATGTTTTGACAGCCGTGTATAGCTTTTGTGTTTAATTTGTATATCATATGTGTTTTGTGGTTTATATTTTTCTCAATTGTTATATTATTTTAATTTATATTTAATTTTGATAGTGTTTTAAGTAATTGAATTAAGTTATTATTATTGTTAAATTTAATAAAAATTTATTATGGTTGTTTATGATATATTATTATGTGTACTTATTTATTGAAGCATTGATACAAATACAAATTCACTTTAATTGTTTGGTTTAGTTATAAATTATTTTAGTAATATGAAACAAGGTGGGGTATAAATTTTTTTTAAAATATTTTAAATACATGCAAAAGTGGAATATGCTAATTATGAAATTAGGACTTTCACCTTTTTTAGTCATCATTTTTTTATTTTTATGTTTAGTTTGCTCCCTAGAAAAAATTTATGACTCCGGTTTACCCCCACACTTATTTCTCACACCCAATAAAAGGATTCGAATTCAATTTAGCATTAAATGATGATTGTCCTAAATCCTCAAAGTCAGCTTGTCCCTCTTACAGATTTTTGGCCTTCAATGAGCTAATGGTAAACAAGTTATTAACAATCCAGTGAGTTTAGCAAGCCTTCCCTACATTGAGCAGGTCTTTTAAGAGTGCCAAAAAAATATATTTAAAATAGGGAATAACCTGAAATGAAGGGCATGAGTCCTAAGCTGAATTAGAGAAATATAAAATATCAAAATTGCAGTAAAACTCACCCTTTTTCACACAAAAATCCTTACACCTTCATACACATCATGATTAGTTAAGCAGATAGCTTATATAGTATATTTTTTGTGCATTCTTAAAGGTACTAAATAGTCTAAACATAGCTTATCAAAAACAGTCTAAACATAAAATGATTACTTCTCCTCCATTACATGGATCACGATCATCCCCATCCTACTGCTAACAATTCCATTCACTTCAATTTCAGCACTTGTTGCAGTGTTTTCCCTTTGTTGTAGGCTTGTTAAGTGTATTGAGGCACTCCAATAGCCTTCTTTGCCGATTGTGCAAACAAGGGTGGTGGATTCAACTCCCCGAACTAATTCAAAGTCCACAGAGAGAACCAATCAAGCACAAACAGGTGGCAATCCGAAAAAAGGACCCAACAATCTTGTCATGCAATCTTTGTTTAAGGAACCTTTGCCTTGGCACAAATGACACCAAGAGTTGATACAAAACACAACCATTCTGTTGCTTTCTTTTGGGGAAACTTGAATATAGACGAGATTCTTTGGAGATTAAATCTCGTTTTTCCATATATATCTCAATTGAATGGACTCTGTGATTATCAAACTTAGTCAGCTATGTCTCACGGGCTGGTTTCAGCTTGTTGCTTAATAAAATTCACTTGATTATCCGTGAAAAAACAAACTTTCAACTTCTAAGTAAAGTAGAAAGATAACAATAAAAGAAGATGAATGTGAATTAGAACTAGTAAAAGAAATAGAAAGGGGCATATGGATATGGGATTATGGATCTTCATTTATTTTTGGATCAATTTAATTCTACAGCAATTGCAACTGCAGCTTCTCACCAATCATAGGAACAAGATATCATGGTAAAGACAACCAAGTAATTTCACAACAAATGGAAAAAGAAAATAAAAGGATAATATAAAAGGAAAGAAAAAAGAAAAAGAAAAAGGGTGATGTTTAACTCTCTGATTTGTCAATAGCTATTTCTTGGAAATATCAATTGATGTATAGAAGCTCTAAACATATATCAGACAGTCAACTTTAAGGCAAAGGCTTGGTTTCAGCCACTAAAGTTCTTGATTAGAATAAGGAATTACCTTATAAACTGGTCCAAATCCTCCCTCTCCTAGCTTATTATCAGGATTAAAATCTTCTGTAGCTGTCTTTAGTTCAGCATAGCTGAAAGTGAATGTTTTAGCATCTATTCCAAGGAGCTCTGCAATGTCAACATAAACACAGGTTGTAACATGGAATCCAATAACTAGTAATCGATTTGCTTGAGAGGTTTAAAGCAGAAAACTCAGCAACGTTTTTGCAAACTAAATGAGGAACTATCCTTTTCTTAAGCATCAATGATCAATGTGTTTTAGTCCAGAATGTTGTTGGACTGAAGCAGGAGATTGGGTAGCAAGCTTAATAAATGGGAATTTATCTATAGCCTGGAGCTTCACTGGCCACATAAATTATGTTTCTCCCTACTCCTTTTTGGTCATATGTCTGTTTGTGTATGCATGCATATTATTCCAGGACATGTATAGAAGGAGGTCTTAGTAAAAATGCTTATGTATACAAGAAATGATACACTGCATTTTATACTCAACCTATTATGGAGTATGCAGAGGCCGCCTCACTAATAGCGAGTACCATAGCATCACATAAGGAAAGAGTTTCTAACATGTAGAGAAAACTGAATAAAGTTTGAAAACTATCATCATGCATGTGCAACATGATTTTTGGCTTACCTTCATCATCATTGGTTGGCAGTTTTCTTCTTCGAACAATATAGAAAACAATGAAAACAGCCAGAAAGCTCACAACCCCAACACCAACAACGAGACCCACAATCAGACCAGTCCTATTCTTGTTGCTGCTTGGAGGACTGTTACTAACAGTGGGTGTAAATTCTATAACAAAATAAGATAGTCAATGATATGTTACTAAATTGTGAGGAAATTCATACCTAATCTTTCTAAATGGCATCTATAGTTTCTGCACTTTTTTACCTGGTGTAGCACTGATGGCTGAAATAGAAGGCCCATAAGTACCTTGAGCAGGTACACAGCAAGTCCCCTTTCCAGCCCAAAAGAGATGGATTTCAAGGTAGTTTTGTGATACCTGAACATTATTATATTCCTTCTGAACAGCTACAAAAGAGGCACCACCAGCTTCCTTTCGTATGTCAAAATCATTTAAAACAAGATTTCCCCTGGAGTAAACAAATTCAAAAATTAGCCCCAAAAAAAAAAAGGAAAATTGGAAAATTGGAGAGGGAATACATCAAAGGTTTCATTCAAAATCCTGATCATGATTATAGACATATTTTAGATATCAGAACTATTTTGAGTTTTGGAAATAAATTGCAAAAAAAAGTGAAGAAATCACGGAGGTAATGGTTGTACCGTACTTGACAAAAATTCTGAGAAAAATAAGAGCAGAATAGATAGTTAAAGAAAACATGAGGAGGGGCCAAAATCAATGGAGTCGATACCGTACCGTACCGGCCGGTATTTTACTTACCGGAGCTTAAAACGGTACCGAAACACTTGTGTTTCGTTCCGGTTCAAATGCCGGTTATACCGGGTTGTTCCGGATATACCGGACGAAATATCACATATCGGCCGGAAAAATCATACCGGACCGGAACATGACTTTCAGATCAAAAACAAAGAAAAATTTTCAGATCCAATATCTCTCTCCCCTCTTTCTGTAACATATTAACTTACGGTCTCTCACTATGCTCCTGCCGCCGCCAGAAAATCACCGCCACGTTGCCGGAGTCTCATTTCGCTGATCTCCTTCTCCTCCCACTTCTTCATCTTCTTCGTTAAATAACCCAGAGCCTCTTTCTTGGCGTTTGTTTATGTGATTGACAGCTTTCCCTAACTTTTACTACTAATAAATTGCAAGTTCCAACTTCAGCACCTTTATTATTAATTTATTTGAATAAAATAATTTTATATTTTTTTTATTGTTTTGCGTGTAAGATGAATTCAAACTCATTTCAAAAAAAAAAAAAATTCAAACTTAACCCTTTTCTTTTTTATTTATTTATTACAAATATATAAGAGTGAGTGAAAAATATTCTAACACAAAAATATATCACAAAACTTAACTTCCTTTTATTAAGTATTTTATTTATTTTTAATTTATGTATTTTTTTACTTTATGTATTTTTTTTAACTTCAACTACAGGACACCAAATATATCAATATCTAATGAATTTATTATTATAATAATAATAAATAAGAAAACCTACTACCATGTGTCATCTAAAAAAAACTTTGCATTATTAACAATAATAATTAAAAATAATATCAATGTATAATGAATTTTAAAAGAAAGCATTTTAACTAAAACTTAAGGATCCAAGATATTTAAATGAGTTTTTTTTAAAAAGATATTTAAATGAGATGTTTTATAATTTATAAATACTTTTAATAAATTATGTGCACTTTGAGTTTTTCTAACATGAGCTTTATGATTCATCGTTACTAAATTTGAACTCTTTATAAAATAATAGTAATTTTGAAATGGTATACTGATATTAACTGGTACCAAAATATTTCGTTTTACTAGCTAAACTGATACAGTCTCCGGTACGAAATTGACTCCCTTGACCAAAATAGAGAACGACTAGTGGCAAATTTAGAATTGATTAGATAATTTCAATTGTAAATATGCATCATATTCAACAAAAATCTATACTGGTGAATAAGACAGTCAATATATTTGTTCTTATACTCTTTTTCTGTAAAGAAATATACACTTAGATTGGCATCATAATCCCTAGTCACGATCATGGTGTGAAATTATTAAACTACACAATTAACGGTTAGCAAAGAAACTTACACTTATCCACTAGGGTGAATAAACTTTTTAGGCAATGCAAACTTCATTTTAAATGAAAACGCTGAAGTTCTAAAACAATTCGATAATATGATGCATACCTGGATATAAATATCAAAGACATGCCTCCCAAGACTTTGCCATGCGTTAGAGTTTACAAAAGCTATTTCTGCAAACCGGAGGCTCACAGTGTAGTTTCCATTCTCGAGCCCTAGGCCATAGTATCGTAATGATGAAGGAGAGAGTCGAGCTGTTTGGAACAGCTCTGAGTCTAAAGTATTTGTGAACTGTGATAACGAAGAACTTGTATACCAAGCATTATTGGGCCCACTAAAATATCCAACATTACTAACTGCCCACCTTTCTGTGTCAACCACGTAATATGTGGCTGGACCAAGTGTCTCATTATCCCTCTCATACAAAATCCCATTAGAAGAGGTAATCTGAGGCCCATCACACTTAATTGCAAACTCAGAATCTGTAAACAATATATATATATATATATATATATATATATATATATATATATATATATATATATATTTTAAAAAGGCATTGATGTGTAAGCTCAGTAAAGGCAATTAAATTTAGCGTTCATAAGCATGCTACGCATTTCAATAGTGGGCATGCTTGAATTTAGAATTCTGACCAGTAGTCTGAAAAAAAAAAAAAAAAAAAATGTAATTTCAAAAATAGTTTAATTATCTGCAAGTTGAATGTGCGAATTAGTGCTAAGTACAAAAGATTAACATATTTAAACCCAAACTTTTTAAATACTCTTTTAATGATCACCAGTATAGGTTCCTTGGCAGAGGTTCACCGACCTTGCAATTTTTCTTTTTAAAGTACATCAATATTTTGTAAACATTTGAAGTTTCATCAATTCGTATTCTGCTTAGAAGCACCAATCCTAGAGTATAATCTTCTCGAGGTTTGGCCTCAATACCTACTAATACTTTCCAATTTTACAATCAAGTGTGATTTTTTAAATTGTACTTGCATCTTCCAATGCCTTGATTGCAAGGGAAACCCCGTTGAAGACAGCTAAATCCTGAAGGCAAAACACTAAAGCAAAACAAAAATGCACTTAGCCAAGGAATGTGTCTAAGTGAAACTCAAATGACTAATTTGAAAATAAATTAAAGTTGGAGGATATAATTTGGAGTTTAAACTTAAATAAATATGTTTATATAAAAATAGATTTTCTTGATCATTACATGGGATGTGGATGGGAAGAAAACTAGATATGTAATTACAGTCCATTTTTATATTTTATTTTATTTGAGAAAAAGTAATGGATGACGAAAAACTGATTTAGATATCATGATTGCTACACATTTGATAATTGCCATGCACTTAGTCTGCAATTATGCAGTCTACATCAAACAATTATTATATAGTCCAAAATTTTAAGATTATAACTTTCCAAGTTTTTTAAATTTTCAAACAATAACCAAAAGACTTTGGAAGTTTTGAACAATGACCAAAGACTTGGTGAGATGTTAACAAGATTGAAGACATCTAATGGTGTCATTCATTTTCATGATTAAAGGTATCTGGCATATCAATGACTTAAAAAGAGCCGCAATTATTTTCTTCAACAAAAAATTTTAAGAGATAAACCTACTAAGGGTCTGTTTGGATATCGTTTATTGTTGAAAACTGAAAACACTGTAGCAAAATGATTTTTAAATGTATGAATAGTGTGGGACCTAGTTTTAAAGAAAAAGTTGCTAAATGAAGGTACTTATGGGTCTCGTGAACAGTACACGGGACCCACAAAAAAAAGCTTTTGCTGGGAAACACGCAAAATGCGCTTCCCAAGCGGAGGCTAAGCGTGCATTGGATTTGGATTATAAATGAAAATTATTTTACTATTTAGCCTATTTTTGTTACTATTTATGGGCCTCACTGCACTTTTTAGCACTATTCATGGGTCCCATTGTACTATTTCAACTAACTTTTACTTTTATCTACAGTACTTTCAGCAATAATTTTTCAGTTTCAACAAAATAAATGGTATCCAAATACACCATAATTAAACTTTTCTTACTTGTTAATTTGGAAAACTCTATCTTCCCCATAAGTCCACTCCCCCTAGTAAATTATCAAAATATATCAAATTTATGTATACTCATTTAGAAAAAGCTAGTCCATGTTATGAAAGAGCAATCTGAAAATTCATGTATTATATTGTTTAAGTTGCACCAATCACATTTTTGTTACCCATATATCATTGTTTTGCAATACACTTTATTCCTCTAAAAAATTTAGTGCAATTTGTAATATCTTTAAAATTTTAGTAATAAGGGTATCAAAGATTAAGAAATAGAAATAACATTAGGTATATAACAAAAAGAAAAAGAAAAAAAAAACAGTGCTACTTATTAAAAATAGGAAAGATAAAGTTGGCTACGCCATTGTATGCATGAAATACAATACCAAATTGGACCCTCTAGACGTTATCAGTTATCACCTTATGTTCAACTTTTATTAATTGGAGCATTCTCATGTTGTAGCTTGTAGGTCATGACTCACGACTATACCATTACCAAATTGGACCCTCTAGACGTTATCACTTTATGTTCAACTTTTTTTTTTTTTTTTTTCTGTGTTTATTAAGAAGTTTTCTGCTATTACAATGATCTTAGATACAATATTCCTAAGGGTGTTTTTCATGAGTGCTTCCACTCTAGTAATGTAAACTTCCCTTTAAACCAATAGCTTGAGTACTGGCTTTTTTATTTGTGCAATTGGCATGTGCCTAAATTATAATGATTTAATTAATAATTATGCCAAGAGGTTGCCTTTGTCTTATTTTCTGGGTTCTTGACAATATGCTAAATGTGTAGCATAAATGTCATAATAATAAGTTAATTATTTCCATAAATTGATGGTCCTAAATAGGCAAAGGCATTTCCTTAAAATGAAAAGAAAAAAATATATATATATATACATAATCTACATTAATAAAAATTTATCCACTATAGGTATTGGATTGAGTGAATTGAAATCTAAAGTATTTTTTTATGGGATTTTTATTATTTTTCATTGCTGTACGATTTTTTTCTCCTTTCAAAAGCTCAGTAAGTGTGTTACACAGTTACTCAATTAGTTGTTGTTTTACGTTTCTGTCTTTACTACTCTGAATCATCAATGAAGTTCTTAGCTTTTGATTGGTTCCAGAGAAAATGGAAGAAAGAAAAGACAGGTTGAACTAAAATCAAATTTATCTTTTTCCATTTGGATATAGTCTTATGAAGGATTTAGTTGCTCCTTATGGAAACTGACTAAGCTATTTGATAGAAATTAAAATTGGAATTTTGAAGTTGATCTTTGTCCCTAAAAGAGTCACTTAGCATTAACCACTGTTTGAAGTTGATCTTTGTCCATATAACAAACTTGTACAGTTTAGATCTACTCTCTCTAACAAATTTTTTAAAGGGGGAAAATATGAAATCTAGTTTCTACAAGGTAATTGTTAAAGCGATTGAATTCTATGCTCCTAGTCTGTAGTATATAGGAACATCTTGGCATTAGTTAATTTATATATTAGAAAACGTTGGATTTCTGGTATTATCCAGTAAGTGGGATTGCTTGCTTTTGTTCAAATTTGATTTTATCTAAGTTTATTATTTGTCAATTTTATTTTACTTTTTAAAATGGTCCTGGTTTCCAAACTTTTATTTTCCCTTATCTTTATTTACTTGTCTTAATTCTTCTCTTTTTGCAGCATTCCATTATCTACAGAAGACCAAAAACTTGGAGCTAAGGTGCTTGCCTGGTCTTGTGTTTTGAGATTATTGTATCTGATGTGAGACTTTGTTAATTTCTCTCATGTTGCTTGGCATTTGATTTTGTGGCAGCGGGAAGCTTCAATGGATTCTAGAGCAAGCTTTGGTACCAGGTCAAAGTGATCTAGCTAAGAGCCACTGGAGTTTACAGATTGAAAATTGCAGATTTTGGATGGAATCTTTAATCAAGAAGAAAGAGATAGATCAAATGTGGAACTATCATGTTATTATAGCCTTGTAATAAAAAAAATTATATTTTAATGTGGAACTATCAGGAAATACTACTCTATCTCATTTTATCATCCCAAAAAACTATTTTATCAATTATACCATACCATTTTATGACATTCTTAACATCCCAACTTTTATTTTCCTATTTTACTCATTAAAATAATATTTGTACCCAATAAAATAATATATTCTAAAACCCAAATAAAAACAAAAACTTAAAACCCAAATCACCTCTACAACCACCTGCTACCACCACCACCACCACCACCACCAAGTACATACCCAAATTGATTTTTATCTCCAAAACTCAGTACCTAAGCTAATTTTTATCAGTTGAAAACCAAAGTCATCTTTAAGCACAAAAAAAAATCAAAATCACGGCAACCCACAAAATCAAAATAAAAAACAAACCAAACCACGACAACCCACAAAATCAAACCAAACCCACATCTTCCTTTAAGCAACAACAACAACAACAAAAAACAAAAAACAAAAAACAAAAAAAAACCAAACAAACAAACAAACAAATAGAACCTAGAACTCCAAACCCGCCGATCCACCACGATCCTCAGCCCCAAAGCCACCACAACCCACCATGACCTGCCATGACCCACATCGATTCAAGACCCACAACCCACATTGGACTTGAGAGAGCCACGACCCACGCCAGACCAATCTCCACCAAGAAACCCACAAACCACACCCACATCGAAGCAAACCCATTGAAGCAAAACATCGAGACGTGGCCTGGGCTTGGCGTTGCAGGGTGATGGTAGCCAACGGTGGCTTGATGGAGAGCAAAGAGAGAGGGAGAAATCTAAAAGAGAGAGAGACGTGGGAGACAGAGTGTAGAGAGTGGGAGAGTCAAAGGAATTTTTTATTTTTTTATTTTTTTTATTTTTTTACAATTGAGCTACAGTGCAATTCTACAATTCCAAAAAAAATTACAATAGTAGCCATTTACAATCCTAGATGCTAAGCACTTTGGGCCTTGAAATGCCAAATTTTCCTTACATTTGGCATTTGTAACCCCCAGTGTGAATGCTCTGATGCAAGACATCAAAATTGTTAAACTTGAAGTAACTGTTTATAATACTTTAGGAACTTATAGTCATTCCTTTGGTTTCTGGTTTCTTTAAAACAACATTTTCGTCCATGTTTTCATTTTTCAAGTTACAAGATGTAGAACCATCCTTAGTGGTAAATGATAATTTTGCCAAAAGATTAAAGAGGTAATGTGATCAAATATATCCTCAAATGACACTTCTAAGCAACTACAAAGAAAATAAAATACAACTTCATTAAACATATTTTTTCTAAGCAACTACTAGGGAAAAAAAATAAAACTTCATTAAACATATCTTCATTATGTTAATAGAATCACATCAATTTTTGAGTAGAAGGTACTTAAACCTGTACATATAAAAAAACCAACATATTTGAGTAGCTTCATAAACCAACTACAAAAACTATCCAAAAAGCTGCTGCAAAGTGTGCAAACAATTGTCCAAATTGTCCTACAAACTAGAATATATCAAATTTGAATTGTTACTAAAAGCCTAAAATTTAGCCTTGCCAACTTTAGGATACATTGACTTCAATCGATCATTGAATACTTCAAGGCCTTTCCTTGGTGACAAAGGAGCAACATTTGGCACATGATGCTTGGATAACGCTTGCACTTGACTTCATGAACAACTATACCTTATATTTAGACCTTTTTTTACAAATGGGCTGCGTTGCTGCACCGAAAAATTCTCTAGTGCCTGGCTTTTCTTAAGAGGCCACAATACTTCAGCTCACACAGTAAGACAAATTGTATTAAAAATAGCTTTGCACCAAAAAGTTTTCTAATTCCATAGATTCAATTGAATAAAAGATTTTATATTCAAGGCCCAAATCTCATGTAATAACAATTATTAGAATGTTTAAACAAGATTTGCAGTGTTGATTACCAAAACCAAGTTAATGGAAACCAAAAATAATATTAAATATTTTGTATGTAGTAGAGCAGAAGAATTTACAATTCATCGCTCTTCAGTATGGAAGAGGACTAATCCGAAGCTATTGTTCAGTAGCAAAGCCAATATGAAATTACCATTTAGTAATCTAGTAAACTTTGGATGTATTATCTAATTTTCTGCTACATGGAAGGGAACAGTGCAAACATTCATTCATTAAGTTGCATTTTCTCAAATACCTCATTTGCAGAATTATCAAACACATGAACACAAGAAAATAAAAGAAATATCTCAAAAAAATAAATAAATAAATAAAAGAAAAAAATGTTATGCTCTCACAAAGACCTCATTCAAGCCAAGGTTCAATATAGACTTTCCACTTTGCCCTTTTCTAAACCCCCTTCCCATAGCTCCAGGAAAACCACATAGTTAAAACAATACCACCACAAATGACACCATCCACCAGAAGTGTGAGCGTAAGCCAATAGAGAATTAAAAGCAGAGAACTAGTAGTTTCACAAATGCTAACTGACTAAGCCTATCAATTTGACTTTCCATTTAAAATTTTACAAAGACTCAGTCAAAACTTATATTACCACAGCCATAAGACAAATACCCGTATCTCTAGTCCACAGCCAAGGAAAAAAAAAAAAAAAAAACCTCCAATTGACCTTTCTATAGTCATCTATAAACGATTCTAAAGCCATAAAATTTTCCCAACTTATGCAAAATTTTCATCATCTTTTACAAATTTCATTTCTATTATCGTTCATAGGTGACTACAGTACTAAGAAACAAGGTGAAAGACTGGAAAAACACACACACACACACAAACCTTGACGATAAAATCGATTTGCTTGTTAGAGAGAATGAAATCGAGGTAGTGATTTTCATAATGGCAAGGTTATTGTGGTTGTGTCGGACTAGAAGAGAGCTACAAGAAAGTGATTTTCATTTTTATGTTTCAGAGGAGAAATGAAATTTGAGAAACAAGTGGTGGATTGATATTTGGAATTTGAAATTGAGGCGGGTCTCGAAAATTTTTTAAAACAGTTGGCTAACGCCTAATGTTAACGGAAGACCAGCACACTAACGTCATTTAGCTAGGTTGCTGAGCTGGATAATTTAAATGATAACAGCATTTTTATCTGACCTGTGTTGTTCTTATTGGTTGGGACTACGAGGTCAGCTTGGTGACCTTGTAGTCCCAAGATTATTAGTGATTTTCTGAGCCACAGCAAGACCTGACTATACATTTCCTAATTGGTCAAGCAAAGAAAGAGATAGTATTTCATGCCATTTTCGAGACCTACCTGTGTCAGTGAGACAATAGTCTCCATTTGGCATTTAATTTTGCAAAATTGATTTTGGTTTTTGCCTTTTTTTTTTTTTTTTTTAGTCTCTTTTTTCCAAAAAAAAAAAAAAACAAAATTATCTTACATATAAATAAATTAACTTTTATCTTGATGTCACATATACAATAAATAAACAACCAAAAATTGTAACTTTTGTCTAATAATTAGCAAATAAATATTTTAAAACTGTGCAATACATAGACGTATTCATAATCATTTGGGTGTTACGTTATGCCCAATACATATACTAAAATATTGTACTACATAGGTCTTACAAACTGATGTATCACCAATTAGAAACTACTTTCATAAATTTTTATGATTCCTTTATTCTTTCCTCTTATAATTATATTTAGCTTTAAATTTTTAGGTCCAAAATTAACTTCTGGCAATCCCTACCACAAAATAAATAAATAAAAACTACTTTCATAAATTTTTATGCAGACTTAAATAACTTTTCCTCACTAGTGTTAGCTAGGAGTCATACAATTTCTCTGGAACATACATCAACTAGACCAAAGGATAGAGACTTGGCAAAGCGACAGTGTTTCATAATTTTTTTTTTTTTTTTTTCCATGTTTTACCTTTTGTGATAACGTCAAAAATTAATTTGAGTTAAGGGTAGTCAACAAAAATTTAGGGTGTGAGTTAGTACTGTATTTTGTCCAACCAAAAACTTTTGATGAAAATATGAGTTTTAAATCATAGGATTTCATGAATTTAATGAGTTAAATAGTCAAACCCCATCTTTTGTTGATTTCAATCAATTTTCATTAGGCTGACTAAATTCGATTGACCTTTAATTAAAATCAAACCATTTGATCGGATTAATTTTAGTCATCTATTAAAGATCAAGAAATTTCTTTGGATTTAATTGTTATTGAAAAAAAAACTTGAATTGAGGGAGATGTCGTGAAAATAAGAGAATTACACAGTTGGATTCACTTTACTGTTTATTGAGAAAAAATTATTATTTTATAAAAGCTAAATTCCACTTAAACCCTCCAAAGAGGTTTGAGCTAATGCCAATTAGGTCCAAAACTTTTAAAAAACAATCAACTTGATCCTCAAAAGAAAATTTTATCCCTAACTCCATTTAGCACTATTCACTCTTCTCTTTCTCATCCTAGACTCTCTCTTCTATTCACTGTGATTACACTAACATGAGCATAGATTTGAGCAGAAATCACACTACACAGCTACACCATCTCATAGAAAACAAACATACACACATAACCATACAAATTCCAAAACCTGAAACCCCCCAAAAACATCCCAGATTACCAATTATACATAGATTCATATGCACACACTAACAAAATCACCATATTAGAGCCATTTTGAGACAAACCCTAAATCAAAAAATAACCACAAATCTGCATATGACCATAGCCAAACCCCCTTTCAAACCCAAATCAAAAATCACCAAATCCTTATATCACATAAGAAACCCAATCCATAAATTGAGCAAGACCAAAACCAACAAAGAACCAAACCAAAAGAGAAAAAAAAAAAAATAGAATAGAAAAAGAGGATAGAGATCGACGGCCACCAATGGTGGCATTGCCAATGGTGGTGGCGGAGTTCGTGGATCTTTGTCAAATGTTCCCTTGATGTTTGACACACAAACCCAAACACAAACACAAACAAAGACCCAAACCCAGAAATAGAGACCCAAACCTCGAAACGAAGACCAAAACACGTTTGGCACCAAATCAGAGCTGTTGGCATGGAACAATAGCAGTGGTGGAGATGTGAAGCTCGAAAATCCCTAGCCAAATGTCTCCATGGCACTGATTTGAGAAGAGAGTAGAAGATGGTAGTGTTAAAAATGGGTTTCAACAATGAAAGAGGGAGTCTTCAGCCGCCGTGGGTATGGGTGAGAGAGAAAGGGAGCTAGAGGTTTGAGAGAGAGAGAGAGAGGAGAAGGGTTTGGGTCTGAGATAAGAAGGGTTTGGGCTAGTTAGGGACAAATTTGTCTTTTAAAGATCAAGTTGGTCATTTTTGAAAAATTTTGGACCTAGTTGGTATTAGCCTAAACCTTAGGGGGATTTAGTGGAATTTATCTTTTTATAAAATTTGATTAGATTGCCATGATAAATCTTTCTGGGGATATTGTTGCAATTTTTTTCCCCTTTGACTAGTTGGTCCTAGGACAAAAAAATTCTCATGATGAATCTTTCTGGGATTTTGCCACAAATTCCCCCCCCCCCCTAATTTGATTAGTTGGTTTTGGAAAAACCAAATTAATCTTACATTGATTTGATATACATGCGTTAGAGCCACAATTTAAATTTAGAAAATTACGTTATTTCTCCAGGAATGTACGTCCAATTACTTTCATAAAAGGAAATTCAAATTTAATCTGAATCGGTCCTGTAAAGCTAAACCCTGTTGAATAATGCACCTAGCTTTTTCATGATTGTGTCTAGCACTTTCCCATGCAACTAACTAGGCCGCATGTTCCCTATCAAAAAAAAAAAAAAAAAACTAGGCCGACACTTGTCACCATCTTATGCATCCACTCTCTCTCCTATAATCGATTCTGGCTGGCCATAAGGGATTTCCTACCATGTAATGCACCTCACCTCATTTTCCTTACACATCACCTCTTTTCTACTATAAAGAGGAAAATGACCTTACTACTCAGTACTCACATAAGGCTGTACACAATACGATACAGCCGGTTCTGCACCAAACCCACAGGTGTGAATTGTGATTTCTTCACGTGCCTAACCCACGCCTCAATTGTAGAGCAGTGGGAATTGGTTTACAAAAGGTGTAGTGCACCATACTAGCTCGATATGGTTAGTTTGATTATGTAACCTTGGAAGTAAAATGCTATAAACATTGACTCAACACGGTGAACTTAACAAAATAAAAAATAACTCTAGATGCAAATATGATAGATGACCTTATGAACGGAGTCAGAAATTTGAGTTAGGGAGACAATTTTTTTTTTTTCAATCATTTAAAAATAATTGACATAGGCCACAAATATCAAATAGGTGGCTAATTTATTTATTTTTTTGAGATAAATAAGAACGATAATTTTATTCTATTGATAAAACTTTTTTTTAGAAAGAAACTAATAAGAACCAACTAGTAATAGTGGATTTGAAAATTAATAAATATTTTTTATTTTTGATTTGTATTCTAATTTCTAAATATCCTTTAATAGTCACGGATTTGCTTTCATTATCCATTACTACTCTTAATTTGATATTAAATATTTAACATCAATGAATGATAAATGCTTAATAAAATATAAAAAATATAAATAAAAAATATTTAATAATAACTTGATAGATGTGCCCGGTGTTCTAGGGGGGTGTTTGGTTTATGTTTTCAAACAACAATTTTCAGTTTTTAAACAACATTTCACGTATTTCAACGCACTTTTTCACCCACACGTATTTCCACAAATGTTTTTAAACAACAATTTTCAGTTTTTAAACACACATACCAAACGGGCCCCTAACTTTCCAAAAATTGCCGTGCTGTTTTTGTATTTATACCTGTGTCAGTGCTTCTTAGATTAATGTTATATTCTTCTGTTGACCAATTTTATTCAAGTCAGCCGCTTTCAACTCTCCTCCTCACATAAATTTTTATTTTAGGGTCTATTTTTCCATTTGAAGCTTCCAAATCGAGCAAAATGATCTGTTACTCATTTCTTCTGGGTTTAATTAATGCAAAGGTTTCTTCTAGGGTCTTTAACTCACTCATATGCCCTTCACGGGTAATGTTGTCTCAACTGATTTCGTATTTCTGGTTGTTAGTGTTGCCAATGCCATTATCTGTGCACAGGGGCAGAGCCAGGGGGGGTGGGACGAGAGGGGGCAACTACCCCACCTGACTCCACCAGAAATTTCACATACATATTTTACCTAACATAAAAAACAAAATACTCCACAGTCCACACTTGGAACAATGATAGAAAAAACAAAACACTCTAGATTTGGGAACAGTGAAACTTGGCATCAAAAAAAGAAGGAAAAAAAAAAGTTACTACGTAGTGTTTACACTTCAAAATCTATATCATACCAATCTTGTCCCATGCTTTTTTTGCCTTATCCCAAATTTACCCTTATTATCACTCAGTCTCATTACACTTTTTCTAGTTAATCACTTAACTTTCTTAGTAATCTTCAACCACAAGGCTTAAATGATTTGAACGAACTAAATTAGATGTTTAAAATTTATGAATTTAGATTACTGTCTTACATTGATTGTTATTAACGATAAACTGATTATTTTTGTTCATTGATGATATGAAATTAAGAAATGATTAATTTCATTGTAATTTATTTTGAATAACAATTTTTTTTATATTTAATATTGATTAATATTTTTAAAGTTAATTTCATCTTACAATCTTGTCCCCCTTGTATTGAAATCCTGGCTCTGCCACTGTCTGTGCACCAATGTTGGTGCCATGGGTCAATGCCACCACTCTTGTCACCCATGTAATTATAGACCGACAATAGCAACCACAAACTAACCATAACAACTGTGTTCCAGCCATAATACTTATGTTCCGACATTGTTCATCACTTATCACCGTTGTTATCTATCATCGATCTTTAACTTGCATATTCCAAATTCACTTCGATATTCCACCTTGAATTTGGGAACATGCATGATAGGGATATTTAGGCCCAGGCCCATTGTAGAGTCTAGAGATTTAATCTACTAATACTACTTGTCCTGTTACATGGCATGTTAGTAATAGCATTCACATTATATAAAAATTCATGCTTATTTAAGCATAAAATCCTATTTTTTATTTTATTTTATCGGTAATTACTTTTAAAACACATAAAATTATCTACTATAAACTTTATTCATTAAAATATCAATTTTTCTTAATTTTTTAATTGTTTCTCTCTTTTCACATATTATAACCACCATCAACTTTCTTCATTTATTCTCAAAACACACAAAGAAAGAATGAAAAATTGAAATGCACAATGCATATTTGCACAAGCACTACAGCAAAATCCCATTTTGCACAATAGATGCATAATTTTTTTTGGGGGGGGGGGGGGGGGGGGGAGGTTGGGTTGATTTAGCAAAATTTGAGACTTATGCTGTTTTACATATATTAATGTGAATACTCTAATAATATGGTAAAATATAAGGGTAAATTACACCTTTTCACCCTAAACCATTCACTTGGATTACAAAATCCTCCCTAAACTTTTGAAATGCAAAATCCAAACACCCCCCCCCCCCCCCCCCCCCCCCCCCCCAAACAAAACACCATCTAATTGGGGGTTAACTTTGGCCAAAAAATTTGACATGTGATAAACACATGAGATTTGAATAATTGAGGGTATCTGTAAGGCATTTAACATGAACAAATGGGAAGGTGGGCTGCACGGTACCTTGTGTCAAACCTCAGCCAAGAGTCCTACCAAATGGGAAGGTGGTACCTAGTGATTAAATTTCTTCAAGATCATAGGCTATAGGACAGCAAACAGCAAACTTGATTTCAAAAAAAAAAAAAAAAAGTGTAGGAATTTATGTCCAAATTAAGACAATTTCATCAAACAATGTCGTAGATTCTCACATAACATATCTTCGCACCCAAAAAAAAAAAAAAACCCAATTAAGGTTTATCACATAACATATCTTCACACCCAAAAAAAAAACCCAATTAAGGTTTATCACATAACATATCTTCACATAACATATTTTTGTTACAAGTAAATCTACAGGCCGAAAGACATAAATCTCTGCAAATTCTTGAATAGTGTGTTCTACGTGTTACGAATTAAGGTTTATTACAAACATCAGCGAACAAGAAAAAAAAATACTAAAAATTACACCAAGCAATTTACCCCCTCCAAAAAGGGAGAAAGATGAAGATTAATTCTCACCTAGGGTTTTTGATAATCTTACCAAGCATGAGCTTAGAAGCATTTACTGGTGAATTATCTGCATGACCCACCATGATTGTACTTTCTGAAGAGTCGTGATAGATACTAACGGTTTCTTTAGCATTAACATCACTTGGTCCACTTCTTGAGCTGGTTATATCATCAAATTGCCAGTCAGTCAAATATCCAGGTCTTGAAGTTACGGTGCCAACTTCAGTGTCTCCCAAAAGCATTGCCACCACACGTGACATTGATGGTCGTAATGTAGGTGATGCTTGAGTGCACAAAAGAGATACTCTTATCACTCGTTTTACATCTTCCTCATTGATTTCTGATAACGTAGGGTCCACAAGTTCAACTTCACGATTGTTTTCATATAGCTGCCAAGTCTGTGAAAGATAAGATTTATCATAGCACTGTTAAGATGAATGTGTGTGAAGAGAAAAAGTGAGTGGGAGGAAAAAGAGAGAGAGAGAGAGAATAATAGTTTATATTATTTTATTAGGTAGAGAAAGAGACTAAGAGAGTATTAAACAAAATCTAAAGAAAATCAAATTTCAAAATATTTTTCATGATTTTTATAAGGTTAATAGAAAATATAAACGAGCATTAGAAAAATTACAAAGTTCAGTAACAAACTTGATTGTTACCTAAGGCCATAAATCCACTCAATATATTTTTATTAAATGTGAATTTTGACAAATCTACTATTAGATTACATTTTCTTTTTATATACTCTATACTTGCAAAATTTTCAAAAGATCACAAATCAACACCTATGTCATCAATCAAATATTTGAATTTTAAGTTTTTCTAACCTAAAATTATGCATAACAAATAAGTTTATGAATGAAGTAGTAAATAACATCCAATTGACACGAAATTTGAGATATTTGTTAAAAATATAAAAAACATACAGTTCAATGGTTATATTTTCAAAATATGTAGTTTTGTTAATTTTTTTAATGGGGGTTGTAACCTTAGACTATAATAAAGTCATTTGTCGCCAAATTTTGTCATAAGAATTATTATTTCATTTAAATAAGACCATTTTTGAAAATAATTTTATAAATAAGCACATTCACTTGCAAAAATATAAAATTTTAAATCATAAATAAATGTAGTAAACAACCCAAGTTCAATGGTATTAATAAATTGAGAGAAAGATAAAGAAAATACATATATTTTTTTTCTTATCAAAAGATAATATTTATCCAATAAAGGACATGGCATATTTGGATCCAATAAGTGACAATCCAAATAAAAATTTCAATATCAAAGAAAGTGCGAACTTTAAAAATACAATTTATGAATAAATGAGATACACATGACAAAATAAAACTTATTTAAGACAGTGTAAAACTAAAAAATAAAAAATAATAATAATAATAAAAAATAAATAAATAATCCTATACCAACTAAAATACTGGAGACACTCACAAATTTAGCTGAAAAAACCCAATATATATACCCATACCCAATGGTGCTTTCACACTTACATAATAATCATACTCTCAATTCACACATCTGGGTATCTTTCAACACAAAAATTACTTCCATAGTAATCTTTGAAGAAACCCATTTCAAAATTCTTTTAAGAGTCTTCTTCTCTCTACAATGGCCGAAAATTGGACTAAAGCTATCAGACTCTTTGCAACACCAACTATATTTTAGATTGGTAGTGCTTACTTGCTTAAGTGTGAGATAAAAATTAGTGGCTTACGCAAATAAGCTGACATGTTTGTTTAAATTTAAAGGTATCTTATTTTTAAAATGCATGGTTGGCTTCACCTTGAAACAAATAGGCTAGTATCAAATAAACTGACCAAATTAAAAACATAATATAATTCTTAGTGGACTAAGGATAGCTTTCTTATGGGATAAGAATTATCAAATTACTTCTTTAACATAGAATGGACTTTTTTTCCACTTTAAGAAAACCCAAACTATATCAAAATAGGATTTTGAGCTAATTTCTCTCAAATGTCAACACAACCACGATCTTACTAGGGAGATTCATTTCATTTCCTATTAAGTGGAAGGGGATAAGTTATTCTGGTTCCCTCTGATTTCCATAATTCCCTTTTGATAAAATTGCGTTTCAAACCTTCAATGTTGCTTCAAGTTTAAGCAGAAATAACATACTTATAGTTATGGATAGATAACGGTTGTGATGAACCAAAAACCATAGCCTGATCCCAATTAAAAAAAGAAAAAAAATAAATTAATAAATGCTTCCGGAATTTTGTCACAGACCATGCAACCAATTATAGAAAAAAAGAAGAAGATAAAAATCACATATATGAAGCAAAAAATATTGTTCATACCCATTCAAGAAGATATATCTTTTCTTCTTCAACCAAGTTTTCGTCAAAATTTGGCCTTCCACTAATAATCTCTAAAGCCGCAACACCAAATCCAAACACATCTACCTTCTCTGTAAGGTATCCACGCATGGCATATTCCGGTGCAAGATACCCACTATATTAGTAATAACCATATGCACAGTTAGTCCAACAAAAATAAAATATAAGAATAAGCCAAGAACTTTATAACTCATTTAGCACCTCCTAGTAATTTCAATAAAGACATTTAGGATTCCTCATTTCGTATTGTAACTATCAACTTTATCAAAAATAAGTAAGAGAATACAATGAATTATATAATTAAAACAAAAACAAAAGCAATTTGCTAAGCCCCATTAAGATAAAGGATCTTACAAGGTGCCTGCAACACGGGTGCTTATGTGTGTCATTTCATCATCATAAAGTTTGGCCAAGCCAAAGTCAGATATTTTGGGGACAAGGTTAGAGTCAAGCAGAATATTACTAGGCTTCATATCTCTATGTATAATTCGAAATTGTGAGTCCTCATGAAGATAAGCTAAACCTCTTGCAACACCCAAGCATATACCGTAGCGTGTTGACAAGTTGAGATTCAAACCTGTGCGTCCTGAGTCATGCAAAAATGTAAAGCATAACACATACACAGAGAGACAGAGAGAGAGAAAGAGAGAGAGAGAGAGAGATTTATTCACATACTAAATAATGCTTGAGCAAGACATCCATTCTCTAGATACTCATAAACAAGGAGCTTTTTATCTCCCTCAATGCAACACCCATGCAATTTCACAAGATTACGATGTTGCACAGCTGATAGAGTAGCAATCTCAGTTATGAACTCATTCTTTCCTTGGTGTGATGCTACAGATAGTTGCTTCACGGCAATGACTCTCCCATCAATAAGTCTTCCCTATTAAGGACAAATTTTCAAACAAATTTATTAAAGAAAATAACTAAAGAAACATCATTACTTACCAGTCCACATAACTTATTACAAAAAATTAGATTCCCCACAATCCACATAACACTATTTTGCACAGAATTCTTAACTTTCCTAAAACAATATCCTCGCTATAAGATATTTGTAATGTAATGAATTTTGGACAATAAGGAATTAAACTATTACAATCATGACTTAAAATTGTTTAGGTTATGTGTAAGAGAATGAAAAAAAGGAGAGTTTGGCTAATTAGGATGGATGGCTTAATAGATGCAATTTATACTTCTTATCTGATTGACGGCTCAAGTCATACAATGTAAAACAAAACCACACAATATTTTTATATATAAAATGTATATGGATAAAACAAAAAACATGGTAGCTGCTTAATGGTTATCTTCACCATGAAATTGTATTTGCAGTTTAATGATTTTCAATTTCATGCCTCATAGACTCATACTATTCAAAGTAAAAGTATTAGCAAGGATGACAAGATTCCTAATATAAATGCTCTACAAAGCACTATATTGCTTTCATTTGGTCCAAAACTTGGATTTTTAAAATCAAATACTTGCTTTCTAGAGTCTTTTTCCCTCCAATGATGCAAGCAATACAACTAGCAAGCTATAAACTACCAAAAAGATCATCTTATGGATCCCATTTCCTAGATCAGGTAACCAATGACCATAAATCTCTAGAAAAGAAAAATAATATCGTTATTTGATGCTCCTAACAATTAAATTAGTCACAAAAAAATAAAAAATAATAATCTTGTCTGCTAATGACTTTAATTTTTTGGTCAGAATCTCTTGATACTAAAGCATTGTGCAAATTCTTTAATTGTACCAAATGTGATCACTCAAAATGCTATACCTTCCACAAATTGTAATTACTCTAATGGTTCCCATAATTATCAAATCTAATAAACATCAGTAGAGATGATTTTTTTTTTTTTTTTTTTCTAAACACTACATTTTTAACAGTCTTTCGCAAACAACTACTTAAACAATAAACCATCCATGAGGATATTAAATTTCTAGAATCAGCCATTCAATCTATAACATAGTTCGTTTAAAGTGAGACTACTTAGAATGTGTGTCCAATAATTAATTTTTTGGGCTAATAGCATTTTAAACCTTATAGTTTGGGTTGATTGCAATTAAACCTTGAACTTTTAAAAAGCCATTTGGGGGTTTTACACCCTAGATGCTAATGCTCTAATTAGTTTGTTGTAAATCAGTGATTTTCAATAAAATATTCAATTGCAATTGAGATCCTCTTTTCAACATAGGATGCTTTCTTTTATGATTATACCAATTATAAAGAACAAGTTCCACTGACTAAATAGTCCTACAAATCCACAGTAACCCTAAAAAAGGCAAAAAAACCATAATTTTGAATTTGTAATTGATGTAGAACAGACAGCACATGCCTCCCCGAAGTAGCAGGGGCACAGGAAATCACAACGCAAGATCAAAGGGGGGTGCCAGTAGGGGGCCATCGAAATAACAGTGTCGAAATTGCATGAAATTTGGTAGGTTGAAGGGAAACGGCATTCTGGTCCAGATTCATGTCATGAATGTTGCCAAATTTTAGGCAAATTCCTTTATTAAGGCCCCGAAAACAGTGTTTTTGGTATTTATAGTAATATTTTTTTTTCCTTAATAACTTTTAGTTTAAAAGTTAGAATAAAGTCTCATCTGTTTTTGGACGACCCTTAAGGTCAGTAGTTTATGATTTTGCATTTAACTTAATTTTGCCATTTTTGGTAAAATTCGGTATTTTTGTCACCTAATCGTGTAATTAGTGCGAATTAGGGTCTTTAGATGTTTTTCTCAGTATTTATATGTTTTGTAGCTGTCAGTGGAAAATTAAACTATTATCAATAAACACAGACATTTTGTCAAATTTTCTTCTAGTGAATTCCAGTTTTATCTTTCTTGTGGATTTAGGGAAACCCTTCTTGGATTCGAGGTTTATTACCAGGAACTAAGAATTTAGTTTCTGATCCTTCAAAAGAATATCATGTGTGCTTTCTTTAGGCTTCCGCAACATCAATTGGTATCAAGATGGCTAACCGGCACGACGGTGACCACCACAACAACGACGGCAGTGACGATGTCAACAACCCAGTCCTCACTAAGGCTGAGTTCCTTGATTTTCGTGATGAAAATCAACAATTTCGTGATTCAACCTAGCAGACTTTAGACTAGATTCAAGAAGCGCTTGCCACCTTGCTTAACCGAAACCCTAATCGCGATGACGAAGAGCAACGTGATAACTGAGCGCATGGCCCTCCCCATCATGGTCCAAACCGGAACATGCAGCAAGACTACAATGAAGAAGACAATGAAGATGAGGAGTATGCAAAGAGAGTCCTTGGAAATCATCATGGTCCGACGAGGGACAATGGCCGAGATTATCAGGAGCAGAGAGACTATCGGATGAAAGTAGAGTTACCATCCTTTAATGGTAATGTCTCCATTGAAGAGTATCTGGATTGGGTCAGTGAGGTGGAAAACCTTTTCGATTATATGGGTACATCAGATGACAAATAGGTATGTTTAATGGCCTACAAATTAAAGGGAGGAGCATCTGCCTAGTGGGATCGTGTTCAATTAAACCGTACCCATGAACAAAAGCTTCCAATACAATCATGGAGGAGAATGAAAAGATTAATGGCAGATCGGTTCTTACGACCAAATTACCAGTAGGAGTTGTTCAAACAGTACCAGGATTGCAAGCAGGGTACTTGGACAATTAATGAGTACATGGAGGAGTTTGACAGGTTGGCGAATCACAATGATTTGGAGGAAACTGAAGATCAACAAATATCCAGATTTGTACACGGGTTGCGAGTTTCCATCCAAGATCAGGTATCCTTACAAACCCTATATACTTTAAATGAGGCTGTAACCCTATCCAAGAAAATAGAATATCAACATCTCAGGATAGGTTCGAAGTTTTCCAACCGCAATTCGGTGCCCTCTAGTTCCACTGCCAACAAAGGTAAACAACCCATGTTTACTCCACGATCACAACCCGTGGCTAGGGAGAATAATGGTGTCAACCAATCCACAGTGGCAGTAGTACGTTTTGCAGCCCGGCCGATAGCGAACGCCAACCCCTATGCTAGGCCAACTAGGAATAAGTGTTACAAGTGCGGAGAACCAAGACATCGATCTAGTACTTGCCCTAAGCAAGTTGCAGTGAATCTGGTGGTGGCAAAAGAGGGCGAGGTAGACGGTGAACAGGAGGGTGAAGAGGTGCATAATGATGTTGATCTGTATGCCTATAATCCCAATGAGGTCCAAGAGGACTAGGAAGGCATGCCATTAGGGTAGTCTTTGATGATTCAGAGGTTGTTTCTCACTCCAAGGGTGGAATATGGTGATCAGCGGAATGGGATCTTTCGAGCACGATGCACCATCAGTAAGAGGGTTTGTGATTTGATCATTGACAGTGGTAGTGTAGAGAATATTACGTCGAAAAGTTTGGTTACCAAGCTGGGACTGAAAACAGAAAAGCATCCCTCTCCGTACAAGATAGGTTGGATTAAGAAAGGTACGGAAACTCTTGTTACTCAACAATGTCGTGTTACTTTTTCTATGGGTAAATGTTATGTAGATGAAGTAGTTTATGATGTTGTTGAAATGGATGCATGTCATTTAATACTGGGTAGACCTTGGCAGTATGATGTAGATGCTACTCATAGGTGTAAGAATAAGGTGTATGTGTTTTTTAAGAATGATAGAAAATTTGTCCTTGGTCCTATTAAGGAAGGCAGTATACCCAAAGCTTCTAAAGTGGAAGGGAAGCCAGGACTCCTCATAGTGAACAATGAAGATGAGTTTGACAGGGAGTGTAAAGAGTTGAAACAGGTATATGCGGTAGTGGTGACAGATGGCGAGCCAAAGAAGGTTGCTGAAATACCTGATTCAATTCAATCATTGATCAAGGAGTTTGAAGTGCTTTTTCCAAAAGAGCTACCTGCAGGTTTACCACCAATGCGTGACATCCAGCATTGCATTGATTTAGCTCCTAGAGCTAGCCCACCAAATCTGCCATATTACAGGATGAATCCTCAAGAGGGTCAAATTCTACAGGGGCAGGTGGATGAGCTTCTGAGCAAGGGGAAAATCAGGGAGAGTATGAGTCCATGTGCAGTACCGTCATTGTTAACACCAAAGAAGGATGGGAGCTGGCGTATGTGTGTGGATAGTCATGCCATCAACAAGATCACAGTCAAGTATCGATTTCCTATTCCCCGACTAGATGACATGTTTGATATATTGAGTGGGTCCAAGTGTTACACCAAGCTGGATCTCAAGAGTGGGTATCACCAGATTCGAATCCGACCTGGAGATAAGTGAAAGACAGCTTTTAAGACAAAGGAAAGGTTGTATAAGTGGATGATAATGCCTTTCGAATTGTCCAATGCTCCCAGCACTTTCATGAGACTTATGAATCAGGTATTGAAACCATTTATTGGAAAGTTTGTGGTAGTTTATTTTGAAAATATCCTGATTTATAGTAAAACAGAAGCAGCCCACTATAATCATGTGCAATAAGTATTAGCGATATTGCAGGCCAATGAGTTGTATATCAACTTGAAGAAGCGCAGCTTCTTGACTGATAAGTTGCTGTTCTTAGGGTATGTGGTAAGTGCGGATGGGATTCATGTCGATGAGGACAAGGTCCGTGCAGTCAGAGAATGGCCAATCCCAAAGACAGTGAGTGATGTGCGAAGCTTCCATGGGCTAGCAACCTTCTATCGGAGATTTGTTTGAGATTTCAGTAGCATAGTAGCTCCTATCACTGAGTGTCTGTAGAAGGGGAAGTTCTCATGGGGAAAGGAGGCAGAACAAAGCTTTGTCTTGATCAAGGAAAAATTGAGCACAGCCCCGATTTTGGTATTGCCCAACTTCGATAAAGTGTTTCAGGTGGAGTGTGATGCATCTGTGGTCGGGATAGGCGTTGTTCTTTCACAAGACAATAGACCAGTAGCATTCTTCAGTGAGAAAGTTTGTGAAGCTCGAAGTAAATGGTCGGCCTATGAGCTGGAGTTCTTTGCTGTAGTATGAACTCTTAAGCATTGGGAGCACTACCTGATTCAGAAGAAGTTTGTATTATATACGGATCATCAGGCATTGAAGCATATCAACAGTCAAGTTAGCATTAACAAGATGCATACTCAGTAGGTAGCTTATATACAGCGCTTCCATTTCACATTGAAGCACAAGTCTAGTATCACTAATAAGGTGGCTGACGCACTCAGCAAGCAAGCATCTTTGTTGACCACCCTACATACTGAAGTTGTAGGGTTTGATTGCCTCAAGAAGCTATACGAGAATGATGAAGATTTTGGTGATATTTGGGGTAAGTGTCAACAAACTCATACTACTGTTAATAGTATGTACATCCAGGATGGTTTCCTCTTTCGGGGTAACCAATTATGCATCCCTAAAAGTTCATTGAGGGAGCAGATTATTAGGGAGCTACATGGTGGAGGTTTGGGTAGACATATGGGTAGAGATAAGACTATAGCACTGGTGGAAGAGAGGTATTATTGGCCACAACTCAAGAGGGATGTTGGCAATCATGTGAGGAAGTGTCCAATTTGCCAAACTGCTAAGGGTCAATCTTAGAATACTGGTTTATACATGCCTTTGCCAGTTCCACAAGCACCATGGGAGGATCTATCTATGGACTTTATACTGGGTCTTCCTCGAACCCAGCGAGGTATGGATTCTATTTTTGTTGTGGTTGACAGGTACTCAAAGATGTCTCATTTCATAGCATGCAAGAAGACTTCGGATGCTACTCAAGTAGCCAATCTGTTTTTTAAGGAAGTTATGCGTTTGCATGGAGTGCCAAAGTCCATCACCTCTGATCGGGATACCAAGTTCATCAGTCACTTCTGGCAAACTTTGTGGAAACGTTTTGACACTTCCTTGAATTACAACAGCACTAGTCATCCTCAAACTGATAACCAGACAAAAGTGATTAATCGCACTTTGGGGAATTTGATCCGATGTATCTCAGGCGAGAAACCCAAGCAGTGGAATCTTGTATTGTCCCAAGTAGAGTTTGCATACAATAGCTCAGTCAGTAGAAGTACTGGTAAGTCTCCATTTGCTTTCGTCTACTGCGTGCCCCCAAAACACGCTTTGAACTTGGTACCTTTGCTTGAGCTTCCAAGAGTGAGTCAAGCAGCAAAGAATATGGCTGAACGTATTCAGGCCATGCAAGAGGAGGTGAGGCAGAAACTTGAAGTTACAAATGCCAAGTACAAGGAAGCTGCTGATAAGAAAAGACGTGAGAAGATCTTCAATGTTGGGGATTTAGTGCTAGACTATCTTAGAAAGGAGACATTTCCTGTTGGTAACTACAACAAATTGAAGGATAAGAAGTATGGGCCATTTCAGATTACTAAGAAGATCAACAACAATGCTTATGTGGTTGCTCTTCCTCCAGACATGAGCATTTCTTCTACCTTCAATGTTGCTGACTTATATGATCATCATCCTCCTGATGAACCAGATAGTGGGACCTCGAGGTCGAGTTCTTTTCAAGTGGGGGGACTGATGTAGAACAGACAGCACATGCCTCCTTGGAATAGCAAGGGCGTAGGAAGTCACAACGCAAGATCAAAGGGGGGTGCCAGTAGGGGGCCATCGAGGTAACAGTGTCAAAATTGCATGAAATTTAGCAAATTGAAGGGAAACGGCGTTCTAATCTAGAGTCATGTCATGAACGTCGCCAAATTTTAGGCAAATTCCTTCATTAAGGCCCTGAAAACAGTGTTTTTGGTATTTATAGTAATATTTGTTTTTCCTTAATAACTTTTAGTTTAAAAATCAGAATAAGGTCCCATCTGTTTTGGGACAACCCTTAAGCTCAGTAGTTTATGATTTTGCATTTAACTCAATTTTGCCATTTTTGGTAAATTCGGTATTTTTGTCACCTAATCGCATAATTAGTGCAAATTAAGATTTTTAGATATTTTTCTCAGTATTTATATGTTTTGTAACCGTCAATAGCAAATTAGACTATTATCAATAAACAAAGACTTTTTCTAGTAGATTCCAGTTTTATTCTCCTTGTGGATTCAGGGAAACCTCTCGTGGATTCGAGATTTACTACTAGGAACTAACAGTTTAGTTTCTGTTCCATCAAGAGAGTATCATGTGTGCTTTCTTTAGGCTTCCGCGACATCAGTAACCAACACCAAAAAATTTATTAAAAAAAAAAAAAGAAAGTGTAACATATTTTATGTTATGGCAACTTAGAGAAGTTTGAATGGGAAAATGGCCAGAATCAGAAAACAACTAGAAAATAGGACGTTTGTTCATTTGATTAAAAGTTTTGAATAACTTACGACTCTTACTATAGTTGTAAGACAACAATAACAAAAGATTCATGTGCATTAAAATAATTTAAAAAAAAAAAAAATAGAAAGAGCTTCTGGCTATGGGGTTATGAATTAATTTACTTCTACAATAATTGCAATTGTCAACTTCTCGGCAGTCAGGTACAAGATATCATGGTAAGGAGTGCCATGCAAATTCACACAAAAGGGAAAAAAATGAAAATAGAAGAATATAGAAGGAAAATATAAAGGAAAGAAACAAAAAGATAAAGAGTAATGTTTCAATATTGATTTGTTAATTGTTATTGCTTGGAAATAGCAATAGATGTATAGCAGCTCTAAACTTATATCAGACAGTCAAATTTAAGGCAATGGCTTGGTTTCAGCCACTAGAGTTCTTGATTAGAATAAGGAATTACCTTATAAACAGGTCCAAATCCTCCCTCTCCAAGCTTATTATCAGGATTAAAATCTTCTGTAGCTGTCTTTAATTCAGCATAGCTGAAAATGAATGGTTTAGCATCTATTCCAAGGAGCTCTGCAATTTCAACATAAACACAGGTTGAAACACTGAATCCATTATCTAGTAATCAATTTTCTTGAGTGGTTTCACGCAGAAAATGCAGCAAGAGTTTACATGCTAAATTGAGAAAGTATCCTTTTCTTAAGCATCAACCATCAATGTGTTTTAGTCCAGAACATTGTTGGACTGAAGCTGTAGATTGGGTAGCAAGCTTAACATATGGAAAGCTGTTTATAAGCTGAGGCTTCATTGGCCACGAAACTAACATTTTCCCCTACTCCTTTTTGGTCATATATGACTGTTTATGTGTGCAAGTTTACTAAGAGACATATTAAAGAGGTTTTTGTAAAAATTCTTGTGTAAACATGAAATGATACACTGCATTTTGTATTCAACCTAATATGCAGTATGCAAAGGCCACCTCACTGGTAGTTAGAAATATAGAGTTCCATTTTTCTAACTAGTAATGCAACTGAATGAAGTTTGAAAACTATGTGCAACATGATTTTGGCTCACCTTCATCATCATTAATTGGCGGTTTTCTTCTTTGAACAATATAGATAACCACGAAAACAGACAGAAAGCTCAAAATTCCAACGCCAACAATCAGACCCACAATCAGACCAGTCCTATTCTTGTTGCTGCTTGGAGGTCTGTTACTAACAGTGGGTATAAATTCTATACCAAAATAAGATAGTCAATAACATGGTTACTAACATGTGAGGAAACTAGTACCTAATCTTCTGATTTGAAACTACAGTTTTTGCACTTTATCACCTGGGGTAGCACTGAGGGCTGAAATTGAAGGTCCATAAGTGCCTTTATCAGGTATACAGCAAGTCCCTTTTCCAGCCCAAAAGAGATGGATTTCAAGGTAGTTTTCTGATACCTGAACCTTATTATATTGTATCTGAACAGCTCGGAAAGAGGCACCACTGGCATTCTTTCGTATGTCAAAATCCTTTACTACAAGATTCCCCTGGGGTAAACAAATTCAAAAGTTCACAAAAAGACAGTAATGAGGATAAGAGGAAGGAGGTAATTTATGGGGAATTGAAGAGGGACTACATCAAAGGTTTCATTCAAAATCCTTATCATGATTATAGACATGTTTTGGATATCAAAACTATTTTGGGTTTTGGGATTAATTGCAAAAGTAAAGAAGAAATTACATAGGTAACGGTTTTACCATAGTCAACTAATTAAAATAGAGAACCTCTAGTGATAAATTTAGAATTACTTAGATAATTTCAATCGTAGGGAAATGACTAGTGTACACAAAATTGTGTGTAATAGGCAGTTTGTAATAGGCATTTCCCTTCAATTGTATATATGCCTCATATTCAAGAAATTTTCTGTATTGATGAATACTACAGTGAATATATTTGCTACATACACTTTTTTTTCTCATGTGATTGTATACTAGGGTGAAAATAAATTTTAGGCGATGCAAACTTCATTTAAAATAAAACACAGTAATTCAAAAACAATTTGATAATATGATGCAAACCTGGATATAAATATCAAAGACACGTCTCCCAAGACTTTTCCAACTTTTAGAGTTATTAAAAGCTGTTTCTGCAAACTGGAGGCTCAGAGTGTAGTTTCCATTCTCGAGCCCTAAGCCATAGTATCTTAATGATGAAGCAGAGACTCGAGCTGTTCGGAACAGCTCTGAGTCTAAAGTGTTCGAGAACTGAGATGATGATGAACTTGTATAGTGAGGATTATCAGTACCATTAAAATATCCAACATTGCTGACTGCCCACCTGCCTGTGTTAATCACATAATATGAAGCTGGACCAAGTTCCTGGGATTCATTTTCAGTAGGTATGTCACTCTCATACACAATCCCACTAGAAGAGGTAATCTGAGGACCACCACACTTAATTGAAAAATTATAATCTGAAATCCAATATAAAAAAAGCAGTCATTGATGTGTAATCTCAAAAAAGGTCATTAAATTTGTGTGTTCATAAGCATGCTATTCATTTCATTACTGGACATGCTTGAATTTAGAAACCTAATCTATTCTAGAAGTCTATTATAAATAAACTAAAAATGTAAGTTGAAAAATAATTTGATTTTGCTGCAAGTTGAATGTGTAACTTAGCGCTAAGGACAGAAGATTGAATACGCTATTAATAATCACCAAGTAAGGGTTCTTGCTAGAGGTTCAATTGACATTGCAATTTTTTTTCTAAAGTACATCAAGCTTCCATTAAAAATTGCTTTATATTGAATTGACACTGAAATATAGCTATGATACATTGCCAATTTAGCCCTTAAAAATACAGATCCAATATTCATATGTACTAAAAATTTGGGATGCATCTTAATTGTACTATGTCCATATCAATATTTTGGGATGCATCACTATGTATTCTTCTTAGAAACACCAATCCTAGTGTATAATCTTCTCCTTTTTTGGCCTCAAATGACAATACCTGCTTTCCAATCTTGCATTCAAGTGTGATTTTTAAATTGTACTTACATCTTCCAGTGTCTCGATTGCAAGGAAAACCCCGTTGAAGACAATTCAATCCTGAAGGCAAAACACTAAAAGCAGAACAAAAATGCACTTAGACAAGAAATATGGTGCGTAATGGTGCAAATGAAACACTAGTTATTAAAGCAGAAATAACTGAATGATACAAATGTTCTTACTCAGATTAAGCTTTCACTCATGTAATAAGAAATGATCTCTTGGCGAAATGCAAATAAGCATTCTCCTAATAATACTAATCCATCACTGCCCCATGATGAAAGAGGTTTCTTTAAGGGTGAGTTTGACCCCAAAAAAAAATGTTTTTTGCTTTTTGTCTCAGCTTTAATTTGAAATTTAACATATCTTTTCTATAAATAAACTAGATTTTATATTTTTGCCACACATTTAACAAATAACTTACCAAAAACTATACCCTTTTTCTTATATTTAGCAAATAAGCATTGAGAAACTAGGGTTCCATTCTAGGTGGAGGGATCTAATGATGCAGTGTATATCTTTTGTTTCTTATTCTGTTGGGATCAATGGGAAGCCATGTGGTTAATATTACTCCTTGGGGTCTTCATCAAGGGACCCTTTGTCACCTTACTTGTTTGTAATTCGTGTAGAAGTTCTTTCAACACTTAGGGTGCGTTTAGATGCGTTTAGATACTGCTTATTTTACTGAAAACAATAAAAATAATAATTTCTGATTACTGTTCACACTAAAAAAAACTGTTCATTTGCCTATTTGCACTGTTCATGTCCCATGAACAATGCACCAAGCGTTGTCCAAAAAAAAAAAAAAAAAAAAGCTAAAACGCAAAACGCGTGGACGTGGATGTGATCCAAATGGTACCTTACTAAAAAATCTATAACTTATGGTCACTTTGGGGGTGTATCCACTTGTCAAAGGGGTCCAATCTTTCTCACATATTTTTTGCAGATAATAGCCTTATTTTCTATGAAGCTACCATTGAGGAATGTGATTCTTTGCAATGGATTCTTAAGGTGTATGAGAAAATTTCTAGCCAACAACTTAATAGAGAAAAGACATCATTATTCCTTAGTAAATTCTTATTTTTATCACTTTATCTCACAATAAGTGTTTTCATGGAGGAGTCGAATACTAATATAATAGTCTTGGGATTTAATCTAATTAAGAAAACCTGTAGTATAGACAAGACTAATAACATTTTAAACTAGATTAGAAACAAAAATTTGTTTCATTATGGTAAAACTCATGCATTAAAATAAGAATATATAGCATGGAGAAATTTACCTGCTGTTTAAACTTTCTCTTGTGAAATTGTTGGCAACTAAATTGCTGCATATTATGTGCATCATAAGATCTGAATGTCAGTTTTTATTCAAGAGTAGAAGGCTAAAGAATATCAGAAAAATAAATATAATATAAAAAAATTTCAAATACAATAGTATACAACTGTACATACAGTTGCAAATTTTGTTCGCTGACCCAAGAAGGAAGGCTTCCCTCTAAATTATTGTAAGACAAATCACTGCAAGAATAACATAACAAGGATGTTAGATACATAATCCATTTTACAGTAATCACTAAACTATTACATGGGGATCAAATCTTATATTAACCTGAGTGTGTTTTAACATTCAATTTAAAAGCATCTTCTCCATACAATTGTTTTAGCTCACTATATATAAATGTTCACTTAGCTCATATAAGATTTAGGGATGTGGTACTCAAGTTTTTCTACCGAAATATGATCCAAAAATAGCTTAGTGTTAATAAGAGATAGGACTCATACGACCCCCCCTCTTGAGTCTTGACATCAGATAAATTATTACTTCTTGTATATATACACTTATACAGCAAAGATTCAAAAAAGTCTAATACATATTCAATCAACAAATAAGGGAGTTTTTCAATTAAAAATCTAATTGTTCGACACCTCCATTTTCATTTTAAATGTTTCATGATATTGTTAAAAGGAAAATAATGTCTTATTTACTTACATGTTGAGAAGAGACATGCTTTTTTGTGCAGGCACAGTGCCGCTTAACTTATTATTTCCAAGAAACCTGATAATGAACATAGTAAACATTCTTCAATACTAGTGTTGTTAAAAGTGCTAAGCGCAAAGGCCTCCTAGAGCCTAGGCGCAAATGATTAATGGTCAATACAACAATCAAGTGATCAATTAATCATATAAATTACAATAAAACATTTTATATAATTTATATAACATTTATATAATTCTCTTGTGCTTTACAAAATATATGCAACCATGATATTTGATGGCCATGATTACAAAACATAGTTGAATCAAAATAGAAGTATAGAATGAAAAAGGCAAAGGCTAAAAAGTACCAGAATGATAAGTAACGTTATCTTTGCCTAACAAAATCAATGCAAATATGCAATACAATCATAATCGACATAATCATCATCCCCATTAAGCAAGGGACCATCATCATTGTCATCACAAGATTTGTAGCCCTCATCATCTTCATCTCCATCATGAGGAGCACGTTGTGAACTAGAACTTGAACCTGTTGCTTGACTTGAGTGTTTGTTTGTGTGGTTGTGGTCCAAAAGGTCTAGAATATCTAAAGAGGTAGGCTTAGGTGTATGTTAGCACACCACACTATTAGTTTTTATATATTAAATCAATGGTTTATATCAAACATATTTAGATCTAATGGCTAAAAATCAAATGAGGATTTTTTTTTTTTTTTTTTTAAATTACAAAAAGCTCAAAAAAGCGCGCTTTGGCTTAATAAAAAAGCTCTAAAAAGCACGCTTAAGGCAAACATTTAAGAAGGTGCCTCGCTTTAGAGGGAAAAAGGCCCAAGGCCTGTGCACTTAGGCGCACTTTTAACGACACTATTCAATACAATAAAGAATAATATTGCGATGTATAATATACAACTAAGAAAATGAGGTATATTACAAGTGAGAGAGCAAACTCAAATTGAAAAGTGCGTCTGGAATCTGTCCTGTTATATTGTTGAAGCTCCAATCCCTAAACAATGTAAAACAATATTATTATTATTATTATTATGTATTGATAAAAAAAAAGTTATTATCACACGGTTGTGTGATACATAAAACCAGCTGTCTACAAGAAGTAGTCAACCATTAAAAATTTATAATCCTGATGCAACTAGAGCCGTTAAAAAATAAGCCAGATGCACCATCCCAACAAGAAAAAAAAAGGATGGAGAAAAGATAAGAGAAGCTAAAAAGAAACGGGGTGAGTTCATTTTGCACGTCATAAGGAGCCTGATAACTATATCACTTAATTTTATCAGTATTTACCATTTAAGTTTTAGTACAGGGACCCATATAAATTTGTTTCTTCAGGTTGGGGTCATCCAACCTGATAA
Source organism: Quercus wislizeni (assembly GCA_023055345.1). Classification (NCBI taxonomy): domain Eukaryota; kingdom Viridiplantae; phylum Streptophyta; class Magnoliopsida; order Fagales; family Fagaceae; genus Quercus; species Quercus wislizeni. The sequence continues at coordinate 15,874,293 of JALGQJ010000010.1, forward strand.
ATGGCAGACATGTTCCTGGTTTCATTGCTTTGAACAATAATCAAATTCAATCTAACTCATTTCCAGCTCCACATGTATCTAAATAGTCACCCACTAATGACATACTTACAGCAGTCTCAACTGTTGGTAATCTCCTATATTGGATGGAATTGAATCAGAAATTTTATTATTCCTCAGCACCCTGCAACACATATAACTAAACAGTTATACCATATTCTGGAAGAACAGTAAACAATGAAAGAAAACATGTATTCATCATCAGGAATCTGAAACACAGCTGCTTTGTTGTTTTCTTACAAGCTACGTAGAGATGTCATATCCTTTATAAATGCTAGTGAAGAACTCCCATGAGACAAATCACTTATTATCCTGAAATAATATCACACATAAGATTGTTCACTTTACAGATCTGCAAAATACAAATAGAAGTAACTAAGAGATGTAGAGACTCACAAGTCTGTCAGAGAAGTCAAATTGGAAAACGTTGAGGGTATTGGCCCTTCGAAAGAGTTTCCTCCAAGCTTCCTACAAAAGCGTTTTAGAGTAGTTAATCATGAATTGTGCACAAATGCAACTTTCCTGTAGAATTTACAGGTAAACACTAAATCATAACTCTTACAACTAACAATGTTTCACTTTGACTTTGTTATGAAACTTGAGCTTTATCAAGCATGATTTAGAAAGAAACAAATAGGATAGGGCTAGCAATATCATCTTACAAGTTCATAAGTTTTGTCCAATTCCCTACGAAGTCGATCCTGCCTGTGAGTTCAGTGTCTAATGCCCACCTGAGACCACACAAAGTATTTCCTCACACAGTCTTGTCACTATTTTTTTAAAAATATTTATCATTATATATAATTTAGAAAGTTTGCAATTGAGAAAAGTAGTGAGGTAGTTCTTACACTATCTCAAGATTTCTTAAATTAGCAAATGTTGAAGGAATCACACCACTAATTCCAGAACTACCAATGTAGCTGTCAAGATAAAGAATTCACATGAATCAACTGATATTTGATTTCCTATCCACAGCTCAAATAAAATTTATTAGTAACAGTTAATGAATTTAACGACCAAAAGACAGGTCTCAAGCCATTTTTAGATTCTGGATCAAGTTACAAACTTGTCATGAGAACAATTTTCAAAATTCCACATGGAAAGTATCTACAAATTAAATTTCAAATTCAATGTGATTGCTGATGCTAAATCTCTGCAATAGTAGTATCATTTTTGCCAATTCATTACGGCTAATAGTAATGTACCTCCACCATTTAAAATATATTTTAAAAAATTATGATTCACTATTTTTTTGTCCTGGTATAACATATAGTCTTGCATATGAAAAACTTGCAATTGGCATATAATATTTGTTGTGACAAAGTTCTTATGACATGAGCCACAGACATGATATTACTAGAAGCTTGACTAGAATCATTCCAAAGTCTGCCTAACCCGGCTATAAAATATATTCAAATAGATTTTCTGAACTTACAGCTGTTCTAATTTCAATAAATTCCCAAGCTCAGATGGGAGAGAACCTGTGAAGTCATTTCTCAAAATAGACCTACAAAATTAACAAGAAAAACAATAAATGAATTATAATTTATAAACCAAGGATTTGATTCTCTCAGGTGCAGATCATCATGATCAAGCATGTGAAATGCATAATTCCAGCCCAAAAAACGATTTATGTGAAATGCAGAAACTAACAGAATAGGTGTTCTTTACACTTGCATCTGAGTGACTACTAAATTCATATTTTTGTGAAAATCTTCTTCAAATATTTTTAATGGGAAGTTATATATGCATCCTATGGGCCTTGCACCATCAGTATCTAAAACAAAACACCACCACCAAGATGCCACATAGATGACTTACAAATTTTGAATGAGGATAACTTACAATGATAATAAATTCGTAAGATTTCCAAGTTCCTTTGGAACTGTCCCGGATAGTGCATTGACGGCAAAACTCCTAATTTAATAAACATCAGAAAAAATAGAAATGTTAACTAACATTAAATGCACTATGTTCTATGAGTTTCAAATCAAAACTCAGATGGGCTTACAGGTATTGCATGCGAGTTAGATTGCCAATGGACGCAGACAGGTTACCTGTCAAGTAATTATTGGCCAAATTCCTGTAAGAAACGTTGGAAGCTAAGCACATTTAGTAGATTATAATGAAAATGAACCATCCTGGAAAACTAGTACACCACATCTAATGTAAATATCGATTTGTTGACATACTGCATTACAATTTCAAGGTCTAAGTTCTATGAATCTAATCAATATTCATGCAATATGCAAATAAACAAACATATAAAGAAGAAATCATACAGATTGAAGAGGAAAGTCAAACTCCATAGTTCATCTGGGATTACACCAACAACCTTGTCATTAACCTTCCTGTAAAGAAAAGTAAATAAATAAATCATCAACCATGGAAAGAAAGATTCATAAATTGAAGAGATGCACGAGATATTCTGTAGTGTAGGTTCTGTACTTTTACATATGACTCATAGATGCCACTGACCTGAACTGGCACATGAGCTTACATTTTATCAAAATTTTGAGCTGAAAATACTTTGATTTTTTATGATGGTATGATATGAGTGATATTACATTCTCAAAAGTCAAAACCCTTTTATATATAAACTTTAAAAAAGAAAAAAAAAAATTGACTCCTAAAATAAAATTTTGAACACCTTAACTCAAAATTTTGTTTAGACCCGGCTGAAATAATCTTGACTATGATTATCTTAGTGCTACTTTCACAATATTCTCACAATAATTTTACAATAAAGGTTAAGTAGCAAGTTGTAACTGGTTTTTATCTAAACCCACAACTAACATCACTTTTTTACACACCTTTAACAACTTGCCACCTAGATTTTGTTGTGAAAGTGTTGTGTCAGTAGCACTACGTTTAAAATTGCTCCTTTGTTAAAAATAAATAAATAAATCTTCTCTCCAAACTCTAGTTAACTTTGCCGTTGACGATGGAATAAAACTGTTTTTTCCTGCACTTTTCTTCTTCATCAGCAAAAAATGATTCCACATGTACAACCAACCAATTTGTATCTACATCTATGATTCATTTCTCATTTTCTCTATTTCTCTTTCTCCCTTCAATGTTTTCTTTCTATCTAGCCAAGTAGTTTGATAAGTGCTCTATAGATTTCCAAGTCCAAGAAGTCTTTTAGTGTTTGCTCTTATTCCAAGAGAATGACCTCATGTATAGTTAACAAGTCATACACTTCAAAAGCAAAAACTTATAGCAACCACTATTTTTTTTTCTTAGTTTCACATTTACTCCTAATCCTACTCCTAGGTCTGTTATTATTCTTCTATATCATATATTTTTATTTAATTGATATTAGATAAAAAAAAATTATTATTAATTTGAAAAAAATGTATGATTAATTATTTAATTATATTTATTTATGCATTTAATGGTTGTTGTCTTACCGATCTTTTAAACTATTAATAACTTTTTTAGACTATTATACAATATAATTGTATTGCATGCTAAATTGTATTTAAAATACTATTTTAGATTATTGTATATAATATGTGTGGGGGCCTTTTTATGTTGATGGGCCTGAACCTCTTTGCTACACCAAGGCCTGTGAGTTAGTTGGTAAGGGAGTTACTAGCCCATTGGAATTATACCATAGGCCAGCTTGTGCGCAAGCCAGGCATGCCTAATGTTGAGGCAGCTCGGGAATGGTATGGCAGGCAGGGCACAACGGGTATAGTCGTGGCAGAATAACTATCACAGCTAGCACAGCAAAAGATATTACAACAGAATGACTTCTATAATAAAGTATGCCAAATGAAGCTACAGCAAAATAACTAATACCACAAATAAAATAAAAGGGGTTATAGCTAAACAACTGAAACAGCAAATAGACATGAGGAAATCACAGCAGAACAGCTAAAAAACACATAAAACACTACAGCAAAATGAATAACTACGAGAGCATCAAACAAGCTAGAAGGTACCACTAAAGAGTGGTAATAACGATTCTAAGTAAGTGTGATAGGGATGTTTAGCTTTCCCAGTCTTGGGTTGAATCGTTCAGCAGGAACAAGTCCAAGAAGGGAACCAAACACCAACACAGGTAATCTCGTTATAGGTTTCTACCACTGAAATTACTCATGCTAGAGAAAGGGCCTGAATGGTTTTGGATTCCGATCGATAGAGTTTCAGAGAGTGGGAATGTCGAGAGGAAAAAAAAAATGGTCTACTGAAGCATGCCTCTATTTTTGCCATGTTTTCTCTCTTCCTTTTTTTTTACCACTTAGTTTTTTCTTTTGTTATTTGGTTCTTAGTTCTTTCTTACTCTTTTCTCCCTTCTCGTTCCTCCCCTTTTCATGGTTACCTCTCTTCCTTTTTATACTGCTTGATGACATGAGATTTCTCCCTTTTGTCCCTAAGGCTCCACCAACCGTTTTTGGTTTTTTTGTGGGCATCTCTCCAGGATTGCCCACTAACTCGTTGGTTGCTCGGCCACTACCTTTGCTCAAAGCGTGCTTGCTGCACCACTCCCCATCCCCAGACAAAATTCCTTATTTTGTTTCTCTCCTCTCTCAATTTCTACCTCCCTCAATAGATAAGGATTAAGCTACCTCACCACCTACCTCTATGGCATGCATCAAGTGGCCCCAGCCCTTTGCTTGCCTCTTTTGAATGAAATGCCATCCCAGCAAGGCATGGCATTTCCCTAAAAGAAGCCTCGGTAGGAACTCCAAAGTAAACCCCCCTTTCTCCCCACCACCAAACTACACCCTTTGAATTCCTTGACTAAGGGCCCACCTCCCTTGTATTAGTTGGGTACAAGTAGGTGATGCTCCAGCCCTTGTGTGAGCTCTACTATCCTCTGCGTTTGTCTTCTTTTACTCCCATGCCATTCCTACCATTCTTGCCTTATCTCATTCTACTACATGTGCTGGGTTTGTGCTTATCTCCCACGGCATGAAAGGTGCGTGGGCTTTTGGGCTTGTATTGCTTCCCTTCCTTTCTTCATGGATTGGGTATTTTCTAGGCAGAAGTTTCCGCCCTTCCAGCCTAATGGGCTTTCATTTCTGCTGTTCTTTTTCTTATCATGCCTATAGGCCTACTAGCTATCATTCTTGCCATGTTAGCCCATTGAATTTATTACCTCCTCTCTTGGGTTTCCCCGACCCATTTACTTTATATTTACCTCTTATTGCGCTCATTGATCTGTTAGCTGTCATTTTTGCCATGTTGGCCCATTGGGTTTATTACCTCTTTCCTTAAACTTCCTCAGCCCATTTACTTTATCTTTACCTCTTATTGTGTCCATGAGCTTCTTGGCCCATTGGGTTTATTACCAGTTCTCTTGGGCTTCCCTGGCCTATTTATTTTATCTTTACCTCTTATTGTTTTCATGGGCCTGTTGGCTATCATTCATGCCACGTTGACCCATTGAATTTATTACCTCTTCCCTTGGGCTACCCCGGCCCATTTACTTTACCTTTACTTCTTATTGTGTTCATGAGCCTACTAGCTGTCATTCCTGCCACGTTAGCCCAATGAATTTGTTACCTCATTTTTACCACTTGTACTCCTTTTTATCACTTATACTCCTTTTTCCTCTCATTTTCCTTATTGTTGGGCTTTTTTTGCTATTGGACCATTTGTCAAAAAAGGGTATCAACAATATGAAAGTCGTATACATAGAAAAAAAAATTAATTATTTTATTTTTTTCTTCCCACAACAAATTCCTAACTCTGACACTATTTACCTTCATAAAAATAAAATAAAATAAAATAAAAAATCCTAGAGCCCCCACTGAGCACATAGGAAGCACCACAAGGGCACCCCCATGGCAGCTTTGTACTTTCTTGGGTAGCATAAAAATTACTAATTTTTGTGATTTCCTATTTAGGTGAACTTATTTGGCCAAAATACACCAATGCTCCCTTAAATTTACCAACTGCTTAAAAAAATTATTGTTAATGGTCATTTTCATAACTACCGTTAGTCTCCTTACGTATATGAATAGGAGAGAAATGATGTGACTTTTTTAAAGTGATGTGGCAATGTTGTTCTTGCACTAGGAAAAACGGTTTGCCCTAATTTTTACAAGAAAAAAAAAATTAATGAGTATCCTAAGAGCATTAGTTTAGAAAATATTTTTAGAAATTTTTTATGAAAAAAAAAAAAAAAAGTAACTAACTTTTTTAACAGCTTTTTATATTTTCTATGAAAGTAATATTAAAACTTTTCTTAAATGTCCATTAACAAATTGCCTAAAGGCATCCATTGACAAGACTCTTTAGAAAATAATATATTCTCTTCCCTCTATAATCCTATATATCCTATTCATTTGTATTTTTGTTTTATTTCTACTCTATATCGTTCACGTCTGCAAAAGCAATGAGATGAACACACATTATCAGGTAAGATTCTTTATATCTTTTCAAATCATTGTTCTATATACGAAATTCAATAAACTTTAATCTAATCAGTTTATAATAAATAAATAAAATCCGTCACACAAGAGAGACTATTCTTACTTGGGTACAGTGGGGTGTGCAACAAATAGTTGATATGACAAATTTTTATTGGTTCTAATTTGAATCCACAACTAACATCACTTTTTTTACCTATCAATAACCATCTATCATATCAACCATTTGTAAAAATGTTTATAATTTTATATTTTTTTTAATATTAAAAATACTGCTACTTCACTTAAAAAGAGCCACATCATCACTTTATTATCCACATAGGCTCATTTTTTAAACTTCAATGACCAAAAGTAGGAATGACAAAGGGTTTGTACTGTCTCATCCCCAACCCTACCCTTGGGACCCCGCAAGACCTGCCTTGATATAAATTATACTTCAAATTACAACTAATTGATCATCAAATCAAACTAATTTTTACCAAGGACTAAATAATATTGTACAAAGTGTTTAAAAAGACAACATTACAACAAAATCAAAAAGTCTTAATATCCAAGCATTTAAATACTTAATAATACAAAACAAGTCTCTTAAGTCTCAATATTAATAGTCTAAGACATAACACCACACAATACACCCTTGACGTGATAGTCATTCTATAAGTACAAGTTCTTATGGAGAAGAGGGAGTAAGAGCCGAGGTTCAAGTCTTTAAAAGTGAACTTTACATACATATACACTTAGTTTAAATTAAAAAAAAACAGCCTAAGACATAACAAACACACATAAACACTTTTAAGATAAAAAAAAAAAATTCTAAGACACCACAATATAATCCAACCTCCTAAAACATAACAAAGTATGCATTGCTTAGTTCTTTAAGAATAGTCTTTCTCAATACGGAAACCCGTCCTTGCACAGTTGCACCACAACCTCTATAGGGTGGAGCAAGGAAGGGAAAAATTGTCATCCCCAACTAAGAACTCTTACTTTGTAAACTTTAGGGTCCATAAGTATATTTTGACAAACTTAATTTCATCTTAAAAGAAAATAGACATTTGACTCCCCAAAAATTGCTCATTGATTACAATATAAATAAATAAATTTAAAATAAAATAAAAATCAACCTTAACCAATCTGTGTAAGACACTTGTTAGTCAAAACCAGAGAAAATGTATAATTTTCTATAGTATTAACTTTTTCAAGGAACAAAGAAACAAAACAACTTATTTTCATCTAATGTATTACCATTTTCAAGGTATAACTTTTTAAGTTTTTTTTTTTTTTTTTCCCTGAGTTGACGATAACTAAACAGTAAGTTAAAAATAATTGGGACTAATTAAATTGACTGCTGAGAAAAAGTAAGAACCAAATTGGAAGTGACTCCAAAATATATTGACCAAATTAAATGGTAATTTCACCAAAAAATTATTGAGCTAGAATAAAAGAGATACTTGTAATCTACTAGTGAAGAATTTTATTTAACTTGAACCATGCAATTTTTTTTTTTTTTTAAGGTATGGATATTGTAAATTTATAATTCTATGCAGAAAAAAATGGCATGGAAAACAAAACATGAGGATATAAAAAGTGAGACACGTACAATTGGGTAATATGGCAAGTAGAGTTAGCCGAACACTCGCATTTGATTAAGGGGTTGTAGTTTTGGTTGTCGATGTCGGTCGAGTCAATGGCCACTCCACTACATAGTTCCCCACTTATATTCCATTGACCTAATGGTGCTGAGATCCCCCATTTTTGAAATATTGAATTCAAAATTCTCACTGCAATCAAATTCACAATATAAAGTCATTCTGTCGAGTTCAGTAAAAGAAAGCCAGTAATGTATTTTCTTAGAGAAGTTCTGGTGCCACACCCTAGTGCAGAACTTTGCCCACAGGGTGTGGCACCAAAATTTTTCATATTCTTAGCATGCGGGCCTTTGCAATGGCTTGAGATTGTTTAAGCAATAAAGTATGTACAGTAATAACTTTTAAAAACTTTAAGGTTGAAACAACCCAATTTTAGAAGGTGTAAAATTATTAATGTTTAAAAAATAAAAAATAAGATTATATCCAATTTAAATATGAAAAAGTGTCAACTCAGCATATATTTATGAATGCGAATATATAAATAGGTTAAAGGGATGGTGGCTATATAAATCCAATACATCTACCAACCAAAAATATATGAAAAATTTTAGCTACAAAATTTATTGTAACTTAATTAATTGGAGGTGAATTTTGACAAATTTACTATTGGATTATATTTTCTTCTTATATCATTTATGGTTACAAAAGTTTTAGAAAATTCAAGATCAATAGCTATGTCATCAATAAATTGTTTAAATTGCAAATTTTATAGTTTAAAACTATGCATAAAATATAAACTTATAGATCATAGAAAAAATAATATCCAATTGGCACAAAATTTGACATATGTATTATAAGGGTAAAGAACAAGCAATTCAATGGTTAGGTTTTCAAAATTTGTAGTAATGTTAATTTTTTTAAAAGGAAATTATAGCCTTAGACTACAATAAATTTTGTAGCTAAAACTTTGTCCACAAAAATAAATAAATAAATAAGATATATATATTTTTTAATTATTGAAGTAATTTATGCATTATAAAATAATATCAATTTTGGAATCAAGTGAAACTAACATTATGCTAATCACAACTTTTTTTTAAAATGTAAATATCGTAACTTTCATTAAGAAGAAAAGAAATTCAAAATATCGTGAGCCAAAGCAAACTTAAGCATACTAAGATTTTCGTCTATCCATGTTACATAATGATCAACACTCTTCGCATATTGTGCCAAGACATGTGCAAGTCAATTCTCTTGACGCTTCACATGACAAACTTGGACCCTTGGCATATTACCTAATCATAACTTATTACCATGACAAATTGTGAAAATATATATCCTTGACATTTTCACACATTTTCACCATAATTTTTTTTTAATAAATTGTAATAATAAGTGGAGATAAAAATTTAAACAATGATTATTTTTAAAAAAGAGATTAAATAATACCACATAACCACAATACTATTTTTAGTTTTAGATAATCATATACCTAATTTATGACACACCTAAGCCCTACTATTTTTAGTTTCAGTTATTTGAAAGTTCAAATTTGTGTGAAAATACAAGAGTTGTTTAAACCCCCAAATTAAAATTACAGTTCGGTTGATTTTACTCTAACTTAAACTAAGTGTGGAATAGAGTAAATGTGAGCAAACAAACAATATAACTACTATAAGCCATATTCATCAAAGCACAGTAGTAAAATGAAAGCTTAAAAGAGTAGGGAAGAAAAATGCAAACACAAGATAACACGCCGATATGTTATCGAAAAGGAAACCGAAAACCTCGGCGAAAAATCTCTCCACCGCCCTCCAAGCGGTAAATCAATCCATTAGAGAATAAGTTGGAATACAAGAATAACAAAAGACCCTCCAAACCTAATCTACCCCCATGTCCTCGAGCCCTCCAAACTCCTACTACCTACTGACTTCACCAAGCCTTGTCTTCTCTAGCCAAGGACAGACCTACACTAAGGCAGAGAGGGGCTATTCCCCCCCCCCCCCCCCCCAATTAAAAAAAATAGTATAAAAAAATTAAGATTTGCCCTTATGTATGTATATATATATATATATATATATATATATATTTGTCTCTCCTCCTCTAAAATATTTAGATATTGACCTACAAGAAAATAAATAAATAAATAAAATTCATACCCCTTTAACTACAAAAACAAAATAAATAAATAAATAAACAAAAATCGCACAAAAAATAAGAAACACTTATTTTGTATATAGTATTTTTTTTGAATATGAAATTGATGTTAGTTTTTATTTTATAAATTTTTTTTTGGTTTTCAGCTTTGCCCCCCCCCCCCCAGGTATGAATCCCGGTTCCATCCCTGTCTCTAGCTCTCTGGATCACGCAATATGCCCGATTGCATCCACCAAGCCTTACCGGCTTCTTTTAGCAAATCCTCAAAACTTCCCAAACTCCAAAACACTCTCCACACTCTGAAAATGTGTGGGTTGTATTTGGGTACAAATCTCCTCTTAATGTATGACAATGAGAGAGGGAATGAGAAGAGGCTAGAATGATTTCTCACTAAGGATGAGTAGCTCTCTCTCTAAAAGATGGGTGTGTGTGTGTGTGTGTTGTAGAAAACCTATCTAGGGTTTTTCTCTCTGAATGGTCTCCTTACCATTTCTGTGGGTAATGAGGGTATATATAGTATGGGTGAAGGGTAAGAAAATGACACTTAAAAATCCTCCAAGTAGAATGTTTCGCGAGTATCTCGCGAGAAGGCCTTACTTGCGAGACACTCGCGAAACTGACAGTCTGGCATGACTCGTTAGCTTCTAGTCATATGCTTCTCACGTGGCTACTTCACGGGTTTGCTTCTTGCGAGCTTCTCGCGAAATCCACTTTATCTTCAATAAAGCTTGAGTCTTCACCAACTTAATGCTAAACCTGTAAAGTTATAATTTACAACTTTGCATTTTGTTGGCTTTAATTTCATGCCAAATTTGATTGTAATTTTATTCAATATTTTATACCCTGTATTTATTGTGGGATTTTATTGTAAGAATTGTGTGATAGAGAGAGAGAGTATGTGAAGATTCAAGCAATTGAAGAAAGAAGAGTTTTCGCGAGTAGCTCATGACTAAGCATCTCGCGAAATGATGCGTGTGTCATGCACATGACTAGAATGTGAAGAGTTAAGACAGATGGAAACAGTTGTGTTTCATGAATAACTCATGGGTAAAGCCTTCCTGCAAGACACCCGCGAAACATTCTATTTTGCCAGACTATCATTTCTGATACACACTTTCTATGCCTACCCTATTTGTACCCACATTACTCACAGATGTTGAGGAGTGCTTCTAAGAGAAAACCCTAGCCACAAACCTTGAGAGTTAGAGATTGTTATACCCATATATCTCTACACATTTATGTGTGGATTTTCCTCAACTCCTACCTCCCCATTTCCATACCATTGAGAGATTGATAGCTCAAACACTTACCACATCCTTTTCAAAGTGTTCAGTGAGGTTTTGGTACTGCTGGGAAGTATTGGAAGAAGCGAAGGATGACAGATGCAACATGGAGCTTGTTGCAGGATCCGAAGAGCTAGACAAGACACGGTTTTAAGAAGCCTTGTTGGAGTAGAAGCTTGGAAAGCTTAAGTACATCGGGTAGATTAGACTTGGAGGGTCTCTTACTAACTCATGTATCCCAAGTGATTGTCTAGTGGATCGATTACCATTTAGAAGGTGGTAGAGAGGTTTTACACCGAAAGTTTCGGTTTCCTCTTCAATAACACATCGTTATGTTGTCTTTGTGTTTGCATCCTTCTTTCCTACTCTTTTGGCTTTCATATTACTACTGTGTTATATTGATTATGGCTTAGAGTAGTTTATTTGTTCATTCGCTCGCTTTTACTTTATTCCACACTTAGTATAAGTCAAAGTAAAATCTATTGAGCCGTAATTTTTAATTTGGGGTCTAAATAGCTCTTATATTTTCACACATTTTAGAGCATTCAAAACCCAATACAATAAAATCCCACAAAAATACAAGGAAACAAGTTTATGCAATTACAACACTTTTTGTCATGGAATAAGCCAACACTAATGTTATGAGAAAAATTATAACTTAACATTATTCAAACTATGCTTTTGGGTTTTGGTTTCAAGGACCCCTTCGTCAACTGGATCATGGAATAGTAACTGGGAGTAAAACATATATATTTAGGCATGGAAGAGGACAGAGACGAGAGGACCCACTCTCACCCTTATCTATTTATCTTGGGCAAGAGATTATCCATAAATTGCTTGAGAAAGAGTTTAGACTAAAGCACATTAGTGAGGTGAAGGTTATTGGCAGTGGACCTTCAATTATGCATGTCATGCATGTGGATGATTTGACAGTAATGGAGCTAGAAATTTGTCATTGGAGAGCCGAGTAATAAATTAGACGATTAACACAATCATCCATACTATATACAATTATCTAAAATAACATTATAAACACAATTCAATATACAATACAATTTTTTTTTTTTTTTTGGATAGATATGTAAAATACAAGTTAAGTAGATTAATTTACAACTCAATAGTTCTTAATTTGCATATTGACCTAGGTTTTGAAATTAAATTACAACACATTAATTATAATAATTAAGATTAAAAAATATTATTAATAGCTTAAAAGATGGCTTAAAAAAATATAACAATGACTGAAATTTATAAAAATATTTGAATCAGTTAACTAATCATATATTTTTGTCAAATTAATAATAATTTATTGTATTTATATGTTATATAATATATTTATCAATTAAAAAATAAAGAATAAAAGAAGAAAAGCCACACACCACAACTGAGAGTAAACTAAAGTGATATCAAGTTTTACTTTTGAAGTGTATGGTTTTTAAACCAATTGGAGCAAGCAGTAGTAGAAGCTTGGAGTCTGTAAACTGTAAAGCACTTAGTATCAACTACTTGAAGTAAAGAAGGGAAAGAAAAGGCAAATGAGACAGAAAGAGACAAAGGAGAAAACTAAGGGAATGCAACTGTAAATCTACTGGTGGCAGTGGCACCATTAGCGTAATTTTTTGAAGATGAAAGCAAAAAAAAAAGTGTATGGAATATATATCCTTCAACTATCAATACCAAAGTAAGCCAGGGAAATTTTTTGCTAAAAAAAAATGAGGAAGGAGCAAAATTTTGAAACCTTTTTTATTTCTTGAGAAAATTGTTAAATCCAAGGAATTTCTCCACCCAAAAAAAAAAAAAAACCAACGGAGGATGGGGACCCAGAAGGTTATCTTCTATGAAAAAAATTCTAAAATTTTGGGATATTTTTATTTATAAGTGTATATATTTTAATTTTTTTAAAAAAAAATTAGGGGACCATGGCCCCAACGTGGCTCCATCACTATGTGGTGTCCATTAACTAGTGTTTTGAAAAGTATTGTGGTCGGTTAGATCAGGTCACTAATAGAAGTGAAAGGCTAAGTTTATAATATTTTCACAATAAATCTTATGTAACTAGTTATTATTGGCTGTTACAGGTGTAATTTAAACCATGGATTCAAATTAAAACTAATGACTTTTTTTCACAAATAATTTGTTGCGAAAGTATTATGAAAATGTTATAAACATGATAGCACTTCTCTTAATAGAAACAAATGTGGGGTGTTTTTGTTTGAGCACAGTCCAAAACAAAACAGCGGAGCTCTAAAACAGATTCTTCACACGAAAAGCCTCAAGGGAGACTCAATCTACAAATAATTTAGATGGTGATAAATTGCCTCAAGGGAGACTCCGTCTACAAATAATTTAGAGGTGGATAAATTCCACATTCATCTGTTGGCTACAGATGAGACACCAACATTGTGAATGAATATGTAAAGAGGGAGTTGTGTGATAAAATTGGCAGATCAAATATCATATGATTGCAACATGCAGAATCAAGAAACCAATAAAAGGATTTTACTACTATAGTAGAATGAATAAAAGAAAATAAAATTTGAAGATGGGATAAGACTTGGCTGATAAGTAAAGGCTGCTAGATCAACTACTGTGACTATAAATGTCGTAATGGAGGACAAGCTAAAGATAAACGTGTTAGCCGTTGGAGTTGGAGGATGTAAGGCAGTTTGCAACGGAGAAATGCTAAGTTGGTCAATGGTGTAATGCGGTGGTTGACTCAACTTGGGTGCCGAAGTGGTAGGATTGCGGGGTAAAATGCATTGACGTGGGAGGATGACGTGGCACAAGTTCTAACATGTCAGAACTATTGTGGTTCCTAACTAGCACTATAGATGTCTGTTGGCTTTTGATCAGGGGCGGCTTGATGTATTTGGGGGCCTAAAGCGAAAATTGGTTATCTTGTTTCATATATAAAATTACTATTAGTCAACATGAACCACCTAGATTTTTTTTTTTTTGTTTAAAAAAGTTTATAAACACAAAAAAAATTTGACAAAACTTTTTACATTTTTTGATGTGGCAAATTGATAGTAGTGCGTAAAAGAGTGATGTCGGTGGTGAATCTAGTTGAAAACTAGTAAAATAAAAGTTTGCTAACTTGATTATTGTGAAAAATGTTGTGAATTTTTTTGGTGAATTGCTTTTTTTCTTTTAGAAGTGCTACATTCAGGATATTTTTCATGACAAATCTTAGGTGTTAAGTTGCTTCTTGTTTTCTAGTTGAACCAACCACTAAAATTAATTTTTTTCTATCAATAACAACCTTTAACAATCAGCTATTATGATTTTTTGTAAAAATGTTGTGAAAAATGTTGTGAACATAACATTTTTTTCTCTTTTTTATTTGTTTTTCATTTGATAAGAAAATATTATTTTATTTATTGATTAATATTTTGGCTTAATTAATACTATTGGTTAAAATTTAGGGGCCCTTTTTTTGCTTGGGGCCTTAGACGACCGCATCAATGGCTTATACCATTGAGCCGTCCCTGCTTTTGATGTATAAGAGCATTTACAGCAGTGAAGGCAAAATTTTAGCTATTTAGCTACACCAAAAGTCACTTTATCTATTTTAGCTACACACATGCTGTAGCAGTGAATCTATTTTAACTTTTAATACAATAAAATAATATACACATCATAATAAAATAATATATTCCTTACAATAAAATAATATATCACACTACCCACAAAAAAAACCACAAACACCTCTACATCAGCCAAACCAACAACCACCACCACCGGCCATAACCACCGGCCACCGCTCTCCTTTGTCAACCACAACACAACGTAGAAAAAAAAAAACAAAAACAAAACCAAGGAACAAGCTACTGCCAAAGCCAAAATACCCAAAACCCACTGCCAAAGCCAAAAATCATCCACCACCACCACAACCAAAATCAACCACCATCACCACAGCCACCAAACCATATGAAAAAAAAAAAAAAAAACTCAATCACAGATCGGCGAGAGAGAGAGGTGAGAAAAGACTTGGGTCGGAGACGTTGAGGCCGGCGGAGGCTTGGGCCGGTGTAGCTGAGGCCGGCGGAGACTTGGGTCGGAGTCGTTAAGAGAGAGAAGAAAGAAGAGGGAGTTGGCCGGCGAGCTGAACGGATCGGAGATGAGGGAGCTTGGGGCGGGTCGGCGAGCTGGTCGGCGGAACAGATCGGCGATGAAGGTTGGCCGGCGAGTTGAGGGATGAGGGAGACGAGGGAGCTGTCCGGTGAGCTTGAGAGAAAAAAATTTGAGGAAGAAAGAAGAAAGAAGAAGAAGCCGAAGAGAGAGAGAGAATAGGAAATAGTTTTTTAATGTGAGAAGAGAGAGAAGTTAATAAAAAAAAAAAAAAATTTGTTAGATGTGAGCTACAGTGCACATCTAAAGATAGATGTGCACTATAGCGGAGAAGCAAAAGATTTTGCTTATTGCTCCACTGCTGTGAGCTTCTTTTATGTGCAATGGTGCTAAAAAATAGCAATATAGCTATTTAGCACCACTGCTGTGAATGCTCTAAGGGTGACGCGTTTATAAGGGTAGCATGTGTTAATAACTCAACAAATAAAATAGTCTCCAGTTAAAATTTTAGTTAAACTTGTCAAAAACACCCACACATTTGCATCAATATTTTGTCCAAAATCTTTAACAATGAACAGTGTCCTTAATACTAATATTGAGATAGTGTCCTTAATAGTTTGGTTCGTGGTCCGATTTTTAGTAGTGATTCGGTGTCCGATAGTATTTTTGATAGTCCAACAGTGGGGCTTCGATGGTCCGATTTGTGCTTCGGTGGTCCGACCTATTGTTCCATAAGATTTTCGGTGGTCTGATCTGATTTCTATGGGTTCTTCGTGGGTCTTATTTGATTTTTGAAGGTGGATGGTGTTTATTTTATTGTTTTTCTTTCTTTTTTCAGCTGGTAGGGTGATGTGGCAGTGGGTTTGGGTTTGTGATTTGGTTGTATTTTGGTGGTTGGGGGCTGCGGTTGTGGGTAGTGATGACAGTGGTAGTTGTCATTGTTGTAATTGTGGCAGTGGTTGAGTGGATTTCGCGGCTAGTGGATTGTGGTGGGTGCTGGCTGATGATTTTTTTTTTTTTTTTTGGGTGGTGACTGACAATGGCTTGGGTTAAAATGAATTGACTCTTCCAATTAACTAATTAATTATCCAAGTTAATTAATTAGATTAAATTTCATACAATAGTGTGACAGCACAAACAAATTACTAAATTATTTAAATGCAACGGAAAATAAATTTGACATAGGTAATTTGTTCACAAATGGAAAAAACCACCGAGGCAAAACCCTACCGGATGATTTTAGGGTCACCACTCCCAAGAATCCACTATTATCAATCACAAGCAGTTACAAATATAAGAAATCTTACTAAATCCTTTGGCCTATCTCCAAATACCAACCTACAGTTGAATCCTTACCCCAATACTCAATTAGACTTGTATTGTAGTGGTAATCTTTCCATTCAATACACAAATCCTAGTACGTGACTAAATGGCGCCTTTTTGTGAAGGGATGAACATCTCTCTTAAAAAGTATTGTTCGCTTTGGGTGAAGACCTTCACGGATTTGCTAAATCTCATATCAAGGAGAGACACCTCCCACCTTCAACTTATAAGCACTGGGCCTAAGTGAAAGTATACCACTCTCACATGAGGGGTACACCTTTAGTTAGGCCCTGTGCCAAATAGGCAACTGCCTAAGGCCTTGATATTTTTACCAATAAAAATATTCCTATACCAATAGAAGTATTAATTAAGGCCTAAATATTCACCAATAAATAAAAAGTAGTTTTTTATCAAAGAAAAACTAGTTAAAAAAAAATATTTTCATTGGCTGAATCAATCATTTAATCTCTCATACATAAATGTTAAAAAAAACGCATTAATCTAACACTAGTATATAAATTTATACTCAAATTCTATTTAGAAATATCAAATATATAACTTTATTTAAATTTTCAATCATAATTTCTTAGTATTTGGTTACTTCATTCAATGAATAGTGTTTATTTTAGTTGTATAGTCATTGAATAATGCGATGGGTTCGTTTTAATTTGTAATTTTTTCTAAAAAAATAAATTTTAAATGAAAAAAAAATCAAAAATTAAATAAATATTCTATTAATATTCAAAGTATAAGAATAGACCTAACTTCAAGTTGTCGCCTTAGGCCCCACAATACCTTGAGCCGGCCCTGCTTCACCTAAAGCGGACAATACCTTCTAAGGAAAAAGTTCGTCCCTCCACAAGTATCGTTAACTTTGATCAAATAAACAAACAAACTTTCCAAAACATAAAAAATTTACAAACAAACTAAAAGTCAAGTACTTATTTAATATTTTCACATTTCAATACAATTTTTTTTGGTTTATGCCCCATTTAATAAACTTTATGAAATTATTAAGTTTATTATAAAAGAAAATTCTATGTTTACTTTATACTTGCAATATAAATTTACATTGTAAGTAAAATATAAACATTTAAATGTCCATAAATTTAAATAGGCTATAGAGTGACCCCATAATGTAGAGCTTTTTTAATAATAAACAATAAAAACTTTATTCAAAACCAAACAACAGTATTTAAAAAGGAGTAAGCACACACATCAATGAGTCTTTTTTTTTTTTTTTTTTTTTTAAGGGTAAGATATACACATTTTGGCCTAAAACTTGTCCACATCAGTGGATGTATAGAATTGCAAATATACAATCTTGCTATGGTAATTGTCCACCACTACTGTTCACGTATAAATGATTTTTTAATTCTTTTCATCTCTCTTCTTAACAAATCTATTTTTCTTCGTCTTACTCTTCCCATTTGTCTTCTTCCGACAACAAAACCACCCCTGGCCTAGCCTCAACCACTGATCAAAGCAATACCACCCAAATATTAAAACCCCAAAACTAAAATTAGAATAATTCATCATAGAACTAGATGAAATCAAAACACAAAATTAACAAAAAGCCATATGAAATCAAGTGAGGACCATGGTAGCACAATATCAAAATCGGAGGTGTTAGTGGTGGTTCGCTGCAACTGAGGCTTGCTTGGGTTGTTGGTGGCAGTGATGATGGGTCAAGTTTAAGATGCTACTAAGAAGAAGAAGAGTAGTGTGGGTAGTGGCGACTAGGAGAAAATTGAGAGGAGAGAGAGGTGGGAAGTGAGGGGCGAGGATGAGAGAGAAGGTCAGGTGTGAGTTTTAGATTTGAGAGGTAAGAAAGAATAAATGAAAATATTAATAAAAGAAGAATAAAAATGATTATTTTAAGGATAGATTACAAAGTTAGTCCTTATCCTTTGCACTATATTTCAATTTGATCCATTCAATTGTGTCAATTTAGTACCTAACCTTCTCAATTTTGTGTTATTTTAGTCCCTGCCATTATCTCATGGGTAGAAAAAAAAAATATTAAAAAAATAATAAAGGGAAAGAAAGAGTAAAGAAAAAAATGAAATTTAAATGAGATAGAAAAATGATAGAAAATTTATTAGAAAATGTATTTAAAAAAGTGAATAGGTAAAAAGTAAAAATTACTGTTTGTTCTCCAAATAGTACAAAAATATAAAGAATCTACTGAAGATACTTTAATAGTGCCCTCCTAGAAAAAATTAAAACCATTGATGAAGCTAGTAATTTAATAATAGAGTATTTAGTCTAATATGCCATTATTTACAAATGAGTTCGTTGAAATAGCTTAGAGCATCCGCAACTGGAAGGCCATATGCCAAATGTAAGATACATTTGGCATTCAGGCCCAAAAAATGCCTAGCAACTGGAAGGCTAAACTTGGGAAATGCTAAATTTTTTTGGCATATAGCTACAGTACCATCTTACATTTAAGATGGTACTGTAGCTGAATGGTATAAGAAAAAATAAATTTTTAATACTCTCTGGACTATTTAACCCGGAATTTCTCTCTTTTCTCTCATTATTTCTCCTCTTTTCTCTCTCTTCCTTCTCTCTTTCTCATCTGCTCTTTGCTCTCTTCAGACCCAAGACCCCGTGGGTTTTGACAACGGTGGAATCGGATGGCTCCGATGGCTCGGCGTGAGGGCTCCGATGGGTTTGAATCAGAGCTCCGATGGCTCCGATAGTGATTCCGACGAGCTCCAATGGGTATGATGACAGTGGGTCGGAGGGCTGGGGTGAGGGCTCCGATGGGTTTGAATCGGCTGAGGGCTCCGGTGGGCCTGAATGGGTTTGGATTGGCGTGAGGGCTTCGGTGGTGGGTTTTTTTTTTTTTTGGGTTTGAAACTCTTGGATTGTGTTCAGTTTTTGTTTGGTGTGAAGCTGAAAGAAAATAAGAGAAGGTTCTGGATAGGTGGATCGGTGTGTGTTGATGATGGGATTGTGTTTTGTTTTTGTTTTTGTTTTGGGTTTCTGTTTCTGTTTCTGTTTCTGTTTCTGTTTTTGTTTTTGTTCTTGTTCTTGTTTGTGTGTGTGGGGTGATGGGTTTGGATAGGTGGATCGGTGTATCATTGGTCTATGTGTGTGTGTATGGCTCTGTGTGTTGAAACCGGTGCTAGAGGTTGAAGGAGAAAGAGAGAAAAAGGAATAGAAAACAAGCAGCACAAAATAATATGCAGTTTTGTATTATTATTTATCTCGTATACACAAAAACAGCAGAGCACCCAGCCAGGATCTGTAACCCAACAATCCAAAGGAGAGAGAGAGAGAGAGAGAGAGGCACACCTTCAGCAGGGTCTGTCCGAGGTTGGGTTTTATTTTGAGATTGAGATTGAGCTACCTCCACCAGCTGGCCAAAGAAGCAAGCAGCACAAAAAGCTATAGCTAGAAGTGGTGGTGATCCCACCATGGCGTTAATCTTTTTCTATAGAGATTGATTAACAAAACTGATGAGCAATGAGAATGCAGAAAACTAGAGAGAGCAATGGAACAAGTGAGGAGTGACCGGCGATGGAAATTGAGTTATTAAAAAAATGATGCCAAACAGTCCCTTAGTGATTTGCTCAGCCACAAGACCTGACTAAATGCATTTCCAACTAAAAAAGTCAAGCAAAGAAAAGTCCATCCAAGTGGCATCCGGTTAGGCAAAATGTTTTGGTTTTTGCCTTTTCTTTTCTTTTTTTTTTTGTCTCAATTTTTTTTTTTAATTTTAACAAAATTATCTTTAGTACAAATAAGATATTTTAAAAAAAAAATCTTTTTGTCATATATTTAATAAGTAAATTACAAAAAAGTATATATTTTGTCTAATATTTAACAAATAAACTATTGTAAAACCGTGCAATACCAATACATATGTATTCGAAATTTTTCACCACTCATTTTAGTCACGGGGAAGGATTGTTCTCTTTTTCTTCTTTTTAATATGAAAAATATGAAATGAGGTTTATTGATGAGAATTTTATTAATTGTTCTGTTCAAAAAAAATTATTGAATTATTATAGACCTTTATCTAAGTTTGACGTTTATAAATATTCAAGTTTTGACTGGTGTTATCTTTCTCAAAAAAAAGAGAAGTTTTGATTTGTGTTAGTAGACGACATGCAATAAGGAGACATTGTTAAAGCACGTCCAGTTTGTATGTGGGTTTGCATAAAAGTATAAATTTTTTTTTTATATATAACTTAAAAAATAAGTTTTTTTTTAGAATACTAAGTATTTTAATACACACACAGAAACATAGAAGAGTTTCTTAAAGAAACCAACAGTTGTATATATTCAAAATAGTCTAACTTAAAAAATAAGTTATATAAATATGTTCATGGCTAAAAATTATATACTATATCATATAATAAAAGTTAAAAAATGTCTTAAAGAAACTAACAGTGGTATATATCCAAAATGACCTAACTTAAAAATGAGTTATATAAATATGTTCATGGCTAAAAATTATCATATGATAAAAGTTAGGCTTAGAAGCCATAGTTAGGCTAAGTTGCTTCACCAAATTACAATAACTTTTTAAATAAAAACAACCTTTTGTTTGTTCTTACCAACTTCTCCTTAATGTTTTTATAAAACATGCAACCTCTTGGTCATATTTAAACTTATTTTTCTCTTAACTTTTTTTTTTTTTTTTTTTTTTTTTTTTTTTGTGGGGATAAACACCAAAACTTAATACTTGATACTTAATATCAATTTTTTTTTCCCGGTAGGAAACCTATTTCTAAATTTAGTATTTGGAAAATGCTATGCCCACAATATTTTCACAACACTTTCATAGCTAATCAAAGGTGGTAAGTTATTATTAATTCTAATTTAAACTTACCACTGAAATTACTTTTTTGTTCACCAATAACAACCCGTAACAATCTATCACTTAGGATTTGTTGTGATAGTGTTGTGAAAATGTTGTGGACATAGCATTTTTATTAGTATTTACATTGAACAATTTTTTTCCTAATAAACAACTACTTTAATTCATTTTATATTAATTTATTGGATATGTTAGGATATATTTTCTCAAATTAAGGGATAAGATTTAACAAGTGTTTAATTTAGGTAGAAAAAAAATTTGACACAAGCGATTGAGCAACACCTATAATTTTTTTTTCTCAAGTTGCATCTTACATTTCATTACTTATTAAATTATTTTTTTATTAATTGTTAGGATATAATTTCTCAAACCAAGTGATAAGATTTAACAATAATTTCATTTAGTTAAAATTTTATCATCTAAGTTTTAGAAATTTATATTCTGCTCCAACTAAAAGTCTGTTATCAAAACTTATTTATACTGTTTTTAGTGTATTCTTATATACTCTACGGACAACTTCTTCTTCTTTTTACGGCTTCTTCTCTCTGTCTTTTTTTAATTTTTTAAATTTTACAAACAATACTTATTGCTCTAATCAATTTTTTCTCTCCCTCATTATCAATAATTATCTTTTGCTTATAATTTCTATATGTTAATTAGAAATCGAACTCTCTTTTTCTTTTTCTTTTTTGTTCTTTCTTATTATTTAAGCAATTTGACGTTTGTGAAATCCATAGTAGAATACTTTATCAAACTTACCATCCACAATCATGTATTTCTCTTCTTTGTTTGTTCTCTTCCTTGGACTTAATTTTTTACATGTCCATTCTTAAAAATAAAAATTAAATATCTCAAAAATATTTTTAGGGGAAAGTAAGTCTTTGTTCATTGTGGGTATTAACCTCATGGCCTTGAATGAGCAATATTCGAACATTCTAAGTATGACATTTTTGGAATATTATATAAAATGAGTCATACCTTCAGGCTTCTGGTTTCAAATTGTCTATGTGCTTTGTTCTTCATGATCAAAAGCTTGATTAGCAAAAGCTAACTTCTTCTCCATACCAAATTTTATTATGTGTTGAAGGAATTGTACATTATACAATCTTTTGTGCAAATGAAACATATTGTTTCCAAATTTACAAAGCATGGTGCTTAAAAAAAATAAAGAGAAAGATATCATAATTTTTAGTTTAACACCAAAACAAAATAAAGCATACTTGTGCTGATTATAATTTTATAGTACACAAAAAATACCTCAAGCAAGTGAGTTGGCTGTTTACATCACCAAGAAAAGGAATTAGATAGAACCCATAACGGCCTGTTGATCTTGGGCTTGGGCCTTAGACCAAAGGGCAATAACAGAAATACAGAACTCAGGAAGTGAAATCATAGGAAATGCGTATTAAGCAATGTTTCCTTTGATG
This sequence comes from Quercus wislizeni, assembly GCA_023055345.1. Classification (NCBI taxonomy): domain Eukaryota; kingdom Viridiplantae; phylum Streptophyta; class Magnoliopsida; order Fagales; family Fagaceae; genus Quercus; species Quercus wislizeni. The sequence continues at coordinate 15,897,423 of JALGQJ010000010.1, forward strand.
TACTAAATCCCCAAAATTGTGATTCGTTGCTTGTTTGATTGGCTATATTATTTTTAGTGTCAAAGTAATGACAAATTTGCGTAAATTAGATGAATAGAGATAATTTACTTTTTATTTTTAAAATAATAATATATATATATATAAATTGAAAATGCACAAAATAAAAAATGCTAATGATACTGATTATTAAGAACGAAATGTCCGACCAAGTCAAGAAGCCAATGTCTAAAAATCCGACCAAGTCAAGAAGCCAATGTCTAAAAATCCGAAAAGTCAGACAAAAATTAAAATCAGTATTGCATATATCACTCTGACCAAGTAGATCTAGTATACGCACTACTTTTTTTTTTTTTGGTTGAGAAAATAGTATACGCACTACTTGTATCTCAAATTTCAACTTAACATTATGTCAAGGCTCCATTTTCAAAGCACCCACTTAAACAACTTTTGTATATGGTATTTGAGTAGACTGATTGGTTGTTGTGGGTATTAAGTTTGTGTCCTTGAAGGAGTAATGAGATGGTTGGCAGGTCAAACTTGTCTTCATTGTTGGACTTCAAATTGTCTATAACATGTCCACAACCTATTTTGGGTGGTTGGGGTTCTAAATGCAGGTCCACAGTCAAACTAATTTTCCTTTCAGGATCCACCTATTTATATTTTTCATTTATGAGCTTCACACACCATTTTAGGGAATGAAACGATACTTTCCACCAAGCTTAATGTATACAGGATATAGTATATTGGTTGATCATTTTGTCCTATGGAAAACCACTCTTGTTGGGTAGACTAGATCCATATAAGAGAAGTCTCATTAGCATATAAAACCAACCGTTAATAAAATGTGAGGCTTAATTCTCTAGGGCACTTTTATTCAAATTTAGCAACCACTGTAGTTGTGTGGCCATAGGTACTTTTAATGTTGTTTAGTCAAATTAGGGTTTTATACGTTTTTCTAATTTCCCTAGGGTTTCTTAGCTGCTTTAGGTTTTTTTTGCCACCTAAATTTTCTTTTTATTATTTAAACATATTATAACATTTAAGGCAATTGTTAACGGGTAGGTACCTTTAGGACAATCATTAATAAACAAATTTTAGAAAGTTTTAATACAACTTTTATAGGAAATATAAAAAAAAAAAAAACTATTAAAAAAGTCAATTTTTTTTTTCTTTTTTGATAAAAAGTTTATTAAAATAGTTTTTAAACTAATACTCTTAGAGCACTTGTTAACTTTTTCGACCCCTTTTGTTATATTGGAGTCAAGTCTTTGTTTATTGTTTATGGATATTAACTTCATGACCTAATTGGATGAGTAATAATATAGTTGGTTGGTCTAAATTAAATTATCTTCATCATTGCTCATTATGTTATTGCTATCAACGTCATGACCTTGAATGAGTAATAATACCGTTGGTGGCCGAAATTAATTGTCCTCTTCCTTGGACTTAATTTTTTACATGTCTATTCTTAAAAATAAAAATTACATATCTACAAAAATATTTTAAGGGGAAAGTAAGTCTTTGTTCATTGTGGGTATTAACCACATGGCCTTGAATGAGCAATAATATATGTGTGTGTATATATATATATATATATATATGAATTTGTCTTCATTCTTGGAACTTAATTTTCACTTTTTTTTTGCTTCTCAAAAAAAAAAAAATCACAATTTTTTTTTTGAAGGGGTCCCTAATTAATCACAGATCCACAGTAAAACTTATAATTTTTCTCTCAACTCCACATTTTTTATTTTTTATTTATTCACCAAAACATCATTCAAGCTAAAAATTTACAAGTTTGGGACCTAAATCAACCCTAGGCCTGTGAGTGATGTCTTTATTGGAGAATAGGGGCTTGAGTCATAAGGAATACAAAATGAGGTGTCTATAGTTATTATATACTAACATTTTTTTTTCAAAAAGAAGTCTTTCTCTCTCTCTCTCCCTACAAAACAAAGGGATTAACAAAAATTAGCTTTACATGGAAGACTACACCACCACAACCACCACCATCACCAACCTACAAGCTAGTAGTTTTTTCACATTTTACATGCACTTCATTTGTCTTTCAAATAATCTATAAAGTTAGTTTCAAAAGCTCTCTAGTGTAATTAGTAGAGCTAATTAATACACCCAAATTTTAATTACAACTAGATTAATTTTAAGCTAAACACAATTAATACAAAATATACTTGATTTGCCAATTAATTAACCGAAACATTCATTAATTGCATGGATGAACACAAGGATGCAATGCTATAATGTAAAAGGTAGTAGGAAAAGAATAGCAAACTCAAGATAACACATGATGTGTTATCCAAGCTAAAATAATCCACTAGTGAACAAGTTGGAGTACAAGGATATCAAAAAGACCCTCAAGGCCTAATCTACCCAAAGTACTTGAACTCTTCAAGATCCAGCTACTAATAGACTTCTTGGAGTCTTGTCTTCACTAGCTTCTTGGATCCTACAATACTACTCGATTGCATCGCCAAGCCTTATTGACTTAATTTGGCAAAGAAATAATGCCTCCCAAGCTCCAAAAATACTCCTAACACTCAAATTATGTGTGGGTTGTGTTTGGATAAAATCTCCTCTTAAGGTATGACAATGGGAGAGGAAAGATAGTAAAGAAAACTAAAAGAAACGTGTAGATGATTGTTGGTTTGCAATCTCTAACTCTCCAATGGATTTCTAGGGTTTTCTTTTTGAAACTCTTCTTACAATTTTGTGGGTAATGTAGGCTTTTATAGTGTGGGTAAAGAAAGAAAGGAAATAAGGAAACACACATAAAGCAATTGTTAATGGCCTTTTGCAAGTCAATCGCAAGTTGGCCAAGTCGCAACCAAGTCATGAGATGCCTTTGACACTTGAGTCATTTGAACTTCCAACATGTGCTCCTCATGTGGCCTTTCATGGGTTGCAGTAGTCACGAGCCAGTCATAAGCAAGTCACGAAATCTCTTGTTCTTCACAATTTTTCACCAAGTTGAACACTATACCCATTACATTTAATCCCACAAAAATATAGGTTAATGATTGAATGAATTACAATCAAATTTGACACAGAATTAACGTCAACATATATGAATTGAAAATCACAACTATAAATTGAATATATATGTGTGTGTGTGTTTAAATGTCTAAAATTAATACAGTTTTTCACATGACTTATTAATTATTAATATAATCAATTTACTTTAGGTGAAACTTTATTAAAGTATTAAGTGTCTCACTAATTATTAATATAATTTCGATTTATTTACATATAATTAATTAAGTTATCCATCGCACTAGTTTAGTACTAATTGTATTAAAAGTAAATGCATACTATGATCATTTAACAATTTGTAAGTTTTTTTTTTTTTTTTTTTTTTTTTTTTGAGAAACAAGTGTGCATACACACACAAGGGAGAGGAAAAAGGTTCCAACACAAAGGCACACCACAAATTTGAAATTCCACTCAAAAACCATTATAACTTTTAAGGGAGGGTGGAGCAAGTTATATTACACACAACACACTCTCCTAAGCAATGTGTAACAATTACCCATTCTTTTTTTTCTTTTTCTTTTTTTTTTTTGAAACAAACACACACACACAAAGGAGAGGGAAAATGGTTCAATTTGTAAGTAGTAAACTAAGATTTTGAGATATTCAAAGGTGGAAAAAAAATATTGGAGCCGCACTAATTGTGTAAAACAAATTCACCCAAATCATTTTCCAAAACATATAGCACATTTCACATTAAATTCTATTCAAACTTCATACAGACAATTTTGTCATATCAAGTCACATAAGCATAACTCGGCATGCCATATATGGGTATCAAATTATTATTTTTTTTGAGAAACAAACTAATTGCTAAACACACACACACACACACACACACACTTTAATTCCACTCTCTCACCAAGCTCAAACACATTACTTAACCCAAAGTACCACTACAAACACTATTGAACTCCCATAAAAATAAAAAAAAACATTATTGACTTATTAGGCATCATAATCATTAATTAGGTCGGTGCCATCAAACCCTCTTCTTTATCTCATTGGCTTTTTTTTTTTTTTTTTTTTTGGAGAAACTTTATCTCATTAGCTTGTCTACCGTCTAACCAGTAATCCATCTTCAGAACTATAATTTTATTTAGCTTTGAATTTTTCGGTCCAAAATTAACTTATGGCAATCCCTACCACAAAAAAATAAAACAAAACAAAAACTACTTCGTAAGTTTTTATGCAAACTTAAATAACTTTTCTTCACCAGTATTAGCTAGCTAGTTCATACAATTTCTCTGAAACATCTATCAACTAGACCAAAGGATAAAGATTTGGCAAAGAGGCCCCCTTTGACTAGTTGGTTTTGGAAAATAAAAAATAAAAAAATCCAAACACACTTTAATTCCATTCTCTCACCAAGCTCAAACACATTACTTGACCCAAAGTACCACTACAAACACTATTGAACTCCCATAAAAATAAAAAACATTATTGACTTATTAGGCTTCCTAATCATTAATTAGGTTGGTGCCATCAAACCCTCTTCTTTATCTCGTTGGCTTTTTTTTTTTGAGAAACTTTATCTCATTGGCTTGTCTACCGTCTAACCAGTAATCCATCTTTAGAACTATAATTTTATTTAGCTTTAAATTTTTCGGTCCAAAATTTACTTATGGCAATCCCTACCACAAAAAAATAAAACAAAACAAAAACTACTTCGTAAGTTTTTATGCAAACTTAAATAACTTTTCTTCACCAGTATTAGCTAGCTAGTTCATACAATTTCTCTGAAACATCTATCAACTAGACCAAAGGATAGAGATTTGGCAAAGAGGCCCCCTTTGACTAGTTGGTTTTGGAAAAAACACTCCCATGATGAATCTTTCTAGGATATTGTCACAATTGTTTCCCCTATGACTAGTTGGTTTTGGAAAAATAAAAAAATAAAAAAATCCAAACACACTTTAATTCCACTCTCTCACCAAACTCAAACACATTACTTAACCCAAAGTACCACTACAAACACTATTGAACTCCCATAAAAATAAAAAACATTACTGACTTATTAGGCATCATAATCATTAATTAGGTTGGTGCCATCAAACCCTCTTCTTTATCTCATTGGCTTTTTCTTTTTCTTTTTTTCTTTTTTTTTTTGAGAAACTTTATCTCATTGGCTTGTCTACCGTCTAACTAGTAATCCATCTTTAGAACTATAATTTTATTTAGCTTTAAATTTTTCAGTCCAAAATTAACTTATGGCAATCCCTGCCACAAAAAAAAAAAACAAAAAAAAAAACTACTTTGTAAGTTTTTATGTAAACTTAAATAACTTTTCTTTACCAGTATTAGCTAGCTAGTTCATACAATTTCTCTGAAACATCTATCAACTAGACCAAAGGATAGAGATTTGGCAAAGAGGCCCCCTTTGACTAGTTGGTTTTGGAAAAAAACTCCCATGATGAATCTTTATGGGATATTGTCACAATTTTTTTTCCCTTTGACTAGTTGGTTTTGGAAAAAAAAAAAAAAAAAAAAAGAACCTTTCATTGATTTGATATGCATGCCTTAGAGCAACAATTTAAATTTAGAAATTACGTTATTTCTCATGGAATGTACTTCCAATTACTTTCAAAAAAGGAAATCCAAATTTATTTGAATGGGTGCCTTGGAAATCCAAATTAAAAAAAAAAAAAAAAAAAAGGAAGTCTAATTACTTTAAAAGCTAAATCCTGTTAAAAAATGCACCTAGCTTGTTCCATGGGAAAGTCATTTACCATATGTTTGGTTAGTGGAAGAGAATGGAAAGGAATGGAAGAGAAAAAAAAAATAGAAGAGAAAAGGAAAAGAAAATATGTGTTTAGATGCAAATGAAAAGATAAATTAAATAAATTAAATATATTTTACACTTTTATCCTTTTAATTTACAAAGAAATAAGGATATAAATGTAATTTCATATAAAAAGTCAAAACGATTTAAGGGTACAAGAGTAACTTTTTGAAGTTGGATAAAAAGTTAAAAACAAAAAATTGGTGGCATTCATGAAAATGATTTCTCCCCACATTTCATTTATCTTCTCTACTCTCGTCTAACCAAACAAAGGACAAAAAGCCTTTTAGCTTACCTTCTCTCATTTTCCCTCAAACCAAACATAGCATTAATTATTCAAACATTTTGGTCAAGGTGTGTTGTGTCCAACTTAATTAAGCTAGTTTCATAAAACTGCTTGGAAAATACATAATGAAATTCGAATGGGACCTACATGGCCATGTCGCAAACTGGCAATCCATGATTGTGTCTAGAACTTTCCCATGCAACTAACTAGGCCACATGTTGTGGTGGGATAGGGACACCTGTCACCATCTTATGCATTACTCTCCCCCAAAGGTGGTAATGAATTTGATTCTCTCTCTCTCTCTCTCTCTCTCTCTCTCTCTCTCTCTCTCTCTCTCTCTCTCTCTTATATAATCGATTCTAGTTGTAATGCACCTCACCTCATTTTCCTTACACATCACCTCTTTTCTATAAAGAGGAAAATGACATCACTACTCAGTACTCACATAGGGTCGTACACAGTACAATGCAACCGGTTTTGGGGGGCAACGGGTTTGCACCAAACCTATAGGTGTGATTTTCCCTTATATCTGAACCGCACCTTAATTGTGGAGGGGTGGGAATTGGTCTACACCAAGTGTGGTGCACCATACTAGCTTAGTATAGTTAGTTTGATTATGTAACCCTAGAGGTAAAATGAAACATAAACATTGACTTATTAGGGTGAACTCACCAAAGTAAAAAATAACCCTAGATGCAAATATGGTAGATGACCTTGATAGCAAAATGTTTATCTTGGGGTACTTGTTTACGTTTGCATAGGGATCTGTCTCATGGCAGTCTAAGCTATAAAAGTGTGTTACTGAGCAAGAACACTATGTACTATGCACACATGAAGCACATTAATGTGAGTGCTATTGACTAAGACAAGTTGTTGAGTAACAGTAGATGAAATTGAAGATGAGTCAGACAAATGAAAATTCAACTGACATGTTGACCCAGGTTCTAACTAAAGAAAAGTTTGAGCTTTGTGCTGGGTTAGCTGACATGGATTATAGTTGATGAATTGGGTTGAAGATTTCCTCTCTTGATGGGTTGGAGGGGATCACCTATCCTATCTAGCCCACACTTGACATTAGCATTAAAAGCTCCTTATTATCTTGCTTGCTATTATAGTACTCACATTAGATGGTGTATAATAGATAAATGTACCAAATTTTTATATATTTTTGTCCAAAAACTATCCACATCAGACAAGCAAAAATTGTGTAAATATGTATTGTTGCTACAGTAACCATGTAAATTTATATTAGCAATATTCATTTTGCATTTAGTTTTTTTTTTTTTTTTTTTTTATGGATCGCAAGGATGAAGGAAGAGAGTGGATGATTGTTGTTGTGTGTAAAAAAAGAGAAACAATTTTTTTAAAAAAAAAATCAAGAAATACTTATATTTAAATGAAATATAGTGTAAAATAGATACTCTAATGTGAGTGTTTTAAAAAGTAAGTATGTAAAATAAAAAATGTAGATTATTATGCTAAAATAGATAAAAATGAACCCACAAGCTAGTAAAGTGTCATGCCCCGAACCCAAGTAAGAGCTAGGCATGTGACAATAGCCACACACTTATAAAGTTTACACCTTACAAGTGTGTAAGGCCCTCTTAACAATTAAATAATTATCCTCAAAGAAAATTTCATCAATAAATTTTGAAAATATCCTCAATAATGCAATTCTCAAAAGATCTCCAATAATAATCTTCCAACATCAAAATAAAAATAAACTAAATCCTTTAAATCTAAAAGTCTACACAAATGGTAATCTTAAACACAAAAGTTCAAATCTTATTCCATTGATTTCCTAAACTTCACTTATGCGCACATCCCGGCGGAAGCCCAAACATATGCTACTCTTCCTTATCAAAATCTAAAAGGAGAAAAAGGAGGTGAGTTGACAACCCAATAAGTAACCAAAATCCTAATAAGTTCTATTAAGCAATAGATCTATAAAGTAATAAGATGTAATATGAGTTTTCAAAAGTTATAACATACTATGTGTTTTCAAAATAACTGAAAAAGATTCATAGTCTTAAAATAATAAGTTACACATATATCACATACTTTAATCTTACAAATATATCATAGATGATTTAAAAAATAGTCAGTTTTCCATATATCAAAAGCTATAACTTGCAATAAGTTCTAAAACACATAAGCAATTTTAGTGACTCAAAATAGTTCAACTACTCAAACATTGCCAAAATCACATATGTAGTTTTAAGGACTCAAAATAGTTCAAATACTCAAACGTAATTCATATTCTTAACAATCTTATGACTATGGTCACACTATATCCCCATGACTGGGCATCAGAGTACCAATGAATAACTCACATTGGTTTGGGTATCAGAATACCAATGAATAACCCCAATTGTCTGTGTATTAGAATCAATTCATAGTCAGGTTGTCCATAATCATATATAAGAAATCATAGTTTCTAACAAAAATATATCTTATTCAAGCATGTATATAAAAATCATATACTCAGTATTAAAATATATTTGTAATAATCATTTACTTGAAATCAATAGTATTGAAATAAAAATTCTAACGATTATGAAGAATTTTCAATAGTTAAAAATACATAAATGTAAGCAAAATAAAACCCAATTAGGATAAGGTTACTTACCTCTAAAAACTATTCCAAAAGAAACTTTTCCTTAATACTTCCTCTAAAATCCTTAAATATCACCTAGAACAATTTTCAAATATTTTACTCAATAATCAAATAATTTAAAAATAACTTATAACGGTACCCGACCAACCGAGAGATTACTAAAATATCCAATAATTTCTCTTTATTATCTCAAAATAAAAATCCATGTATTCAAAAAAAAAAAAAATATATATATATATATATATATATATATATATATATATATATCCTCTACTACCACTAACAAAACCTAGAATACATATAATCATTTAGGGTCAAAAGCACTGCCTAGGCCATCTTCTATAGTTCTACACGTGTTCTTCTTTTTCTTTTCTTTTCTTTTTTTTTTTCTTTTTTTTCTGCCACTTCTGCCTCTAGTTTTCTTTTGGCATGAGGACAAATCACACAAATCAAGCTCTGACACAAGCTTTTATTGAAACTCAATTCTTCCTCTACCAAGTCAATAAACAAATAATAATATATTAGAAAGAAGTTGGTGTTCCTTCTTTTCGTCAAGCGTTTTTTTTTTCACATGTAATCATCAAGGAAATACACGATCTACTCGGTAAATACCTAATGTGAGATTTATCACACAATCAATTAAATTGGAGCATCACAATACATTACAATCTTCCCACTTAAATCCCTAACGTCCTCGTTAGGGCCCACTTTGTGGGGTAATATCTCTAAGTCCACACAGGGTTATCGGGCTGGCTCTAATATCATATTTAACGACCTAAGGAAATGCGCTAGTTACATCTACGCTATACCTCAAAAGGACTAGTCACAATTGAGACTCCTTGTAGTTGTTAATAAAGCCCAGATTTACCCAGTAAATATCTGTTATGAGACTCATCACACATCCACACACATCGCATAATCAATCAAATTGAGGCATCACATAAAGCCAGCTTTTAAAGTTTTTTATTTTTTTATTTTTTTATTAGTTAAGTGTGTGGAACACACTAAGTTGGCTGAAGAAAAATATAAAGGGAGTGCTAATATAAAATGGTTTGACAATGTTCGTTGAAATATTAGCACTCCATTTGTCAATAAAATTATGTACTTTAAATTGTTTTAGCTAAAAAATTACTACTATTTTTTTTCTCACTCTCTTTTTATTTACACCATATTATTTTTGTCTTTAAACTTACCATAAACTTTCTAAATCCTCTATCATTTATTGTAAACTATGATACGAAAATGATAATGCAAAATAATGAATTGATCTAGTTTGGTCCAATAAGATAGAATTATTTTGTTTTTTTTTTTTTGTTTTTAATAAGGAATAAAAGAGAATCCTAAGCATTTTTAAATTTTTATTTCAAAAAAAAAAAAAAAGAGTGGAAAAAGAAGAAGATAAGAATAAGAAGTTAAAAGAGCAATTAATGCTTAAATTGAAATCAGGGAAAAAGGGAATTTGAATCAAATGGAAGAATGTGTGTTTGTGAGGTGGGAAGTTTGTATTTACCTAGGGCTTGTGATTATTTTAAAATTTAAAATTTGAAGAGGTAAGCTAAATTTAAGAAAAAGGAGATGAGTTTTGTATTTTAATTTCACACCGAATTTCTAAATGAATTTTATACCCCTACTTATCTATTTGCTTGAAATAGTATTAGCTAAATATTATGGGTGGTTAGATAATAAGTAACTAATTTTCCCTATTTTTTATATAGAGAATTTTAACCTATGGTATCTGCTTTTGATGAAAACTCTTTATCATCAAACCAATTCAACAATCAGTTTTTGGTATAGGTGGGGATTGAATCTCAGATCTTTTATTCAACCATCAGAAATTTTAACAGTTGAGCTAACTAAAACCCACCCCTATTTTCTTAATATATTGAGATATAATAAAAATGATCTCACTAGTGGATGTTTTGCTAACACATAAGTTTTATTTATGAAATTGAATTAATGATTGATTTCTTGTCTCTCTCATGTTTATTGACTTATGGTTGGTGATTTTCCTGGTATTTATAGAGCGAGTTTGATCTTTGTTAAGGACATTGTGGTCAAATAACACGAAATGGGCTTGAGGCCCACAAAATTCTTCACAAATATAAAGCCCAAAAGTAGCCGACTTTCATGCCAATCCGTGGCTTATTGGAAATGACCAAGCCAGCACATGAATTGGGAGTGTAGCTTGTGGCCTCTAACCCTTAATTAAAATGAATGGCCCACATAAATCCATTGCAAATTTGATCCAAGAGGTCCCATTTTGATGCCAACCCGTGGCCTTATATAGCCAACCAAACCAGAACAAAATTGTACTGGTCTGGGCCCATGGATGAAGCCCAATTGGACATTACACACTAAACAATTACACAAGCATTCACCTACATATTATTTATTTTCCTCTCATCCCCATCCTATTTCGCAGCCACACATAATGACACGTAACGCCAACGCACACTCACACCACCAAGCATCCCCTCACCGTTGAAAACCCAGGCCTCTAAACACTGAATTCACTGTCAAACCCATCCACCAAATTCTCTAAAATCAGTAAGCCCATCTACCAAATCAATAAAATCAGTAAACCTTTAAAACAAAATCAGCAAATTTTCAATCAAAATTAGTAAATCCACCGGTGATGGCAACGACGAAGGACAGAGATTTGTTCAAGGAGGAAATTGATTGGCCATTGAGGTTTTATTCAAAGGAAAAGAGAGAGAGAGAGAGAGAGAGAGAGAGAGAGCTTGCTCTAGTTGAAAAATTAGTTGAAGAATAGAGGAAATAAAAAGGAAATGTCCAATTTATTATTCAAATTCAACTTGATAAAATACCATGACTATGTTACTTTAAGCTAATAAGTAAGAAAAAAGGAATGATCATGTACCACTGGGTTTTTGTTTTGAATACAAACAACAAAGGAGGGTTATATTTTATTCACTGCCAGAAGCAATGTGTTCTCATCAGTATAGTGAGCACAAGCACAACCAAATCACCTCTTCTATTGCTTATAGGCTTCCTCCTCTCTTGCCAATTGCATGAGGCCACTCTTCAAAAACAAAATAGCATTCATTATAGGTTTGATAATGCAATATGATTCTTCAAACAAGATACTATGTACATTTTCCAACATACCACAAAACTTGAGTCAGTTTACTTAACTTTGGAGATATAATTCCATCAACCAATGAGTTATGGAGAAAAAATGAAAACCATCACCATAACTTTGCAGAGAATCATATATGTTCATGTTCTAATGTAAAATAGTGGAGCTTCTACCATAAATTTGCATTGGATCATGGGTTAGGTTTGCTTGCCTACCAACTGGTTTATGATCTTGTTATTCATGTTGATAACTCTTACTATGAGCCCTAAATGCCTCTTGAATTTATGAAATAAAAAATATTATGTTAGAACAACACTAAGTTTTCTCTTAATTTACAACTACGCTAAACTCACCTTGCTTTTTCCAGAGTAAATTAGGCAAGGATCCTGAAAAATGGGAAAGGTATGCATTTGTTTCATCTAACTTCTTTTATATACGTTATTTGACCAAACATCTAACAAAAAACCACAAGATGCTAACAAGTATGAATTTCAGACTGCCTCCATGGCTCCATCTTATAGGTCCCAAGCAGCACAAAGCAACTTCTGAAGAGTAGCTGATTAATATGCAGCAATTAATAATTTAAGAAAATAGAGAAAAGTCAAAATAAAATTCAAAGCTAGTACTTAGAAAATAAATTATTATAATGATTCTGAAAATATTTTACTAGAGTTCCTAGAAAGTAAATAACAATTATACCAATACGTTAATATTTTACATGTTATTACTCCTACAACAAAACAAAACCAAATTTCTTCACGTGGCAATAGTCGATAAAATCTATTCAAGTGGTAAGTTACCGCACTTAGCGCACTATATCTAAGTTACACTTACACTACCATATTTCCAATAAAATAAAATAATAATAATAATAAATATATAATCTAGCACAACCAAGCATGCTGCTCGCTTTATGAGAGCTGAGTGAGTATAGGGGTAGCAGCTATCATGCTTATATATCTTTTGGAATCATTAAACTTGAACAAAATGCTCTCCCGTTGCTATATATTCGCAATATCTATAAAATATTAGCCAACCTTCATTTTTCAGCAAAATAGCAAGATCTCACAAGCCAATCATTTTGGCTACATAGAGATATTCCTTCCAATACTAAGAAGGAATAAAATTTTACGCATGGGGGTACAATACCAAGGAAAGGCATGGTATTGTACCCCCAACCTCAGCTTCCATCCAAGTATTATGTGAAGTGGAAGTGCCAATTGAGTTATTTTCATTTAAGAACCTAAGTGATGGAGTGTACACAAATAAAGAAACTTCTTTTTTTAATAATTCTATAGTTACAAATATGGGAGAAGTGGGATTTGAACCCTGATTTCTATAATGAAGAAGAGTATTGTATGCCACCAAGTTGTAACACTCTTGGCAGATAAAGACACTAATATCAGAAAGAATTCATCTTCTTTTAGGAGAAAATATTTTAATAACGACCAAACCTTAATCCTAAGAATTTGGGTTAGTTATGGATATTCAAAAGATTAGCCATGGCCCATCGTAAGCCACAAATATTCCTTTTTTTTTTCCATTCTATATGCAATATTTTAAAGACATTGTACATGTCACTATGGTTAGACTTTGTTGTATAGGTCACAAAACCCGTACAAATAACTCCACCATTTCTATCACAGTGAAAGTACTAGATTATATCAATTGATTCTGTAAAAGACTTTACTTCAACTCTAAAGAGGAAAAATTATGCATGACGGAGCTATCTGGATGGAGGTGGCACGGACAAACGTGGCATGTACAGGCCGAACGGCCGCGTGGCATCCAGTCCATTATTATGTGGTCTCCAAGGAACCTTAAATGGAAAATACTTGCGATACACGATTAGCCTTGGTTTGTAGAATCCCAACATGAGTAGAATTCTAGAATATACATGCATTAATGAGTATCTTCCCCATAAGGAAAAGACTTGTTCCACAAGCAAAGGAGTCTAACTCTACGCGACTATAAAAACCCAAAGACCCTCAAGAAAAAGGTACGCACAATTTCTCTAAAGCTCATACTCTCTAACATTGTCGGAGCTCTCTTCTAACTTAACCTTCGAAGGGTCTTTGGCCGATACCACACCGGTACTCTCTGTAAGGTCTTTTTCTGTGTTGGGCAGGTCTGGTGTCGAGCGTGTTGGAATCGTATGGCTCACTGGTGATTTTTTCGGCATCATCAATTGGCGCCATCTGTGGGGAATACGAGTAATCAGTCATTGCTTTATCCCTGAGACAAAAGGTCAAACAGTCCAAACTCGATCGATGGTATCAGCCAACCAAGAAACTGGAAATCACCCCATTGTTGTAGAATGGCAACTGCAAACACTCTTGGCTGCGATCGAGCGACTTACTCAACAAAATAAAGCTCTTATGCTACAAAACCAAGTGTTGGAAGTGCAAATTAAGCATTCGCAAGAACATCAAGTCTTATTGCATGATCAACGTAGAAGTGGTCATAATCACTATCCACCCCTTCGAAATATTATAGAAGGGAACAACAAATAGAAGAGAAGACTGACGACTACAATACTGTAGGACGATGAACGATTGGCCAAAGAGAAGAAAAGAGGCCTAGACACTCTAACAGCCAACCCGTTCGCTCCACCCTACTAAACGCTCCTATCGACCATATACTTACACTTATCAAAGACAACCTCATGTTGGAATGGCCAAGGAGGATGAATGGGGATCCAAGAAAGCGATCAAAGCACCAAATATTGACATTACCACCATGAACATGGACATGACACAAAATAGTGTTATGATCTGAAACAACAAATAGAGATCCTTGTAGGCCAAGGGAAGTCGGAGTGAACTGGAGCAACCCAGCAAGATGGAAGACCAATACTCCACGAAAAAGGCGTCTTTTGGACGACAACCACCCTACAAGAGAGACTCAATGGGTAGAAGCTACCTCACCCTTAGAATACCGAATGCTAAAGAATATTTACTCTACTTGCGATTAAAAAAAAAGCAAACAACCAATACCGCCTACCCTTCTACAATATCTCCGAGGTAGTACCAATCATCAAAGTCGCCAAGGTGACGAACAATCTGAGAGATGATCAACTCCAGTAGCGAAGGCAAACATGGAAGGGGGGCAATAGACGAGAAATATTTGTACATGGCATCGGGTGAATGGTCACTATACTAAGTTACCTACGGGTAGACACATGGCCAAAATCGCCTATGGGTGGACGGCCACTATACTAAGTTACCTACAGGGAGACACATGGCCAAAGTCGCCTACGGGTGAATGGTCATTATACTAAGTTACCTACGAGTAGACGCGTAGCCAAAGTCGCCTACGGATGGACAGTCACTACGCTAAGTCACCTACAGGTAGACACATGACCAAAGTCAACTATGGGTGGACAGTCGCCATACTTAGTCACCTCAACAAGTCCATAACCTTAAGTGGACGACCAACAAGGTGATGAGGTAAGTCACCCCAACAAGTCCACGACCCAAGGTGGACGTCCAAAAAGGTGACAAGGTAACATTTAGTCACCTCAACAAGTCCACGACCCAAGGTGGACGTCCAACAAGGTGACAAGGTAACACTTAGTCACCTCAATAAGTCCATGACCCCAGGTGGACGACCAAAAAGGTGACGAGGTAACACTTAATCACCTTAACAAATCCACGACCCAAGGTGGACGACTAACAAGGTGACGAGGTAACACTTAGTCGCTGACCCAAGGTGGACGACTAACAAGGTAACGAGGTAACACTTAGTCACCTCAACAAGTCCATAACCCCAAGTGGACGACTAACAAGGTGATGAGGTAACACTTAGTCACCTCAATAAGTTCACGACCCAAGGTGGACGTCCAACAAGGTGATGAGGTAACACTTAGTCACCTCAATAAATCCATGACCCCAGGTGGACGACCAAAAAGGTGACGAGGTAACACTTAATCACCTTAACAAATCCACGACCCAAGGTGGACGACTAACAAGGTGACGAGGTAACACTTTGTCGCCGACCCAAGGTGGACGACTAACAAGGTAACGAGGTAACACTTAGTCACCTTAACAAGTCCATGACCCCAAGTGGACGACTAACAAAGTGATGAGGTAACACTTAGTCACCTCAACAAGTCCATGACCCAAGGTGGACGTCCAACAAGGTGACAAGGTAACACTTAGTCACCTCAATAAGTCCACGACCCCCAGTGGACGACCAAAAAGGTGACGAGGTAACACTTAATCACCTCAACAAATCCACGACCCAAGGTGGACGACTAACAAGGTGACGAGGTAACACTTAGTCGCCGACCCAAGGTGGACCACTAACAAGGTAACAAGATAACACTTAGTCACCTCAACAAGTCCATGACCCCAAGTGGATGACCAACAAAGTGATGAGGTAACACTTAGTCACCTTAATAAGTCCACGAGCCAAGGTGGACATCCAATAAGGTGACAAGGTAACACTTAGTCATCTCAATAAGTCCATGATCCTAGATGGACGACCAAAAAGGTGACGAGGTAACACTTAATCACCTCAACAAATCCACGACCCAAGGTGGACGACTAACAAGGTGACGAGGTAACACTTAGTCGTCGACCCAAGGTCGAAGACTAACAAGGTAACGAGGTAACACTTAGTCACCTCAATAAGTCCACGATCCAAGGTGGACGACCAATAAGGTGACGAGGTAACACTTAGTCACCTCAACAAGTCCACGACCAACAAGGTGACCTAAGCGAACGACCAATAAGGTGACGAGGTAACACTTAGTCACCTCAATAAATCCGCAACCAAAAAAAGACAACCCAAAAAGTGGACGGACCCCGTCCATGGACAAAAGTGGACGGACACCAAAAAAAAAAAAAAAAGGATGGTTGCATGTCCATCCATGAACGAAAGTGGACGGGCACACAAAAAAAAAAAAAAAAAAAAAAAAGGAGATGTTTGCATGTCCGTCCATGAACAAAAGTGGATGGACCAAAAAAAAAAAAAGAAGAAGATGGTTGCATGTCCGTCCTTGAACAAAAGTGTACGGACACCAAAAAAATTAAAAAAAAAAAAAAATTGAAGACGAGGTAACACTTAGTCACGTTGGCAAGTCCACAAGCCAAAGTGGACAGACAATATACCTTTAAGAATGAGATGCTAAGAGAGGACTACAACGCGTCCCGAAGGTTGAAAGTTCGAGCATCATGTGTCCCGGGGGCAGTGTATCAATGGCCTACCGTGCAGAAGGATGCCCAATCTTACGTATAAAGCATACGACAAATTCCAACACTGCAGCAAGACCTCAGGGCTAAACACTATAAAAGGAAGCCGACGGACACCTAATCCTCATCCTAATGGGATGGATCGTCAACCAAGGGTACTAACGATCAAGGATGCCAACGACACCTGATTCTCATTCAAAATTTAAGTCCTTCTACCTACGAATGGAAGGACAAACCAAGTCATAAGTACCTTGGTCGAAATTTAAGTCCTTCTACCTACGGGTGGAAGGACAAACCAAGTCAGCAACAAGTGCCTTAGTCAAAATTTAAGTCTTCCTACCTAAGGGTGGGAGGACGAACCAAGCCACTCTGGGTGGGAGGACGAACCAAGCCACTCAGAAGTGCCTTGGTACAAAATTTAAGTCCTTTACCTAAAGGTAGAAGGACGAACCGAGTCACTCACAAGTGACTCGATACAAAATTTAAATCCTTCTACCTACGGGTGGAAGGAAAAACCAAGTCACTCACAAATGGCTTGATCGAAATGTAAGTCCTTCTACCTACGAGTGGAAGGATGAACTAAGCCACCAACAAGTGCCTTGGTCAAAATTTAAGTCTTCCTACCTTCAGGTGGAAGGATGAACCAAGCCACCAGCAAGTGCATTGGTACAAAATTTAATTCCTTCTACCTACGGGTGGAAGGACGAACCAAGACACTCACGAGTGTCTTGATCGAAATTTAATTCCTTCTACCTACGAGTGGAAGGACAAACCAAGTCACCAACAAGTGACTTAGTCAAAATTTAAGTCTTTCGACCTAAGGGTGGGAGGACGAACCAAACCACTCACAAGTGCCTTGGTACAAAATTTAAGTCCTTTACCTAAAGGTAGAAGGACGAACTGAGTCACTCACAAGTGACTCGGTACAAAATTTAAATCCTTCTACCTACGGGTGGAAGGACAAACCAAGTCACTCACGAATGTCTTGATCGAAATTTAAGTCCTTCTACCTACGAGTGGAAGGACGAACCAAGCCACCAACAAGTGCCTTGGTCAAAATTTATGTCTTCCTACCTTCGGGTGGAAGGATGAACCAAGCCACCAGCAAGTGCCTTGGTACAAAATTTTATTCCTTCTACCTATAGGTGGAAGGACGAACCAAGACACTCACGAGTGTCTTGATCGAAATTTAATTCCTTCTACCTACGAGTGGAAGGATGAACCAAGTCACTCACGAGTGCCTTGGTCAAAATTTAAGTCTTCCTACCCTCGGGTGGAAGGACGAACCAAGTCACTCACGAGTGCCTTGGTCAAAATTTAAGTCCTTCTACCTATGGGTGGAAGGACGAACCAAGCCACCAAAAAGTGCCTTGGTCAAAATTTAAGTCCTTCTACCTACGGGTGGAAGGACGAACCAAGTCACTTACGAGTGTCTTGGTCGAAATTTAAGTCCTTCTACCTATTGGTGGAAGAATGAACCAAGTCACTCACGAGCGTCTTGATCAAGATTTAAGTCCTTCTACCTACAGGTAGAAGGATGAACCAAGTCACTCACGAGTACTTTGGTCGAAATTTAAGTCTTTCTACCTACGGGTGGAAGGACGAACCAAGCCACCAACAAGTGCCGTGGTCAAAATTTAAGTCTTCTTACCTTCGGGTGGAAGGATGAACCAAGCCACCAGCAAGTGCCTTGATACAAAATTCAAGTCCTTCTACCTACGGGTGGAAGGACAAACCAAGTCACTCATAAGTGTCTTGGTCGAAATTTAAGTCCTTCTACTTACGGGTGGAAGGATGAACCAAGTCAGTCACATTAATGCCTTGGCCAAAATTTAAGTCTTCCTTCCTTTGTGTGGAAGGACGAACCAAGCCACCAACAAGTGTCTTGGTACAAAATTTAAGTCCTTCTACCTACGGGTGGAAGGACGAACCAATTCACTCACGAATGCCTTGGTCGAAATTTTAAGTCCTACCTGCGGGTGGAAGGACGAACCAAGTTACTCACGAGTGCTTTGGTCGAAATTTAAGTCTTCCTACCTAAGGGTGGGAGGACGAACCAAGCCACTCACAAGTGCCTTCGTACAAAATTTAAGTCTTTCTACCTACGGGTGGAAGGACAAACCAAGTCACTTACGAGTGCCTTGGTCGAAAGTAAAAGCCCTACTACCTACGGGTGGAAGGACTAACCAAGCCATCAGTAAGTGCCTTGGTATAAAATTTAAGTCCTTCTACCTACGGGTGGAAGGACGAACCAAGTCACTCACGAGTGCCTTGGTCAAAATTTAAGTCCTTCTACCTATGGGTGGAAGGACGAACCAAGCCACCAAAAAGTACCTTGGTCAAAATTTAAGTCTTTCTACCTACGGGTAGAAGGACGAACCAAGTCACTCACGAGTACTTTGGTCGAAATTTAAGTCTTTCTACCTACGGGTGGAAGGACGAACCAAGCCACCAACAAGTGTCTTGGTACAAAATTTAAGTCCTTCTACCTACGGGTGGAAGGACGAACCAATTCACTCACGAGTGCCTTGGTCGAAATTTTAAGTCCTACTTGCGGGTGGAATGACGAACCAAGTCACTCACGAGTGCTTTAGTCGAAATTAAGTCTTCCTACCTAAGGGTGAGAGGACGAACCAAGCCACTCACAAGTGCCTTCGTACAAAATTTAAATCTTTCTACCTACGGGTGGAAGGACGAACCAAGTCACTTACGAGTGCCTTGGTCAAAAATAAAAGCCCTACTACCTACGGGTGGAAGGACTAACCAAGCCATCAGTAAGTGCCTTGGTATAAAATTTAAGTCCTTCTACCTACGGGTGGATGGACGAACCATGTCACTCACGAGTGTCTTGGTCGAAATTTAAGTCCTTCTAACAACGGGTGGAAGGACAAACCAAGTCACTCACGAGTGTCTTGGTTGAAATCTAAGTCCTTCTAACAACGGGTGGAAGGACGAACCAAGTCACTCATGAGTGCCTTGGTCAAAATTTAAAGTCTTCCTACCTTCGGGTGGAAGGACGAACCAAGCCACCAACAAGTGCCTTAGTACAAAATTCAAATCCTTCTACCTACGGGTGGAAGGACGAACCAAGTCACTCACGATTGCCTTAGTCAAAATTTAAGTTTTCCTACCTTAGGGCGGAAGGACGAACCAAGCCACCAGCAAGTGCCTTGGTACAAAATGTAATTCCTTCTACCTACGGGTGGAAGGACGAACCAAGTCACTCATGAGTGCCTTGGTCGAAATTTAAGTCCTTCTACCAACGGGTGGAAGGATGAACCAAGCCACCAACAAGTGCCTTGGTCAAAATTTAAGTCTTCTTACCTTCGCATGGAAGGACGAACCAAGCCACCAGCAAGTGCCTTGGTACAAAACTCAAGTCTTTCTACTTACAGGTGGAAAGACGAACCAAGTCACTCACGAATGTCTTGGTCAAAATTCAAGTCCTTCTACCTATGGGTGGAAAGACGAACCAAGTCACTCACGAGTGTCTTGGTCGAAATTTAAGTCCTTCTACCTACGGGTGAAAGGACGAACCAAGTCGCTCACTAGTGCCTTGGTCAAAATTTAAGTCTTCCTACATTTAGTTGGAAGGACGAACCAAGCCACCAACAAATGCCTTGGTACAAAATTTAAGTCCTTCTACCTACGGGTGGAAGGTCAAACCAAGTTACTCACGAGTGTCTTGGTCGAAATTTAAGTCCTTCTACCTATAGGTGGAAAAACGAACCAAGGCACTCGTGATGAACTTGGTCTGTCTATTTGTATGCATTGGCTTCACTCACTCCTAACCTCCCTTGACATAGCAAAGAACACATAATGAAAACAGCCCGGTAAGGGCTGTACAAGGGAACGAGAAAGGAGTTTGATAAAAAAGAGTTTGGGAATGTCCCGCTTAGTTAACAAACATCGAATTTGGAGTCGGGGCAGTATGCATACGAGACTATTGAAGTGAAGTTTGGAATCATTTTTGTTTTCTATCTTCAGATTACCAAATTGGAGAATCACCAAGGCCTTTCAACGATTCAATGCACCCCCTAAGCTAGACGCTTCACCTACCTGACCTCAGAGAGAATAGAATGAGTCGCCCTACTAGCCCTAAGAACCAAGTCACTCATGAGTGCCTTGGTCAAAATTTAAGTCTTCCTACCCTCGGGTGGAAGGACGAACCAAGCCACAAACAAGTGCCTTGGTCAAAATTTAAGTCTTCCTACCTAAGGGTGAGAGGATGAACCAAGCCACTCACAAGTGTCTTGGTACAAAATTTAAGTCCTTCTACCTACGGGTGGAAGGACGAACCAAGTCACTCACGATTGTTTTAGTCAAAATTTAAGTTCTTCTACCTATGGATGGAAGGACGAACCAAGTCACTCATGAGTGCCTTGGTGAAAATTTTAAGTCCTACTACCTATGATTGGAAGGACCAACCAAGTCACCCACGAGTGCCTTGATGAAAATTCGAAGTCTTCCTACCTACGAGAGGATAGACGAGCCATGTCACCCAAAAGGGCATTGGTCAAAATTTAAGTCCCCTGTGCCATAAATAATTTCAGGCCAGCCAGCCAAAGACTGACAAGTCTCTTAGGATCCAAATCAAACCGTCACCCCACGGGTCCTTCCACTCCGAGATCACGGACCCATAGGGTGAAGGGGGCAACTGAAGAGGAAAAATTCTGCATGACGGAGGTATAAGGACGGAGGTGGCACAGATAGACGTGGCATGTACAGACCGAATGGCCGCGTGACATCCAGCCCATTATTATGTGGCCTCCAAGGAACTTTAAATGGAAAATACTTGCGACACACGATTAGCCCTAATTTGTAGAATCCCAGCATGAGTAGAATTCTAGAATATACATGCATTAATGAGTATCTTCTCCATAAGGAAAAGACTTGTTCTACAAGTAAAGGAGTCTGGCTCTACGCGACTATAAAAACCCAAAAACCCTCAAGAAAAAGGTACGCACAATTTCTCTAAAGCTCATACTCTCTAACATTGTTGGAGATCTCTTCTGACTTAACCTTCAGAGGGTCTTTGGTTGGTACCACACCAGTACTCTCTGTAAGGTCTTTTTCTGTGTTGGGCAGGTCTGGTGTCAAGCGTGTTGGAATTATATGGCTCACTGGTGATTTTTTCAGCATCATCAAACTCTTTTCACTTTTTTTTTTAGAGGGAACACTTTTCACTTTATATACACACTTTAAAGGTTTTTATTTTTATTTTTCGATAAGTAATAAAAATCTTATTAGGAAAAAGTTAATGGATACTCTATGGATATTTTTTAGTGCATTATTTTAGGAAAGTTTTTATGAAGAAAAGAAAAACACAATTAATATTTTGATAGCATTTTCTATTTCTCATAAAAGTAGTATCAAAACTTTCGTAAAATGGTTTATTATTATTTGTTAGAGTAATTTATATTATTTTAATGTGTTGTATGTAAATATAAAATCTGGAATATGGGTGAGCTGTAAAATGGTATGGTAAAATATATAAAGTAAGTTTTATAAATGTGCAAACCCATTGATGTCACTAATGACTATAACAGTTGATCAAAAAATAAGTACTAATTTTTTTAAAAAAATTTTGAAAAATGTGTAATAGAAATCGAGTATGATGTTAGCTCCACCACTGTATGCATGAATTGGAATATTATAACACCAAATTGGACCTGAATAATAATATCACAATGCCATATACTCTGTAATACACACTTTACTTTACACATTTTACCACACGAACTGAAATTCTAATTTTTTTTAAAATGATTTAGTTAAATTGTAAAATAAGAATTTTAAAACACTTCTTCACAAGGTTGCTCACGAGTGTACCTTACAGGAATTAAGATCAATAGTATTCCTTAAGGATGTTTCCAGAAGTGCTTATATTTATGACATTCGATGTGCACACACGACTGCACGCACAAGATTTCCACCAAAAGATCCTCCCAAAAAAAAAAAAAACAAACAAAAAGCGACCAATCCTCTGCTTTGCTCCAGCCCATAAAAACAAAAAAAAAAACAAAACAAAAAGCGACAAAAAGGACCTGAATTTTCCAAGTCATTGGCCCAGCCCATAAAATAAAGCTAAGACGAGGGATTAGAATTGTCTACATGCACCTGATAATTCATCAACGCCTCTTTGCCATTCAGACCAATCCTCTGCTTTGCTCCATTTCAGAAACTCTTTTTCTTTTAAAGAGGCGACTTCACTGCTTAGTTGCAGCGTCAAATAATGAGGTCAGGTTCTAATATATATTTCAATTATTATTATTACATCCTTGTAATATTACCTTCATTTTACAGATTAAAGATTTTGTTGGTTGGATTGCATGAAGAGTGGTTTTTTTATTTTTTATTTTTTTTAGGGTGGTGTTAATTACTCTAGTGCTACCTTTTATTTCCTCTATATTTTCAATTAGATACTTTTTATTTCAATCATGTTTCTTGTAGAGTTTCATTATTAAGCCGAGTTCCGCTATTAGGGTGGGTTTATGTACATTTGTTGCTTTCTGTTTTCTGATGTGGGTGGGTTTATTTGTTTTACGTTGCCTAATATATGGCCCAGAAAGTGACTTTTGATTCTGAATTTTGTTGGCTTTGTGAATTTTTGCATTGCTATTCTTGTGTGTAGTGTGATTCTTAGCATGCGTATGAAGTTTTTTTTTTTTTTTTTAATTAAAATATTAAACAAGACAGAAAATTGTATGTTATGATTTTTGGGAGTATTGATACGTTATTCTGATTTAATCTCGGTGTTGTGATTTCTTGCCATTTATTTGCAGGTTTTAATTAGTTGGCCTTAATGTTCTGTGGAATTTTCTTGATCAGGGCTGTGCTGATATTGTTTCTATTGCCACCAGAGATGGCATTATGCTGGTCTGTTCTCAATCCTGAATTTTCATATGTTCTCTGTCTCTTTAAGATATTTTTTTGTTAATATTAAGGGTCCTTTTAGCTAACGGTTTTAGCAACAGCTTAAGGTTTATTATTTGATGATTGATTGTGGATAATGATGCTTAAATGAAACTTGGGGAAAATGTAAGAAACAGATTTTAAAAGAGTTGGCATTTTCATTACATTTTTATATGTTGAGGACTCTATCAATAAGTTTCTAAAGTACATATTGATTGTGGGGAAAGCTTAGAAACTTAATGAATTGAAAATATGTTCCTAGTGATTTTTGCTGTTTTTGTTTCCACAAATTGTTACACAAAACTTTACTGGTTGTTTCAGGAACTTTTTGGTTATAATTTTTCAGGCCTAAAGTATCAAAAAATGAAAAAAAATGAAATACTTTACTTATCGGAGTGCCCTAATGTAAATTTCTATACTTAACATCACAGGCTGGTGGCCCTTTCTATCTCTTTAACAGGACTGAGGGAGAGCATTCATTCATATTTCAGAGCACTGGCCAACATTCCACAACCAGATTATAAAAATGTATGTTCTGATTTTTGGGAGTATCAGTTCATTATTCCAATTTAATCCTGCCATTTAGTTTTAAGTATTAATTTTCTGGCCTCAATGTTTTGTGGGATTTTCTTGATCTGGACTGTCATGCTTCCGTTCTTTTGGACAACAGCAATGGTAATAAAAACTATTTCAGACCTTAAAGGATTTTGATAAAATTGATTTCATCAAGGAGGAGCTTGAAAAGGGGTCCCAGGGTAGTTACATGTGCTGATATTGTCCAGAGATGGCTTCTTGATCCTTAATCTTCCTACTCTCTCTCTCTTTTAAGATATTTTTGTTAATATCAGGTGTCCTTTCACCTAAGGGTTTTTGCAACAGTTTCAAGCTTAGGATTGGATGATTGGTTGTGGATAATGATTCTTGAATGAAACTTGGGTAAAATGTAAGAAACAGACTTTAAAAGAGTTAGTACATATTACATTTTTATATGTTGACAGGAGTCTACCAATAAGATTCTGAAGTATATATTAGTTTTGGGGAAAGCTTAGAAAGTTAAGGAATTGAGATACGTGCCATTTTTGCTGTTTTCGTTTCCTCAAATTGTTAGTCACCTTTAATTAGCAAACTATTTGTTTCAGGCACTTTTTGATTATGGTTTTTTTTAGGTCTAAATTGTCAAAAAAATTCAACCAAAAAAAAAAAAAAAAAACAAAGAAGAAAGAAAGAAAAGAGAAATACTTTTCTTTTTCCAAATATTGTTAAATTGACAATAAAGAACAGCTCCTGGGAAGTTTGATGATATGCTTGAGCCCGGATGCCATTGTTTGCCTTGGGTTTTGAGGCAGCAGTTAGCTGGCCACCTTTGTTTAGTGTGCAGCAGCTGGATGTTTGATGTGAAACAAAGACAAAAGGTTTGTTGCATTTTTTTTTTTTTTGCCTTAGTTTCTCATTTCTTTTTCTTCTTAGGAATTTAGCTGGAAAATGCTTGTAAACTATTGTTTTGTATGGTAGCCACATGGTATCATTGGGTCTTAGATGGATTTAATTTTTTTGAATTAGTAATCGTGTGAAAAAGAGAATCATATACTTTGGAAATTATATGGGAAGTCAAAGGTAACATTTTAAATTTGTAATTTACAATAATGTTTCTGTTCTGTAGCAAAGGTAACGAAACCATTGGCAAGGTTGCAGTTGATGTTTGTTGTGAGAAAAGCACAGGCTGAAAAACAAATGTTGGTACTCTGTACGACTTGCACTTATTATTTTTCCAATCAGTTTTAATCACAATTAAAAACAAAACAAAACAAAAAAAAAAGGCCTATAAATGTGTGTGTTTACTAAATAGAAAAATTAAACAAAGACCGGCTGGAAATTATGTGCTTTGCATGAAATTTAGCTTATGGGGTACTTAAGGAAATTCAAGCCCTGCTGTACTAATGGGCTCACTAGAGAGTACAGACAATAAATATGAACTGTTAAATAATTGGGCTCGTTAGAAAATGCGGCATGGCTTCTTCTGTGTGTGCTGAATTGTCGGCCTCATATGATATGATAGACCATGTAGAAATTTTTTTATTGGAAAATAAAGAAAATAATTAATGTTTTGACGGCATTTTTTATTTCCTATAAAAATGGTATCGAAAATTTCATGAAATGCTTTATTATTATTTTATGGAGTAATTTATTATTTTTAATGTGTTATATGTAAATATAAAAATAGGGATTACCTGGGGAGAGATTGGGAATCCTCTTGCAGCTAGCCTTTAACTGCCAGCTCTCTCGTGGTGCTAGGGTGAGGTCTGTGGTCATCCTGCATCACAGTAGTTATGGCTTAATTCAATATTCTTTAACAGAGGGTGCCCTTATGGTCACGCTTAGGGGGTTGAGTCAAAATGGTCGCCCTTGCCCCCCTTTTTGTTCATCAAAAAAATAAAAATTAAAACAAGGATGTAAGTGAGTTGTAAAATGGTATGGTAAAATAGATAAAGTATGATTTTAAAGTGTAAAATGTGTATTTTTTTAGATACTCAGATGCGAATGCTCTGAGTCTTTTATAAATGTGTAAACCCACTGATGTCACTAATGACTACTTGATTGATATAGTCTCTAACTATACACGTTGTGTATACTTTTGTGACTATTTTTCATGATTTCATAATTTTTGTTCAACTTTCTTTATCCTTGATCCTTGTATGGGATACTAATGAGTAAATTTGAGTAAATATGTAATTATAAATGAGTTTCTTAAAAAAAAAATTATTTGAGTAAAAAGAAAATAAATAGAGACCCGTATAACAGGATTGCCATATGATAACATGATTGCCACATGAACATGATAAATTGATAACATGATTGTTGGGTCAATACAGGGACTTAGATAACATGATTCCTACATTTTCATTTTGCAACTTTGCAATTTGAAACAAACTATTTTATTACAAAAGGAAGACTATAACACTTAACTTTTCAAGTCTTTCCTTCAACCAAAAAAAGCAAAAAAAAAAAAAAAAACAAACAAAAAAACAAATGAAAAAAACTTTCTAAGTCTTCAGAATTCCAACCAGTTATTACAAGAGACATGGTGAAATGTTTTTCACAATTTTATATCTTTGTACCACACGTTTTCAAGATTGAAGAATCTGGCTGATCAAAGACTTAAAAAACAGTGGTGATAAATTAAAAAAAAAAAAAAAAAATATATATATATATATATATATATATATATATATATATATATATATATATATATATATATATATATATTCTCTCATACTAATTTTAAGAGATAAAGCCAATAATTAAACTTTTCTTAGTTGTTAGTTTGACAATCTCGACCTTGTTTGATCAGTTTTGTGTGTTCTATTCTATGCAATTTTTTTCCATTACAAATAGGTAAATGGATGGGACAGATTTTGCTCATCCCACTATATCTTGCATAAAATGTACATATTCATTTAAATTATTTAATGTATAATATCCTATTTATTGATTATCTTGCATATTTGTTTTCTTATCCCCTAAATGCTCTCTCTCTCTCTCTCTCTCTCTCTCTCTCTCTCTCTCTCTCCACTATAGTATTATTAAATTTTATGTATACCAGTAGAATTTTTGTGCCATAAATTAAAATTTTATGTAAATAAAAGAAAACATTTTACTAATACTATCGAAACCATTTTAATAATTAGTAACTCATGAGTAAATTAACTATCTTAATAATTAGTGAGTCACATGACAAAAACTCTTTAATTTAATGTGTAATAATCTTGAGTCACTCGGCTAGAGACATGGTGAAACGTTTTTCATGATTACTTCGTAACTCTTTAATTAGGTATTACAAGAGACATGGTGAAACATTTTTCACAATTTTATATCTTTGTACCGCACGTTTTCAAGATTGAAGGAATCTGGCTAATCAAAGACTGAAAAAATAGTGGTGATAAATATATATATATATATATATATATATATATATATATATATATATATATATATATATATATATATTCTCTCATACTAATTTTAAGAGATAAAGCCAATAAATAAACTTTTCTTAGCTGTTACTTTGACAATCTCGACCTTGTTTGATTAGTTTTGTGTGTTCTATTCTATGCAAATTTTTTCCATCACAAATAGGTAAATGGATGGGACAGATTTTGCTCGTCCCACTGTATCTTGCATAAGATGTACAAATAGGCCTAATGCATCAAGTGCTGAACAATTTTGATACAGTCTAAAAAAGATTATATGCTGGTTATAGAATTGGCATTTCAGGCTAATTAGATATAAAAGATGGAGTAATTTAATAATTAGCTCTTGTGATTTAGCATGAAGCAAAATAAAAGTGACAACAATTAAATTTTTGTCAATAGCTGATCTAGATTTGACTTACTAAAAAGGCTTCAGAAATGTGTCATTGACAAGAGATGAGAATACAACTGGAATACACAAAGAATTTTATTGGCATATATATAGTTTCCTTAGCAAAAAGAATGGAAAATATCTTCAAAATTGAATTTGAGTTTTGTATTTTGGATACTCTCAAAAGAATGTAAGTTTATAGCTCTACTAAACCAAGTAATTATGAAATTTTTTTCCATTACAAAAGGAAAGAAAGAAAAAAAAAAAACATCTATTATTATTCTAACTACTATGTAACCTGTGCTTATGCACATGAATGATGAATTGTAGTGGTGATATTGATGTTAGTTTGGATTATTAAATATATATGATATTAGTTCGACCAGTACATTTGGAGGTAGTAAAATGATTTTTCTTTGCAATTTTAATGATATTGGTTAATCCAAGTTTTTAATTACATTGTTGTTACGTATATAATTTTGAAAATCATTATTTGACACTACATATACAATATCAATTCACTATCATTATCTATGAAATTCTACTAAATACAATACAAAATAAAAGAATAAATTGGTTCAATAGTATCTGTATCTCCTAAATTGAATGGGGATATGTGCATGTGATCGTTTAGCTCAATTACAGTTTGTTACATTCAAGATCTTCACATACAAAATATCTAAATAGAAATAGTATAAAAATATATATTCATTAGTTTAGGGAAAAAAAATAATAGAAAAAATCTAAATAATTTAATTTGTATGAAAAACTAACAAAGGAAAAATCTAATTTTAATTATAATTAAATTTTCTCTAGGATTTGGTTATATATATAGATTATCTGGGTTTATTTATATTGAACTCCTCGTTTTCTACACTATATTAACTCATTTGACATAAAAATTTTAATTGTTTTTAGATTAGATGGGATATGTGGTATAAAATTAAACTATAATTGAAATCCAATTTTTACACTAAATTAACTCACTTAGCACAAAAATTTAAAATCTTAGATTAAATGAGACACATAACGTAAAATTATACTATAATTGAATTCCAATTTAAAATATAATTGGATTTTCTCTTAATTTTAACTATCAATACATACGTATATATATTTATCTTTTATTTTAAAGTATTTTTAATACTCAGGAAGCTGTGCGGTGAGCACAAAGCGAACTATTCTTTTGCCTTTTACTAAAAAAAAAAAAAAACAAGTATTTTTAATTAAATCAAATTGTAAATAATCAGTCATTAATTACATCCTCCTATTTTTCTCCCAAAAAGAAATCAAGTATGATGTTAGCTCCACCACTGTATGCATGAATTGGAATATTATAACACCAAATTAGACTTGAATAATAATATCACAATGTCATATACTCTGTAATACACACTTTACTTTACGCATTTTATCACATGAACTGAAATTCTAATTTTTTTTAAAATGATTTAGTTAAATTGTAAAATAAGAATTTTAAAACTCTTCTTCACAAGGTTGCTCACGAGTGTACCTTACAGGAATTAAGATTAATAGTATTCCTTAAGGATGTTTCCATAAGTGCTAATATTTATGATATTCGATGTGCACACGCGACTGCACGCACAAGATTTCCACCAAAAGATCCTCCCAAAAAAAAAAAAAAACAAACAAAAAGCGACCAATCCTCTGCTTTGCTCCAGCCCATAAAAAAAAAAAAAAAACAAAACAAAAAGCGACAAAAAGGACCTTAATTTTCCAAGTCATTGGCCCAGCCCATAAAATAAAGCTAAGACGAGGGATTAGAATTGTCTACATGCATCAACGCCTCTTTGCCATTCAGACCAATCCTCTGCTTTGCTCCATTTCAGAAACTCTTTTTCTTTTAAAGAGGCGACTTCACTGCTTAGTTGCAGCGTCAAATAATTAGGTCAGGTTCTAATATATATTTCAATTATTATTATTACATCCTTGTAATATTACCTTCATTTTACAGATTAAAGATTTTGTTGGTTGGATTGCATGAAGAGTTTTTTTTTTTTTTTTTTTTTGAGGGTGGTGTTAATTACTCTAGTGCTACCTTTGATTTCCTCTATATTTTGAATTAGATACTTTTTATTTCAATCATGTTTCTTGTAGAGTTTCATTATTAAGCCGACTTCCGCTATTAGGGTGGGTTTATGTACATTTGTTGCTTTCTGTTTTCTGATGTGGGTGGGTTTATTTGTTTTACGTTGCCTAATATATGGCCCAGAAAGTGACTTTTGATTCTGAATTTTGTTGGCTTTGTGAATTTTTGCATTGCTATTCTTGTGTGTAGTGTGATTCTTAGCATGCGTATGGAGTTTTTTTTATTTATTAAAATATTAAACAAGACAGAAAATTGTATGTTATGATTTTTGGGAGTATTGATACGTTATTCTGATTTAATCTCGGTGTTGTGATTTCTTGCCATTTATTTGCATGTTTTAATTAGTTGGCCTTAATGTTCTGTGGAATTTTCTTGATCAGGGCTGTGCTGATATTGTTTCTATTGCCACCAGAGATGGCATTATGCTGGTCTGTTCTCTATCCCAAATTTTCATATGTTCTCTCTCTCTTTAAGATATTTTTTGTTAATATCAAGGGCCCTTTCAGCTAACGGTTTTAGCAACAGCTTAAGGCTTAGGATTTGATGATTGATTGTGGATAATGATGCTTAAATGAAACTTGGGGAAAATGTAAGAAACAGATTTTAAAAGAGTTGGCATTTTCATTACATTTTTATATGTTGAGGACTCTATCAATAAGTTTCTAAAGTACATATTGATTGTGGGGAAAGCTTAGAAGCTTAATGAATTGAAAATATGTTCCTAGTGATTTTTGCTGTTTTTGTTTCCACAAATTGTTACACAAAGCTTTACTGGTTGTTTCAGGAAAAATGAAAAAAATGAAATACTTTACTTATTAGAGTGCTCTAATGTAAACTTCTATACTTTACATCACAGGCTGGTGGCCCTTTCTATCTCTTTAACAGGATGGAGGGAGAGCATTCATTCATATTTCAGAGCACTGGCCAACATTCCACAACCAGATTATAAAAATGTATGTTCTGATTTTTGGGAGTATCAGTTCATTATTCCAATTTAATCTTGCCATTTAGTTTTAAGTATTAATTTTTTGGCCTCAATGTTTTGTGGGATTTTCTTGATCTGGACTGTGATGCTTTCGTCCTTTTGGACAACATCAATGGTAATAAAAACTATTTCAGACCTTAAAGGATTTTGATAAAATTGATTTCATCAAGGAGGAGCTTGAAAAGGCTTGTCCTGGGGTAGTTACATGCGCTGATATTGTCCAGAGATGGCATTATGCAGGTCTGTTTTTGATCCTTAATCTTCCTACTCTCTCTCTCTCTTTTAAGGTATTTTTGTTAATATCAGAAGTCCTTTCACCTAAGGGTTTTAGCAACAGTTTCAGGCTTAGGATTTGATGATTGGTTGTGGATAATGATTCTTGAATGAAACTTGGGTAAAATGTAAGAAACAGACTTTAAAAGAGTCAGTACCTCTTTACATTTTTATATGTCGAGAGGATTCTATCAATAGATTCTAAAGTACATAATAGTTTTTGGTAAAGCTTAGAAAGTTAAATAATTGAGATAAGTTCCATTTTTGCTGTTTTGGTTTCCTCAAATTGTTAGTCACCTTTAATTAGCCAACTATTTGTTTCGAGCACTTTTTGATTATGGTTTTTTTTTTTTTTTTTTTTTTTTTTTTCCAGGTCTAAATTGTCAAAAAAATTCAACCAAAAAAAAAAAAAAAAAAAGAAAGAAAGAAATAAAGAAAAGAGAAATACTTTTCTTTTTCCAAATATTGTTAAACTGACAATAAAGAACAGCTCCTGGGAAGTTTGATGATGTGCTTGAGCCTGGATGCCATTGTTTGCCTTGGGTTTTGAGACAGCAGTTATCTGGCCACCTTTTGTTGCGTGTGCAGCAGCTGGATGTTTGATGTGAAACAAAGACAAAAGGTTTGTTACATTTTTTTTTCTTCTTAATTTCTCATTTCTTTTTCTTCTTAGGAATTTAGCTGGAAAATGCTTGTAAACTATTTTTTTGTATGATAGCCAAATAGTATCATTGGGTCTTAGATGGATTTAATTTTTTTGAATTAATAATTGTGTGAAAAAAAGAATCATATACTTTGGAAATTATATGGAAAGACAAAGGTAACATTTTAAATTTGCAATTTACAATAATTTTTCTGTTCTATAGCAATCAATTTGTCTCTGTATAAATGTTGTTTCTTCTTTTCTGGGTTTGAAGCAAGGGAACCCAAAACTGATTGGAAATAATTAGTATCATACTGATTTGCAAGAAATGTTTCTCTGAAGGTGTGTTTTGCTTAATTGTTGTCAAATCATGAGTGACTGCAGAATTGATTTGGAACTTTTTATTTCTATTTTTTGAGTTAAAGGCAGTAACGCACGAATATTTTAGGCTAAGCACTATCATTTTTTTAAAACTACTTTATATGCTTAAAAGCATGATCCTTTAGTGGCTTTTGATCTATATATTTATATATTTTTTCAGGCTAATGTGTTTGTTACTGTTGTTACTTCTATTCAATATTGGGCCTTTGTCAGACAAAGCTGCTAATGCTTTCTACAAACTCAGCAACACCAGAGCACAGATCCAATCCTATGTCTTTGATGGTATGGATGTGTAACTGGACCTTGAAGTTGAAAGTCACCTTGTTGGTCTTAATAATGAAATTAAAAGAGTCATGTCCTTTACTATTAAATAAGGTCCCATGGGTCCGTATTTGTTAGGAAAATAAATAAATTCTGAGAAGTCTGGGCTTTTCTAACTTGATATTGACTTTTGAAGTTTATGCTGAGAAGCATGGACTTCTTTTCTAACTTGATGTTGATTTTTTGAAGTTTATGCTAAAACAATTGAAATTTCTATTCTTAGTGAAACAGCTATATAGGATAATCGTTTAATGTTTTAATGTTCTTTATGATTTGCTTAAAGCATCGTGATTAACTCTGTATATGATATGCTTTCTTGGACTTGGAAAAGAGATTATATTAACAATAATGTTCATGTGGAGAGGACCATGGAGGTAATGTATCTGATCTGAATATTTTGAGGACAAATGGTGGATAGTGACGGAAAAAGAGAATAATGTCTTATAGTAGTTATGAAATTTGCTGTGTAGAATAATGTCTTTAGGTTGGGGAAAGTTTTTAGTCACTATCAATGCATATACTTGTTATGTCATAGTTTCCATCGGAGAGAATTTTACCTATTTGTATATCGTTTGGAGAGATTAACAGGCTTATATCCCTATTCTTCTAGTTATTAGAGCAAGTGTTCCTAAGTTGGTGCTGGATTCTGTTTTTGAACAAAATAATTAGATCGCGAAAGCTGTGGAAGAGGAACTCAAAAGGGATTTCCCTGTCTGCTAATCTGGTTTAGTATTAGTCAAGTTACAAGGTAAGTCTGTTTCTTTTTAATATTTTGAATTTTACATGCATAGGCCAAGTCAGCTTATGGATTTGAGATTATTCAAATGGTTCTTGTGGACATTGAACCTGATGAACATGTGAAGAGGACTATGAGTGAGATAAATGCCGGTAGGTGTTCATTTTGAATTGAACATTGTTTCTCCTTTTTCTTTGAATACTAATTAACCTGTCATTGACCTTTTACATGCGATGAACAGTTGCAAGAACGAAGGTGGTGGCTAACAAGAAGGCTAAAGCAGAAAAAATTCTGCAAATAAAACATGCCAAGGGAGATTGAGCATGGTAAGCATGCCAGCATCAGACCATTGAAGTTGGGCTGAGGGACAGTGTGCTTGCTTTCTCTATGAATGTACCTGGGACCATGTCAAAGGATGTCATGGACATGGTTCTGGTGACTCAATGTTTAGACACAATGAAAGAAATTGGCGCATTGTCATCACACACGAACCGGGTTCTGTGAAAGACATTGCTTCACAGATTAGAGATGGCCTCCTTCAAGCAAATACCACTCAGAATTAGTGACTTTGTCCCAACATATATGTTGCACAAGTGGCTTTTCTAATGGTGTATGAAATGATTGGTGCTAGTATCTAAGAGTTGTCTTTTATTCTTCTTCTACTTTCCAAATTATTTACTTGAGTGAAGATAGGAGCTAGGGATTGTCTTGCAAGTTGCAACTTAGTGGTGTGGTGTGTATTCATGGTGTTGAACTTGGCCATGGTATTCGCAATATTCTTTTATAGGATGAGATGGTACTGATTTGGGTAGTTTTGTGGAATCCTCTGGTGTTATATGATATTTTGTAACTATTGTCTGCATTTAGGGTCTGTTTGGTTAGAGGGATGGAAAAGTGGGAGGATGAAAAATTGTGAGAGGATGGAAAAGTGGGAGGATAGAAAATATTTACTTTTCCCTCTTGTGTGTTTGGTTGGAAGGATGGAAAAGTAAGAGAGTGGAAAAGTAAGAGAGTGGAAAACTCTTTTGTTTGGTAAGAGAGAAAAAAGGAATGATGAAAAATATAATTTATATAAATTGACTATTATATCTTTGTTACATAATAGGTAAGAAATAGATTTATTTATACTCATTAAATAATATAAAATTTACCACATTATATATATATATATAAATTTCCAGTTTACCAAAAAAAAAATTTATGTTATTATTTTGATTATTATAATGTAAAAATTACAATAACATACACCATTATTTTTACAAAACATCCACAACAATTTATCTATTATACATATTTTTTATTAAAATAATATTTCTCTTCCCTTTTTCTTTTATTTCCCAACTACCTCCCACCTAACCCCTCCTCCTTTTTCTGATTCATAATACCACTCTTCAGTCCTCTCTTATCTCTCTATCTCTGCCTCTCTTTCTTCTCCTTTTTTTTTTTTATTTTTTTTATTTTTTTTATGAGAATCTTTTGCTTTCCTCTTCTTCTTTTACAATTTGAGTTTTATGCTTTTATTATAGATGAAATTTCAGGTTGGGTTTGATTAAGGGCGTGATTTTGGGCGGTGAAATTTCTTCTCCGGTTTGGGTTTTTCTTCCTCTTCTTCAGCATCTTCTTCTTTCTTTCTTCTTCTTCTCCTTTTTCTTTTTTCAATTTCGGTTTGATTATTTATATGAATTTGTATATGGGTTTGATCAATTTGGATCTAGATTTAGAACGATTTTGATGATTTTGTGGTGTGTTTGTGATGATTTTGAGTTGGGTTTCCCGGTGGTTATATTCTGCCGCGCTGAGTTGTTGTAGGCGTTGGGAGAGGGCATTATGGTAAAAGTGCAATGAGGAAGTTATCTCTCATGGCTTTTCCTCCCGATTTGGGAGGAAAAAATTTGTGGGCCCGGGAGAGAAAATTTTCTCCCGGGTTTTCCACCCTTCCTATTTTCTCTCTATTCCCAAACGGAGGAAAACTCAGTTTTCTACCCTATTTTCCTTCTTATATTTTCCATCCTTCCTAAATTCCACCCAACCAAACATAGTGTTAGTGAATTGTTCCCTTTGGTAGGTTTGCTTTGAGAACTGACCAAAACTTGCGGTGGTTGTGGTTTTTGAGAACAGACCACTGGACGACAATTGTATTAGCCATGGAAGTAGTGAAATTCATCTGTATCTTATCAAGCCATGGCTGAAGCTCAATGTCATTATTTAAGTTTTCCTCCCATTAGTTATTTTCATAATTTGGCCAATGAACATATTGGTGCCACTGAATGGACATCTAGAGAATCTAATGACAACCAATCTTACCTTCTAGATGTATTATCTAAATTAAGGTTTGATATATTATTTAATGGGATTAGCATATTGCATGTTTTGTGTAGTTTTTCACCTATAAGGCTATAACCCTCATTTGGTGGTTTCATCAACAACTCAACTCCAGACCATGCGCTAGAGATGATCTTTAAAGCAACCTATAACAAAGTCAACAATCGAAATCAATGATCACTCCTAAGAAGTGGGAAAAAAAGGGAAGTAAAAAACTAACAGCATAGACATTGATTTACTTACTAAAGAAATTATGATAAAATTAAAGTTTGCTTTGTCCCTTTCTCTCAACAGTAAGAATCAAACTCAAAACCCACCCCATAACTGATGTCCTTTGCATTTAGGTGGGAATTGGAGA
This sequence comes from Quercus wislizeni, assembly GCA_023055345.1. NCBI lineage: Eukaryota > Viridiplantae > Streptophyta > Magnoliopsida > Fagales > Fagaceae > Quercus > Quercus wislizeni. Next base: position 15,933,854 of record JALGQJ010000010.1, read on the forward strand.
AGAGGTTCCATTAGCCAAATCTCCTTGGCTTCAAGCAAAAAAATTAAAGAACAAATAGAACCTCTGATCATTTTGATGCAACGGACATCCTAGTCAAATTTTTTTTGTCCTTTTTTTTTTAATATAAAAATTATGTTTAAGCTCTTCCAAATGGAACAGATCCTCTCCATTTTATGTTTTGAAGCAAATTATTATGGGGCTTTTCAAGGGCACTCATTAGCATTTACTAACTTATCAAAGGGAGATAAGAGATTATGACCTCCTTACCACTTACCAAAGCACTTTGAAGATTTCTTATTATCTTGTCCAGAAAAATTAGGCCTTTCATTTTCCTCTTTTCCATGAAGGAGCTTTCTTTCTTAAAACGAAAGGCTTACAAAGTAAAAAACACACTTCAACCAAATAAATAAATATTTTAATCCCAAGGTATGATGAAACTATTGCAAAGATCTATACACTTATATTTCTTAAAGAAATTCACTTGTTAAAACTCTTAAATGTCAATGTTCTTTTCAATTCAAAATTTATTTTGAGCATAATATAGGTTACACTAATTATGAATTCAGTAAGTTGCTGCATGCTTAGAACAACTAGTATGTTGCCTGTGCGATTCACAGATAATGTTATAATGTTTTATGTAAATTTGTTTTTGGAAAATATTGTACATATATTATAGCATATTTATTATAAAACTTTGTTAGTAATGAATTCATCATAAAAAGTAACAATTATAAATTGCACACATATATCTATTATAATTATTTTGTTTAAGTAATGAGCAATAATTAAAACTACTTTGGAGTCATATTGTATAATAAAAGTTGATAAAAACATATTAATTCATTTTATATTATTGATTTTTATTATGTGATGTAATAAAAAGCTTCATTATGATTTTTTTTTTTTTTTTGTTTCTTCAATGCTTTGTTATTGCAGTATGGTGACGCTTGTTGTCATCATTAGTTTCTCCATCTTCAATGTTTGGAGTTTAGTCCATCCATATTTGTTCAATTTTTGAGCTTTCATCTCTTTTTCCTTTTGTTGCATCATTTGTGTTAATCACGAATGAATTGGCACCAGGAGATTCTTGATTCGATCTTAAAAAGTGTGGACTTTGTCACTAAGATTTTTCATAGGTATTTGCATTTATATTCAATTTCAATGATGTGATAGTTTTTTGTAAATGTTTTTATTTTTTATTTTTGTTAGTTTTGGAATAGTGCTGCAAAAAGAATTAATATAGCATCTTGAATTTTTTTTTCTTCCATACCTTTTTGTCATTTGAAGGTGCATCAAAAATCTTAGCAACTATGTAATTTTCAAAACCATCCTTTAGATTGAATTCATTCAAAAGAAGTAGGAAAATCCATTTTTTTCCTAATTTTTTTTTCAAATCACGTGGGATTCCTTCTCTAATATCAATAGTTTTACAATAATTTAAATAAGTTGTACCTCAATTTATTTTTCAACAAGATCTCTTATAGATTTATTTAGGATTTTTTCGGCATCTCAATCAAATATCACAAAATTTGTTTTGTTAGTTGCATCAAAAACTTCAATTTGAATCATGTATCTGAAGTCGTTTGCAATTGTATATATATAGTAGTTATAGTGAGATAAATATATTATAAATATTTGGAGAGTATGTAGTCATTTTGCACACCAAAATGATCTTGCTTGTGGTTTGACATTCCTTTCACAAAGTACGCACAAAATGTAATACCAACACATTGTTGTATCAATGTTACTTATTGTTACAATACCCTAACAATTCAAATCTTGCAATGAACTTTGAAATTAATATGTATTATTTTTCTAATGAAAATAATATGATGTATCATTATTTTTTTAAGTAAATGATGAGTATAATTTGAAATGATTAACAAACCTGTTTCTTAGGATCTCATTCAATGCATTTTATTTTTACTATTGTCTTCATATTATTTAAAGATAAATCCATGTATTTTTGGTATTTCTAGTATAGGATCATGTTTCTTACCTTTCCTATCATTGAATTTTTTTTAAAGAAAATATTAAGTTAATGGCATGTTGTGAGATAGTATATGCTATTTATTAAACTTTTTGTTATTATAAATTTTAGAAATATGCACTTGTCAATTATTTCAGCAACCTCAGGGATCTCAAGATTTATATATATTTTTGTTGCACTGGTCGATGATAGAGAATTGGATTACACAAATTGCATAGAACATTATTAATAGACAAAAACATATTGAATTGAAATTGGGGAAAAATTGAGACATGATTTCATGAGAATGAGATTTTCTAGAAGTATCATCTGTATGTGGGGGAGGAAGAAGAGGGTTTGTAAGAGGATAAGAGTTTTTGCTTTGGTTTACACATGAGAAGGGTCAAACTTGGGTCATAAAATGTAAGGTAATAACTGGGCTTGAGTTTTTCATAAGGTTTGGTCTACTTTTAAAATGTAGTCCATTTTATAGCGAATAACTTTTGGTCTAATTGTTAAGAATAGCTCATATTTTATATAATATTAAAAAGAAGTTACTATAATCTATTGAGTAACAATTTAAAAAAAAAAAAAACCTTAATAAAAAAAGTGAAAAATGCTAAATTTATATAATAGTAAAAATAAGTTATTATGATCTATTGGGTAACAGTAAAAAAAACTTAATGAAAAAGGTAAAAAATGCTAAATGCAACATTAGAGTGCCATGTGACAGGACCTTATGCACTCTCACATGAGGTCTATGCTTTTATATATATACTAGTAAGTTGCCTACGCGATGTATGGATAATGCTATAATGTTTTATGTTTTTTTTTTTTTTTTTGAGAATGTTGTATATATATTATAGCATATTTTTTATAAAACTTTGTTAGTAATGAGCAAAAAAAAAAACAAAAAACAACAACAACAACTTTGGAGTAGTATTGTATATTAAAAGTTGATAAAAGCATATTAATTTATTCCATATTAATGATCTTTATTATGTGACGTAATCAAGAGCTTCATTACGATTTTTGTTTCTTCAATGCTTTGTTATTGTGGTATGGCGATGCTTGTAAAGCTTTCTAAGGGAAATATCATCATCTATTTCTTCATCTTCAACGTTTGAAGTTTGGTCCATCCCTATTTGTTCAATTTTTGAGTTTTCATCACTTTTTCCTTTTGTTACATTATTTGTATTAATCACTAATGAATTGGCATTGGGTCGGAAGACCCTTGATTGGATCTTACAAAATTTGGACTTGCGGATTTATTGTCGTTAAGATTTTTCATAGGGATTTGCATTCATATTAAATTTCAGTGATATGACAGTTTTTTGTAAATTTTTATATATATTGTTAATTTAGGAATAGGGTAGCAAAAGAGTTAATATTGCATATTGGATTTTTTTTTTTTTTTTTTTTTTCCTTCCATACCTTTTTGTCATTTTAAGGTGCATCAAAAATCTTAGCAACTGTGTAATTTTCAAAATCATCCTTCAGATTGAATTCATTCAAATGAATTAGGAAAATGCATTTTTTTTCCCTAAAGTTTTCTTCAAATCATGTGGGATTTCTCCTCCAATATCAATACGCATATGAGGAATTTAATATATATTATGATCAATAGTTTTACAATAATTTAATATTTTAAATAAGTTGCACCTTAGTTTGTTTTTCAGCATTTATTTAGGATTTTCTCAGTATCTTAATCAAATATCACAAAGGTTGTTTTGTCAGTTGCATCAAAAACTTCAATTTGAATCATGTATTTGAATTAGTTTGCAATTGTATATATAGTAATTATAATGAGATGAATATATTATCAATATTTGGAGAGTATGTAGTTGTGTGTGCCTCTAACCTTGGGATAGAGAGATTTGTTTTTGTTTCACATTTTGCACACCAAAATGATCCTGATTATGTAAATAATATGATGTATTATTATTATGTAAATAATATTATGATGTTTTATGATTAGCAAACCTGTTTTGTAGGATCCCATTCAATGCATTTTATCTCTATTATTATCTTCATATTCTTTAAAGATAAATTCTCCTATGAAAATTGTTTTGCATATATTTTTGGTATTTCTTGTCTAGGATCATGTTTTTGACCATTTCTATCATTGAATTTTTTAAAAAAGAAAATATTATGTAAATGACAATTTGTGAGATAGTATATGCACTTTGTAAATGGAAATTTGTGACTTGTGAGATAGAAATATGCACTTGTGAATTATTTCAACAACCTCAAAAATCTCAAAATCTATATATATTTTTGTTGCATTAGTCGATGACAAAGAGAATTTACCTGCATAAATGATTTCATGAGAATGAAATTTTTTAGAAGTTTCATCTATACGTGGGAGAGGAGGAAGAGAGTTTACAAATAGGCAAGAGTTTTGGCTTTGATTTACACGTGTAAAGGATTGGGTCATAAAGTGTAAGGAAATAACTAAGCTTATGCTTTTCATAAGGTTTGGTCCATTTTTTATTATTATTTTTGGACCGAAATGATAGAAGTATATTAAACAAAAGAAAAAATAAACAAAAGAAAAAAAAAAAGAAGCCCGGCGCAGGAGCTTTACAAACACAGGACGGCCCAGAGAAAGACAATGGACCTATATAGCTCCTGAAACCTCCTAGGCCCCTTTTTTTTTCTTTAGTAAAATAAAACCATGCAAAACCATGCATGAAAACAACGTAAACGTAAAAATCATCTTTTGGGGAGAGACTTGGCTTGTCTCTAGTATTCTCCAAGTAATGAGTCTGCCTGCTGGAAAATCTGGCGCGGGTGGGTTTGAACATGCTTGAACTGGAAGCGGTTTCGGGTGTTCCCAGTGACCATGAAGTTATGGCCTACAGCTCAAGGTCCTTTCTACCAAGCCTGTGTACCATATGTCGGTCGAGTATGAAGAGAATAACATTTGGTCTAATTGTCAAGAACAACTCATATTTATATAATAGTAAAAATAAATTACTATGATTTATTGGGTAAGAGTAAAAATAACTTAAAAAAAAGAGGTAAAAATAGTTAAATACAAATTAGAGTGTCACATGACAGGACCTCATGCACTATCATATAAGGTCTTTGCTTTTATATATATATATATATATATATATTGATTGATTGATTCGTACGCCAAGGCAAAAAAGGTTGTAGCTAACTTGCTACATGACCACAAACATGGAGGCATATCTGATTAATCTAATTAAAATTTGAAATAGGTGGTGAAGGTATATCTTTCCTCTGCATGGAGTAGTAAACTTCGGCTAAAAGAAACTAAGAGCTGGGTTAATATATACAAATCCAAAAAGGCATTCCCAAATGCATAATGAATCCCAACAAAACTGCTACAAACAATCCCCACAGCAATACTTCTAATTCATAGCTATATTCACACGTGATGCTGGCTCCTTCCCATAGTTTTCATTATAAAATTGATCATTTTTATTGTTGTGATGTATATACGCATGCTCCAAGAAATAATAGTTTGCTTATGATGCAAAAGACATCCGAGCCAATTTTGTTTTGTCATTTAAAAAAGAAAAATTATATATGTAATGTTTGAGCTCTTCCCATTGGAACAGATCTTCTCCATTTAAACATCTAAAAGGTCTAACACTTTTAGGCCATGTCCTGAAATTATCTCTGCTGTTTCGGTTTCTGTTTTTCGATAGGAAACTCAAGTCAGTTTTTGTCTAGTTGAATGAAGTTTCATTTTCTTTAAAAAATTCCTCTCCATTTAAGACTTTTTCATGAATCTAACCGTGTATAAAGTATCATGCCATTTAAATTTTTAAATGGTATGACACTAGATAAACTTTTAGATTTATAATACTTATATGAACTATGAAATAGATTTGTTTTAATATGTATTCTCGAATTTACATGCCCCTCAAATGACATTGTTGTTCATTTCCATAAACACAAAACTTTTAACAAGAAAAACTACTTTTTATTTATTTGCTAATATTTGGGACTTAATTAATACTTTTGAAAATAAAAATATATTTTAATTGATTAGAATTTGGGGCTTCTTCCAATTGAGGCCTTTGGCTAACCTAGAATTGACTTGGACTTGTTTGAATATGAGCCCCTGGCACCAAACCATTGGATCTTTGCATAGAGTCTCTAGTGCTAGTTGTTTTCCTCCTCTTGGCATCAAGATTTGTTATCTTCATAGTAGGGTAAGATTTCTCTTTTAGACTTGTTCTGATATCATGTTAAATTACTGATTTTTCCAAAAACTTAAACTATTAAATTTAATCATTTAACCACATACTTCTAACAAATGAATTTACCCTAAACAAACATCAAACCTAAGCTCAGCCCATGGGAAAGTTCGAAGCAAGCTGTATCATCTTGATTCTTGACCATTTAAAAGGATATTTGAAGTTTAATTAATCTTTTATATAGTAAACTAAGTAAAGGGAAAGTTGGGAGAATTTGATATGCAATTACAGCAACCAAGTGCCACTACACAAGATAGAGGTTCATTGGCAGGCCCATTTGTTAAATAGAAAAGTTAAAGAAAAAGTGAGAAGAAGAAGAAAAAACAAACAATCAAACAAATGTTGACCACATAATTTATACTTATCCTGAGTGCGTAACAAAGAATTCTAAATTATGTAATTTTCAATTATACGGGAAAGACCATAAAATTCAAAGTCTATGGAAGATCCAAATCTGTAACCAAAGTAAGTGAAACTTTAAGATAATTTAAAGTCATTGGAAAACTGAAAGTTTAAAAGTTTTTCAGTCTTCCAAACATGAAGTATTTTTTTAAGTTATGTTCACATATTAGTGGAAGGCTAGAGATGATATAGTAAAGAAATGTAAAGCGTCCAATCTAAGTAAGCGTAAATGAGGGATTAGATTGGTATTGACCATTGAGATTTGAGACTGATTATGGTGGAAATGGTCCACCGTGTTAGACTTAAGAGGGTCTATTTACTTCACATATTATGCCAAGAGGATTCTTTTTTCTTATTTACCTTATTAAAATCTAATGTATCTAAGCAACTTCGCTTGGATCAATGGTTTGGTCTCCTTGTACATAACGAAGTAACAACCACGCACTGGATTCAGCCAAAAAAAAAAACAAAAATTCATATTGGCAAAAATAATTGACCCTAGTAGAGACGTCTGCAGCCAGTATGTTATGAGTGATTTTGCCCAAAAAAAAAAAAAAATGTAATTAGTTATAATAGCGACAAGATTAACATCGTTTTTACAGATTAATATCAAAATTCAAAATTTATTTCTGAAGGAATTTCTGCTATGGTATGTTGAATAATATATATATATATATATATATATATATAATATATTGCAAGACAAGCTTTATGTGTCAGTAGAAAAAAGCTTTCACATGCTCAAGTGAATCATTTAAAAGTTTAAGAGAATCATGGTTATAGTAATCTCCTAATTTCTGCATGACATAGAAATTTGTCTTCAAATTCAAACTGTAACATATCAAAACACTAAAATTGTGTAATTCTCTCAAAAATTAAAATATTAATATCAAGTAAAAAAGAAAAAAAAGAACATAAAGAAAGATACCACAAATCATTAAATTAAACAATTAAAATATAATAATAATACTTTTGTCATCTATATATTTAATAAATTATGATTTAGAATAGGTACCCTCAATCAAACTTGTCTTTGCTCTTTTTTATGTAAGTGTGCCAAAATAGACAGAATTGTGCCAAAAAAAAGACCAAAATGAACCGAATTATTAGACTTGTCTCACTAAGATACAACAACCAACAAATGTCATATGGCTAGACACCTCCTCCATTCACATCCCCTTTGCACACGTAACTAGCCCAACTATTTGCTCTAATATATTTTAGTTCATTACTCATCACACTTAAAAATAATAAAAGAGCCTCTCTTATTTTTAACGTGAGATTAAATATTTCACTATCTCTTTATCTTTTATATTAACTCTCGTATCATTATATTTATGTTGTCATATTTATTCATTTTAATTAGCTAATATTAAAATACTACAACAAATACTATGCTTCAACATTTAAATATATATAAATACGGATTTGTTGAAAGCAAATTATACTTTCCAATAGAACGTTGTAATGAGGTAGAAGTCACAGTCGTTGACAGAAATATATTTATGTTCTTTGCTTTCAAACATGAAGCACCATAACTAAGTATCAATATGAGCAGATCCAAGATGGAATAGATGATGAATTTGAATGTTTAACAGATCAACGAATTGAAGAGTGGAGATAATAGCTTGTTTGTTTGTGTGTATGTGTGTGTGTTTTTTAACGCAAAAATTACACAATGGAACCTGAGCTCAAACCATGGAAAGTGAAAGTAGAAGAAATTTGATATGGAATTACGAGTCATCACCAAATGCCACTAGTTAAGAGGTTCGTTCGTTGGAAGATCTATCTTTTCCAAGTTTTGTTCAGCACTTCCACTGTTCCACGTATTAGTGGAGGACTAGAGATCATAAAGTAAAGAAATTTTTAAAGCGTCCAATCCAAGTAAAGCGTAAATGAGGGATTAGAATCATTAGATTGGTATTTGAGGCTGACCATAGCGATCCTCGTGCTAGAGGGTCTTCTATAGTCTATACTTCTATTTTCCACATATTATGTGAAGATAATTCCTTTTTATTATTTGCTGGTTCCTTCGCATTGTGAAACTTTTCTTGCGTAAATATTGTAATAAATTGTGGACTTTCAATTAACTCAACAGATAATTTATTTTTTCAAATAAAAAAATTGATAAATTTCTTTGTAGCTGAATAAAATCATCATAGAATAAATGTTGTAGGTTGAAATACTAAAAAAAGAAAAAAGTTTTTGATTATACCAAAAATCACTACTTAAGTCACTCGTTCAATCTAGAGTTTTTGACAGGATTTTAAGATCTGTAGGAAAAATAGAGCTAATCAAAGAGACCATCAGGATGAGCCTTGGTGGTAGAGCATCCGATATTTGAGTCAGTATCAGCAATATCTTTTGTATATAAATAGTATTTTGTAGTTTTATTGACGTGCTTTAGCAAGTGAAACAAATTGTCTCTTTTATAGGTAACTTGGGTAGCTATTGTACATAATTGAAGATGATTATTACCCCGAGTGCAAAGACCATTGTTTGGATGGTAGTTTAAGGCCTTGAAGTAATGGTCATCATTGAATATACTAAATGTGCATGAGATGTTACTTATCTTTCTTTGAAGGCTTACTGGTGACTTAATATCGTCCATAAAGGTGGATGACCAATTAATTTTCTTGGACTCATCAGTTGCCCCCCATTCATTGAGTTGCAACGTCAAAAAATTGGGTTATATATATATATATATATATATATATATATATATATATATATATATATATATATATATATATATATATATACTTTAGCCTAATCTAAATGTATATGTGTGTGAAGCTCCCTCCTGGAGACTTGAACTCGGCCCTTGCCCCCCACACCCCATAAGCACTTATACTTGTAGAATAACTACCGCACCAAGGGTTCGTAGTGGCGGGTTATATTCTAATATATGTTTCAAGAAGGTGATGCACATTACCTTAATGTCACATTAAGGTGTTTTCCGTAAATAATGTAAGATCAGCTCCATTTAAAAAGGTGATGTGATCGAAGTATTATGATATATTTTGAAATCTTAGATTACGGTAATGTTAGAAAAAATTAAATGAACAACACCTTATATGACATTAAGGGAATGTGCATCACATCAATGGCACATCATGAGCACATTACAGTGAACCAAACACACATTTAACTTTCCAAGTCTTTTCTTCTAAAAAAAAAATAATAATAAATAATAAAAAAATTATTACAAAAGACTTCTTTTTTTTTTTTTTTGAGAAAACGTTTATCACTATTTTACAAGTTTTCATATATATATATATATATATATATATATATATATATATATATTCTCTCATACTAATTTTAAGAGGTAAATGCAATAATTAAACTTTTCTTAGCTGTTACATTGACAATCTTGGCCTTGTCTAATCCATTTTGTTTTTTTTATTCCGTGCAAGTTTTTCCCATTACAAATAGGCAAATGGATGGGACAAATAGGCCACCATATCTTGCATAAAATGTACATATTCATTTAAATTATTTAATGAATAATATCCTATTTATTGATTACCTTGCATATTTGTTTTATTATCCTTTAAATATTATTTAATTTTATGTATACTAGTAAAATTCTTGTGCCATAAATTAAAATTTTAAGTAAAATAAAGAAAACATTTTACTAATACTATTGAAACTGTTTTAATAATTAGTGACTTATGAGCAAATTAACTATCTTAATAATTAGTTAGTCACATGAAAAAAAAAAAAAAAAAAAAAAAAAACTCTTTAATTTTACATACAATATATCTTGAGTCACTCGACTTAAGCACGACATGTAACATGTAGTTTACTACGTTTAAAACACAAAACTAGAATAGATGCTCAAAAAATAAGTATTAAATTTTATTTTATATTCTAATTTTTAATAAATGAACTTTAGGTTTAAAAGTGGGTTCCAGTTAGCTTAACTAGTAAAATTTCTGATGGTTGAATAAGAGATTTGGAATTCAATCCTCGCCAACACCAAAAACCAATTGGTGTCTTAATCTGATGATAAAGAGATATCATTAGGAGTGGACGTCATATATTTAAATTCTCTCAAAAAGAAAAAAAAAAGTTTAATAGAATATTAAATTTATTAAAGCTTAGGTAATAGAGTTTTATGGATTGAGATCTAGTGCAATTAACCTTATTTTCTTCATAAAAATTTTAACATTCTTAATTTTTTTAACTTTAACTTTTTACTTCTTTTTAAATTATTATTTTTATTTAATGGTTGAGATCGAAAGTTTCTTTTTCCAACTCATGGTTTTAACCATTCATTACAATTGCATATTGCACCCAATCTCAATCTAGTTTTACATGGAATAAACATCTAAACAATAAGCAACTTAATATTTTGGTAATAGAGTTTCATTTAAACAAAATTATTCTAATAATTAATATATCTACTTAGTATAAGCAAAAGATAGTCACTTGGGTGAGGTGATTTGAATTTTGGATGTTTTAACAACCAATTGAATTACAAAACTCTTGGTATCCAATCCTCAGTTGTCAAGTCCATCAAAACAACATCATTTTGGAAAGTGAAAAATATAAATAAATAAATAAATAAAACTAAAATTGGACACAGAACTGATGAAATTTCTAAATTGAAAAAAAAAATGAAAAAAAAAAATATTAAAATTAAAGAAACAAAATGAAATAAAATTAGAGGATATAATTTTTTATTAAAATTTTTTCAAGTAATTGTCAATTTTGTTTTTGTTAAAAATAAAATAATTTGAGCAAAAAGAAATAGATGACATTAAACAGTCCCGGAGTATACCATTTCTACACGTTCTATCTAGCATGATTAATTTTGACACCTAGACAATATGATTGGTAAGAATTTAATGATTGCTTGCAACATGTTCAATCTACAATGACTTAGCAATCTGAAAAAACAATTCTATAGTCCAAAATTCAAGGTAGGTAATAATAAACTGACCTTGTAGAAAAAATATGACGTCCAAGTCTTTGCAAGCTAAACGTCAACAAATTATAATCCAAAATCAGGCTTGTTAAAGTCTTGTAACGTTTAAACACGTTTTCAAATGATGAAAAAATCTGGCACATCAATGACTTTAAAAGAGCAATGATATTATTTTGTCCCGTACAAATTTTAAGAGATAAAAGGCAGAGTTACTAATTAAACATTTCTTTAGCTGCTACTTAAGAGCAATGATATATATATATATATATATATATATATATATATATATATATATATATTTGCTAATATAATTTGGAGGACTCTTTGTTGCCCTCCCCCGCTTAGTTATTAAAATATTATACGCATGTACATTTTCCAATGACCAAGCACTTTGGGTAGAAACACGGACAGGTCATCTGACTCTTTTCTATAGCAAATCAGAACTGAGCAATTCAACAATTATGCCTTATATCTTATTTGCTGGGTGGTGGGTGGGTCCTTTACAATGTGCTAAATGTGATAGGTTAATTATTTTTATAAGCTGATGTCCTAATAGACCGTGACAAAACTTTTAAAATAATATTAAAAAAATTAAAAATATATCTATAGGGACAAGGGGCCCAAGAATGTATGCTGGGTCTTGGGCCTTGTCTGAGGACGCTTAGTGATCCAAGGACAGATAAACAATAATGAAGATGTAAGACTTAGAACTCCACGAACAAGCTACGACTGAGAAAGCTGGGGAAGGTAGGCCGGGGAAGGTAGGCCAAGGAGAGATCAAAAGGTATATTCTATCATCCAGAGTAACATTCCAAGAAATTCTATTGATAAATATACGCATCACGAATGTACAGGACAAATGGGAGCTGTGAAATATTTAGGAGAAAGTTACTACCACAGCATTGAATGATCTGTAGCTAACTCTCTAGCTGCATTAATTAGGAAGTGATATCTAAACAGTAATTTTCAACCTTATAGCTACTCCCTAAAGACTTCAAGAAGGTGCTAACGGGACAAGGATCAACACACCAACAATCTAATCTATATGTGGAGGGTAGAGATGAAAGAAGGAATATAGTATAAAATAGAAAGAAGACCCTAAGGGAAGGGAAATTGGAGAATTAAAAGAAAAATACTGTAACAACAAGAACTGTGCTTGTAACCAATTTCAAGAAATATATACAAGAACTGATTTCCTCGAATTGCGCCGATGATGATTTTCTTTAGATAAAATCAGTCTATCTTTACTTTATAGTGATTTGAATCTATTATAATTGTCACCCAACTCATTAGAGCCTAGTTTTCTAACTCACTCTCTACAAATTCATTGTATTGGACTCTTTGGACCTAGATCTTTTTACCTTTTGGGCTTAAGACTCAAATTATGTCCATACAATATCCATTATAGGTATCAATATGAGTGAATCTAAATCTAAAGTATATGGGATTATTATACGTAGTTTAGTCTAAGTTGAGAGAATTTGATGTGAGATTACAGGAACCAGATGCCACTAGACAAGAGGTTCATTGATAGATCCATTTGTTAAAATAAATAAATAAATAAATAAATAAAACAAACAAACAAACAAATGTTGATGACATAAATTATACTAACCTGAGTGCGCAACAAAGAATTTTGAATTTGAAATCAATATATCAATATCAATATATGTATATATATATATATATATATATATATATATATATATATCATATTATATATAATAAAAGTTGGGTTTAGACACCGTGGTTGCACCACATGGTGGCACCAAATTGCAGAAATTTTCTTAAATTTTAGATTTTAAGGAAAAAAAAAAAATATATATATATATACACATAAGTGTTATTAACTATAATTTCTAAGTGAATATCATTTTTCTTTTACTATAATTTCTAAGTGGATAAAAATCTTAGTTTGATTACAATCCAAATTCTTCATCTAATCCATCTAATCCTTATTTTTTACAATATACTTCTTATTAATTTCTTTGGATAAAATAACAATAAGTGTATATACCCGAATAAGTGTTTTAACAAAACGTGCAACCTACAATAAGTACTTTCTAAAATTTCAAAAAAAGATTAAATTTAGTTGGTTGGTCTATCTAAAATATTATCAACAAAGCCTAAAATGAATAGTATAGAATTACCTAAAAGAAGGACAGAATTTCAATAAATAAAAAATACATAAAATAAAGCAAATAAGATAGAATTTTTTTTTTTAAAAAAAAAAAAAAGAGGAAGAAGAAGAAGAAGAAGAAGAAGAAAAAGGAAGAAGATAGAATTGAATATTATTGCGTATCAACATACATTCATTTTTGTTAATTTTTTTAAGTTCATTTTTTTTTTTTTTTGGGGATAAATATGCATTTTATATCATCTTTTTCCTGATAATCAAGTAACAAAAAAAAGTAGTATTTGATTTACAACTACAACTACACTTGTGTCTATCTAAAATGTTATCAACAAAACCCAAAATCAATAGGATAGAATTACCTATATATAAAAAAAGAGAGATTAAAAAAAAAAAACGTTAAAGAAAAAAGATAGAATTTAAAAAAAAAAATGGTGAAAAGTATAAAATGATAATAAAGTTGAATCTGTTCTTCTGTTAGTTGTAGATCTGGATGTTGAAATAAACACCTTTGTAGATCTTTATGCCTTTGATAGAATTTACTCTCTCTTTTTTTTGCATCTTATGTTATCTTTTTCCTAATAATAAAGTTTAAAAAAATAAGTATTTGAGTTTCACCTAAACTCTTTTTTTTCATATCATTTTCTTCACAACCTGAAATTCTCTCTATATATACACATAGTTTTTTAGTGTATTATTCTTTCCACTACGTACCTTACAATTATTTATTGTATTCTTCCCTTCTCCTCTCTACCCTACCTACAACCTTGCAAGTATTTTTTTCTTCTTTCATCAAATTGAATAAAATTTGTGTATTTGTTGCCTTTTTATTATATATTATATGATTTTTATCAACAAGTTTTATAGATAGGCTGAAATTCTATGTTTGATCGCACCTTTTAGTATTTTTTTTAGACGTCAATATAACAAGCAATATATTTGTATTTTTTATTTTCTTATCACATGATTATTTGTTGTTGACATCAATATTTTATTGTACGTGGATTTAATTTGTTATAGTTTTTATTTGGTGCTTTGTTCCATTTAATCTATCTTCTTTAATTAAAAGCAAAATTTGTTGTTAAACATGAAATTGGATACAAGAGAAAAAGAATGATCTAAATTTTTTTTATATCCATTTTTCCAAATTCCTATGTAAGTCTATTTTTACTTAACTCTGTTTTCATTTTTTTTTTAAGTTCAGAAATTGGATATTTTTTCATTAATGAATTGGGATTTTGGCTTAATTTTGTTTTCAACTATTTCAGTTATTGAATTCATTATTTTTTTTCATGTGTAATATTAATATTTGTGTTTTTTTATTTGAAAAAAAAATAGTTCTTAAAGGCTAAAGCACAATACAATTACAAACATCACTTTAAGTTAGGGTGTTATATTTATTTATCAGTAAGTTAAAATGTTACATTATGTTATGGTATTATACTTTTATTTATTATTAAGTTAGAATGTGTGATATAACTTATAACCATTTGAATAAAATCAACACTAAAACAAATGATTTAAATATTAAAATAAGAAATTAAAATTAAATTTCTTTTAGGTGTACAAGTAAAATTTATTTTTTAATCTTTAATTTTGAATTAATTCTTTTAGGACAACCCTCTCTTCATAAATAAATAGGAATTATAAAAAAAAAAATTATAAATTTTTTTATTGATCATTGTAATTGGATATATTATATATACGGACAAATTTACAGAATTCAATTATTTTTTAGATTTTTAAAAAATAGACATATTTTTGTTTATATTATATATATATATATATATAGAGAGAGAGAGAGAGAGAGAGAGAGAGAGAGAGAGAGAGAGAGCTGTGTCATCTTGATTCTTGACCATTTCAAAAAATATTTGAATTTTAATTAATCTTTTATATAGTAAAATAAGTAAAGGGAAAGTTGAGAGAATTTGATATGGGATTACAGCAACCAAATGCCACTATACAAGAGGCTCATTGGAAGATCCATTTGTTAATAGAAAAGTTAAAGAAAAAGGGAGAAGAAGATGAAAAAACAAACAATCAAGCAAATGTTGACGACATAATTTATACTTAGCCTGAGTGCACAACAAAGAATTCTGAATTCTGTAATTTTCAATTATACGAGGAAGACCATAATTTTCAAAGTCTATGGAAGATCCAAATCTGTAACCAAAGTCAGTGAAACTTTAACATAATTTAAAGTCAGTGGAACACTGAATGTTTAATAGATTTTTAGTCTTCCAAACATGAAGCATTTTTTAAAGTTATGTTCACATATTAGTGGAAGGCCAGAGATGATATAGTAAAGAAATGTAAAGCGTCCAATCCAAGTAAGCGTAAATGAGGGATTAGATTGGTATTGGCTATTGTCTATTGAGATTTGAGACTGATTATGGTGGAAATGTGTACTTATTTTCCTTATTAAAATCTAATGCATATATAAGAAAATTTGCTTTGATCAATGGTTTGGTCTCCTTGTACATAACGAAGTAACAACCACGTACTGGATTCAGCCAAAAAAAAAAAAAAAAATTCATATTGGCAAAAATAATTGACCCTAGTAGAGAAGTCTGCGGCCAGTATGTTATGAGTGATTTTGCAAAAGAAAATGTAATAAGTTATAATAGCGACAAGATTAACATCGTTTTTACAGATTAATATCAAAATTCAAAATTTATAAGCACTACACATATTTCTTCATTTTAATACAGGTCAAGTCAATTGATAATTTAAATGAGTACTTTTTTTTCACACTTTAGGACCACTAGAGTAAAAATTAATGGAACTATTTGTTGGTATGGATGTTCATCAAGGGTGAGATCTGATCTAAACAGTTAGAAAAAGAGTTTCAAATGACCAAATACATGGACAAAGTTTTTTATTATTCTTTTTTTGAGTCTTTCCCTTTTTGTTTAGGTCTAATAACTTTTTTCTTTTTGACTCATAATGTGCCTAATTGCGTTTGACAGGTCTTTATTTTATTTTATTATTTTTTAATAAAACAGGTCTTCCTTTTCGAACATTTTGTATTGCGCTTTGCATGTGCCTCATTGAGTTCTTCTAGGGCTACAAGCCTACAAAAAATATCACATTATTTTCACAAATAAGTGAGGTGTCAGCTCAGTCAAAATAAAATGATATTAAAAAAATAATAATAACAAGACTCACCACCACAACTAAAATTAAGAATATTATGAAAATCTTGTAAGATTTCATTGTGTCGTTAGACTTTCACGGTCTTTTCAACTACTCAACGGGGAAATTATGCCAAGAAGATCTCTTAATTTATAATCAGGTCCTTGACAATGCTCCAAATTTCCCGCATTAATGTCATTAGTTAACTATTTTTCTATGAAATGGTCTTAAATAGCCTAACACTAGCATCAAAAACAAAATCTCCAAAAGAAAGAACCCTATACAAAACAATGTAATTGTATAAAAATTAAGAACCCTATACATAACAATGTAATTGTATAAAAATTCTCTTCACCATAGTATCCATATGAGCAGATCCAAAAGGAGAAAGAACTGGATATTGGATCCCTGTATAGTATATAATTCTGTACTATGAAATTAAAGTAATTTTGTTCTTTCAATAAGCGTATTTTTTTCCTGTGAAGGTAAAGGAATTTAACAATTCACACTACTCATCGTAAATTAAAAAAAAAACAAAAAACAAAAAATCATTCACGCTAGATACTGGAGAAAGAGGCTCACAATATCCTAATTTTCCAAGTCTTTGGCAGAAGACTTCTAGAAACATTTACAATATTTATAAATAAATAAATAAATATATATATATATATATATAGATATTGTCTGGGTTTATTTATATTGAACTCTTCGTTTACTACACTATATTAACTCATGTGGCACAAAACTCTAATTGAAATACAATTTTTACACTAAATTAACTCACTCAGCACAAATATTTAAAAGCTTAGATTAGATTAGATGAGATACATGGGGTAAAATTAGATTCTAATTGAATTCCAATTTAAAATCTAATTGAATTTTCTCTCGGCATAGCTATATATATATATATATATATATATATTTATCTTTTATGTCAAAGTATTTTTAATTGAATCAAATTGTAAATAATTAGTCATCAACTAAATCCCCCTACTTTTTTTCCAAAAAGAAACTGAGTATGATGTTGGCTCCACCACTGTATGCATGAATTCGAATTTTATAACACCAAATTAGACCTGTGTAATGATATCACAATGTCATATACTCCGTAATACACACTTACCTTACACATTCTACCACATGAACTGAAATTCTAATTTTTTTTAAAATAATTTTAGTTAAATTGTAAGATAAGAATTTTAATACACAATTTCACAATATTGGTCACGACTCATGAGTGTACCATATAGGAATTAAGATAAATACAGTATCCCTTAAGGATGTTTTCAAAAGTGCTTATCTTTCTTCTTCTTCTTCTTTTCAAATAAAAGTTAGTTTTATTAATCAATGACTCTGCAACAAAGAATTATGCTATATAGTCCAGAGTCTACGCTAGTCCATCCAATTCATCCTCAAGTTCATTAAAATAAGATTTCCAGAGCGACTGCACACTGCTATCACTTTATGTTCAACTTTTATTTAGTTTTTTTTTTTTTTTTTGGCTGGGATTATTAAGAAATTTTCTGCTATTACAATGATCTTAGATACAATTCATAAGTGCTTCCACTCTTGTACTGTAAACTTCCCTTTAAACCAATGGCTTGAGTACTAGCTTATTTATTTGTGCAATTGGCATGTGCCTAAATTCTAATGATTTAATTAATAATTATGCCAAGAGGATGCCTTTGTCTTATTTTCTGGGTCCTTGACAATATGCTAAATGTGTAGCATAAATGTCATAATAATAAGTTAATTATTTCCATAAACTGATGGCCATAAATAGGTAAAGACATTTCCTTAAAATGAAAAAAAAAAAAAAATATATATATATATATATATACACACATAATCTACATTAATAAAAATTTATCCACTATAGGTATCAGACTGAGTGAATTGAAATCTAAAGTATTCTTTTATGGGATTATTATTATTTTTGAAAAATAATAGATAGGATTATCATGATACTTGATTAATTATAAAGACTTTTTTATGTGAGTCCGAATTTGATAAGGATAAGGTGTAAAACCTATGTTTTACACCATCTAATAAGAAATTACCACATCAGCATTTTGCTTAAAATTCAATACATCCTACCACACCTAATAACATCTCAATAAACTCCTAATTTAGTTGGATTTATATATGGGTATTAGAACTGATTGGGTCTGGTTGTGCTTATTTTTAAATATGTAATAAGATGATGTGGCATATTAAGATTGAAGGGATAAAACATGGGTTTTACACCACATCCTTACAGAATTTAATCTCTTTTTATATATACCTAATTCGAATAACTTGATTTTTTGACTTTCTGACTTTCTAATGGTGTTTCCCTTAAAAAAGAAGAAGAAAAAAAGAAGGGACTTATAATGATGTCACACATTTTCAAGGTTAAAGGAATCTGGCATATGAATGGCATAAAACTTATTCAAATAACATGATTGCTACATGTTAATTGGTTTCTACAAAATTTATCTATAAATCTGCAATTTGCACCAAACAATTCTTCTATAGTCCAAAATTCCAAGACTATAGCAAACAAAGAAGAAAAAAATCCGAGACTTGAAGTTTCAAAGTCTTTGGATGTTCCAAACAATGATCAAAAACTTGTTGAAACTTGAAACGCTAACATGATTAAAGTCTTCTAATGGTGTTTCCCTCAACTACAAAAAGGACTTGTAAATTGTAATAGTGTCACATGTTTTCAAGGTTGAAGGAATCTGACATATGAATGACATAAAACTTATTTTGATAATATGATTATTACATGTTAATCAGTTTCCACACATTTTGTCTATAACTCTGCAATTTCACCAAACAGTTCTTATATAGTCCAAAATTCGAAAACTATAGCAAACAAAGAAAAAAAAAATCCCGAGACTTGAATTTTTGAAGTCTTTGGAAGTTCCAAACAATGATCAAAGACTTGTTAAAACGCTAATATGATTAAAGTTTTCTAATGGTGTTTCCTCAAAAAAAAAAAAAGACTCCTGAAAGTGTCATACATATTCAAAATTGAAGGAATTTGGCATATTATTGACTTAAAAAATGAATGATATTATTTTCTCTCATACAAACTTTAAGCAAAAAAGCTACAAATTAAACTTATCTTAGCTGTTACCCCTAAGCTAACTCCCCCCAATTAGTTGTAATAAAAATATTACATATGGATGTATACATATTTAGAAAAGGGCCATCCATTATGTAACAAATAATAATACCTTAAGGGCAATTATGAAAGTAATTTATTTGCACTTTCACCAAATAACAAGAAATATGAGTTTTACATAATGGGAAAAAGAAGAAGAAGAAGATTTTGAGCATGTGCCTAATGCATCAAGCGTTGAACAGTTTTGATACGATCTAAAAAAGATTATATGCTGGTTATAGAATTGGCATTTTAGGGTAATTAGATATAAAAGATGGAGTAATCTAATAAGTAGCTCTTGTGATTTAGCATGAAGCAAAATAAAAGTGAATTGTTGTCAATAGTTGATCTAGATTCGACATACTAAAAAGGCTTTAGAAATGTGTCATTGACAAGGGATGAGAATACAACTGGAATACACACAGAATTTTATTGGCATATATATAGTTTCCTTAGCAAAAAGAATGGAAAATATCTTCAAAATTGAATCTGAGTTCTATTTTTTGGATACTCACAAAAGAATGTAAGTTTATAGCTCTACTAAACCAGACAATTATGAAATTTGTTTCCATTACAAAAGGAAAGAAAGAAAGAAAAATAATCATCTATTATTATTCTAACTAGTATGTAACCTATACTTATGCACATGAATGATGAACTGTAGTGGTACTGTTGATGTTAGTTTGGATTATTAAATATATAGGATATTAGTTCGACCAGGATATTTGGATGTACTAAAATGATTTTTCCTTACAATTTTAATGGTATTAGTTACTCCAAGTTTTTAATTACATTGTTGTTATGTATATAATTTTGAAAATCACCATTAGACACTACATATACAATATCAATTCACTATCATTGTCTATATAATTCTACTAAATACAACACAAAATAAAAAGAATAAATTGGTTCAATAATATCTATATCTCCTATATTGAATGGGGATAGGTGCATATGATCGTTTAGCTCAATTACAGTTTGTTATGTTCAAGATCTTCACATATAAAATATTTAAATAGAAATAGTATAAAAAATATACTCATTAGTTCAAAAAAAAATCTAAACAATTTAAATTGTATAAAAAGCTAACAAAGGCAAAATCTAATTTTGAATCTAATCAAATTTTCTCTAAGATTTGGTTATATATATATATATATATATATATATATATATATATAACTTGGGTTTATTTATATTAAACTCCTTGTTTTCTACACTATATTAACTAGCATGTAACTCCATGCAAACGCATGGATGCATTTAAAATTAAACAAAATTTTTGTGATAAAAATATAAATAATTAGTCAAATTAAATTTTTTTTAAAGCATATAACACATGCATTCACTCATACATATAGGTACATTTAAAATTAATTTTTTTTAAAAAAATAAACGTAATTAGTCATATATTAAAATTCTTATCTAAATTTAATACTACTTATGATCATTTTTTTTTCTAATTTTTTAATAAGATAGAATGTGTGGTGACTTTTTTTTATGTGGTGATTTTATTTTATTTATTTATTGAGAAACATGTGGTGATTTTTATTGAGTATATGTGTTTTTTTTTATATTATTTTATAGTTTATTAATATTAGATTCTTAGTATTTTGCACTCATCAACTCACTTGACATAAAGATTAAAAACTTAAGTAGACACATGGCACAAGCTTAAGTGGATAATTATGGTGTAGTTTCCACATAAATTTAGACAAATGACGTAAAATTGGATTATAATTCCAAATTCTAATTCAATTTTTTCTAAGCTTTACATATTAATATATATATATATATATAGATGACTTATAAATTTGAATTTTTTTTAGTTATATGATTATGTTTTTTTTATGATTAATTATATTTGACTCATCGTTTTCTACACTAAATTAACTAATTTGGTACAAAAAAATTTAAAAATTTAGATTAGATAGAATACGTGGCGCAAAATTAAACTCTAATTAAAATTCAATTTTTACACTAAATTAACTCACTTGGCACAAAATTCTAAAATTTAGATTAAATGAGACACATGACACAAAATTAGACTCTAATTAAATTCCAATTTGATACTTAATTAGATTTTTTCTCTGCTTTACCTATTATTATATATACTAGCATGTAACTCCAAGCAAACACATGGATGCATTTAAAATTAAACAAAATTTTTATTATAAAAATATAAATAATTAGTCAAATTATTATTATTTAAAAAAAAAAAACATGTAACACATGCATTTATACATATGTGTAGATACATTTAAAATTAAACAAAATTTTTATCATAAAATATATATAATTAGTCAAATTATTTTTTTAAAAATAAATATAATTAGTCACATATTAAAATTCTTACCTAGATTTAGTATTACTTATGATCATTTTTTTTTTCTAATTTTTAATAAGATAGAACATGTGGTGATTTTTATTTTATTTATCTTTTGAGAAACATGTGGTGATTTTTATTGAGTATATGTAATTGTTTTTTTTTTTTTTAATTTTATAGTTCATTAATATTAGATTCTTAGTATTTTGCACTCATTAACTCACTTGACACAAAAATTAAAAAACTTAAGTAGACACATGGCACATGCTTAAATGGATAATTATGGTGTAGTCCCCACATAAATTTAGACATGTGCAAAATTGGATTATAATTTCAAATTCTAATTCAACTTTCTCTAAGTTTTACCTATTAATATATATATATATATATAGATGACTTATAAATTTGAATTTTTTTTAGTTATATGATTATGTTTTTATTGGTTTATTATATTGGACTTATCCTTTTCTACACTAAATTAACTAATTTGGCACAAAAATTTAAAAATTTAGATTAGATGAGACACATGGCGCAAAATTAAACTCTAATTGAAATTCAATTTTTACACTAAATTAACTCACTTTGTACAAAATTCTAAAATTGAGATTATATGAAACATGTGGCGCAAAATTAAACTCTAATTGAATTTCAATTTGAAATTTAATTGGATTTTCTCTCTACTTTACCTATTATTATTATATATATATATATATATATAGACTACTTGGCACAAAAATTAAATTTTTTTTTAGATAGATGGGATATGTGATGCAAAATTAAACTCTAATTGAAATCTAATTTTTACATTAAATTAATTCACTTGGCACAAAAATTTAAAAACTTAAATTAGATGAGTTACATGGCATAAAATTAGACTTTAATTGAATTCCAATTTGAAATCTAATTAGATTTTCTCTCAGTTTTAACTATTAATATATATATATATATGTGTGTGTGTGTGTGTGTGTGTGTGTGTGTGTGTGTGTGTCTTTTATTTTAAAGTATTTTTAATTGAATCAAATTGTAAATAATCAGTCATTAATTAAATCCCCTCACTATTTTCCCAAAAAGAAACCGATAATGATGTAGGTTCCAGTTAGCACAACTGATAATGTCTTTGGTAGTTGAATAAAAGATCTAGGATTCAATCCTCGCCTACACCAAAAATTGATTGATGTCTTGGTCTAATGATAAAGAACTATCATCAGGAGCGGACGTTATAAGTTGAAACTCTATCTCAAAAAAAATAAAATAAAAAGAAACCGATTATGATGTTGGCTCCACTACTATATGCATGAATTGGAATTTTATAATACCAAATTAGAATTGAGTAATGATATCACAATGTCATATACTCTATAATACACACTCACTTTACACATTCTACCACATGAACTGAAATTTTAATTTAAAAAAAAATGATTTAGTTAAATTGTAAATTAAGAATTTTAAAACACGATTTCACAATGTTGGTCATAAGTGTACCTTACAGGAATTAAGATCAATACAGTATTTCTTAAGGATGTTTTGAGAAGTTCTTATATTTCAGCCAATGGATTGGAAACCCCTTCCAGGCCAAATTAAATCATAGTAAAATAAAAATGTGGGAAACCAAGAGGTCAAGAACATCCTTCATCAGCTGCACCATATATAAGCAATGATTAGGAATTTCAAAACCATAATCATTATAAATGAGAACTGAGCAATGATTAAAAATTCCCAAACCCTCTAAGATCTTGATTGGTCTTTTTTTTTACTTGTGCATTTGGCATGTACCTAAATTAAAAAAATATTTTTTTTTACCAGATAAATTAAAATAATTTAGTTAAACAATTATGCCAGGGCCTAGGAGGATGCCTTTTTTCTTATTTTGCAGTGTCTAGAATAAAAGTCATCAGTTCATAAAGTACTGATACTCCAAAATAGCCAGTGACAAGACATAAATAATAATAATATATTCACTAGCAACAGGTACCAATATGAGCTAATATAAATGTAAAGTATAAAGGATTATTATTTTTTTTTTTGAGAATGAATACTATGAAATTTTATTAAGGGATCCCGGCCAAATCAGCCTGATAAGAATTAACAACATCCGATGGAACATCTTCCATCCATATTACACAATTTGGGATAGTAATAGCTAACTTCGCCAAATCATGCGCTACTCGGTTGCCCTCTCTCTTTGTATGAGAGTAAGACAGTAAAGAAAAAGCTGAAGTGAACCTATAGGCATCCTGTATCAATAGGCCAAAAGGAGCAAGTCCTGTGTCCTTGGTTGCTAACGCCTTGATCACCATCGCTGAGTCTCCCTCAAGAATAGCTTCCGAGATGCCTACCTCCCTTGCAAACTCAAGGGATTATCAGGATTATTATGATACTCGGATTACCTGATTTTTTGACTTTCAAAGTTAGTTTTTTTTTTTTTTTCCCAAATAAAAGTTAGTTTTTATTAATCAATGAATTATGCTATATAGGCTACAGCGTACGCTGGTTAACGGAGTGACTCTTAAATTCTATACATATAGTCCACAGTCAACGCTAGTTTATTAAAATAAGATTTCCAGAGCCACGCTGGTTAATACTAAGTGAAGTGACCCACAAGATTACCATAAAAAAATAAAAAGAAAAGAAGTGAGCCACAACCACAAGACCTTAATTTTCCAAGTCATTGGGCCAACCCATAAAATAAGCTAAGACGAGGGATTAGAATTGTGTACATGCGGCTGATAATCGTAGTTATGGTCTCTCCTCTCTCGCCTATAAATAAATGTATCATTCCTTCTGATTAATGTATCTAAGCCATCTCATTTCCTAAAAGAACACCCAATAAATAAACTATCACTCCTTCCCTTCTGATTCTGATTTGTAAAAGCAGGCAGAGCAGAGCAAATATGGAGCGGCTATTACTCTTACTCATTTGCTTCCTCTTCCTTTCTCAACCTAATCATTGTTCCTCTTCTCTCTCTTTTAATTCATCAACGCCTCTTTCCCATTCACACCAATCCTCTGCTTTGCTCCATTTCAGAAACTCTTTTTCTGTTCGCGATTCTCGTTATACTAATTGTGATTTCTATTCTTATCCTCCGAAGAATTCGTGGAAAATGGGTACAGATTGTTGTGGGTGGGATGGGGTCACCTGTGATACGATGACAGCTCATGTCATTGCTGTCGACCTCAGTTGCAGTCGCCTTCAAGGTCCCATCCATCCCAACAGCACGCTTTTCTCTCTTCGCCATCTCCAGCGGCTCAACCTTGCTTACAACGATTTCGGTGGCTCCGCAATTTCATCTAAGATTGGTGGCTTTGCGAACATGACGCATCTCAACCTCAGTGAGTCCTCCGTTGCTGGTAATTTCCCATCCGAAATCTCTCACTTATCCAAACTGGTTTCACTTGATCTCTCTGAGAATGATTTGAGAATAGAAACACCTAGTTTGAAAAGGCTTGTTCAAAACCTAACCCATCTAACTGAATTTGTTTTGGATGATGTTAGCATGTCTTATGTTTCACCTAATTCTTTCATGAATTTGTCTTCCTCTTTGACAACTCTTTGTCTTTCTGAATGTGGATTGAAAGGGAGATGCCCAGATAATATATTCCACCTCCCAAACCTCCAGCTGCTTGATGTACATTACAACTACAATCTCACCGGTTCCCTTCCAACGTATAACTGGAGTACTCCTCTCAAGTCCTTGGGTCTCTCTGAAACTGGATTCCCAATTAACGTACCAAATTTAATCAGCAATCTCAAGTCCTTAAAAGAATTGTACCTCAGTAATTGCAATTTCATAGGTTCATCGTATCCAACATTTCTTCCAAACCTCACACAAATTACTTCTTTGGACCTCTCATATAATAACTTTAGTGGTCAGTGTCCATGGTCCCTCCTAAACAATGCAGGACTTACTTATTTAGATTTCTCACACAACAATTTCATAGGTCAACTTCCAAATCTTTCAACAAATTGGACAAAAGTTTCTTCTTCAAACAGTTCTTCCAATAGTCAGTCAGTTAGTCAAATTCCTTCCAATTTGGTAGAGCTCTGCTTATCTGATAACTTATTGAATGGCACTATACCATCTTGGTTGTATGACATACCATCTTTGCAGTTCTTAATACTAGAAAATAACCAACTGACTGGGCATATTGGTGAATTCCTGCATAACTCATTGGTTGTTCTTTGGTTGAATAATAACAAATTACATGGTCCCCTTCCAATCTCAATTGCAAAACTTGTGAGACTTATCATTCTAGGTATTTCCTTCAATAATGTTAGTGGTCATCTAGAGTCAAGCATTTTCTCAAAGCTCAAAAATCTCCGAAGAATTGATCTTTCACATAATCCTCTCTTATCATTCCACACGTATAGCTATAACATTGCAGACTATACCTTGCCCAGACTTCGATATTTATCTTTGTCATCTTGCAACATAAGTGAGTTCCCGTATTTCTTAAAATCCATGGAAAATTTAAATACATTAGACCTTTCCAACAACCAAATCAATGGCAGTATTCCGACGTGGTTGTTGGAGGTGAAGATGGATTCATTGAGTTACCTGAATCTTTCACTGAACTCCTTGGCAAGAATAGGACACCTTCCATGGAAGAACTTGCAAATTCTTGATCTTCATTCTAACTTGCTTGAAGGACCACTTCCAGTACCTCCACTGCACACTTATTTCTTTTCAGTCTCAAGGAATAACTTAATTGGAGAGATCCCGCTCTTGATTTGCAATCTCAGTTCCCTCCAATACCTTGATTTGTCTTATAATCACTTGAGTAACATGATTCCTCCATGTTTGGGAAACTTAAGTAACACTTATTTCATTTCAATCTCAAGGAATAATTTAACTGGAGAGATCCCTCTCTTGATTTGCAATCTTAGTTCCCTCCAATACCTTGATTTGTCTTCTAATCACTTGAGTAACATGATTCCTCCATGTTTGGGAAACTTAAGTAATCATCTCATAGATTTGGATTTGCAAAGTAACAATCTTCATGGTACTATCCCTTCAACATTTGCAAAGGGCTGTTACTTGAGAAGTCTTAAACTCAATGGCAACCAATTGGAAGGTTCATTGCCACAATCTTTGGTCCATTGTAGAAAGTTGGAAGTTCTAGATTTTGGTAACAACAAGATTAATGGAACCTTTCCTCTTTGGTTGGAAAATCTTCCGAAGTTGCAGGTTCTTATCTTGCGGTCAAACAACTTTCATGGTGCTATAGGCAATCCCAAGTACAAATTCTCGTTCCCTAATTTGCGAATCATTGACCTCTCTCACAATGAGTTCCATGGTCTGTTGCCAGCAAACTTTTTCAAGTATTTAAAAGCCATGAAGAATTCTAATGCAAACAAAGGTGGATTGAAATATATGGGTGACCGTTATTATCAAGATTCTGTGACAGTGGCGATGAAAGGGATTTTTATTACATTGGTGAAAATCCAAAGTCTATTCACAACCATTGACTTCTCCAACAATGATTTCAAAGGAGAAATTCCAAAGACAATTGGAGAGCTTCAATCACTTAAGGGGCTTAATTTTTCACACAATAATCTTACAGGTCGTATGCCTCCATCGTTGGGAAAATTAACCAATCTAGAATGGTTAGATCTCTCCTCAAACAAGCTCATAGGTGAAATTCCTATACAATTGGCAAATCTCACATCACTAGCCGTTTTAAACCTATCAGAAAACCATCTTTTTGGACAGATACCTCAAGGTAAACAATTCAACACCTTTACAAATGATTCTTACAATGGGAACCTTGGGTTATGTGGATTTCCAATGACAAAAGCTTGTGGCAATGATGAGGGACAACAACCACCACCATCATCAACCATTCAGGAAGATGACTTCGAATTTGAAAATGGGTTTCATTGGAAAGTTGTATTGTTGGGGTATGGCATTGGATTCATGTTCGGATTGGGTTTGGGTTATCTTGTGTTCTCAAGTGGGAAACCAAAATGGCTTGTGAATATTGTTTATGGAGGAAGACATAACAAGGTACGAAGATCCAAAAAGAATGCACATGGACAAACTCGTTGAAGAAGAATTTGCTAGATGCAAATACTAATTCAAGGTATATTCTTATTTACTAATAAATTTGAAAATAATCTATTTCATAATTTTTTATTTCCTTAAAACTGTCTTTATATTGTTAATTTTTAATTTCCTTTATGTCAGTTAGGAATGGTTGTACTTTTGTTAATGTGAGGCTTATTACTAGTGTTACTGGGTGCATACGCTTCTATGCTTCCTTTTTTTTTTTTTTTTTTAAAAAGCTTCTATGTTTGAGATATAGCCATACAGGAGAGTACATAGGCTGCTACTATGTAACCACCACTTTTTAATACTTTAGTTAGGTCAGACTTCATTCAATGACCCTACTTTATGCTCTGGTGTGAGAAGAAATTTTTCTACTCTTTCAATTCTAACTACATCTTGGTCAACGATTTTTTTTAGAAGGGGCATCTTCACTGCTTAGTTGCACCATCAAATAGTCAGGTCATATTCTAATATATATATTTCAATTATTATTATTACATCCTTGAAATATTACCTTCGTTTTACAGATTAAAGTTCATGTCGGTTGGATTGCATGAAGTGAGGGTTTTTTTTTTTTTTTTTTGAGGGTGGTGTTAATTACCCTAGTGCTACCTTTTATTTCCTCTATAATTACTCTAGATACCTTTTATTTCAATCATGTTTCTTGTAGAGTTTCATTATTAGGGTGGGTTTATGTACATTTGTTGCTTTCTGTTTTCTGATGTGGGTGTTTTATTTGTTTTACGTTGCCTAATATATGGCCCAGGAAGTGACTTTTGATTCTGAATTATGTTGGCTTTGTGAATTTTTGTATTGCTATTCTTATGTGCAGTGTGATTCTTAGTATGCATATGAAGTTTATTTTATTAAAATATTAAACAAGACATAAAATTGTATGTTCTGATTTTTGGGAGTATCAATTCGTTATTCTAATTTAATCTTGGTGTTGTGATTTCTCACCATTTATTTGTAGGTTTTAATTAGTTGGCCTTAATGTTCTGTGGAATTTTCTTGATCAGGGCTGTGATGCTTCGGTCCCTTTGGATGATAGCAATGGTTATAAAAATCATTCCATACCCAATCATACCTTGAGAGGTGTTAATAAAGTTGATTTCATCGAGGAGCTTGAAAAGGCTTGGCCGGGGGGTACTTTCATGTGCTAATATTGTTTCTATTGCCACCAGAGATGACATTATGCTGGTCTGTTCTCTATCCTGAATTTTCATGTGTTCTCTCTCTTTAAGATATTTTTTGTTAATATTAAGGGTCCTTTTAGCTAACGGTTTTAGCAACAGCTTAAGGTTTAGGATTTGATGATTGATTGTGGATAATGATGCTTAAATGAAACTTGGGGAAAATGTAAGAAACAGATTTTAAAAGAGTTGGCATTTTCATTACATGTTTATATGTTGAGGACTCTATCAATAAGTTTCTAAAGTACATATTGATTGTGGGGAAAGCTTAGAGACTTAATGAATTGAAAATATGTTCCTAGTGATATTTGCTGTTTTTGTTTCCACAAATTGTTACATAAAACTTTACCTTGTTTTAGGAACTTTTTGGTTATAATTTTTCAGGCCTAAAATATCCCCCCCCCCCCCCCCCCCCCCAAAAAAAAAGGAAAAATGAAATACTTTTCTTATTCCAAATTCAGTTAAACTGACAATAAAGAGCAGTTCTTAGTAACTCTTTTTATTGGGGTGCTCTAATGTAAACTTCTATACTTAACATCACAGGCTGGTGGCCCTTTCTATCTCTTTAACATGACGGAGGGAGAGCATGCATTCATATTTTAGAGCACTGGCCGACATTCCACAACCAGATGATAAAAATGTATGTTCTGATTTTTGGGAGTATCAATTCATTATTCCAATTTAATCCTGCCATTTAGTTTTAAGTATTAATTTGTTGGCCTCAATGTTTTGTGGGATTTTCTTGATCTGGACTGTGATGCTTCTGTCCTTTTGGACAACTGCAATGGTAATAAAAACTATTTCAGACGTTAAAGGATTTTGATAAAATTGATTTCATTAAGGAGGAGCTTGAAAAGGCCTGTCTCGGGGTAGTTACATGCGCTGATATTGTCCAAAGATGGCTTCTTGATCCTTAATCTTCCTACTCTCTCTCTCTTTTAAGATATTTTTGTTAATATCAAGAGTCCTTTCACCTAAGGGTTTTAGCAACAATTTCAGGCTTAGGATTTGATGATTGGTTGTGGATAATGATTCTTGAATGAAACCTAGGTAAAATGTAAGAACAGACTTTAAAAGAGTCAGTGCCTCTTTACATTTTTATATGTTGAGAGTAGTCTATCAATAACATTCTAAAGTACATATTAGTTTTGGGGAAAGTTTAGAAAGTTAAAGAATTGAGATACGTTCCATTTTTGCTGTTTTCATTTCCTCAAATTGTTAGTCACCTTTAATTAGCCAACTATTTGTTTCAGGCACTTTTTTATTATGGTTTTTTTCAGGTCTAAATTGTCAAAAAAATTCAACAAAAAAAAAAAGGGAAAGAAAGAAACGAGAAATACTTTTCTTTTTCCAAATATTGTTAAATTGACAATGAAGAACAACTCCTAGGAAGTTTGATGATGTGCTAGAGCCCGGATGCCATTGTTTGCCTTGGGTTTTGGGACAGCAATTAGCTGGCCACCTTTTGTTGCGTGTGCAGCAGCTGGATGTTTGATGTGAAACAAAAAAGGTTTGTTGCATATATATATATATATATATATATATTGCCTTAATTTCTCATTTCTTTTTCTTCTTAGGAATTTAGCTGGAAAATGCTTGTAATAGTGTGAAAAAAAAATCATATAGTTGAAAAAAAATCATATAATTGTTCGTATGATAGCCACATGGTATCATTGGGTCTTAGATGTATTTAATTTTTTTGAATTAGTAATAGTGTGAAAAAAAAATCATATAATTTAGAAATTATATGGGAAGACAAAGGTAACATTTTAAATTTGCAATATACAATAATTTTTCTGTTCAGTAGCAATCAGATAGAGTAAAACAATCAATTTTTCTCTGTATAAATGTTGTTTCTTCTTTTCTGGGTTTGAAGCAAGGGAACCCAAAACTGATTGGAAAGAATTAGTATCATACTGATTTGCAAGTAATGTTTGTCTGAAGATGTGTTTTGCTTAATTGTTGTCAAATTATGAGTGACTGCAGAATTGATATGGCACATTTTATTTTTATTTTTTGAGTTAAAAGCAGTAAAGCACAAATATTTTAGGCTAAGCACTATCATTTTGTTTTAAACTATTTTATATGCTTAAAAGCATGATCCTTCAGTGGCTTCTGATCTATATATTTATATATTTTTTCAAGATAATGTGTTTGTTACTATTGTTACTTCTATTCAATACCGAGCCTTGTCAGCCACACCAAAGCACAGATCCAATCCTATGTCATTGATGGTATGGATGTGTAATTGGACCTTGAAGTTGAAAGTCACCATGTTAGTCTTAATAATGAAATTAAAAGAGTCGTGTCCTTTACTATTAAATAAGGTTCCATGGATCTGTATTTGTTAGGAAAATAAATAAATTTTGAGAAGTCTAGGCTTTTCTAACTTGATATTGACTTTTGAAGTTTATGCTGAGAAGTATGGACTTCCTTTCTAACTTGATGTTGATTTTTTGAAGTTGATGCTAAAACAATTTTGAAATTTCTTCCTTTCTAACTGTTTAATGTTTTAATTTTTTAATGTTCTTTATGAAACAGGTTCATTAATATAAAGAAGCACTGGTCGACATTCCATGACCAGATGATAATATAACAGACACTTCACCTTTTTTCCCTTAAGAGGTTTTGATGAAAGAGAAATAGTCAGTTTTCTAGGAACTTACCCGCTCTCTGCCTTTTCTCATTTCCAGCACCCCCCCCCCCCCCCTTTTTCTGTTTTATAGAGTTGAAAAAGGTTTAAAAAGTTATTTGATTTGTATCAGTTTCTTGATCATCTGAAGATGCGCACAACATTGGGAAGATTGGCTGTAAATTCATACAGAAATGCCTCTCTGACTTCAAGGGGTCAGGTTGGCCAGATCCAACTATAGCTCTTGATTTCCTTGCTGAGATGAGAACGAGGTCCAAGACAGTAATAGGACCACCACTCAGCCTTCTTCTTCTTCATCCATGGCTTCATTTGAAATGAGTGAGTCTGCAGTGGGGATGTCATATTTGCAGGCATTCTTATCTTCGATATCATCTGGGGCAGGTTTTGACACTCACTACTATCAGAGCTTTTTAAGGGGGAGAGGACTCGTTTTTGCCGATCAGCAATTGATGGCTAATGAGAAGCCGTTAGATTGGTAAGGGTTTATGCTTCAGATGACTAATCAACCTTTCGAATGGACTCTGATCAAGCAATGATGAAAATGTCAGATCCTAATGTTCTGACTGGAACTGCTCTTTGGCTTTGGTCAGCTCCTAAGTTACAGTTTGAGCATAATGAACTCTTGAACTAGTATGTTTGATTGTAGATTCTGTGACTTCTACATTTCTTGGCTGTGCTAATTTTTGAGTCTATATATAAAGGCAATGGCATAGAGT
The DNA here is from genome assembly GCA_023055345.1 of Quercus wislizeni. Lineage (NCBI taxonomy): Eukaryota > Viridiplantae > Streptophyta > Magnoliopsida > Fagales > Fagaceae > Quercus > Quercus wislizeni. The sequence goes on from JALGQJ010000010.1 coordinate 15,966,754, forward strand.
GTAGACATTAGTTGATGCTTTTGGTTGGCATGTCTGTGTTTTAGTTGGTATAGCATAGAGTGTAGACATTAGTTGAAGCAACTTAAAGATACTACTGGAAAAGGTTGGTATGTCTGTGTTTTAATGAGGAGTTCCTATTTTAGATTTTCATTATATTTTCTTCTGTCTGATTGGTTGCTAAGAAAAGGAAAGAGAGGAAAGCTTTGAATTTCTATTACTTTGATGCTTTTGGTTTCAAGTTAATCACTATGGTCCGTTTGGATTGAGAGGGAGGGAGGGAGGGTAGAGTAGAGTAAAGTAGAATTTGCTCAAAATTAGCTTATTTTTAGCCAACTCTATTCTACTCTCTTCCACTCCCCCTCCCTTCCCCCTGAATCCAAACAGACCCTAATTCTTTCCTTAAATAGTCTTAGGTGTAAATGGGTGGAGTAATTTAGTTTTTTTTTTTTTTTGACTAACAATGATTACAATTTTTTTTTTGTTGCTAAAATGTACATAGGTTCAACTTGCCTATACAAACCATCACCCTAGAGATTGAGAAAGATCTGCGTTTACTAGAGGTATGGCAAACTCTATTTTGTCTATGTAATTTGTTTCTATGGCACTACTTTTCAATTATGCTCAAATTATTCTCTCTCTTACATTTTAATTGCTTCAAATTTGTTTCATTTTTGTGAAATTTCTTAGTGTTTCAATTTTCAAACTTATGTGGTTTATGGAATATGCCGTTATGCAACTTGGGTCATGGTCATGCAGTAATGGAACTAGGGAAAATTTAAATGCCTGTGTCTTTGTAAATTAAGGTTATAGCTCAAAGTTTAACTGGATCTTATGCTTCTACTTAAGAGATTGTTCGACTTTAGATAATTCACAAACTGAAAAAATAGAAATGAAGTAGAGGGTAGGGTATTTCCTATTAATGCATTTGATATGTTCTATAATGATTGTGTAGTCATTAGCCTTTGGTTGGATCCATGTTTAGCATTCAAAAATTCTTTCCTGTGTATGGAAAGTAAAAAATTCTACTTAACAAAAAATAATGCTTGTGCAAAATTTGACTATAGATGGGTAAAATAACAAATTGAAACGGAAAGGTGGTTGATTTTCCACGAACTGGAATCAATAATGGTTATATGACAGTATGGCACTATTAGTTGTTTTTGTACCAATGACTTTTACTGGGTTGCTGATTCATTCCTTTCTGTAACTTTTAAGCAACATCCTTGGTGAGAAGGGTTTACCCTACACCATGAATCCTTGATTTGTTGCTCTATCTAGGATGTTTATAGTTTCAATTTGAAAAAGATGATTCAGAAACTCGACTTCACTCAAAAAGTTTTGTTTGCATTATATTGACCTGAATGCAAATGATTCTATTTGCTTACATGAAATTCACATCAAGAATCAATCCATGTCATAATTTTTAAGGCATGCTTTTAAATTATGATGTGCTCTTAGCCTCTTTGACCAGTTCTCTTATAATAACATGTTGCTGTTGCTATTTTGCATCTAGCAGTTTTTTAAATATACTTTTTCTTACCTATCAAAAAAAAAAAAAACATGTTGCAAATATAAGACTAGACCTAATTCATCTCAAGATTTCTTTGGAGTTGAATAAGTTTGACTTAAATGATCTCCCATTTACTTTTGAATTATGCTAGAACTTATTTGGATTTTAAGTCATTTTATATCTATCTACATAATGGAAAGTTATTCAATACTCCTTGACCAATGCTCTCTCCTCTCACGTGAATGATAAGGCCTACCATGAATTAAATTAATGAGCCTCATTCTTATGTGAAAGGAAGAAACATGGCTCCATAATTACAATTAAATGATCATATATAAGAACTTGTTGTGAAGCTGTTTTTTTTTTTTTTTTTTTTTTTTTGGGAGGGGGAAGGGGTTGGGGGGAAATAAGTTTTTGTGAAGCTAGGATATGCATGTAATGGTTTATAGCTTTATCACGTTAAAAGGGCACTTGCTAATTCACTTTGATGGTTCATTCACTTGCTAGGAGTTCAGATTCCTTAACTTGGGCAGGTTATTATATTCTAAATTGTTTGAAAAGAAAATTTTGTCTTGATTTCTGAATTCCTGCCTGTGTTCATGATAACAGTTGAGAAGTGCCATTATCCAAAGAGGCACTACAAGAAGGGTGATTCAAAATCCAAAATGTTGCCCAAGTATTTCCAGGCAAGTCTATTTATGATTTCTAGACTAATAGTATAGTTTGTGATATCATGGAGCTGTAACTGGGACTTTGTGTATATTCTCCTTTGAGTGGTATACATTTTTGTTATTCAGACTTGGCTAATTCATACTCAATTTGCTATTTTGACAATTAGATTGGGATGGTGATAGAGTCAACATCAAACTTCTTCACAGGTAGACTAATGAGGAAGGAGAGAGAGGGAACAATTGCAGCTGAGTTGTTATCTGATCGTACCCTTGCTGACTACAGGCGAGATATGCAACTCTATCTTGTGTTTGGGTTGGAAACCATATGACCATATCACAACATGATGTGTTGAGTTTAAAGGGTAAAAAGAATGTGGTGTTTTCATTCGTAAAAATATGTTCGTTTGCCTATATAGAATGGTTGATTAAGATGAATTCAGCTATGGGAGTAATCTAAAATGTTACAAGAGCATGCTTGTCTCAGATGTCATCTTCAAATGGACTCACAAAAAAATCTTTGACAAACATAATTTGTGAGAAAAACAGCTATGATTTGAAGCATGGTCATCATATATAACACTGTAAAAACATGAGAGAATATAGTATTAGATTTCCGCGGGGGGGGGGGGGAGCACCAGAAAGATGACCTCGTTATTTATGCTATGTATTTCTAGAAATTATTTCCAGCAGAAACTTCCATCTTGACTCACCCCCTTATAAGTAAAAGCTAATTTTGAGTCCTCTATTGTGCACCTTACACGTTTCCATTAATACATTTAACCAAATTGGAATAATTTTGAATATATTTTAGGCAGTTGTTACTTTGTCCTTGGCTATGTGAAGAGCACAATCAATTATTTCTACGATAATCCATGTTTGTATTTGATTTACTTCTATTGGGATAGCCTGAATTTCTCTATGAAATGAAGCTTTAATTTCAATTTGTAATGTATCTTTGCTTTGTTTTCCTTTATTAATCTTCCTCTATTTAATCTCTATGTACAGTATGAAGAAAAAAAAAGTTCAATCCCAATGTGTCTCATATGGGTTCATTTCATCTGCATATGCGAAGGAATTGAAGAAAAACAGGGATTGCAGTGGCAGAGGAATGCTTCTTAGGGTACTAAAACAGCTACATACAGTTGGGTTTTAGCTGATGCTTCTTGTGTCTTCTGCTTCTCGTTCTTCAGCTTATTCTTCTTCATCCGTGAACTTGCCTGAAATTCTATCGGTTTTGTCCATTTGGAGGCAGGAATTGAGAGAGAACAACAAAGACTGTGAACAGAGAAGTAGAAAATGGGAAACTAAACGAACTACATTAACTGGGCCAAACCTAGTGGGTTGAACGAGTCAGAAATTTTTTTCCATCTGTGTAATACCTTAAAATTAGTTAATGACATCAAGTTAACTATTTTTCATATGTAATTGCAACCTAGAGTTTTTATTTTTATTTTTAAATGGAATTGAATTTTAACTTAGAGCACGTTTGGTACACTATAATGATTATTACATGGGAATTGAAATAAGTATTACAAGGAATACATTAAGTTGGAATGTAATAAGTATTACTATTCATTAGTTTGGTGACCATTTAAGAATAGAATTCTGAATATGCACTCACAATTTAGTAAAGTATAAAAAGAATGTGTAATTAAATCATTTTTAAGTCAAATTTTCTAAAATACACTTATTTTAGGGTGTTCAAAATAGAGCTAATAATTAATAACAAGGAAAATTTATTTTATTTCCTTTTGAAGATGTGGCAACTAATGGTTTTTTAGGAAAAAAATTTTAAAAGTTATTACATAAGATGAAAGAATAGATATTCAGTACTTTTGATAAGGAATAGTTATTCCTCATTTTGAAGAATAGATATTCATAAAGAATAATTATTTATTATAATAAAAACATAACCAAACAACCGAATAATTATGCCATAGGAATATCTATTATATTACAGTGTCTATTACAGTCTACCAAACGTGCCTTTATGTTGTCAAGTCTATTGTAATCGTTCTCATCATCACACTAAGACACTAATCCAATTTTGGTGTAAATTTAAATGGTCTATTAAAATAAAAATAAAAAAGGATTAACTTAGGTTTGATTTTCTCTAAATAAATTTTAATTAAATTAGGTTTATCCTTTTCTATAATTTATCTAATTGATTCATTGAATAAAACTCATTAAATATAGGCTAAATTACAAATTACATTCAAATTTTGCATTGTTCTCAACTTAGTGATTTTTTTCACTTTTTTTTGTTTTAATTTTTTTTATTTGAGTCCTTTAATTTTCATTCATTTTTAATTTAGCTCTCCCATTGGATCCACCTCATAGAATTCACTAAAACAACATCGTTTTATAAAATGAAAAATCTAAAACTTATGGTGAGATTTGACAAAATGACTAAATTGATACTAGATTACAGTTGAAAGACTAAAATGGGTAAAATTTAAATGTCTAATTTGAAAATATATTAAAGTTATGTATTTTGTAGTTTAAACTTGAATAAATATGTATAAAAACAACTTTTATTGTGATTATTGCAAAGGATCATTGCACGTAGAGATATGAACTAATAAATCAGTCTCTCTCTCTCTCTTTTTCTCTAATTTATTTTGAGGAAAAATAAATGAATGACATAAAACTAACCAAGATTACATGATTTCTACATATTCATTCTGGCTTGGTTTAATAGAGGGAACCAGATAACATTATTGTTACACATTCAATGACCACATGTTCAATTTGCATCATAAAAATTATAGAGTCCATAATTCTAAGACTACAACTTTCCAAGTCTTTGGAAGCTTTGAACAATGACAAGACTTGGTGAAAAAAGATTGACACTCATTGAATGAAAGATATTTTAAAAATTATAGAATGTCTTAACCAATCCAAAATATATATATATATATATATATATATATATATATACAGAGAGAGAGAGAGAGAGAGAGAGAGAGAGAGAGAGAGAGAGAGTTTAATTGTAAATTTAAACTTGAATAATATCGTTGTAAATAAATAATTTTTGTTGAACTTTTTCGATCATTGTAAGTAGTGGCGGAGCCAGGAACTTAGGTCAAGGCGGGCAATATTAAAAGACAAGATTGAAAGTAAAAAATTAATCAATATTAATAACAAAATAAATAAACAACTATATGCTAATTAATTGTCATATAGAATCTAATATAAAATGTTAACTTTAATTTATTTTTTCACACCTAGCTTAAAAGTAGTTTGTTTATATTATATATATATATATATATATATATATATATATATATATATATATTTTTTTTTTTCCAGAATTCTATTAGGCTTTTGACTCCTATTCTACAAAGTAGTGATTTTCTTTTTCTTTTTTATCATTACTACAACTCTTATGTTTATATAAGAGTTGTAGTAACTAGTAAGTGTGTAGGAAAATTCTTGTATAAGACAGTCTCGTGAGACCTATGTCTCAATGACATGTGAATTCCACGTGTGTGGGACCCACATGTCTTTGAGACATAGGTCTCATGAGATACTTTCTTTGTATGTAATTGTGTAAGTCTATTAGCATTAGGGGTAACAAAAGCTACCATGATAATTGAAAAAAAGGTCAATCAAGCTAGTACACAATATAATAGAAAAGTTCTTTGTCCTCTGTATTACGAGAGCAAATAAGAAATTTTAGTTCAATATACTAGTATTATTAGAAATAAATTTTGAGAGTTCGAGGGAGCACCCCCCCCCCCCCCTCTCCTCTTTCCACCCTTGATTGTAAGCATACCCATTTCTTTTAATAAAAAAATATTTAAGGAAAAAGAAATAAATGACATAAAACTGACCTAAAAACTTGATTGCTGCATGTTCAATCTAGCACGAATAATAGAGGGACTCGAATAACATAATATCTTATACCTACACATTACGTCCAACTTCATAATCGGTATCAAACCAGTGGCGGAGCTAGAAGGGGGGCAAGGGGCCCCCCTGACTTTTTGAAATTCCTACTAATAATGCTATTAAATCTAAAAATTACCTTAAATTCTCACTAATTTTACTTAAACAGCCCCCCTTAGGATTTTGGAAAAAAAACTAAGATTGATTTTAGTTCCTCGTTTGCAAAATTACTCCTCTTTAAATCCATTGGACCTCCCTCAAATTTCAAAATTAGTTCAAAAAGACACTTTACCCAAAAAAAAATCCAGACATCCAAGCTATTCATTGCCTATAGCCTGTCCAAATTTATACAAACAACAACAAAAATTTCAACAAATCCCAAATCGGCAATATTATCCATCAAAAAGAAAAATCTTTTGTAAATCAAGTTTCTTATAAATTCAAATATCAGTAATTTAAAGTTATAAGCAGTTGCACTACGCAAACACCGTTTTGATAGGCGATTGCGTCATCGAAAAATGCAAAAATTTGGCATTTTAGAAACAAAGTATTGTTGAGCTTTTTTAAAAGCGCAATTTTAAAACTCATCACAACAAGAAGGAATTTGGTATCAAATGATACCATGTCAGTAGTATCAAAATACAAAAAGTATGAGATATGTTAACAAAAAATACCTAACTCACTAACAAGTGAAGACATATGTTAATGAATAGTTATTTTTACACACGTCTCTTTTTTATTGAATTTTGTTATAGATGACGTGGTATCATTTTATTTAAAATACTTTTTTCATCACAACGCAAATTTGAAGGGTGTAAATACCTAAAATATCCTCATAGCTTTTCTAAATGACGAAAATATCAGTTGCTTAATGACAACTTCTACCTGTTACATCTCGTCGTTCTCAAATTCTCAATGCAAGTTGTAGAACACCATCACAGCAAAAGCTCTAAATGGTAGTTAAGAAACACTAGGCAAAGGCTTCTAAACCTGGTTTACCCAAATGGCACACAACTGGAAATAGAAAGAAGATGCATTGGCAAAGCTTCAATTGCAACATGTGCAAGCTCAATCACCCCAGTTGCAGAACGCCATTGTTGCAGGCAGGATCTTTCTTTCTTTTTCTCTCAATAATTTTTCATTAAGTTATTTGTGGTTTTGATTTCAACTTTTCAAAAAAAAAAAAAATGGTTGTTTAGAATAGCAGTCTGACTAGGAAAGTTTTGGGGAAATTATAATATTACTTATTATATTATATTGAGAAGTGCTACATTCATAATATTATTATAATAAATCATAGGTAGTAAGTTGTTATTGATTCTAATTTGAACTTACTACTAATATATATATATATATATATATTTTTTTTTTTGTTTACCAATAATAACTCACCACTTAAAATTTGTTGTGATAATGTTGTGAAAATATTGAGGACGTATTTCTCATATTTAAAAAACTCACTATAATTTGTCTAAAATTAATGCTTTGAGTGTACCTTGAGTCCTTCATATTAGAATTATGTCTTTTTGGTAATTTAGCCTAAAAACAATAATTTTTCACAAATTGTCAATTGACAAAATGCTTTTTTTTTTTTTAAATAAGTTTTACCCAACGCTTGCATGTGGGTTTAAAAATTGTGTTTTTAAACGTACGTTTAAAAAAAAAGGCTAATTTCTAAAAGGGATAATTACAGTAAACCCACCTGAGGTTTGGCCCGTTTGTGCTTTGCCTACCCGTGGTTCAAAACTTATCACTTTGCTCACCTGAGGTACCTTCCGTTAGGGATCTATTGCCCACCTCTCCATTTACCGTTAGAAAAACACATTTTAAGAGAAAAACAAACATAACAAAGATCAAAAAGTTATGACTTTTTATTGCTTAAGAACTTCTTTGAGAACAAAATGCAGGAATAGCATAGATCAAATGCCATTCTTGATTAAAAGTGATTTCATTGAGCATTTGTTTTTTTTTTTTATAGATCTCTCCAACTTTTATTCAAACCAAACCAAACCCAAAAATAAAAAAATTTCCAAATCCCAGAAAACAAATTACTAGAAATATATTTTCCTGTTGATCCTTGTGCTCCATTCTCCCTTTTCCTCTCAACTTGCCCTTCTTTCGCTTCGTTCCTACATTGCCAACCCTTCCCGTCGGTCTTTTGGCAGCACGATGAGCTTCTCTTCTCTGCTGCTACTTTCTCAAACCCATGGTCGAACGCTCTGCCTTTCTTCTCGACAACATCGTTATCGTTTACAGCCAGAACCATGTCCTCGGCTTTCGCTGCCACCGCGTCCATCATCGACGCAACACTGCGTATACACACACAATATTTTGAAGCCGCGCACGAACTATTCTTAATTTTGTACACGTTTCCAGCAACAAATTTTGGACAATTACTCGCATACGATACAACTATTTTTCGAACTGGAAATGGAAAATAAAATCACCGAGGCTCCAATAGAATCACCGAGGCTCGCATTTCCAGTGAGGCTGTCATCTCCTTCGAACTGTGCGGAGCCAACAGAATAATAAGAGAGAATAATAAAAATGAGGAAAACCCATTAACCTAATCGGGTATTTGGAGCTAAATACACGATAAAAGTAAAAGAATTTAGGGTTTAGGGGAACCCTAAATGCGGCGAAGAGGCAAATAAAGAAAACCCTAGAGAAAAAATGCAGGTTGGAGAGGGAAAATGCGAAGAAAGACAAAGAGGGTTTTGGCAGATCTTCGAAAGAAAATGAAAGAAAGTGAAAGAAAATAATACCTGGTGGGTTAAAGGAAGCACATCCCACGGAGATTGGTGGGTTAAAGAAGTTCTTAAGAAATAAAAACCCCTAACTTTTTGATCTTTGTTATGTTTGTTTTTCTTTAAAAATGTGTTTTTCTAACGGCAAACGGAGAGGTGGGTAACAAATCCCTAACGGAAGGTACCTCAGGTGAGCAAAGTGATAAGTTTTGAACCACGGGTAGGCAAAGCGCAAACGGGCCAAACCTCAGGTGGGTTTACTGTAATTATCCCTTTCTAAAAATACACTTTTTTTTATAGCTTATCCAAAGAGACTTGCTAAAAAAAAACCAAATCTATTTAGGAAAAAAAAAAAAAATCCCTTACGCCACTGCTGCCGTTTTTAACCTGCAATTATCCGTTCGCCTCCACAACTCGCCGGTTGCCACTACCAATTGCCGTCTGAGCGGAAGCCGGACTCCAATTTAGGCTTTTAATTTCCAACCTTACTCACTGTGCAGGTGTATCTTTTTCTCTCTTTTTTTTGGCTAAACTGCAGGTGTATCTCTTTCTCTTTGTTTATGCATGTTAGTCCCCAAGAAAAAGAGAGGAAAATGTTGAAGAAGAAAGGGAGTAGAAACACGATGACTCTCAAAGACTTTCACGATGGCTCCATCCCAACTGATCTCCCTCTTCCCTCTACTCACGGTGGCTCCATCCCAACAGAAAGAGAGAGAGAGAGAGAGAGAGAGGTGTTTGTTACTAGAGTTGGAAGAGGGGTATTTAGGTCTTTTGGCTTAGTGCCACTTAAGCAAAAGTCACATGGGAGGCATGTGATTGTACTTTCCGCCTAACATAGTAGCGAATTTATCATTTTAGTGTAAAATGTAACAATGGTCATAGTTTAAGGAACAAAACGTACATTAAAAAAATTTAGGATTCAAAGTGTGATCTGAGCATAATTTATACTTTTGCCTTTTGAATCTTCTACAACTTTCTACTGGTTTTGTTATGGTCTACCACTTGCATCTATTATAATATTATAGTTTTGATAAATGATAGTACTATCTACTGTTTTGACAGCTGTGTATAGCTTTTGTGTTTAATTTGTATATCATATGTGTTTTGTGGTTTACATTTTTCTCAATTGTTATATTATTTTAATTTATATTTGATTTTGATAGTGTTTTAAGTAATCGAATTAAGTTATTATTATTGTTAAATTTAATAAAAATTTATTATGGTTGTTTATGATATATTATTATGTGTACTTATTTATTGAAGTATTGATACAAATACAAATTCACTTTAATTGTTTGGTTTAGTTATAAATTATTTTAGTAATATGAAAGAAGGTGGGGTATAATTTTTTTTTTTTAAATTTTAAATACATGCAAAAGTGGAATATGCTAATTATGAAATTAGGACTTTCACCTTTTTTAGTCATCATTTTTTTATTTTTATGTTTAGTTTGCCCCCTAGAAAAAATTTCTAACTCCGGTTTACCCCCACAATTATTTCTCACACCCAATAAAAGGATTCAAATTCAATTTAGCATTAAATGATGATTGTCCTAAATCCTCAAAGTCAGCTTGTCCCTTTTACAGATTTTTGGCCTTCAATGAGCTAGTGGTAAACAAGTGATTAACAATCCAGTGAGTTTAGCAAGCCTTCCCTACATTGAGCAGGTCTTTTGAGAGCGCCAAAAAAATATATTTATAATAGGGAATAACTTGAAATGAAGGGCATGAGTCCTAAACTGAATTAGAGAAATATAGAATATCAAAATTGCAATAAAACTCACCCTTTTTCACACAAAAATCCTTACACCTTCATACACATCATGATTAGTTAAGCAGATAGCTTATATAGTATATTTTTGTGCATTCTTAAAGGTACTAAATAGTCTAAACATAGCTTATCAAAAACAGTCTAAACATAAAATGATTACTTCTCCTCCATTACATGGATCACAATCATCCCCATCCTAATGCTAACAATTCCATTCACTTCAATTTCAGCACTTGTTGCAGTGTTTTCCCTCTGTTGTAGGCTTGTTAAGTGTATTGAGGCACTCCAATAGCCTTCTTTGCCTATTGTGCAAACAAGGGTGGTGGATTCGACTCCCCGAACTAATTCAAAGTCCACAGAGAGAACCAATCAAGCACAAGCAGGTGGCAATCCGAAAAAAGGACCCAACAATCTTGTCATGCAATCTTTGTTTAAGGAACCTTTGCCTTGGCACAAATGACACCAAGAGTTGATACAGAACACAACCATTCTGTTGCTTTCTTTTGGGGAAACTTGAATATAGATGAGATTCTTTGGAGATTAAATCTCGTTTTTCCTTATATATCTCAATTGAATGGACTCTGTGATTATCAAACTTAGTCAGCTATGTCTCACGGGCCAATGCAGCTTAGATATCAGGGTTCGATGCCTTGGACATACTCACAGTATTTTACCATGGTGAACTGTAAGCAAATAAGTGAAAGAGTTAATTCTCTTTCAATTAAAAACCTAAAGTAGTGAAATTTTAAATGAATAAATAAGGTAAATCTCCATATGAAGCATTTGTGCAGCTTCTTAAATAGCGCCTTACATTGGATAGTGTTTGTCACTACATGACACAAACTACACCTCTACCAAAAAATGTAAGGAATTAAGGTGTCAAAATCACAAAAGGAAGATTGCAAAATCCATGCTAAACAATTACATCCATGATTATATAAATACATATGATTAAGATTTGAAGAATGTACAAAATGCTTTTTAGTTTACACACAAGAAAAAATTTTGAAGGAAAATAATGACGAATTCTCATCGACCCTGTTTGATAGTATCACCAATCACGGGTTTAGAAACATTTGCTGGTGAATTCCCTACATCACCCACAATGCTTGTACTAGCTGTTGATGAGTTGAAATGGCTAGTATCAATTGCACCCTCACCGGTTACGTTGGTTATATCATCATATTTCCAATCTGTCAAATATCCTGGCCTTGAAGTTACAACGCTCACTTCAATATCTCCAGAGAGCATTGCCACCACACGCGACATTGATGGTCGTAACGTTGGGGATGCTTGAGTGCACAAAAGAGATACTCCTATTAGTCGTTTTACTTCTTCCTCATTGAATTCTGATAATTTAGAGTCCACAAGATCAACTTCACGGTTGTTTTCATGCAACTGCCAAGCCTGAGAAAGATATATATTTTATTAGAGTAGCTTTACAATATTGTTTACAAGTGGTGGCAGTGAGTGATCCATTTGTTTCAATGAGATAACTTTCTAGTGGTTTAGAATATGGTACAGAAGTGGTGGAAGTGAGAATCCAATTGTTTCAATGAGTCTAGCTGTCCAAGTGTTCATAATATAGTATAATGTTCTTGTGAATCTAACAGTCAGTCCATTTTAAATACTCATTTTGAATGTTCTGTGACATATGGATGAGTGACACTAAAAGGTCAAGATTGAAATATATTTCTATATAAGAGTGTGTAAACTTCAAAACCAAGAACATCACAAATTATGAATAATCAAGAACATGTGTGTTATCATGAATTTCATATAATAACTTGGAACGAGACCATTACATAGTATTTGGTCACACAAAAAGTAGACTCTTTACTCGCATAGATTTAGGTATGGAGACATATTTGATTTCCCATTATGTTGCAAAGTGGACTCATTTTGCAAATACTCTAAATAAGCAAATAAAATTATTTTGCTTCCTTTAGACGTCCTAACTTTCCTCTTTATTTATTGGTAAGTTATGATCCAAGTTTTGCTGGTACTTCAACTTATGGCAGAACCAAAATATATATATATATATATATATATATATATATATATTTGTGGATGGATCGTGACTGTCATGAACCCAAAACACATATCCAGACAAAAATAAAAGTTACTGAAACTTTTTGAAGGAAAAAATCCATCCAATTAAAGAAAGATGACTGTCAATGGTGCACAAAAATATTGTTCATACCCATTCAAGAAGATATATCTTTTCTTCTTCCAAGCTTGAGTCAGAATTTGGCCTGCCACTAACAAGCTCTAAAGCCACAACACCAAAGGCAAACACATCAGCCTTCTCTGTAAGGTGCCCACGCATGGCGTACTCCGGTGCAAGATACCCACTGCATTAGTAAAAATCACATGCACAAATTAGTGCTAATCTAACTAAATCAATAAAAAAAAAAAAAAAGGATTATGTAATTCACAAAGACAAGGTGACAAGCTAAGCCTCTAGGATCTTACATAGTCCCTGCAACGCGCGTACTTATGTGGGTCTTTTTATCATCATAAAGCTTGGCCAAGCCAAAGTCTGATATTTTGGGGACGAGATCAGAGTCAAGCAGGATATTACTAGCCTTCACATCTCTATGCACAATCCGAAGCCGTGACTCCTCATGAAGATAAGCTAAACCTCTTGCCACACCCAAGCATATATCGAAGCGTATTGACCAATCGAGATTCAAGGTTCTTTTTCCTGTCTCATGCAAGCACATAAATTAAATCTACATAGTATAAATAAATACTTACACACACAATTAGCAACAGCAAAGATGCATTCACATACCAAATAATGCTTGATCAAGACTTTTATTTTCTAAATACTCGTACACAAGGAGTCGTTTATCTCCCTCAATGCAACATCCATACAACTTCACAAGGTTACGGTGTTGCACAGCAGATATAGTAGCAATCTCAGTTAGGAATTGGTTCTTTCCTTGGTGTGATGTTACAGACAGTTGCTTCACAGCAATTACTCTCCCATCATTAAGTGTTCCCTATTCAATACAAAATACCAAACAAAATATTAAAGAACCTGTTTAAAGAATATCACCCATCTACGTATAATTTTAATCTATTATAGTAAATAGAAAAGAAGAGTTTGGATAATTAGGATGGATGGCTTAATAGAGATGTAATTTAGACTTCTTATTTGATTGATGTCTTAAGTAAAGTCAAACAATGTAAAACAAAGCAACACAATACCCAATTATACATAAAATTTATAAGGATAAATTTCAAAAAATTGTAGTTGCTTAATGGTCACCATCATCATGAACTTGCATGTCCATTTTAATCATTTTCAATTTTATGCCTCATACTATTCAAGGAAAAGTATCAGGCAGGAATGACAGGTTGTCCAATATAAATTTTCTACAAAGCACTAGATTGCCTTCATATGGTCCAAAACTTCGATTTCTAAAATAAAAAACTTGCTTTCTGGAGTGTTTTTCCTTCCAATGAATAATGATACAAGCAATACATCTGGCAAGCTATAAACTACCAAAAACATAATCTTATGGATCCCATTTCATAGATCAGGTAAGAAACCTTACTAATGTCTAGAAAAGAAGGAATAAAAAAAATTACTTTTATGCTCCAAGTAAATATAATCTTGTTTAGACTTCAATTATTTGGTCAAAATCTCCTAATACTAACAGATTTTGGAAATTCTTTATTCGTACCAACTGTGATTACTCAAACTACTATACCCTCCACAAAATCTAATTACCCATCTATTGGTTCCCATGATTATCAAATCTAACAAACATCAGCCAGAGATGATTTTTTCTTGACTAGTCCATTTTTAACAATCTTAAACAACTACTCAAACTTTAAACCATCCATGAGGATATTAATTTTCCATAATCATCAATGCAGGATTTTATCATAGTTTGTTTGGAGTGAGACTACATAGAATGTGTCCAATAATTTTTTTTTTTTGGGGCAAATTACATTTTAAACTATATAGTTTGGGTTGATTGCAATTGAAGCCTAAACTTTAAAAAGTTTCAATTCACCTCCTCCATCTATTTTTTCCAAAATCGTTTACCAAATACATGTGCCTATACAACTGTGTTTTACAAAGCTTAATGACACAAATTTGACACCTAATAATATAAAAAAAGGAAACACGGCATTATTTTGGATTTACCAAAGTGCACCCTTTTGGACTCGGGTAAGTAAATGGCATTAAGGAAATAGGGATAGAAGGTGTTGGTTAATTGAAATTTCTCCTTGCTAATTTGCTAAGTGGAAATGTGGTTTTTTAGTTTTGCATTATTTTGTAATTTGGTTTGTTAGTTTCTGAGATTTTGTCCCTGATCTGTGTATTTGGGTAGTCAATCATGGCCGCATAGTTTAGATGTTGTTGTCTAGTTGTGGGAGCTGTTTGCTCTGTTGTAGCCCTTAACTGTTGTGGCTGGTTTCAGCTTGTTGCTTAATAAAATTCACTTGATTATCCGTGAAAAAACAAACTTTCAACTTCTAAGTAAAGTAGAAAGATAACAATAAAAGAAGATGAATGTGAATTAGAACTAGTAAAAGAAATAGAAAAGGGCATATGGATATGGGATTATGGATCTTCATTTATTTTTGGATCAATTTAATTCTACAGCAATTGCAACTGCAGCTTCTCACCAATCATAGGAACAAGATATCATGGTAAAGACAACCAAGTAATTTCACAACAAATGGAAAAAGAAAATAAAAGGATAATATAAAAGGAAAGAAAAAAGAAAAAGAAAAAGGGTGATGTTTAACTCTCTGATTTGTCAATAGCTATTTCTTGGAAATATCAATTGATGTATAGAAGCTCTAAACATATATCAGACAGTCAACTTTAAGGCAAAGGCTTGGTTTCAGCCACTAAAGTTCTTGATTAGAATAAGGAATTACCTTATAAACAGGTCCAAATCCTCCCTCTCCTAGCTTATTATCAGGATTAAAATCTTCTGTAGCTGTCTTTAGTTCAGCATAGCTGAAAGTGAATGTTTTAGCATCTATTCCAAGGAGCTCTGCAATGTCAACATAAACACAGGTTGTAACATGGAATCCAATAACTAGTAATCGATTTGCTTGAGAGGTTTAAAGCAGAAAACTCAGCAACGTTTTTGCAAACTAAATGAGGAACTATCCTTTTCTTAAGCATCAATGATCAATGTGTTTTAGTCCAGAATGTTGTTGGACTGAAGCAGGAGATTGGGTAGCAAGCTTAATAAATGGGAATTTATCTATAGCCTGGAGCTTCACTGGCCACATAAATTATGTTTCTCCCTACTCCTTTTTGGTCATATGTCTGTTTGTGTGTGCATGCATATTATTCCAGGACATGTATAGAAGGAGGTCTTAGTAAAAATGCTTATGTATACAAGAAATGATACACTGCATTTTATACTCAACCTATTATGGAGTATGCAGAGGCCGCCTCACTAATAGCGAGTACCATAGCATCACATAAGGAAAGAGTTTCTAACATGTAGAGAAAACTGAATAAAGTTTGACAACTATCATCATGCATGTGCAACATGATTTTTGGCTTACCTTCATCATCATTGGTTGGCAGTTTTCTTCTTCGAACAATATAGAAAACAATGAAAACAGCCAGAAAGCTCACAACCCCAACACCAACAACGAGACCCACAATCAGACCAGTCCTATTCTTGTTGCTGCTTGGAGGACTGTTACTAACAGTGGGTGTAAATTCTATAACAAAATAAGATAGTCAATGATATGTTACTAAATTGTGAGGAAATTCATACCTAATCTTTCTAAATGGCATCTATAGTTTCTGCACTTTTTTACCTGGTGTAGCACTGATGGCTGAAATAGAAGGCCCATAAGTACCTTGAGCAGGTACACAGCAAGTCCCCTTTCCAGCCCAAAAGAGATGGATTTCAAGGTAGTTTTGTGATACCTGAACATTATTATATTCCTTCTGAACAGCTACAAAAGAGGCACCACCAGCTTCCTTTTGTATGTCAAAATCCTTTAAAACAAGATTCCCCTGGAGTAAAACAAATTCAAAAATTAGCCAAAAAAAAAAAGGAATGAGGATAAGAGGAAAGAGGTCATTTTATAGGAAAATTGGAGACAAATACATCAAAGGTTTAATTCAAAATACTTATCATGATTATAGACATATTTTGGATATCAAAACTATTTTGAATTTTGGAAATAAATTGCAAAAAAAGTGAAGAAATCACGGAGGTAATGGTTGTACCGTACTTGACAAAAATTCTGAGAAAAATAAGAGCAAAATAGATAGTTAAAGAAAACATGTGGAGGGGCCAAAATAGAGAACTGCTAGGGGCAAATTTAGAATTGATTAGATAATTTCAATTGTAAATATGCATCATATTCAACAAAAATCTATATTGACAAATAAGACGGTCAATATATTTGTATCTTATACTCTTTTTCTGTAAAGAAATATACACTTAGATTGGCATCATAATCCCTAGTCATGATCATGGGGCAAAATTATTAAACTACACAATTAACGGTTAGCAAAGAAACTTATATACTAGGGTGAATAAACATTTTAGGAAATGCAAACTTCATTTTAAAAGAAAACGCTGAAGTTCTAAAACAATTCGATAATATGATGCAGACCTGGATATAAATATCGAAGACACGCCTCCCAAGACTTTGCCATGTGTTAGAGTTTACAAAAGCTATTTCTGCAAACTGGAGGCTCACAGTGTAGTTTCCATTCTCGAGCCCTAGGCCATAGTATCGTAATGATGAAGCAGAGAGCCGAGTTGTTTGGAACAGCTCTGAGTCTAAAGTATTTGTGAATTGTGATAACGAAGAACTTGTATATTGAGCATTATTGGACCCACTAAAATATCCAACATTACTAACTGCCCACCTTTCTGTGTCAACCACATAAAATGTGGCTGGACCAAGTGTCTCATTATCCCTCTCATACACAATCCCATTAGAAGAGGTTATCTGAGGTCCACCACACTTAATTGCAAACTCAGAATCTGTAAACAGTATATTAAAAAAAAAAAAAAAACAGTTATTGATGTGTAAGCTCAGAAAAGGTAATTAAATTTGTGCGTTCATAAGCATGCTATGCATTTCAATAGTGGACATGCTTGAATTTAGAATTCTGACCAATAGTCTGTTTTAGGGGGGAAAAAAAAAAAAAAACCAGAATGTAAGTTGAAAAATAGTTTAATTATCTGTAAGTTGAACGTGCAACTTAGTGCTAAGTACAAAAGATTTACATATTCAAACCCGAGCTTTTTAAATACTCTTTTAATGATCACCGGTATAGGGTTCTTGGTAGAGGTTCACTGACCTTGCAATTTTTCTTTAAAGTACATCATGTTGCCATTTAAAATTACAGTATATTGAATTAACACTGGAATGTAGCTATGATGCATTGCCAATTTAGTCCTTAAAAAGATAGATCTAATATTCATGTGTACTAAAAATTTGGAATGCATCTTGATTTTACTGTGTCCATATCAATATTTTGTAAGCATTTGAAGTTTCGTCAGTTTGTATTCTGCTTAGAAGCACCAATCCTAGAGTATAATCTTCTTGCGGTTTGGCCTCAATACCTTCTAATACTTTCCAATCTTACAATCAAGTGTGATTTTTTAAATTGTACTTACATCTTCCAATGCCTTGATTGCAAGGAAAACCCCGTTGAAGACAGGTCAATCCTGAAGGCAAAACACTAAAGCAGAACAGAAATGCACTTAGGCAAGGAATATATAGCTTAACGACATAAAACTTTAGTTATTAAAGCAGATATATCTGATTGAAACAAATATTCTTATTAGAATTAGGTTTTCACTCATGTAATTAGAAATGATCTCTTAGCAATATGCTCATAAGCATTCTCTTAATAATACTAAACCATGATTGCCCCATGATGAAAGAGGTTTCTTTAAATGATTAACGACTTGTGGTTTTCCAATGAAAGGCATTACTTGCAATCAGAAGAAGTAAATAAATAAATAAATAAATATATATATATATATATATATATATGAAATTGATCATGAAGAGAAACATATAATATTTATGCAAAAGCGGTGTTTTTCTTTTGGGGTGGGGGGAGGGGCAATTTAATCAAATGGGCTTTGATAGTCCCCATTACTCCCCTAGGTATCAAATCAGCTAATTACTCTTCATTTTTATCAATGTTTCGTACCAGCAGAACATATAGATTAGGTGTCACTTGACTATGTAAATAAGATGATATAACCAGGCTTGACCCATTCTAATTATTCTTTTTGTGCATATTTTGGTAATTGATGAATCCTGAGTTGTTGGAGCTGGAAACCCCATTTCCCATGCTCAGGATCTCCACATGTGAGGCTTAAGAGAATATTTTCTACAACTTCCTTTTTCTCTTCAACTTCCAGCAATTTTCTTTTTCACTTCCAAATATTTCCCACCCTTCTCCACAACAAAAACTAGCCCTAGCTATCCCAAAACTCAACAAATCTCAAATTAGTTTGGTATCAAAGCTTTTGTCCTGCATCAGACCCTATTGACTCACTCCTTTTAATGAACATGTCTAAGTAATATACATGCTATCAGCTTCTAACAGCTTCATCACCATAATTGACAAGAAAATAACATTTTAAACTTGATTAGAAACTGGTTTCATTATAGTAAAACTCAAGCATTAAAATAAGAAAATATAGCATCGAGAAATTTACCTGATGTTTGAACCTTCTATTGTGAAATTGTTGGCAACTAAATTACTGCATATTATACAGCATAAGTTCTGAATGTCAGTTTTTATTCAAGAGTAGCAAGTTATAGAATATCAGAAACATAAATATAATATAAGATATTTTCAAATACAATAGTATACATACAGTTGTAAATTTTGCTCGCTAACCCAAGAAGGAAAGCTTCCCTGTAAATTATTGTAAGACAAATCACTGCAATCATAACATAAGAAGGATGTTAGATACATGATCCATTCAACTGGTAAACAATCCCATGTTCAGTACTAAATTACACATTAGTCAATTGACATTGATGCTCTGAAACAAAATTTTGAAGCCACATTATTCAAAATTTAGAACCTCTATTTTTTTATGTTTGCTAATAATGCCATGCTTGTTTATGCTATTAGCTACACATGGAAATCCATGTATACTCTTTTATGAGGCTATAAGATTAGGCCAGTACAATTAATCCATTGGTGATACAGCATTTATTATTTTCTCTAATTGCTTTCTTATAGATATACAGAAAATACCCTCCCCACCCACCCACCCACACCCCCAAGAAAAAAAGAAAGGAAACACTTCCATCATTTTAGAGTAATCGCTAAATTATTACATGGAGATCAAATCTTTGATTAACCTGAGTGAGTTATAACCTCCCAATGTAAAAGCATCTGCTCCATAAGATTGTTATAGCTCACTACATATAAATGTTTGCTTAGCTCATACAAGATTTTGGGATGTGGTACTCAACGTTTTTCTACCAAAATACCATCGTAAATAGCTTAGTATTAATACAAGATCGGAGTCATACTACCCTCTTGACATCAGACTAAATATAACTCCTTGTACATATGCATTGGAGATTCAAAAAATCCTTATACAAATAAGGGATTTCAATCAAAAAGCTAATTGTTAGACACCTCCATTTTAAATGTATCGTAATGTTGTTAAATGCAAATAATGTCTTTATGTACTTACATGTTGAGAAGAGACCCACTTTTTTGTGCAGGCACAGTGCCATTTAACATATTATTTCCAAGAAACCTGATAATGAAGGCAAGAAATTAAGAAATTAAGAATAATATTGGGATGTATAATATGAAATTAAGAAAATGAGGTATATTACAAGAAAGAGAGCGAACTCAAATTGAAAAGCGCGTTTGGAATCTGTCCTGTTATATTGTTGAAGCTCAAATCCCTAAAAAAGTTAAACAATATTATTATTATGTATTGATAACAAAGCTATTATCACATTGTTGTGATTCATAAAACTAGTTATCTACAAGAAGTAATTAACAATTACAATCGTTACACACGATCCCAACAAAAAAGAAGGAAAAAGAAAAGGATAGAGAAAAGATAAGAAGAGTGGAAAAGAAACAAGAAGAACTTGAAATACAATGAATTTCCCCTTATCCAATTACAAACAGGGTGTATTCATTTTGCAAACCAAGAGAAACCTGATAACAATATCACTTAATTTGATCATTATTTACCACATAAATTTTAATACAAGAACCCAAATAAATTTCTTTCTTCATGTTGGGGTTGCCCAACCTAATAAATAGCATAGATGTTCCCAAATTCAACCTAAATTCTAGCACTACATGTATCTAAAATTCTAGATAGTCACCCTCCAATAGGAATTACTTACAGCTGTGATAACTTTAAGTATTCTCCTATATTTGATGGAATTGAATCAGAAATGTTATTATTCCTCAGCACTCTGCAACAGATGCAACTAAACTGTTATATTATATACTGGAAGAGCAACAAAGAAGAAAGAAAATATGGATATTCATAATTAGGAATCTGAAACATAGACGCTTGGGCATTTTCTTACAAGGTACTTAGAGATTTCATATTCCTTATAAAAGCCAGTGAAGAGCTCCCATTAGACAAATCACTTATTCTCCTACAATAATATCACACATGAGATTGTTAACTTTACAAGATCTGCAAAATACAAATAAAAGTAACTAAGAGATGCTGACACTCACAGCTCTGTCAGAGAAGTTAAATTGGAAAACGCTGAGGGTATTGGACCTTCTAAAGAGTTTCCTTCAAGCTTCCTACCAAAATCATTTTGGAGTAGTTAATCATAAATTGTGCACAAATGCATCTCTTCTGAAGAATGTACAAGTACACACTAAAATTTTATCAATAATAATTTGACTTTGTAATAAAAATTGAGCCTTGTCAAGTATGATTTAGAGAGAAGCAAATAGGATAAGGCTAACAATAGTCTTACAAGGTAGTAAGCTTTGACCAATTCCCAATGAAGTCAGGTATCCTGCCTGTTAGTTCAGTGTCTGAAGCCCACCTGAGACCATAAGAAATCTCTTCTCACACAATCTAATCACAATTTTTTGTTTTAATATTCATCATTATGTAAAATTTAGAAAGTTTGCAGGTGAGAAAAGAAGTAGTTAGCTAGTTCTTACACTGTCACAAGGCTTGTTAAATTAGCAAATGTTGAAGGAATCGCACCACTTATTCCAGAACTATCAAAGTAGCTGTCAAGGTAAAGAATTTTCATGAATAAAATTATATTAATATCCTATCCTCAGCTCAAATTAAAATTTAGTAGTAACAATTAATGAATTTAACAACCAAAGGAAATGTCTCAAGCCATTTGTGGCAGCTAATAGAACAATTTTAAAAATTTCTCATGGTAAGTATCTACAAAATATATCATTTTGACCAATCATTTCTGGCAGCTAATAGTACTTGACTTTATCATGTAAAATATTACTTCCATCACAATTTGTTTGTCCTCTATTCTATTTTGAGATATCCCAAAATATTGTCCTGTTTCTAAAAATAAAAATTATTAGTTTATTAATGTTCCTATTATACCCTCACTTTATTTTCAAAACTATTTGAAAAGAAAACTAACTAATATTTTAAAAAATCAATTTAATTGGGGCACCTTTTTAGTTGCCTCATTAAGAATAACTCTTTTTTAAAAAGCTGATAAATTTATTTAAGTTTAGTTTTGTAAACTTATACAATTTTGTAAGGCAGACAAGACAATAAATGATGTTCCCTTAAAAATTTTGATTTTTCAAACAGAACAAACAAATTAGGACAGAGGGAGTATATATTAAAAAAATATGATTACATTGTTTTCTGTCCTGGGATAAAACAGATAGTCTTGCATTTGCAAAACCTTGCAATATGGCATATGAGATTTGTTGTCACAGAGTTCTTATAATCTCAAGCAACAGACAAGATATTACTAGAAGCTTTACTAGAACCATTTCCTAAGTCTGCCTCGCCTAGCTATAAAATCAAATCAAATTGATTTTCAAAACGTTCACTAAAAATGGAAAGCTTTATGGTACTAGAACTTACAGCTGTTCTAATTTCACTAAATTGCCAAGCTCAGATGGGAGAGAACCAGTGAAGTTGTTTGTTGAAAAAGACCTACAAAATTAACAAGTAAAACAATATATGAATTATAATTTATAAACAAGGACTTGATTGTCTTAGGGTGCAGATCATCAAGATCAAGTATGTGAGATATAGAATTCCAGCCCAAAAAAAAATATATATATGTGAAATGCAGAAAGCATCAAAATAGGTGTACAACTGCATCAGGGTGACTACTAAATTCATATTTTTGTGATTCTTCATTATTTTTAATGGGAAGTCACACATGCATCCTTTTATTGAGGGAGGAGGAAATTCCATTTGAGATAGACCTTATCATAAAACCTTTCTTCAAATAAATTACAATAAAAGAATGGTTGAAACAACACCACCAAGATGCCACATAGATGACTTACAAATTTTGAATGAGGGTAACTTACAATGATAGTAAATTTGTAAGATTTCCAAGTTCCTTTGGAAGTGTCCCTGATAATGCATTGATGCCAAAACTCCTAATTTATTAAACATCAAAGGAAAGAGAAAGGTTACCTGCCATTAGACATACAATATCCTTTGAGTTTCAAACCAAAACTGAGACAGGCTTACAGGTATTGCATGCGATATAGTTTGCCAATGGATGCAGACAAGTTACCAGTCAAGTAATTTTGGCCCAAATTCCTGTAAGAAATATTGGAAACATAGCACATTTAATAGAATATAATGAAAATGAACCATCCTGGAAAACTAGTACACCATATCTGCTACAAAATTCAATTGGTTTACATGACGTAATACACTTTCAAGGTCTATTTTCAATCCTAGCTTACATGAAAAAGAAGGTAATCCATATTCATGCAAAACACAATTAAACAAACATATCAAGAAGATATCGTACAGATTGAAGAGGAAAGTCAAAGTCCATAGTTCATCTGGAAGTACGCCAACTACATTCAGGGCATAAGCCTTCCTGTAAAAGGGAAAAAAGAAACATCAACCATGAAAAAAAAGATTCATATATGGAAGATGCCCAAGATATTTTGAAGTGTAGTTTCTGTAACTTACCTAATTTTGCAGAAATTTCAATGAATTAAAAAAAAAAAAAAAAAAAAAATTGAAAAAAGGGGGGATTATCATATTGTATATGAATTTAATTCATGGATCGCTAAAACTGTAAACTTAGTAAAGGTGGCAGATTGAATGACTGCTCAAGAATATTAGTAATTAATATCATAAAAGCACTCTACAAGCACAATGTTTACATATAATGGTGTGAGTCTCCAATTAATGGCCATATACCCTAGTGGCATTCTGCTCCCTTCTTATGGGTTTAGATCTGAGGGTCAAACTCAAATCCCCTTAACCTGCACTTTGCAAAAATAATACATATTGAGGTCTCATCTGATTATGCTTTGAAAGGATTTAGATTTTATTCTTTTGTTTGCGCTAAATGCATCTAAAATTGTGCTTGTATACTCCAATAGCATAAAATTCATGGTTCATTGTACAAAACCAAACTTGTACTAGTGAAATGTGGTACAAGGAGAAAATGAGCATAGGAGAAGATAAAATTAACCATCAATATATAAATCCAAGAAACCACATGAGGAACTTTTAAGTTATAAAACACACGTGTGTGCGAGCACACACACACAAAGAACTTATCTCTTCAAGTTTTTTTTTTTTTTTTCCAATTCCTTCCTCCATTTCAACACTAGAACATTGAGTTCAAGTAAAGTTCCCATTTTATATTACCATGTGAATTTATAAAGTTGACACATTTTATCTTTTCATTTTTGGTCATCATAGAGATGATTCATACATGAGTTTTTATTTAAGAGGATATTATGACAAGGCCTCCTTATGATGTCTCCATGACCTCACCTTACTCCTTAGGATTCTATGGCCAATCTCATGCAAAATTCAATAATTTTAAAGCCCACACATCCATCATAGGTATTGGTTTGACCAACAGATGCCACCAACTAAAATTGGTGCATGAAGATACATTTCATCAAAATTTTAAGCAGCAAAATACTTTATCTTTTATGCCCAAATTTGATGGTATGATGTTTGTACGACATTACATGCTCAAAAACCTTTAAAATAAAGGAGCAGAACATGGGGAGCACCATGAGGGCACACCCATGACAGATTAGATCTTCTAATTAGAAAAAGGCTGACTTGGGTGGCAAAAAAATCTCATTTGTTTGACTGCTGTAACACACACACACACATATATACATGCTCAAAAACCTTTAAAATAAGAGAACAGCACATGGGAAGCACCATGAGGGCACACCCATGACAGATTAGCTCTTCTAATTAAAAAAGGGTTACTTGGGTAGCCAAAAAAAATTCTCATTTGTTTCACTGCTGTCACCCCCCCCCCCCCCCCCAACACACACACACACACATATATTTAGAGGGAAACACACAACTACCACCCTTCCCCCCGAGTTTTGAATGTAACATTCAATTCCATGA
The DNA here is from genome assembly GCA_023055345.1 of Quercus wislizeni. Taxonomy (NCBI): domain Eukaryota; kingdom Viridiplantae; phylum Streptophyta; class Magnoliopsida; order Fagales; family Fagaceae; genus Quercus; species Quercus wislizeni. Next base: position 15,991,922 of record JALGQJ010000010.1, read on the forward strand.
GTATCATTTTATGTGAAAACCATTGACATCCATTAAAATAAAAGATGTATTGCTCATGTGATGACACTTGTCAATATTTAGAACTATATTTTCACATAAAGAAATACCATAGGGGGATTTTGTGTTAAACTCAAAAACCTCAAGAAGGTAAAATGTTACATAATTAACAATTTACTGGTAAAACAATACCGCAAGGGGTTTAAGTGTTACACTCAAAACCTCAATGTGTTATGTTTTTAGGGGAAACTATATGGGATTTTGAGCATATTTTTATCCTAAAATGAATGGTAGAAATTGGCATAGAAAAATGACCTGGTGTAGTATATATCTCAATAAATGACTCTGCTTTCCCTTATCTATTTCTCAATGCAATATAAATTAGGTTTATTAATAAGCTCTCATCTGAATAATACCTCCTCATTTCCTCTATAAAAATACTAAGATGGAAGACGAGTTGAGACCTATGTTACCTACCAACAAAAAGAACTATTATCAGCCAAGAACTATTACCTAAGTTAAGTTCACTTTAGAAATATCCACCTCTATACCCAACAAACTAACAAAATTCTTGATAATTAGTTGGTGTATGTCAGATGGGGGTACTACACACGGGAGAATAATCCAGAGCTTGAGGAGCTCTAAATACCCTTAAATAAATAAATAAATACCCAGTCCAATAATGAAAAGTTAAGGACAAGCATTATAAAACAACGGATATGAATAGGGATTTTTGTAATGCACATTGGCAACTCACCTCATCTGTCAAATTATTTAAAAAAAAAAAAAAGGTTATTACTACTTTCCTCTGCCACTCTATAAAGGTACATAAAATTTTAGTATATGATAACATATAAAAATAAGTTTTCCTACTAGGCAACCAGTTAACATATAATATCCTCTTCATCAACCAGTTAATATAATATATCCAACAGTTTTGATACTAATTCTTTAACCAATATCGAAAATAAATTTAAACCTTTTCAAGAACCAGTCAGATATAACAGAGGTGATCCCCTTGCTTTTCGTTTTAGTTCAATAAAAAATTATAATATAAAAAAAATGCAATTTACATTAAACTATTTTTTTTATTAATCGAAAATAAATTTAAACCTTTTCAACAACCAGTCAGATATAACAGAGGTGATCCCCTTGCTTTTCGTTTTAGTTCAATAAAAAATTATAATATAAAAAAAAATGCAATTTACATTAAACTATTTTTTTTATTGAATGTGTAGAAATTGTAATTCTAAGCAAAAATGGCATGGGAAACAAAACATGAGGATATATATATATATAAAAGAAAGAGACGTACAATTGGGTAATGTGGCAAGTAGAGTTACTATTGTACGAACAGTCACATTTGATAAAGGGGTTGTGGTTTTTGTCATCAAAACTTGTGGAGTCGATGGCTGCTCCACTGCATGGTTCCCCACTTATATTCCATTGATTTGATGATGCTGAGATCCCCCATTTTTGAAATATTGTATTCAATGCTGTCACTGCAATCATATTCACAATTAAACATCATTGTGATCAATCTGATATACACCCTCCAAAATTGCCACTGTTTAAAAGAACAATTTTAATTAGAAAAAAAGAGAGAAATTTTATAACATTATTATACTAAAAAAACAAATAGCTTATTTTTATTTTGAGCCCATCCCAAACAGAGAAAAATGTTGTGTTTGTAAAAAAGAACTTTCTAATCATTGATACCAATCACAGATTAGACCGTAAAATAAATCCCACTTAATTAACAAATATACGAATTGTCCAAAACTATTAAATCTACCAATATTTTTTTTATTTATTTTAAGAATTAAAATTACAATTAACCCAATTTTAAAGGGTGTAAAAAATATATATCAATCAGTGAATGAATTTTTATTTTTTTAATGAAACAGTGAGTACAATCCATGTAACATAGATTTCTTTTTCTTCTTTTTTTTTTTTTTTTTGGGTCACTATATAGATTGATTGAATTTTTTTTTTTTATTCAATCAATCTATATAGTGACCAAAAAAAAAAAAAAATCTTTCATAATTCTTTCTTTTTCTTTTTAAATTACTAGGGTGGTAGCCTTTAAAATTTCAATATATATATATAGAGAGAGAGAGAGAGAGAGAGCATTGCTCATAGCTGTCTGATTATTTAGTTAAATATGTAATTATTAATTTATGATGTACCCAAGCCCCACTAATACTATATAGTATTTACCACCACCCCAATAATGTAATGGCTGACACCACAAGTTGCCAGCACAACTGTAAAGCTAAGCTAGCCATTGAAATGATGATAATATCAAGAGTACAATATCTACCTTGCACTTATCAGCATGATTAGTTGGTTTGGGGCTCTTATTAACTTCATCCATAGCTAGATTTGGAAGCTATGGCACGATTAAATTCTAAAAGCTAGCCTTCTATATATTACTTCAAGTTTTGCACCTCAACAATTATAAACAAACACAGTTTTTGGCATTCATTGTTTATTTATTGGATTATAACCCAAAATACAAAAAAAAAGAAAAAAAGAAAAAGAAAAAGAAAAGAAGTTTCGTATTGCTGTTCATATTTAACATATGCAGAAGACAAAAAAAGCTCTGATCAGCCAAGAACATTCATATGTAATAAACTCTTTGTGTGTGTGTGTGTGTGTGTGAGAGAGAGAGAGAGAGAGTCACACCTTCAGCAGGATCTGTAGCAGCTTGGGTTCGATTTTGAGCTTGAGCCAACTCAAAAAGTTGGCCAAAGATGCAAGCAACACAAAAAGCTAAAGCTAGAAGAGGTGATGATCCTACCATGACTTTAATTTTTCCTCTATATGGGATTCATTAACAAAATAGAAGTGCAATGAGAGATATTACAGAAGGGCTAGAGAGAGAGAGAGAGAGAGAGAGAGAGAAAAGAATAGAGGAAGATAAAAAGCTTCTATAATAGATATGCAAAGCCGCCACACCATCTACTCTTGACTAATAAATGCATTTCTTAAGTATACAAATTCCCATGTTCAAATATATCCATTGGTAAATAATATACTAAATATAAAAATGCCAATAGCTTTTAGAAAGTTGACCATTGTTTATAAAACACTACATAATTGATACATTCATATCATGCGGTTTGGTTGTTAGTTACATCATGCCCCACTCACGCGCCCCTAGCTATTGGTGTCAACTTGGTAGCTCAAGATTGGGTTTTTTTTTTTTTTTTTTTTTTTAAACTATAAAAGCCAAACAATTTTGTTAGTTAGCAACGTTTTCAAACTATTTAGGGAAGTAACAACTCGAGTTTGTTAGACTCAATTTCACTGTAGCAAATCGAGTCTCAAATACTCGATTTCCATGAGATGCTTGGCTGAGGTGGATTAAGAAAATCCACGTGGAACTCTAAGACTCGAGTTCTCTTCAACAGACCAACCCCACAACAGTTTTTGCTCCGATTGAGATCGTGATTTGGGTTTGGGATTTTGAGAAATGGATTTAGATGAAGAAGAAAGAACTGAAAACACAAACCCACAACAAAAAATATTCCTCCGGTGCCGAGATCGTGAAACCCATGGCACTCCGGTGCCAAAATCGTGATTTTTGGGTTTGGATTTTTACTCTGATTGAGATCGTGATTTGGGTTTGGGATTTTAAGAAATGGATTTAGATGAAGAATGAAGAACTATCTTGGGTTTTTGGGTGCTTGGAAGAAGGGAGTGGGACGATAGATGGAGAAAAAAAAATGAGAAAAAGAACGAAGGAAGAAGATGGTGAACAGGAAATCGAGTCTTAAAGATTCAAGTTCCACGTGGATCTTTTAGTCCACCTCAGCTTTGCCAACACACAGAAATCGAGTCTCTCTAAAAGACTTGAGTTGCTAGTTTCCTAAATAGTTTGGAAACGTTGCTAACTAACAAAATTGTTTGGCTTTTATAGTTATTAAAAAAAAAAAAAACCCTTAAGATTCACAAATCAGACCCTTTTGGTGGCAACTTGGTAGCTTTATAGTATAACTTATAAAGTCATTATGACTCAAAAAGTCATTGGCACCAATAGCTAGTATAACTTATAAAGTTGTTGGCACTTGGCAGTGGTTTGGCTGGCGGTTTGTTGATCGGGTTGTGGTGGTGGGTTGCTGGTTGGTTTGCAATTTTGGGTTGTTGGGTTTTTTCTTGATGGGTTTTGGTAACCGTGGTGGGGGTTTGGGTTGTGATCACGATGGCTGGGCTATGGGTTTGGTGGGTCTCAGTGAGTCGATCATGCGATGATGGGTTATGATCATGGTGGCTAGGCAGTGAGTATTTGGCTGTGATCATGGTCGCTGGGTACTGGGTATTTGGAGGTGGCTATGGTTGGGTTGTGATGTAGGGGGTTTTAGGTGGTAGTGGGTTTGCTGAGTTGAGAAGAAAGAGTGAAAGTTTGTTCACTTTGGTGGTTGATCTTGGTTCAGAGAAGAGAAAGGGACAGAGGAAGAGAGAGAAAGAAAGAATAAAAAATAATAAAGAAGGAATATTTAATTGAGGTGGTGTTAAAATAAATAAAATAGTTTTTTAAGTTGCTAAATGTTTAATTTTTTGGCACTACCAATGCTGATGCTTTATGACTCATTATCCTTTTTTATTCATTAATGTCTTAGGACGATTGTTAATAAATCAGGAGTGTTTTAGGACAATTTTTAATAGGGTGAGGCTTAGGTCTAGTGCATGTAGTATACTGTACCTATTAAGATGGTGACATGAGTTCAAAAGTGAACACGTGTTATAATCTCAATGGGTCAAGTGCAACTGGACAATGGACCTGGACCCAAACCTCACCCTTTTTAATAAGGTTTGACTTACCTCCAATACTTTTTTTAACTAGTGTCTCATTTTGTTTTAATGAGAAACTGTCACATCACCAACTAACTAAATAAAATGTGGAGATTAAAACTCACTATTACTTACCATTGTTTATTTAAAATAAAATGAGACTTTCAGTTAAAAAAATATTAGAGGTAAGCCAAAATTTTCATAAACCATTTTATGAAAATTTTGATATTGTTGGAAAATACATGTTATGTGCACAGCAAAAAAATTAAACAGACCTACTTCATTCGAAAATGATAACATGTGCTATGTAAGTTTCAAAATTTGAGAATAAGAATGCGTACCTTGGTGTGGTGGAATTCAAAACCGAAGATCAGAAGTTTTTGGGAAGACTTTAATCTTTACTCCAGTTACACTTGATACCCAAGATGTGTGGTCTCTCAATCAGTTTCCAATGAGAGAATGAAGAGTGTTCAACACTCACATAAAAAAAACATTTCATTCATTATAAGAACTCTCATGAAAAGACTTAATGAAAAGTCTCTTATGAAAACCCCTTTATCTTATCTTATGAAATTCTATATGTTTTTTTTCCTTATATATATAACTGATTATTTAATTGGGCTAGCCTTTTAGGTCTTCCCAATTGGGCTTTAGTGTGTGGCTTGAAGTGGGACCAAAAAGGACCAATAAGACATTAGCTCCAATGGGCCTTGAACTTTTCTGTCAACTCTTGACAAGTCCAAAGTTACCATTAACTATATTTAATACCACTATATAGATATAGTTGCACTCTAGGCCTTATCTATAAATTATATCCCAAAACTTTATTGTACATGTAACCCCTTCATTAAAATATTCGTAGTAATACAAAGTCATGAATATTGACTGCCACTTTGAAGATTACTACATCTTAATCCTTGAGTACCTAGTTTAATCCTTTATATTATTCAATATATATTTATGAAATATAATTTCATAAATATATATACTTTAGTAACTCCTTACTAAAGTGGTTGGGCTCAACACTCTGAATAACCAAACATATTAAACTTATCTCAAAGGAATATTTTATATCTCTGTTAAGAGACTATGAATTCCATCTTGAGAATATATGTTCCATCAATATTAAATGCGGTTGTCCAACATACTGAGACTTTAATCGTAACTTATAGATCTCACTCATGATATATCAAAGTAACCTACATCTCATGATCAAATCCATTATTCTCTTAGGATTTAGAGTTGATGTAAATAGAAGTTGTGAGATTTATCATTCATTTAACAGCCGTTAGGAGAATAATAAATCTCGCAGCGGTCCAGTTCAATATGTCTTAACTCTTAAAACATATCAACATACCAACTAGAAGTCTCTACTTCCATGATCAAGACAAATCATCGTAGTTGATATGTTATAGTCTTCGCAGATGAAACGCCCAATTTTATCACTAACTACAAACTAAAATTCTAAGTTTACAAAGAACTTGTGATTTATATCTTCTGTGACTTTTCACATAAATCACATACTATGCATCCATAGACTAAGATAATATCCCATTAGTTTATTTATAAATAGTCTCATATAACTAAATAACTTAAGGGTTAATCACAGTAAACCCACCTGGGGTTTGGCCCGTTTTCACTTTACCTATCCGTGGTTTAAAACTTTACACTTTGCCCACCTGAACTTCAATCCGTTACCCATCCGTTACCCACCTTTCCCTTTGCCGTTAGAAAAACATATTTTTTGGGAAAAACAAACATAACAAAAATCAAAAAGTTAAGATTTTTTTTATTACTTAAGAACTTCTATGAGAACTTCTGGAAATTAAAAGAGTAATCTCAAATCGATACCTCCCTTGTTAAACCAAGACAGCCTACCATTGCTTCAAACACCAGCAAAAAACCATAACAAGCATTTGCTATAAAAAGCCGAGGAAGGAAATCTCTTTAGAACCAGAACGAAGAGAAGGAAGAAAAAGAAAAATGGAAAAAATACTTGTAATTCGTCCCCCAAACTCCTCATCACTTTCTGCAATTCGTCCGCCGATATGACTCCATTTCCATCCATGTCGTAAACCGAAAACGCCTCTTTCAGATTCTCCATGGCCTCGTCGGAATCCACGCCCTTTGTGTTCAGTTCCACGAACTCGTTCAGGTCGATAAACCCATCATCGTTAGCGTCCACCTCGACAATCATCTTTTCGAGCTCTTCCTCTGTGGCTGGGTGGCCTAAGCTTCCCATGATGGATCCTAATTCAGAGGCCGAGATCTTGTCGTCTCCATTGACATCGAATTTCTTGAACACTTGTTCGAGTTCCGCCATCTGGGTCGGTGTGTCTAGCGACCCTGAGTTCGTGTTTGAATTTGTAGCTGTGGTTGTTGTCGTCGATGAATTGAGAGAACGATTGTTGGGGGAATCGGTTTTCTTTTTACGGTGGAAAAGGGATTTGAAACCCATGAGTTCTTGTTTTTTTCCATTTTTCTTTTTCTTCCTTCTCTTCGTTCTGGTTCTAAAGAGATTTCCTTCCTCGGCTTTTTATAGCAAATGCTTGTTATGGTTTTTTGCTGGTGTTTGAAGCAATGGTAGGCTGTCTTGGTTTAACAAGGGAATAAATATTTTTTGTCGGGATTGGTACCGACTGCCGAGGTATCGATTTGAGATTACTCTTTTAATTTTCAGAAGTTCTCACAGAAGTTCTTAAGGAATAAAAAAAACCCTAACTTTTTGATCTTTGTTATGTTTGTTTTTCCCAAAAAATATGTTTTTCTAACGGCAAAGGGAAAGGTGGGTAACGGATGGGTAACGGATTGAAGTTCAGGTGGGCAAAGTGTAAAGTTTTAAACCACGGGTAGGTAAAGTGAAAACGGGCCAAACCCCAGGTGGGTTTACTGTGATTAACCCATAACTTAATTATTTATAACATGTCAATAAATTGGATTTTAGGGCATAAACTCCAACAAATATCACTTTTATAAAATATATATATATTAAAAAAAAAGTAGTCTAAACAATTAATTGCTTTTTTTCCCATAAAAATTTTTTTAAAAAAAAATTCTTAAATCAATACCCTTACGACATCCAATAACATTTCTCTTCATTTATTTGCGTAAGTCTCTTGACTCAGTGATCATGACCCTTAAGATCATTCAAATTGCAATTTTTTTTTTATTTTTTTATTTTAAAATAAAAACCTACTTTTAAAAAAAAAAATTATATCTTCATTGCCTTTTTTCCTTTTTTTGGCGCAAGTCATGACTCAGACATCATGACCCTTAAAGAGTTAAACCTGTCATAATTTCCAAGGAGTGCTATTTAAAAAAAAAAAAATCATAACTTCTCCACATTGTCAAGTTATGAGTGGTGATGTAAACCTCATGGATCTGTTATTTTTTCTCAATCGTTCACAGTTCACTTACAAAATAAAAATTGTGATATATATATATATATATATATATATATATATATATATATATATATATATATATATATATATATATATATATATTTATATATTTATATATTTATATATTTTATGACACTAGCATTCTCGGCATCTGAATTGTATTGCATAAGGGCAGCTTTTGAAATTTCTGACTTTGAAGATTTGGAACATATATATAACACATGATAAAATCACAAGAACTAGTAAGGCGGCCAACACTCTTTTACTAATTCATAAAAAGAAAACAAAAATAAAAAAAACTAAGGCCAACACTAGTCTTGTTTGCCGATGATTCTCTTAACGAGAAAAATCTAGATTCGAACCCCTCATGACCTCATTCTCAGTTCTCACTTGTTGTAAGCAAAATATATATATATATATATAAACAACTTAACCTTAATCTCAAAATTATTAGTTTTTATATACAAATTTCTTCCATTCAATTTCATTGTAGTTTTTTATATAAAGTAAGGTATATATAATTTTTTTTTAATAAAATAAATTCAACAAAAAAATCCTTTCACAAACGCAAGGTTAGTTCAACACTAATGAAAATCTATCTAAGCTATAGTTGCATATTGTGCTTTAAAAGTTTTGGACAAACTAAAACCCACATAAGTATAACCTTACAAGATATAGACATGAGATGAGATACTACCCAAAAAAAAAAAAAAAAAACCCATTGTTACTAGACTATCATTTTTGTTCTTGGGTTTAAATAATAATGACATTTCTTTTGTGGTTTTCATGTCTAATTTTCAAATCCAAACTCTCCTCTCATATATATATATATATATAACCTTACGAAATAAATTAAACGACTTCATAAAACCATATAAAGACTTAAGTAATTTTTCTTTACTCGTACTTGGGAGTCCATATTCTCTTTTTTTTTGCCATTTAGTAAACAAGACAAGACATATGAATTGGGATTTCGGAATGAGATAATCATTTAAAGTTTTTTTAAAAAAAAATTATTTCAAAAACTAATTAGAGTTTAATATCAAGAAGCCAAAAGAGTTGCCACGACTTTCTTTCAAAAAAAAAAAAAAAAAAAAAATTGAGTTGCCAACTTGTCATGACTTAAAAGATATTAGTCAACAAAATATTTGAGTGGTACTTTTTTTATTTACAAATATCACTCATTCTAACTAAATCTCGTATTAAATTGTGAAATCATTAATTCCATCCTAAATGTAAAAACTAATCTCAAATTTTATATGTTAGTTCAATAAAAAAAATTATATATGATCAGTTCCTTTCACATCAATGCGGCACCATATTTATGTGGCGGTGTGATTTTTTAAAGTTGGGAACACTTGGGAGACAAGTTGGAGGAAAAACATTAGAATAGAATAAAAGGTAGGTGCTGTCAAACACGCGCCTAAACTGAGTGTGAAACTGGCAGTAGAATGCACACGTCAGCAATCTCGAACTTTCAAAATAGTAGTAGGTGATGGTCAAACCGTCAAAAGTTCAATCTTCACCGCCGAGCTCTATCAATACAACTTTAATGGCGGATTTGAAATCAAAATCAACCTTTTTATTAAATCTCTTTTCCAAATAAGACTGAGCATTTACATTGCCTGTGCCCAAAAAAAAAACAAAAAAATTGTCTATTTTTTATTTAAAAAAATTAATTTTATTTATTTTACACAATCACTTTTTAAAAAATTCATGTCAAACTATTTATTTTATATTACATTTTATAAAAATATTATTTATTTATATATTTTAATTATTCTCCCAAATCATATATCTGTTTATGAGTAAAGAAAATATTAAAAAACAAATATACATAGGAACAATAATTTTTTATATTTACATTTTTTTTTATAACAGAAAAACTTTATTGAAGACCAACTCAGGTAAAACCAAAACAACAAAGTGAGTCTTTTGGGTTAATATTACAAAATCAGAAGTTAATTTGCGTTATAGGTACTGTTCAAAGTTATTTGGGATTTTGAGGAGAGAGATTGAATTTCGGTATTACCGTTGCCGAAATTCAACCAAAAGTATGAGAGAGAAGAAGAAAAAGGTGGAGAGAGAAAATGTTGAATTTCGACAACGGTGATACTGAATTTCCTCTGCTCAATTCTGCTGTCCGTGCGTGGAGTGCCCGAAGTGAAAAGGAAAAAAAAAAAATGACAAACGAATTGTGGCAATGCCTGCCAAAATAGGGGTATAAATTTTTTTTTTAGCAATTGTGGCAATGACATTGCCGAAAATTAGGGGGGGGGGGGAAGTTACGAAATCTATGAAAGAGTAAAAAAAAAAGTTGTCATGTCCACAATATTTTTACAACATTTTCACAATAAATTACACATGATTAGTTATTATTAGTTCAAAAAAATTTGTGACAAACTAATTGTGGCAATAGCATTGCCGAAATTGGGAGAAAAAAAAATTTGTGAGAACCTAATTGTGGCAATGCCATTGCCGAAATAGGGGAATAACAAAAAAAATAGCAATTGTGGCAATGGCATTGCCGAAAATGGGAGGAAAAAAATAATAATAAAATAATGGTTGCTGAAATCTGGGGAGGAATTAAAAAAAAAATGCTACGTCCACAATATTTTTACAACATTTTCACAACAAATCATAGGTGATTAGTTATTATTAGTTCAAATTTGAATTTAACACTGAGATTACTTTTTTAATCCAACAATAACAGCCTGCCACTTAAAATTTGTTGTAAAAATTGTGTAAACATATCATTTCTTAAAAAAAAAAAAAAAAGAAGTGAAATGTGGCAATGGCATTGTCGAAATAGGAGGGAATTTTTTTTTTTTTTTTAAGAAATGATATGTTTACACAATTTTTACAACAAATTTTAAGTGGCAGGCTATTATTGTTGGATTAAAAAAGTAATCTCAGTGTTAAATTCAAATTTGAACTAATAATAGCTAATCACCTATGATTTGTTGTGAAAATGTTGTAAAAATATTGTGGACGTAGCATTTTTTTTTTTTTAATTTCTCCCCAGATTTCAGCAACCATTATTTTATTTTATTTTTTTCCTCCCATTTTCGGCAATGCCATTGCCACAATTGCTAAATTTTTTTTTTGTTCCCCTATTTCGGCAATGGCATTGCCACAATTAGGTTCTCACAATTTTTTTTTTCTCCCAATTTTGGCAATGCCATTGCCACAATTAGTTTGTCACAAATTTTTTTAACTAATAATAACTAATCATGTGTGATTTATTGTGAAAATATTGTAAAAATATTGTGAACATGACAACTTTTTTTTTTTTTACTCTTTCATAGATTTTGTAACTTTTTTCCCCCCATTTTCGGCAATGCCATTGCTACAATTGCAAAAAAAAAAAATTTATACCCCTATTTCGGCAATGACATTGCCACAATTCGTTTGTCAATTTTTTTTTTTTTTTCCTTTTCACTTCGGGCACTCCACGCACGGGCAGCAGAACTGGGCAGAGGAAATTCGGTATCACTATTGCTGAAATTCAAAATTTTCTCTCTCCACCTTTTTCTTCTTCTCTCTCATACTTTTGGTTGAATTTCGGCAACGGTAATACCAAAATTCAATCTCTCTCCTCAAAATCCAAAATAACTTTGAATAGTACTTATAATGCAAATTAACTTTCGATTTTGAAATATTAACCCAAAAGACTCCAACAAAGTAGTTGCCCATAAACTTGCTGACATATCTCTTTCAATATTACATTTACAAAAGCAAAAGGACAATTCCCTAAATTAAAATATCCCAAAAAAGAATTAAACATAGACCATTTAGCTAAGGTGGATAGGTGTATGTTATCCTATTTTACATAAATTTATATGAATTAATATTGGTATATTTTGGGGTTGATTAGACAGATTGTAGAGCTTATACTATTTTAGATGTACGGATGGAAATATAGGTAAAAATGGCGGTTGAGAAATTTAAAAAATTGTGGCTTCAGCATTACACATTATTGATTGTATATCCATTTACTTTATGGTGTGCTATTGGAAATAGCCAAATAAGAACAAGTATAATTGTTGCCGACGGCCCTTACTGTCAGTGGCGACTCTAGGAATTTTGTCCAGGGTGTTCCTATTCTACTTTGAAAAAATTTTCTAGTCATTCCGATCTATTTCAAGTGTTTCGGAAAATATCGGCCGAAATTCAAGATTTGGCCAGCATGAAGTTTGTGCTTAAGAAAAAAAAAGGTTCTTAAAATCAAAACAAATTTGCATTCTATACACTGAAAAACCTCAAAATGGAAAAAAAAAAATGAAAATAAAAGAAATGAACAAAGTTACCTATACAATAAATTATAAGTTCATTTGAAATATTAATAAAATTATTAATTATTGTTTTTTAGTTGTTTCATTAATTTGTTTGTCTTTTATAAACTATAATTTGTTATATTGTTGTTTCATTAATTATAAAATTATTAATTGTTGTTTAAGCCTAACATAATTTAATTTGTTTATCTTTTATAATGTATTGGTTAATTAAATTATTAATTATTTTTTATTAGTTGCTTCATTATTTTTCTTTACTAACTATTAGCACACACCCCATTCACCCCTCCCCCACTTAGACAAGCCCCAATCACAAGAGCCAATCAGAAATTTACAATCACCAATCACAATAGACAATACACTAAAAGACAAAAAAGAAAATAAGACAATCACAATTATTAATAAAGTTACAGTAAAGCTAAAAAAACAAAAAAGAGAATCAGCCCATCACAAATATTAATAAAGTTACACTAAAGCTAAGCAGTTAGAGTTCAATAAAGCTAAGCAAGCCCGTATCAAAAGAATAAAATAAAATAAAGCTAAGCAATTTCACCCAAAAAAAAAAGAAGAGAGAATCAGCCAATCTAGTCTTAAAGAGAGTGACTCTCACTCCACTTTCATAATTTCACTCTTTAGATGAGAGAAAGAGATAGAGAGAAGTAAGAGTAGAGAGAAAATCATTAGAGAAAAAGAGAGAGTAAGGGAGAAGAAAAGTGTAAAGTAAAGATGAAATACCTTAAGGTTGAGGGAGTAGGGAGGCTGAGGCCGAAGGGCAGCGCCGTCGGGCTGGGCAGCACGTCGAGGCGACAGGGTGAGGGTGAGGAAGGAATCTCCGATCCGATCTGTGCTATTCCGATCTCCGATTTGACTGGTGAGGCAGAGGCGACGACTGATCTCCAATCCGACTGGCGATGATCGATGTTGCTCGAGTTTGAGGCGGAGGCGGAGGTGATGAGCTCTGTTTCTCAGTTTCTGATTTCAGTTTTTGCTGCCATCCGTGGGTTAGGTTTGCTACCATCTGTCTTTAGGTTGGGTTTTGGTTTTGGTTTTGGGTTTTTTTTTTTTTTTTTGGAGTATCCGTGGCTCGTGGGTTTGCTATTATCTGTTGGGCTTGCCATATGTTGTTTTTTTCTTTATATTGGTTTTGCTTTCTCATTTGTTGTTTAGGATTGATGTTGGGCTTTGGGCAGTGGGCTTGCTTTGTTACTTTTTTTTTTTTTTCTTCAGATTTTAGCTTAAATTTTTTTTTTTTTGGGTTTTATTTTTTGCTTGAAAGTAGAACAAATAATTTTTTTTATTTTCTATTTGAGGGTGTTCTTGATTTTATTTAAGGGTGTTCCTATTTTTTTTTTTTAAGGTAAACAAATAAAAAAATTAAATTATTATATATAAAAAAATTTTTATTTTCGGGTCAGGGTGTTCCTGGGAACACCCTGCCCCCAACGTGGCGCCGCCACTGCTTACTGTAGAGGTCCTCGGAACATTGATTATTTGATTTCATGGTGGCAAAGAATGTCAGGATCTCTTCTTTTGATATTAGATATATATATATATATATATATATATATATATTTTTTTTTTGAAAGGAATGCTAGAAAGCTTTCATTAAACAGGGCTTAAACCCAAAACAGATACATCATGTAAGATTTGAGAAGCAATAATAGGGGGAGTATCCTCCACCCAAATACTACAGTCAGAAATGTACTTGGCATATTTGGCCATTTGGTGAGCTGCCTTGTTCCCGTCCCTGCGAGTGAAGGTAGACTGCCACATACTGAACATGGACTTCCAAGACTTAATACCAGAAATTACATTTTGAACCTGAATTGGGCCCGGATCATGGTTAGCAATGGCAGCCATGACAGTTTGAGAGTCACCCTCAAGGATGATGTCCCTAAGACCCAAGTCCCATGCAAAGGCCGCACCAACCTCAGCTGCTTTAGCTTCAATCTCAAGAGCACCAAGAGGAAATGGAAAAAGTTTGCTAAGAGCACCCATGATCTGCCCTTTGTCATTCCTAACCACCACCCCGATCCCACAGTGACCACAATCTTTAAAGACAGCTCCATCAACATTGACTTTGTAGCAGCCAAGAGGAGGAGATTTCCAAAAGCTGGGGCTGCGGGGCTGAGGTGAGTGGGGAAGCTCACAGCAGGAATGGAACTCATTTAAGAAAGCACGTGACGCTTCAAAAATCTGCAACGCAGTCCTACTGACCTCCCCATGATGAATGGCGTTCCGATTGTTCCAAAGAGACCAAGCAAAAGTAGCAAAGGCAACAAGGTCTTGGCTGGGTTTTGCCTCTTTAACACACCAGAACAAGTCAAGGAAATTTGGGGAGTTTGCCGTGAGGCCAGGAGCTTTAAAATTCGCCATTTGCCATACCGCTGCAGCAAGCTCACAGCTCCAAAGCACATGCCTAGCAGTTTCAACTTCCCCACAAATGTCACACGCAACATCCAAAGGGATTTTACGATCCCGGAGTTTAGTTTTGGTGGGAAGAATATCTTTGCACGCACGCCAGATGAAGTTTTTGATTTTGTTTGGGCAGCGGAGTTGCCAAACTGACTTCCATAGCGATATCATCCTGGTGCTGCTCGAACACTCACCCACATCAAGCTTTGCTAATTTCTTATGGCAAATCCGATATGCACTACGGACAGAAAAAAGACCATTGGTAGTAGCAGACCAAACTCTATGATCCACAGGAGAAGTAACGCTTAAGGGGATAGACAAAATGGACTCGGCATCATGGGGCAGAAAAATAGAATTTATCTGATCAGATTTCCACACCGCCCGCTCGGTGTCAATGAGAGTTGAGACCTTTTCATTGGAAAACAGAGGGTTTATGGGAGTCGTGATTTTGTAAGTATCGGGCTTAGGAATCCATTTATCCTGCCAAATTAGCACACTCTCACCATTGCCAATAGACCAACGAATTCCATCTTCCACCACGCTCTTAGCAGCCATAATGCTTCTCCAAGCATAGGACGGACGCTTGCCAATCTGAGCATCCAAGAAAGACCGACCAGCAAAGTACTTGGCTTGGAAAACATGGTGGAAAAGAGAATTTGTGTTTTGGAGGAGCCGCCACCCTTGCTTGGCAAAGAGAGCAAGGTTGAAAGCTTTTAAATCTCTGAATCCCATGCCACCCTCATTTTTAGACTTACACAGCTTATCCCAAGAAACCCAGGAAATCTTTCGCTCATCGGACTTCTGGCCCCACCAAAACTTGCTGACCATAGAGCTAAGTTCTTTGCATAAAGAGTTCGGCAACTTGAAGCAGCTCATGGTATAAGTAGGGGTGGCTTGAGCCACTGCTTTGATAAGGATTTCTTTGCCGGCGGCGGATAAGAGCTTTCCCTTCCAGCTAGCAAGCTTCCGACTGAGCTGATCTTTAATCCTATTAAACGCCTTTTTCTTCCCCCGGCCAATCAAGGATGGGAGGCCCAAGTACCTATCATGCTGTTTTATAACTTGAGCCCCAAAAAGGCATTTTATTTCAGCCTGAACAGAAGCAATGGTATTTTTGCTGAAGAAGAGGGAGGTTTTATCCTTGTTAATTTTCTGCCCAGATGCAGCCCCATAGTCCTGAAGGACATCCCAGATACGCCGACAATCTCCCATGTTGGCACGGCAAAAAATGATGCTATCGTCCGCAAAAAATAGATGAGATATATGTGGAGCCCCCCGGCAAATGGAAATTCCTTTGATATTACCCAACCTCTCTTCTTTTTGAAGCATTGCCGAAAGACCCTCTGCACACAACAAAAAAAGAAAAGGTGATAAGGGGTCCCCCTGACGGATACCACGAGAAGGGATGATTTCACCTTTCGGTTTGCCATTAATTAGCACAGAATAAGAAACAGTGCTTATGCACATCATAATAATAGAAATCCAGCGATCATGAAACCCCAATTTCTGCATTATTCTAGCCAGACACTCCCATTCTACTCTATCAAAGGCTTTACTCATGTCTAGCTTGATAGCCATTTGGCCATCTTTACCTTTCCTTTTCTGATTTATGTGGTGCATTAATTCAAATGCCACAAGAACATTGTCTGTGATAAGTCTCCCAGGGATAGAGGCACTTTGTGATTTGCTGACAACCTCAGGAAGGATTTTTTTTAGGCGGTTTGCTAAGACTTTAGCTAGGATCCTATACATAACATTGCACAAGCTTATAGGGCGGAAGTCAGTGATTTTTTGGGGATTTTTTATTTTTGGGATGAGGCAAATGTAGGTGTCATTTAGTCTTGGGGGCATTTCACCAGTATTCAGAATATTAAGCACACAATCAATTACATCTTGTCCTACAATACTCCAATATTTTTGAAAGAAGAGTGGGGCATACCGTCCGGACCCGGAGATTTTGTGGGGTGCATTTGGTGGAGAGCAAGCTGGACCTCATCAGGCTGAAATTCCTTAAGAAGGGAGTCGTTCATTTCATCCGTGACCCTTTTTTCAATGGCATCAATTACCGGACTAAACTGTGAAGGTTTATCAGATTGATAAATGGAGGAGAAATAGTTTAGAACAATGCTCTGGATATCTTCATCATTCCCCTACCAAACCCCACTGTTGTCTTCTAAACCCATGATTCTATTTTTCTGCCTTCTTTGAGATGCTAAAGTATGAAAAAATCTGGTATTTCTATCCCCACTTTGATACCAAAAGGATTTTGATCTCTGCTTCCACATTGCGGATTCGCGATCGAGAAGCTCATTTAATTCCTTCTGGAGGGATTGGATGCTGATGGCATCTTCATGGAGGGAATTTCGATTCTCAAGACATTGGAGCCGAGCTTGTTTCTCTTTAATCTGCTTATTGAGATTGCCAAAGACATTTTTACTCCACCACTGTAAATGATGTTGGCAATTTTTAATCTTCTCTTGGGTTAAACTTCTTTCTCCAGAGGGGTTTACAAAAGACTAGGCCAACTCCACCTCATCACGGCACCGCTCGTCCCTAGCCCACATTGACTCAAAACGGAATAAGGCTTTGTCCCGACGCCTTCTCTGAACCGGGATAGGATACAAGGCTAATAGACAGTGGTCAGACGAAGACATAGACCTGTGGTGGACTTTGGCTTGCTGGAAAAACTCACTCCATTTATCATTTGCTACCATACGGTCTAGTCTGATGAGGGTGCGCTGATCACCAATTCTTCCATTGCACCAAGTAAAACGCTGCCCAACAAACCCCAAATCACTGAGCCTACAAATGTCAAGAGCATTCCGAAAAGCTTCCATCTGACTTGCATCCCTTTCAGCCCATCCACATTTTTCATCAATATGGGTGATCTCATTGAAATCACCAAAAACAACCCAAGGCAAATCAAATTGGGCGTTGAGGGCTTCCAAAAGTTTCCAAGAACTTAAACGATGGTTTACATCAGGGTGGCCATAGAAGCCCGTAGCTCTCCAAGTTATATTCAAGCATGCATCATGAACAATGGCATCAATATGAGAATGAGAGTAGCTTTGTACCCAGACATCAGCATCTGCTTTCCACATAAGGGCTAACCCCCCACTTTTGCCATCACTAGGGACAATTAAAGCTTGCAGGTGCTGGTTGATTTCGTTTTTGTGCTTCTTCATCTGACTGATGCTTGCCTTCGTCTCTGCTACAAAGACCAGCATGGGATCTTCCGCTCTCACCAGGTCCTTGAGAGCTTGAACTGACCGAGGGATCCCAAGCCCTCGGCAGTTCCAAGCTAGGGTCGTCATTGGGCTCGGTGGGGCTGCATCGCAGCCACCACCACGCCGCCATCCACATTGGTGTTATTCTCACAAGCTTCATCCTTTTGAAACTTCACACTTTGTTTCCCTTCTTTTAATTTCTTTGAGTGTGGGACGTTTGAATCAACTTCCTGAGTCAGAGATGGGCTTTGCCTTTTTTTACCAATCGGATCAAACTTTATAGTTGGCCCAACAGTAGTTTTGTCCCTTTTAATACGTTTCCAATAAACTTGGTTGGGCCCAGGTGCTTCAGGAACCCAGCCCACTTCGCAGTCATAAACCATTGCTATAGGCCCATCACTACTTGTCTCATTTGCCGGCCCATGTGTGATGGGTGAAGCCTGAAGGTTGTCTGCTTTACACAAACCATCTGACACTTTCTTAGATTCCTCAGGAATATGACCAGATATCAAAGTTTCTAGTTGATGAGCTACTTCCACCTCTTGAAACTTCAAACCTACGGTTGAGGGGTTGCTTTCCATGGTGACTATGTCAGGCTTCTGAACATTTAGCTTCTCAGACTGCTTAGTTTTTGATGGATGTGATGTATTTGTTTCTGCCACCACTCCTTTTTGCTCCACAGACACAGTGTTCGAAAAAGTAGGTTGGGTCATGTGAGGAGCAGGCTGGTGAGTTGCTTCTCCTTCCCAACGGAGCCCAACCTTGGCCTGAGAGTTGTCAATCGGTTTTTCATAAAGCTTTTCCTGGTTGAAACTTGAGCGCTTAACCGGCTCGGCTCGGAGCCAAGCTCCATACTGGTACTTCTCTTTCTCCAATCCCTTACTGCTTCCTTTCAGCTCAAATTTTTTTTTTTTCAGATTATATATTATAAATTTAATAGAACTTACAATCCATATTCACAAAATAAAATTTTGGTGAAGTTCACTCCCTTCATTTCACTTGTGTTGAGAGAATGTAGCCTAGTCGATTAAAATTTTGGTAAAGTTCACTCCCTTCATTTCACTTGTGTTGAGAGAATGTAGCCTAGTCGATTAATTTTAAACCAAATTTACCAACTTGATTAATGTTATGCCAATTATATAAAGGTCCAATTTAGTTTAATAATAGTACAACCTTATTGCAAATATAAAGTGGAGTGAAAAATAAATTTCAGATTCACGATATAATTACGAATTTAATCCCTTATGGGGAAATTCCTTATGAGAAAAACCTTGGGGAGGGGGGTGTTTATTGTTTGGTTCTGAGTGAAAAAGTGAAAGGATGGAAAAAGTGAGTTTATATAAATTTATTCATACACTCTTACAAGTGATAAACAACAACAACAACAACAACAACAACAAAAAACAATCACCCATTTTATTAAACCCCCCCCCCCCCCCCCCCCCCCCCCAAAAAAGAAGAAGAAGAAAAACAAAACAACTATCACACCCACAACCTAGGAAATCCAAAAAAAAAAAAAAGGAAAAGGAAACATGCCCAGGAAAGCACAAAAAAAGAAAAAAAAAAAAAAAAGGAACTGAACGAATTGGCCATGTGCAAGTGCACATGGGCATTTTTGTCCAGTAAGCAACCTAATTTTTTCCCTTTAGTTTTCCTCCATTTTTGGGAGAAAACTTTTTGATAGGCTCAGAGAGAACATACCCAGGCCTCACCATTTATTTTCTTTCCTCTCCACCCAACCAAACACACTTCAAAAAAGTTTTTATTCCCATTTTCTCTCCAAAATTTTCCATCCACTCTACTTCACCTCCAAACAAACACATCCTAAGTACAATTGAAGTTTTGCAATACAAGAATATAGACCTAGTCTTAGCATTTCTACTTATAGTAGATACTTGCTCATATGATCATATATAGCTACAACCCAATTGGATTCTTCTATTTTTGAATCTCTTTGATGCACATCTACTTAATTCGTGTCTAACATTACAACAATAACTTGATTGGTGTAGGTTGTTTATGCAGTAGCTTGGAACACTTATTGATCTTCAATACAATGCTAGAGAAGATACTTAATACAAAACCCTTGGCACATAACTGTCATAACAAGATCTCTTTTTCTCAATGTATCATAACTTTATATACGTTTTGGAACCCTAGGGGCACGAATCCTATGGCTTTGGTTATCATGAGCCCGAAATTAAAGATTTAATTTACCCCAAAACTTAATTAGTCAACTAGAATTAAGACAAGAATCAAACTTTAATGAAGCTCAATTGATAAAGCTACAGTTAAGGTTGCAATCGAAGTGGCAGTCTTGACAGCTTCTTGAACAATGCTTAAGTAGCTTATTGTGTTTTCAATGTACATCTTCAATCACACTTGAGACACTAATAACTTACAACTCATATAATATTTAATCCTAACAACACAAAATGGATAAAACCTTATCTGACCTAAGTCCTAACAATATCTCAATAACTTAATCTAAATTTTTATTAAAATTATAACCAAAAACATTTTTTCCGAAGTATTTAACCATTTTTAAAAACACTTTGCAATATTCCTTCTATCTTTTCTTTCTATTTTATTTAAACAATCATTTTTATTCTATTTCATTTATATAATTATTTTTACTCTATACCCGAGAATTCACAAGATCAATTGCTCCTCTCTTTATCTCTCTTCAACATTTCCCTTTTCTACAAACAAGCTCTGGACTCTTCCTTCGTAAAGTCAATCAGCACCTTGACTCCTTACCCCCTTCCCCCCTTCCAACTTTCAAGCTATTTGATTTTAGGGGTAATTACATTAAACCCACCTGTGGTTTGGACAAAAATCATTTTGCCTACCCGTAGTTTGAAAAGTGTTACTCAACCTACTTGAGGTATGTACCATTTATTTTCCGTAACCCACCTCTGTTAAAATTAGGGATAAATAGGTATTTTTGCTCAAATTTTATGTCTCTCTCCTCCCAAAACAAAAAATAGCACAAAAATTGTGAGAGAAACAAGATCAAAATGGAGGATTTTGTGAAAATTAATATTTGGATGACAAGAATGTGATGATCGCTGTGGCTCAACGCGTAGTGCCTGTGTTGGTGAATTGCTTGATTTGAGCTCGTTCGAGATGAAAGAGAAAGCTGTGAGTTTGATTTCGAGGATTTCATTGGTGGATTCGAGCAAGCACGTGGTGATTGTTGAGGGTCTTTTGCTTTTGAACCATTTGTTGAGAGTTTTGGACTTTGGGAGTGCTTTTACTAAAGAAAAAGCATGTGTGGCACTTCAAGTTCTGACCTTTTAGCAAAGAAAACGCACGGGCTAAATAATAGCACAAAAAATGCGAGAGAAACAAAATCAAAATGGAGGGTTTTGTGAAAATTAATATTTGATTTGGTGGGTTCACTTTGCAGATTTCTCCTCTCTTCGCCTTTACAGTGGTGGGTTTGCAGTGGTTTATGGGTTTTAGTTAGGATCGAATCCCTTCCTGTTCCTCGCCATGACTGCCACCAAGAAAATTGCACCCATCCTACCTGGCGCTTTGGCGAAGTACCCTCTCGACGCGTCGATCATTATTAAATCCCACTCGATCTCGTACACCTCGTTGGGAAGATTCTCGAGTGCCAAACGACACCGCGTGTTGCCACGTAGGTAAGCATCAAACGGTGAGTAGGGGCATTTAGAGTTGTACGAGGAGAGGAGATCGTTGGCCTGGGAGAGCTGGGTTCGGTACTTGACCGTGTGGGCCTTTAGGTATGGTGAGTCCTTGAGAATCGTCTGGAACCACTTTGGATCTTCCTCGACGAACACAGTTTTGCCACGTTGGTTCAGCGAGGTCCACATCAGTGAGTCGTAGCCGAGTGACCTGGAGCTAGATCGGCGTTGGAGAGTGACCGCTTGCCGCCGCCATTTCTCACAGTGGCTAGTGAACAGAACAGAGAGTTTCCCGATCTTGAGCCAATGAAGCTGGAAATGAGAAGCGCGTTGACTATAAGACCAGACGGAGTTGCTCCGAACAAAGATTTTCCGGGAATCGAGTTCCAATGATTATTATTGTTCTTCATGTTTTCTCGTGAATTGTTGTTACTCATTCTCCGATGTTGTCAGGAGATTTGAAAAAAAGAAAAGAAAAAGGAATGGGTACTGTAGAGGATAGAATGAGGATATAAATACAAAGTGTTTTTTTATAGCGTTAAATTTTCTCAAATTTGGATAAGTACTCTTATATTCTTATTTGTGTAGGTTGATCTGGGTTTTATTTTTTTGAGTATGTGCTTCATGTTCAAGATTTATGTGAATTGAGAGAGAGACCAATACCACTTTTTGATCTTGTTTCTTTTGTATTTTTGTGCTATTTTTTGTTTTGGGAGGAGAGAGACATAAAATTTGAGCAAAAATACCTATTTACCCCTAATTTTAACAGAGGTAGGTTACGGAAAACAAACGGTGCATACCTCAGGTGAGTTGAGTGACACTTTTCAATCCACGGATAGGCAAAGTGCTTTTCGCCCAAACCACAGGTGGGTTTAGTGTAATTACCCCTAAAATCAAATAGCTTGAAAGTTGGAGGGGGGGAGTGGGAGCTGCTGCTGGGTTTGTTTAAGCGAATCCGGTTCCTTTGAATCCACACCGACCATGCCATAACTGAGAATAACTCTAAGTGATTCTGATTTGAGATGAGCCAAGATAGAAGCTCCTTGAAATCAAAGAAGTTGTTTGTTCGTCAGTGACTCCAAAGCTAGACATCTTCCCATACCACATCCAATTCGGTGCAGGACCATAGAGCATGGATTGCCGATTTAGGTACAAGCTTGCACCGGTCACAAACTACATTATCGATTATGGTTTGACACTGCAAGTTAACTTTTGTTAGCAGTGAGTTTTTGTAGGCCCTCCATATAAGATTTTTGATCTTGTTTGGAACCTGCAAAGACCATATTCCCCTCCATAACGTTCTATCCCGCTCCATTTGCTCATCATTGATCTCGGCCTTTTCTTCAGATTTCAAGAAACAATATCCGGACTTGCTAGTATATGACCCCTTGTGAGTGAAAGGTCAAAATAATGTGTCCTCTGCTTCTTGCTGTGATAATGGAATTGTTTTGATTAAATCTGCCTCTTCGGGTATGAAGATGCCCTCAATCAATTCATGGTTCCATTGTCTTGTTCTTTCATCAATGAGAATATCAACCTTAGCACCTGCCATAGAGTCAATAATAGGAGATAGTACCTGTGATGTTTTTTTTTCCTTGGTAGCCAAAAATCCTGCCAAATACTCACTGACCTTCCAGTCCCAATTCTCCATCGGCATCTTCTAAGCAGCACATCCCTCCCATGTAATATGCTAGTTCATGCATGAGAACCTGCATATGATTTTTTTGCTTCCATT
Source organism: Quercus wislizeni (assembly GCA_023055345.1). Taxonomy (NCBI): domain Eukaryota; kingdom Viridiplantae; phylum Streptophyta; class Magnoliopsida; order Fagales; family Fagaceae; genus Quercus; species Quercus wislizeni. The sequence goes on from JALGQJ010000010.1 coordinate 16,015,445, forward strand.
ATTGAACAAGTTGGGAAGAAGCGGGCTTTGAAGACTTTATAAAATAGTGAGTCTGGATTATACAAAAGCCTTCAAGCTTGTTTTGCCAATAATGAATCTTTGAACATAGCTATATCTCTAAATCCCATGCCACCCTCCTCTTTTGCTTTTGTCAATTCTTCCCATTTCAACCAGTGAATCTTCCTTCTATCTCCCCTTTGGCTCCACCAAAATTTTTTGATGAGTGTTTCAATGTCATGGCAGAGTCCCAATGGAATTTTGAAGCATTCCATTGTATATGTTGGAATAGCTTGAATGATTGCCTTGATTAGAACCTCTTGGCTAGCTTGCGACAAAAGCTTTCCTTCCCATCCTTGTAGCTTTCTCCACACCTTAAAGGATGTTTCATGATTTATCAATTTGATGTTGCATGATTTATCAGTTTGATGTTGTTATTTTTACATGAAAAAAGTCCTTAACTTTTATTTATTTATTTTTTTTTTTTTGAGGGGGCTTAACTTTTATTGTTAAAACTTAAAAGTGTTGATGATATTTTAAAATGAATTCTTTTTATGGTTCAAAATGATATGTTTGTACCCTTGAACTTGAAATGATCATTTCACCCTTGAATTGGATTAAATGCCAATTGTAACATATGGGTTTCTTGATTATTAATTAATTCAAATGACTAAATTAAAGCCAAATTTAAGTTATGAAAGGTCTCACCAAATGCTCACACCACTTAATACCTTCTTTCTTTCTCCTTATTTTTAATATTCTTTTATTTTATCTTGGACATGTTTCTATGACAAAATGGCCCATTAATTGCTTATGGACACTTGACTCAAAAAAAAAAAAAAAAAAAAAAAAATTGCTTATGGACACTACCATGTACAATATGGAAAATGCTACAACCGTTACAAATTTTACTATATAACTTTTATAAATTGATGTGATAATATTAAATATAATTATTTGACTTCAAAACATAATAAATTTACATTTAATTTTAATTTTAATTTTTTATAATTGATGACACATTAATTTATAGGTATTGTATACTATAAATTAAGAACGAAAGTGAAAATTAAACCGATTATTTTTTTTTTAGCAGGTTCAATGCCTATATTCTCTTGAAGGCTCCTTGCCGGATAACATCTAAATTGTAAATTATACTCCTGTATATGTCTGATGGAAGGTACACGTACGACCTTGCTATCGGCCTTGGGTCACCACAACCTTCTTAGCTGATCGCGGCCTCACAACATTTAATAATTTGATCTTATTTTCGTGAGATGGAAAAAGAATAATAAAATGAAACCACTTTGACCTACAGTAATCAATAAATGATAACTAGAAAAGGCACAACTATTACATACAACTTGAAAAAAAAAACAGTTGGTTTTTCCACTTATTTATAATGATTAGAACAAAGGAGGATCCAGGATTTGAAATTAGGGGGTCCGAGTATAAGCGAAAAAAAAAAAAAAAAAAAAAAAAACCCTTCAAATAAGCATCCATATAGTGTCTACAAATTATCAATTAGGACAAATACACAAAATTATTGTTTCTTAATCTTAATATATTAAGATGCAATCATTTACTAACAATGATAAAAGACACAAAACATTATTGTTTCTCAATACATTATCTATGAAAATGGTGAAAATGGAACTCGATACTCTTTTAAATCTTCAAAAATCATCTATGATTAAATCCAAACTAAATGTCAAAGTTATGTCCCTTTCAATATATAACATCAAAGAGTCTATCAAAAAAATTATTTTTCATTTTATTACGAAGGTTATTTTTTTACCATTGTTTTGAATACCGTTTAAGTTTGTCAATTAGAACGAAATATTTCAATATCAGTTTATTTTGTTTTACCGTTTCAAAATTACTACTAACTTAAATATATATATATATATATATATATATATATATATATATATATATATATATATATATATTTATATTTATATAAAATGTGATGAAACATGTATAAATTTAATATTTTGTGTTATATATTTATACACACACCAATACATCTAGTGGACACTTTGTAGCTGTGCAATGGAGCTAATAAATCATGCCATTCAAAAACTAAATAAAAAAATATTTTTAACTTCACCCTTAAAAGATTATTACCTAGGAACCTCCAGAACTTTAACAAACAACAAAAGTAGAGATAACCATTGTTCTCATAGCACTCTTGAAGCTGAAGGTTTAAGGAAACTTGAAGACTGAAGCGAGCGATGCAGTGAAAGAAAGATGATAAAGAAAAATGAAAAAGAGAAAGCAAAGCTTGGGCATGTAGATGAAGGTTGCCGATGACAGCCATTTTTGTTAATCTCGTTCTCTTTTTTATTTTTATTTTTTTAGGTTGTGTTTATTTTCTTTTAAAATTGAAATTTTAGATCCTGTCAAAAATAGAAGCTAGATGTGAGGGCCTATGGGATGGAAAAGCAAAAATGTTTTTTTTTTTTTTTCCTAATTTTGGGTTGTATGTACCGTGGGTTAAAAGGGTTTATGGGTTTTTAATTTGTTTGGGTTGGGCTGAGCCCTGCGCTGTTTGGGCAGGGCTGGTAATGGGGGCTAAGAATTTGGAAGATAAGGGTCCATCTATTAAAAATTCGTATCATATCTACTAATTTTTTTTGGGCCAGGGGGCCCGGGCCCCCTTGGGCCCCATACTCCCTGGATTAGAAGGAGAAAACTTCATAGATAGTGAGCAGTGGTTTTCTTTCTAAAAATAATCATCTCCATTTTTGAAATAGAACTCTTTCATGATTCAGATATTCCCACGACTCATTAGTTTTAAATGACAAGACAATTTGTACATTATTAAATTCAAAAAATAAAATTTTTGACCATGAAATAATTTATCTCAATTTCAAGCGAAATAAATTTCCTATAAACTGAAACAATACAAGTCAAAATGATCAAACACATACATTTCCTTACTTAAGGTATTAGGGTAAATTCCATAAACATACTTGAGGTTTGAATTAATGCCAATTACGTCCAAAATTTTTCAAACTGACCAATTTTGTTCCTAAACCCAACTTAGGCCACATTTGGTACGTTAAAATGATAATTACATAGAAATAAGAATAAGTATTACAAGGAATCAAGATATTGTAATGAAATAATTATTACTATTCATTTGTTTAGTGACAATACATTAATATAATTCCTTGAATTTGTTTTTAAAATTAAATTTACTAAAATATTCTTATTTGTAAATTAAATTTACACTTTTGTGCATCTTTTGATATATAAATTGAACAATTTAATATTAATATGCGTCTTTTTTCAAATTAATAACTCCATAAATGTTTAAAAAAATGAAAGAGTTATCCAAGCACAATAGCCTCTCTTCTTCCTCTTTTATGTTCTGCATAATCTCTACATTTTGCTGCTCAAGTTCTTTGTTTTTCTTGACCAAAATTTCACGCTATCGGAGATCCAATTGATTGGAACGTGGCTTCAAACCAAATTACTCAACAAATACATTAGCAAAGGCATCAATTAACCTAACACTACAAACACCACCTTTATTATACTTTCCAATATCACCAACCTAATGTCCCTGAAACTTTAACAATACCAACTTCATTCGATGGAAACATCATATCACAAGCACCATACTCCTACAAGCCCATTTCCTACATGATTTTGTGGGTGGTAGAGGCAAATCTAAAAATTAAATTCATGGGTAGCACAAGGAATCAACAAAAAACCTAGGACCACCAAACTGTTGTTTGTTCATCTAGTATGGCAGAAAGTAACAGCAGAAGTAGAGAGAACAAAAAAGAGCTTGCAGTAGACCAGCTGTAAAAAAGAAATTTTGAAGGGCGCAGCAATAAGGGTTTTTTTTAGGAATTTTAGTAACAAGGGTTAAAGGAATATGAATTCAGTACTTTTGATAAGGAATGCTTATTCTTCATTTTAAAGAATAGTTATTCATAAGGAATGACTATTTCTTATAATAAAAACAAAACCTAACAAGTAACAACAAAATAGCTATTCACTATAATAGCTATTACATTAGAGTGGTTATTACAGTCTATCAAACGTGCCTTTAGTATCTAAACACAACTTTCAAATGTGATTCAGACACTTTCTTTTGCTAAGTGGGAAGAAAATGTATATCTCCAACAACTAAAACATGCAATACATGATGTGACCGTATCGTAATCTCGTGTCGTGATATTCTAAGGTGCATTTCTGTCCACAAAACTCAAGCCCCCTTCACCTGCCTTAGCTGCTTTGAATTCATAATAACTGCCTTAGCCTGCTTCTATGATAAGAAAAGTAGAAAATGATGCTATCAAGCCTACATGTACGTAAATAAGAATAGCCAAAACATACTCAATTCTCCAATAAGATGATTGATAAAAGCTACAGGAATGCGTTCTATATGTGCTGTAAAATCAACGAGGCTCCCAATCCTTCAATTTCTTGCTTCCTTTAGGTTTGGCTATAGGTGCATTCATTCCAGCCATTTTTGCGTTGTATTTTGTGCGTAGAGGATCATTGTATGTCCACCTGCTCAACAAACAAACATTTGAGAATTGTGTCAAGAATAGATGTGGGTAAAGAATATTCAAATAACAAAAAGTAGCATAAATTTTTTTCATTTTTGACTTCTCATACACATCATTAAAATATAAAACTGATGTAGCAAAGACTAACAAGAATCAGTAGAAAAGCAGATCAACATCAAAAGTAAACGAATATATGATATAGCAATTACTAATGAATGAAGAATAATCAAAAGATAACACTTACGGGTTGTCCCAGTCGGTTGTATCCTCATTGACAAGATGAGTCCATTTTGTCCTTCCACTACGACCAAAGTGCTTGACCTGCATGACCTTGGGCAATATTGTCTTGTCCATCTTATCTTCTCCAGTTGGGGCAGAGAAGTCCCGAGTGTAAATATTATCTGATCCAGCAGTTGCAGCAGTGTCGTCAGCATTTGACTGGAAGAATACACCCTTGTGGTAATATTTCTGCATGAACCTCCATTTCTGCTTTTGTGGTGGAGCAGGTTTTGGATTCTTCCTCTCCCACTCCCTCCTCTCTTCCTCTGTCATGTTTCTCACCCTCTCAATCTCTTCCCTCTCCTTCAACATCGACTCACGGTCATCCCTATCCCTCTTGATCCTAGCAATCTCCCTCACCTTCCAAGCTTCATACTCCTCTGCCTCATTCACTTCATCATCAGTATCCACATCAGCAATATCTGCCTCCATTTCCAAATTCCTCTGAATCTCTTCGTCTTTCCGGATCTCCTCAACCACAATCTGCTTTGTCTGCACCTTCCTCTCCTCCAACCTCTTCTTCTTTGATTCCTCAAGGGCCCGTTCCTCAGCCTCCAGACGTTCCCGCTCAGCAATGGTATCCCTCTCCGACTTGGGAACAAACACAGGCTTAACCATTGCAATACCCATATGCTCTTCCTCCGAGTCAGTCTCGTATTCAGACTCCTCTTCCTCGTCTTCCTCCTCCTCTTCCTCTACCTCCTCCTCCTCTTCTCCCAAAATTGCAGCCTCTTCCTGCTCCCTCTGAAGCAACTTCTCCCTAATCCTCCTCCTCCTTTCCTCCAAAGCATCCGCATCATCCTCCTCCATATCCAACTTTTCCTGCATTCTAGCTTCCTCTTCAATCGTCGAAACAATCTCAGCCTGTCTAATGCGGCGATGATCAGCTCTCACTTCCTCGCGATCATCTATCCTACTCTGAGCCAAACGCCGTAGCCTAGCATCATCCTTCCTAACAATATTCGAGTCATCCTGACGACTCCTGGGGAACGCTTGTTCCAGAGCAACATCTCCATCTTCATGGGCAGCATTAGCAGCATCATCATCATCAGCCCATTCAGGTGCTCTACCGGGCCAATACCTTTTAACTTTTGTTTGCCCAATTTTCCCCCTAAGCTTATCCCTAATGGCAATTATAGTATCACTAACACCTGCTGTCACCGACATTTTTGTTTCCTGTTTCAAATATCCTAAGTTTATCAAGAGTTCAACCCTCAAAACATTATTGACATTTACTAGGTCTGCTGTTGTAATCCCTTAAAAGTGAAGAATTTTAGTACATGTTTTGGCCAACAATTGTACACAAAATAAATAACCCAAATAACAACTTGATAATCCGACACAGCCGGGACACGGCGGGGACACAGCGAGGAGAGGGGAAAAAGAAAAGTATAATTTAAAAAAAAAAAAAAAAAAAATCCTAACCTGAAACGCTGCGTTTTTTGAGAGTATCGCTTGCACCCAAAATCAGTTTCCTCTCTCTCTGTCTCTAGATCTCTCACCTTATCTCAGTCTCAATCTCTCACGCCGATCTGCTCTGGCTCTTCTTCTTCTTCTTCGGGAGAGCTGATCAACCGATACTCTTCCCTCTTTCTTCTTTTTCTTCTTCTTCTTCTAAATATATGCCTTACGTATTTTACCGTTTTCCCCTTTTGCCCCACTGTTTTTGTTTTTGTTTTTTTGTTTTTTTTCTTGGAGCGTATGCCGAATGGTAAATGAGTAAGTACAATTAATTTTAAAATTATATAGCAAAATACACATTTTTCCAAAAAAATATTTAGCAAAATGTCTTTGTCTTGAAACTTGATTTTGTTAAATCTCAATATTCTCAAAATCGAGTTTATGTGTATTTTTAGGTAAAATTCGACATTATCAATATTAAAGAAAATTTAAAAGGCAAAATATATATAAAATTCGACATTACTTATGTTAAGTTTCACCTGTAACTCAATTTTATTATATACTTTGGAAATATGGATATTTTACTACATAGTTTTATTAAGGGTATTTACTTATTTTGCCCTTAATATTTATTAATAAAATAATAAATATATAACATAATTTTTAATTCTTTTATAGGTAGACATTTATATATATTACTAGTGGTTAGGTTTTAATATTCTTTTAAAATAAATTTTAATAATAATTTTAAAACAATTATTTTTGTTATAAAACAAATTTTATAAGCATTGATATATATATATATATATATATATATATAATATTAATTAATTAATTAATATGCATGTTTCTATTTACTTACAGAAAATTTTAAAAACATGGAATTGCTTAACCAGTTAACCTTCCACTTAGCTAGACATGGCAATACGGGTCAAAATTTTCTGACTTGACTTGACCTAGTCCGAACTCGATTTTTTTAACCTGGAGTAAAACTGGGTTGACTTGGATAACCCGTGACCCGACCTGTTAAAAAAATTCGCTAAAAAAATATTTTAATTACGTTCTGATATTAGGTGCATAAAGCACAAAGTACCAAAACTAATAATTAATATATTATAAAGAATGACTATTTAATTCATCAAAAGTACCACCAAGCAAAATAATAATAATAATAAATAAAAAAATTCATCAAAAGTACCAATAAGAGATAGCTAGCCTAGCTTCTGTGCTTGCCAATTGCCTACAACACGTTACACAAGGGCCAAGGCTGTCAAGAGTCATCACTCATCAGTCAAGACAACCATTAAAAAAAAAAAAAAAAAAAATCTCATTCAGCTAAGCTGTAGTGCATTGTCCAAACTCCAAAGGACCAAAGCCACAAAGCCCCAAACGGCAAATCTAAAAGGAGCATTGAGACTACATTGTATAAGTTATCCACCGTAGTGTTGAACTATCCACCATGAGTGTGGAAGGGTACTTGTGGTCAGGGTTTAATAGTGTTAAGCTATCCACCGTAGCTACACTCATTGCTCCCTATGGTGGTATTTGGCAAGTGGGATTGAAGAAAGCTTATAACAACATTTGGTTTTGTAATGGTTGTCAGGATTTCGTTGAATACCATTCTATCTGTTGTAGTTATTTTTTAGTCTTCAGATATGAAGGAAATTCAAGCTTTCATGTTCTTATATTTGATAAGACTGCCACTGAGATTCAATATCCACCCAGCAAGAACTGTAAATCGGAAGATCATCAAGTGGAAATAATAGACTTAGATGAAGAAGATACAAACATATCTCCCTCACTGTATAGACCCACAAAACATGAAGTCAGAGAAAAGTTTGTTATGAAAAAATTTTCTAGCATGTCCAGAGGAAGAGAGAGAGAGCAATCCAAGCAGTCGAAAAGTTCAAGCCTAAAAATCCTTCTTTCATGGGTATCTTGCAGCCGCATAATATGGTGAGCCTTTATACATAATGTGATCATGATGTTCTCTTAAATATGGCCTTAACACATATATGCTTTAATGCTTAGTTGTTTTTCCTTCTTGTGTAGTATGTATCTGTTGAATTTTCTACCAAGTATATTATTGGGAAGTAATTTGTCACACTTCGATGTCTTGTGCTATTACCCCCTATCAAAACATATTCAGCAATGAGATTCGGGAAGGGATGGGTTGCATTTTTGAAAGACAATAATTTAGAAGAAGGAAATGTCTGTGTCTTCGAGGTGATCAAGAGGAAGCCTATTGTGCTTAGTGTCTCAATATTTCACGTGGTTGACCGTCAGAGTTCGGACTAGGATAACCTGTTTAAATTTTAAACTAGTGATGTTTATGCTTATATTTAATTAGGGACTTTGATCACTGGTATAGTTTATATCTGTTGGATACGATTTTAAGACTTTTCTCTAACCAGTTTGGTATGTCTTGTTGAAGACTATTTAGCATTCTTGTGCTTCATCTGACATGATTTGACAAGACAGTGCTGAGCTATGTTAAATATATCATAAACTTTTCAGGGATGCTCTGCATCCTTGAAAACGGTGCATTGCAAAAGGAGGCATATCTGTGTATTGACGTGCATGTAAGTGATATGACTGGATAGGGTTTAACAATGCGAAGCTATTGAGTAGCACATGCAGCACTACGAATATCAGTGTAGCAACGGTGGACAGCTCACCCCCAAAATTGATGCATAACCAATTCAGGGATGCTCTACCTCCTCGAAAACAGTGCATTGCAAAGGGTTACACATCTGTGTATTCACGTGAGTGGGGATGGGTACTTGTGGTCAGGGTTCAACAGTGCCGAGCTGTTGAGCATCACAAGCAAAACTGCGAACATCAGTGTAGCAATGATGGACAGCTCACCCCCAAAATTTTGCTTACACTTTCAAGGGATCCTCTGCATCCTTGAAAATAGTGCATTGCAAAAGTTTGCATATATGTGTTTTCATGTGAGCATGGATGATATGATTGAACAGGATTCAACAGTGCCGAGTTGTTGAGCAGCACATGCAGAACTGCGAACATGACTTGGCTGAATAATGTCAAGCTGTGTTAGCCTTCTCCAAACTCACTTGCCAAATGCTACTATTACGAGCATTGAGTGTAGCAACACTGGAGAGTTTTATCTCTATATTCTTTTACAAACTTTTTAAGGAGTCTTTGCGGGTACAAAATGTAGTTACATTTTCTCAATATCAATGTAAAATTACATGAAGAAAACTATGCTTCTAAGGTTTACATCAATTGCTTCCGATCATCACAATTGCAACATTACAGAGTTTTGGAGCAATGCTACAACAAACCAATAACTTGAATGAAACATTTTAGAGGCTGATCAGGCTTTTAGGCCTTTACCCTATTTCTAAGCAAACCAAATATCATTGTGACAGTGTGTTGTGTGAGCCATATGGATTTTCAATGAGTGAGTGGTTAGTCTGGTTTGGACGAGTCTTTATGTAATGTATCTATATAAAGTAGGACACTATCAGAACTAAGATACACGGATATGTGTATATGATATCACAACTCAAACAACTCATATAAATGAATTATTTGTGATAGGATAGTAAAAATTACATCTCTCGCTCGTCTATATGGCTCGTCCATGAGCCAAATTTTCAAGGAGACCGTCTGAGCAGAGGAGTCGTCCATGGGCAAAGCACATGGACGATTCACTTGACACTCCTATGAACAATAGAGTCGTTCGTGCACAAAGAGCATGGATGACCACATGACAGAAATCCTCAAGTGTAGATTCACTCATGTGTGGAAGATTTGAACTGTTACCAAACCTATATTTATCGCCATAGATTCCTCCTAAATGCTTAACTTCCATCAGTGGTTGTAATTTACATAGCTGTATGGGAAGTTATGTCCGGATTCATTGATTTCCACAAATTTTGGGGAAGTTACTAAGCCAGTAATTACCCCAAGATTATCTATATAAGGACTAGTCTGAACCAAATCAAGGTAAGTGTGTGCATTCTGAGATTTTACATCCAATAAAGTTGGAACTCCATTTCTTGTGAGAAACTAATTTAGCCATCGGAGGGTGTTTGGCCGGTCCACTCCGGCCCCCTTTTAAATTGTGTGTTCATCCTTGTAGGCCTTCCACAACCACTAGTAGTCCACCAAAGCTGGAGCGTTCAATCTACTGATCCAGTGCAGTATCAATTAGTGCCATCTGTGAGAAGATAGTACACTTGCAATTTGTCTTTTTATGACAAATGGTTGAATGATTTGAACTAGGTCAAGGGCTACTAGCCCAAGCTATCAAGAGAGTAGGGTTGCTTCAAGCAATCCCCAACGTGACCGTCAGTTAGCCCCAGTGATGCCACAATCCTCTGTTCAACACATGCACTCTATAGTAGTCGCTATGGCGGAGTTAACCCGACAGAATCAAGAATTGACCAGGGAGATTAATTTGAAGAAGCAACGCTATGAGGGGTACGCTGAAGGTCAAGCCCAAAATTAGGAAGATAGGGAAAATGCTGAACCAGGAAGCCAATCGAGGGGTACCACATCTAGAAGGGTGCCACAATTGGAGAGGGAAATGGATCGGATGAGAAAGGTCATGGCGGAGATGAGGGAAAACATGAGAAGGACAAACCCAGTAGAGGATCTAGTCCACCAAAACGGATTCCCCTTTCACAGCTTCCATCAATGGACACCCTTTGCCTCCAAAGTTCAAGATGCCTTCATTGGATTCGTACGATGGAGCACATGACCCATTTGATCATATTACAACTTTCAAGACTACCATGCACCTTCAAGGAGTCCCAGATGAGATTATGTGTAAAGCCTTCCCTACCACTCTTAAAGGGCCAACACGAGTGTGGTTCAACAAAATACCCCCGAACACAGTGAGTTTTTTTGAAGAGTTAAGTAAGTTATTTGTCAATAATTTCATTGGAGGGCAGAGGCACAAACGTTCTTCGTCCAGCCTGTTAACCATAGAGCAAGGGGAGAATGAAAGCCTGCGCTCCTTCATTACTCAGTTTAACAGGGAAGCCTTGATTGTGGTCGAGGTGGATGACAAGTTACTCTTGGCGACCTTCCATAACGGGGTTAATTCTGATTTATTCATCCACAAGCTTTATGAGAAGGAGCCTCAATCCATGGCTGAACTCGTCCATTCGGCCCAAAACTTTATGAATGTAGAAGACACAATTATAGTTAAGAAGAGGAAGAGAGCTGAAAGAATGGAAGCCAACCCCATGCGAAACCCTGAACAAGGTCATCATCCAAAGAAGGGACGAACGGAAGATAAGAAGGACTAAGATAATAGGAAGATAGGCCCCCCAGCAAGAAATCAGAATTATACACCCTTAAATGCCTCGCTAGTGCTTATGCAGATCAAGGATGATCCTTCCTTGAAGTGGCTAGAGAAGATGAAAGGAGATCCTAATAAGCGCAATAAGAATAAATATTGTCGCTTCCATAGGGATTATGGGCATGACATGGACGAATGTTATGACTTGAAATGGTAGATTGAGAATCTCATTAGACAAAGAAAGTTGAGGCATTTCGTTAGAAGGGATCATAAAAATGAAAAGTTGAAGGGAAAGATGGAAGAATTGTCACGGCCCCTGTTAGGAGAGATAAGGGTCATCATCGGAGGGACTTTAGTAAGACAGACTTCCAAATCGAAGAAGACGTATCTCAAAGTGGTACAAAATGTTCAACTCTCTGGACGATCCCCAAAGATGAGAGGAATTAACGAGCCAACTATTTCATTCACCGACGAGGAAGTTGAAAGAATCCATCATCCACATGACGATGCAATTGTCATTACCTTACTTATCGCAGATTACACAACTAGAAGGGTGTTGGTGGATAATGGAAGCTCATCGAATATATTGTACTATCCTGCCTTCTAGCAGATGAGACTTGGATGAGATTTACTTTGTTTAGCGTGTTCGCCATTGATAGGGTTTAGAGGAATGAAGGTACAGCCTGTAGGCACCATTACGATACCTGTAGTGGTAGGATCATACCCACAGCAGATAACCAAGTCAGTCAATTTCCTCGTGGTGGATTGTTTGTCCTCGTACAATGCTATTATTGGAAGGCTAACTTTAAATAGTTGGAAGGCAGTAACATCTACCTACCATCTGTCAATCAAATTCCCTACGAAGTATGGGATAGGACAAGCACAATGAGATCAGTTAGTGGCAAGAGAATGTTACTTAGCCATGATGGCTTTAGACGAGCAGGTGCGGGCAATGAGTATTGAGGAGAGAAGGTTTGTTGCTGAGCCCACTGAGGTACTAGAAGATATTCTTTTGCAAGAAGATGATCCTGAAAAATTCACTAGAATTGGAGCAAGCATGAAAGAGAAGGCAAAAAAAGACCCCGTCCAGTTCCTGAAAAAGAACACTGACATGTTTGCATGGAGTCATAACATTATGCCAAGAATCGATCCAAGTGTGATTACTCACCGATTGAGTGTGTACCCCTCTTCTAAGCCTGTTCGTTAGAAAAAGAGGGTGTTTGCTCCTGAACGAGATAATGCTATCAGGGAAGAGGTCCAGAAATTGACCACAGCACAGTTTATCTGAGAAGTCTACTACCCGGATTAGTTAGCTAATGTAGTGATGGTGAAGAAGGCAAATGGCAAGTGGAGGATGTGCATAGACTTCACTGACTTGAATAAGGCTTGTCCTAAGGATAGTTATCCCTTGCCATGCATTGATCAATTTGTGGATTCTACAGCAGGCCATCAGTTGTTAAGCTTCATGGATGCCTTCTCAAGATATAATCAGATAATGATGGATGGGTCTGACCAAGAAAAGACCTCCTTTATCACCAGTCAAGGCTTGTTTTGCTATAAGGTGATGCCTTTCGGTTTAAAGAACGCAGGGGCAACTTATCAAAGGTTGGTGAATCACATGTTTCGTCCACAGATAGGACGAAACGTGGAGGTGTACGTTGATGACATGCTTGTGAAGAGCTTAGACGAAGGAAGCCACTTGGACGATCTACAGGAAACCTTTGAAACACTTAGACGATATAAGATGAAACTGAACCCGAGTAAATGTGCATTCAGAGTATCGTTAGGAAAGTTTCTAGGATTCATGGATTCACAAAGGGGAATTGAAGCGAATCCAGACAAGATCCAAACCATATTGAACATGGAACCACCGAAGAACATCAGGGAAGTCCAGTCCCTCACCAGGCGAGTTGCTGCTTTGAACAGGTTTGTTTCGAAAGCCACAGACAAGTGTTTACCTTTCTTTAAAGTCCTCAGGAAGGCGTTCAAGTGGACGGATGAATGCCAAAAGGCCTTCCAAGATCTGAAGGATTATCTCACTACAGCTCCATTGTTAAGTCCGTCCGTACAAGGAGAGGAACTGTATCTGTATTTAGCGGTGTCTCCACATGCCGTGAGTTCAACGCTAATTAAGGAGGAAGGAAAAGTGCAGAAACCTATGTATTGCACTAGCCGAGCACTCAGAGGAGCAGAAGGAAGGTACCTACTGATAGAGAAGTTAGCTTTCGCACTAATAACAGCTTCTAGAAAGTTAAGACATTACTTCCAAGTTCATCTCATCAACATCATGACGGATTATCCGCTTAAGAAGGCAATGAACAAGCTAGAAGCTGCAGGTCGATTGATTCAATGGGCAGTAGAACTCAGTGAATTTGATATTCGGTACCTGTCGAGAAATGCAATAAAGGCCCAAGCCCTGGCAGATTTCATTGCAGAGTTCACTCCAAATTATGAAGACTTAGTCGGAAGAGAGGACGATAAAAAATGGATCGTCCATGTAGATGGATCGTCTACACTGCATGTCGGAGGTATTGGGGTTGTTCTGCAGTCACCAGAAGGAGACAAGTTAAAGCACAAGGTTCATTTGCAATATCAAACAACTAATAATGAAGTGGAATATGAAGCCCTTTTAAAGGGATTGGAGTTGGCTAAATCTGTAGAAGCAAACTCAATACTTGTCTTGGGAGGCTTTCAATTGGTCATAGGTCAAGTGTATACATAATTGTATGGGAATCCTTCATTTTTGTACATTCATCCAAAATGATCCACGAGAGGCAAACAAGCATGGATGAATAAAATCCTTGGATGCAAGGATGTATCATCCATAAGCTATCCTTAAAAGGAAAAATAAACAAAAAATAAACCCAAGGTACATCTGTCTAAAGCTTAAGACGGGATGTAACCTAAGGAATAATCGTCCAAACCATGGACGAATCTAACTAGCACAACAATCCAGTGCATGGACAAGAAATTACTGGAACAATTTTGCTAAGGGCATAAACATGATCATCCCCAAATTTGAATAACGAATAAAAGCTAAGCCAAAAGGAACGTCATTCATAGACGAGCTCCACCTGATGGTGAGCATGAAGGATTCATTTTACTCTATTTTTGGTGATGTAAAAAGAAATTCACCCATATACTCTAGACGAGGTAAAATGATTTCCTAAGTGGACGAACCACACGCCCACAGAATTGATATGGATAGTATAAATAAAGTTCATATATAAAGCTTTAAACGTATTCAGACATAATGGAAGATGAAAATGGAAAGCATTCATTCATTCATAAAACTTGAAAAAGGGTGGATGACCAACGTTCCAAAAACCCCTAAGTAAAGATAATATAACTATTGTATATAAAGGCTCGTCCATAACCTTAGACGAGATAATGTACTTGAATGAAAAAAGAGAGAGCAAAAACAAAGCCCAAAACAACGGGCACCTCCAATAAAGATAAAATTAATTTTCTTAGGAAAATATAAATTACTTGGATGAACCATTGGGTGCATTGCCCCCAGACTTGGGATCGCCTTGGGTCACTTCGTTACTAGCATCGTCCATAATGTTGACATCCTCAGAACTCATCTGCAGCATGGAGCTTTCAGTAGCAAGGGGAACCTTGAAAGAATTAAAGTCCAAGTTAGGAAATGTTTCCTTAGCATCAGCATGAAAATCCTCATAGCCAGCTGCATAGTGACTGTCTAGACGACTCTTGTACTCATTAGACTTCTTGAAGGATGCTATGGCTTCTTCACGTACTTTCTTTAAGGATGAGACAAATCCAGAAACTTATCCCTCAAGATAAACGATGCGAGTATCTTTTTCGATATTATCAGCCTTAAGCTCTTCCACCTCGTTTTTCAGCTTCGTCTCACTTCCTTGCAGACGATTGAAGTCTTCAGTCAACCTAAGCACCTCCCCCTTTTTTAGCAGAATTTCATTGTTCAGCTCCTTGGCCTTATCCTTAACGGTCTTGGCCTCTGTAGTGAGCTCCTTAGCTTGGCAGGTTGCGGTATAAAATTTTGACATGGCCTGTGCATGGATGAAGGGAAGTTAGACATTTTATTTTGAAAATTTACTAAAAACACACAAGGACGAATAAAACTTGCGTTAAAGAGGTCATGGATACTAGAACGTTCAAAATCCTTTACTGACATATTATAGCACTCATTGACTTCATTATCAGTAACTATCCCTTTGAACGTCCTCCATGCATAGTTCTTGTCCAGTACTAGGTTGGAAGGACGATCAGATGGCTCTGACGGATGAGGCTTACGAGGAGTCTTGGCTGGAGGGGTAGGATCAATCTGAATGGGATGAATTGTTTGGACGGGCTCCATATCGACTGGAGATTCGTCCAGATTTACCGTCAGGGGTACAAACTTAGGAACTTTGGGAAGAGAAGCCTTGTCAGCCTTAACAGGTCTTTGTTTTTTAGGACCTCGGCGACTTGGAAGGTCGTCCAGATCCATAACACTGGATATAGACTTGGCTTTTCTCTTCCCCGCCTGGATGGAAGTTTTTTGGATGACTGGTGGTGCAGTGGCATCCTCGTCCCCACTAGTTATGTTTTTCTCCTTGTTCTCTCTCATTGTAGTTATTCCTGCGATGAAGAAAATCAAGTTTTTTTTATTAAAAAAAAAATGAGGGAAAAGAAGAACGGACGATACTCACTTCGACGAGTGGTTTCCTCGTGACCAAGGTTTTCAGCTGTAGGTGTTTGGCCAAGTCCCCATGTAGCTAGACGACTAAGAGTCACTAGATCGTGAAAGGTTCTCCTAGGGAAGGCACGTACTTGGTCAATTCGATCCAAATAAAATTTGTCCAAACTTGGACGAACAATAGCTGCATCAATAAAAAAAAGAAAAAAAAGAAAAAAAGGGGGTTAGACGACTGAAAGTTGAAAATATGTAAAAAGAAATGAAATAAATTGGAAAGAAAACATACCCTTAGGACGAAGGCGACTTAGAGGACTGGTAAAAGGTGGGAAGGGGGCACTACCCATATCTATTGGGTCCCCAGCCCAATTTCCAGAAATAATAAAAAATTCTGTTTTCCAGAGCCTGTCAGACGAGTTACGGCCCTTAATTAAACTATAGCGAGAGCCCTTGGGCGAGAACTAGTAAAAACCAGCGGATTTCTTTATCTCAGAAGGCTTATAGCAGTAAAGGAACTCGTCCATTGTGATAGGATAGTTCCCTTCCATGCTTCATGCCACAGCACTTGCATGACAACTACCGTCCTCCATCCATTGGGGTTGAGCTGGTTAGGTCCAATACCTAACCTATGGAGAAGACCTCTACAAAAAGAATTTAGAGGAAATCTAAGGCCAGCTAAGAGATAAGAGGTGTATACTCCTAAACCAGAAGAAGGAGAACAACACCATTCTCCTTCTATGGGTAGACGAGGATTAAATTCTTTAGGGATTTGATATCTATCTACAAGGGTTTTTAACTTAACAGCATCTAAAATGGATGCCACTTTAGGGGCACAACTATAAATAATATCTTCTTCCTCCTCCTTGTCTTAAGGGCTGGGTGGCTTTCTGGACGAGCTAGCCCTAGATGTAGAAGCCTTCCTATGTTTTAATTCCTGGAATTCCTCCAAGGGAATACTAGGAACCCTAGATGAATAATGCTCGTCTGAAGACTCACTACTACCTGTACTATTCTCACTACTCTCGTAACTATCCTCACTCCTAGAAGAAACGTCCTAATACTCGTCTATCTCCTTCTCTAAACTACTATTAGACGAAGACATGACCGAAATGAAGAAAGTTTAAAATGAAAACCTAAGAAGGAAGAGGAAATACCTGAGAACTAGAAGGGAAGCTAGACGAGGCTCTTGGACTAGTTGGCAGAAAGGAAATTGTGAGAAATGTGAGGGGCAAGAGAGGGAATGCACCTATATATAGAGCCTAGAAATGGGGCCAACGAAGCGACACCACCCATTCAGAGAATGACATATGGCGATCCTATTGGAAAACACAATCGACGTGACAGGTCAACCAATGAAGTTGTGACATGTGGCCCAAAATTTTTTTTTTATAGTTAGAACCACAGAGATGCGCATTAAGTCCCAATAATGTCTTTGGACGACCATTGGACTAGGGGGCAACTGATAGGATAGTAAAAATTACATCTCTCGCTCGTCCATATGGTTTGTCCATGAGCCAAATTTTCAAGGAGACCGTTTGAGTAGAGGAGTCGTCCATGGGCAAAGCACATGGACGATTCACTTGACACTCCTATGAATAATAGAGTCGTCCGTGCACAAAGAGCATGGACGACCACATGACAGAAATCCTCAGGTGTAGATTCACTCATGTGTGGAAGATCTGAACGGTTACCAAACCCATATTTATCGCCATAGATTCCTCCTAAGTGCGTAACTTCCATCAACGGTTGTAATTTACATAGCCGTTGGGGAAGTTATGTCCGGATTCATTGATTTCCACAAATCTTGGGGAAGTTACTAAGCCAGTAACCGCCTTAAGATTATCTATATAAGGACCGGTCTGAACCAAATCATGGTAAGTGTGTGCATTCTGAGATTTTACATCCAATAAAGTTGGAACTCCATTTCTTGTGAGAAACTAATTTAGCCATCGGAGGGTGTTTGGCCGGTCCACTTTGACCCCCTTTTGATTGTGTGTTCATCCTTGTAGGCCTTTTCAACCACTAGTAGTCCACCGAAGCCGGAGCGTTCAACCTACTGATCCAATGTAGCATCAATTTGTATTATTGAATCATATGTGTGGTTGGTCTGTGTAGTTTGGATGAGTTTGTATATATTGAATCTATTAAAATTTCCTACAAGTAATGTGTAATAAATCTAATGTGGAGTCATTTCACTTCCTAAGGTTTTTCCTACATTACAAAGCAAAGGACATTGTCCAACCAAAGCACATTACATGAATGTAGCAACAAAGAACTGAAGGGAAAAAAAATGAGAAACTGATTTCATATAAACTTAGCCAAAACTAATGAACAGTTAATCTTTAGAGTTGCAAAAGTTGAACGTACATAATCATCATTTGTAACATATTAACAACAACATTATGTATTGCACAGAATGTGTAGACATTAACAACAACGTCTAATGTTCGTAGGTAGAAATTTTTGGAAATCATCATTGCTTGAATCTGAAAAGTCTAAAATATATCTTTCATCATCTAACGCAATAATTTCATTAATAGACTTGATGGCTTGCTCTTGCGCCTTCCCCTTTAGATGCTTCCTAGCTTTTTGGATTGAGTGAAAACAGTTTAGTCACCTTTGCATTTGATTGTTCTCTTGTTCAAGACAAGCAAGTATGTTGGTAGGTTCATCTTTAGCTAACTTGGTTGAGCGTGCCTTAGGAACTTGTAACCCATGTCATCGACAATACACCTCTAACTCACACCTCTTCTCGTATAGGGTTGACCATGGTGGTTCTGCTACGGTGAACTCTATTACGGTGGTATCTATACTTAGTTTTGTAGGTTTGCCGACCATGATGTGCTTGACGCTTCCAAGACTCTTGTACGTGTATATTGGCATATTAACGAAATCTCTCTTCTTTCCAACCCATTTCCCTCCATAGTGGTTTGTGTATGTATGTAGTTGTTGATCTGCTAGAACTTGTGATGATGCATTTGTTGAAGTAGATCCAAACTTGTTTTGCATTGTACGATTTGATGTTGAGGTGTTGCGACTCATAGCTTAATCAATCTACGAAGTTAATAGGGTCGAAAGTTAACATTATTGTGATGCATTTATAACCTCATTTCATGGTCCAAGCATTACAATTTCAGTTATGCTGGAAAAACACTATATGAACAGGATTTTAAATGTTCCCAATGTCACATCAAAGGTGGGTAGTAGTTGCAACATTAGATGTAAATGGGACATTTGTGCATCCAATTTCACAATTGTGTATTCACGTGAGTATGGGTGTGAAATAGTGTCGAGCTGTTGAGTAGCACGTGCAGAATTGCGAACATGACTTGGCTAAATAGCTGCATCTGTTGGCGCATGTGCTACGATTGAAGGAGTTTGATATGACTATTGTTGGTGCTACAGCGGCGGGTTGGTGACGTGCATTCAGAGTTTGAACTTGGTCATCTTGAAACTTTGCTATATTAATTGTGTTTCGTCTTTCACGCTGCAATTTCGCTATATTAATTTATTAATTGTGTTTGGTCTTTCACAAAACAGATTCTGAAGATCACGGTGTTTATTATCTTTGGTCATTTTCAAGGTGTTTAAACATCATGGTGTGTAAACATCACAGTGTTCATTATTTTTGGTCATTAAACATTTAGAGGTTAAAAGCATCACTTTGCTCTCAAAACCATCACTCTTACAAATTACACAACCCCACAGCCTGAAACACTGAAATATCTCTTGTAATCATAGCCAATTAATGTGACACTACAAATTTGGAATACATACTTACTTGACTGTTCGATCAAACATCGTGGTCAAAGACTCGCTAGTTTGAAGTGAAGCCTAACTGGAACTGACTTTGAAATCTGTTATACCTTTGATGTTGGTGGCTTGAGCTCACTGTTATATCTATTTAATTGTGCTTGGTCCTTCATAAAACATTAAACATTAAACATCAGGGTGTTTATTATCATTGGTCATTTTCAAGGATGCTAGTCAAAACGCTCTTCCCATAATCCGTGACTGTTGGTTAGAAGAGATTGCACATGGTAAAACCATCTTGAACCCTGAAACTGAGCTCTCAAACAATCACGTCTCATAAACATTTACAAGTTGAAAGCACCACTTTACTCTTAGAACTTCGATGTTGGTGGCTTGAGCTCACTGTTATATCTGTTTAATTGTGTTTGGCCCTTCACAAAACATTAAACTTCACGATGTTTATTATCTTCAGCTCACTGTTATCTATACTATTATGTAAGGGGCTTTCCCTGTTCGGATTCCTCATATTTTAGTTCAAAAATGCCCCGACACCCCTATATTTAAGTAGAGATAAAACTAAGGGATAATCCGGTAACAATGCAATTGTAACTCTCACTAATATATTGCCCAAAATACCGTTAGCATACCCTCATCATAACTCTCACTAATTTACTACTCTATAAACGTGGGATAGTTTTTAAACAGTACACGTAGTTTTCATATGATTTGGTTTGATATGACTTAAATCGGGGCAATAGTAACAGGCTGATAAGGGTACTGTGAGAAAGTTTGTGTACATATTCACGTGAAGTAGTTTGATAGGACTAGACTTGGCGCAAAAGTAGCTGGCATATCCAGTTACTCTATTTTTTATTTTATTTTATTTATTTATATATTTTTTTGGGAATGACTTGGTTGGTTGTAGTTATTATTGCTATTGTAGTTATTATAACTATTACTAGTCGCCAACCCGTGCAATGCATGGAGCAATTGAACAACACGATGAAGATTAACATTCTAAAAGATTAACATTTGTATACTCCATTGCAGTAGTGCAAAATCAATACACTCAATATTTGATTTAAAAAAAAAAAAAAACCATTAGATCTAATGCGGGAGTGCATGAGGTCGTGCCAAGTGTTGCTTTTATCTTTTTGGATGAGTCTACACTATAAGGTTTCATCAATAAATTTTGTAATGAAAATATGATGCATAAGGTACAGTCCAGACGGGGACCAAATTCAGAATAATATAATTGCTGATTTAGGAGTGACAAATGTTAGAAATACTGAATAAGTGTATTGTATTTCTCAAAAAATAGAATATACATGAGTGCCTTTATATAGGAGGCAGAGCGAGTAGTACAAGTAAGTGTGCTATACAAGTAAACAAGGTGGGCCTAAAGCCCACATACTCTAATACACATTAACAGCCCCCCTCAAACTCAAGGTGGATGTAAGACCAACTTGAGGTTGTCAACCAAAGTACGAAGACGTCTCTTAGGATGTGACTTGGTGAAGATATTTTCAAGTTGATCTTTAGAAGAGACTGAGATCAGCTTGAGAGCACCATGGACAAGATTATAACGGATAAAATGACAATTGATCTCGATGTTTTAGTCCGTTTATGGAGGACATCATTGTGAGCAATATAAATGGCACTCTGGTTGTCACAATAAAGAGGAGTAGCAGAGGATGTGGACACACCTAAGTCTTTGAGAAGCCATCGTAACCAAAGGAGCTCAGATGTGGTATCAGTAAGGGCACGATATTCTACTTCAGTACTAGAGCGGGACACATGAGTTTGTTTCTTACTTCACCAAGAAATCAAAGAAGAACCAAAAAGAAAGAAATAACCAGTGGTGGACCTGCGATCAGTAGGATCTCCTACCCAATCAGCATCAGAAAATGTACGGAGAACAAGAGGAGACTGAGCAGAGTAGAAAAGACCATGAAAGAGAGTGCCCTTTAAGTATCGAAGAATGCGCAGAATATCAGCATAGTGAGTCAATCATGGAGTAGATAGATACTAGCTCACTTGGTAAACAGTATAGGAAATGTCCAGACG